>CM077086.1:76165568-76824891 GCA_039513925.1 Platanthera zijinensis
ATTCTTCAGTTTGGCAATTTCATTTTACTTCTGATCAATTACTTTTTCAAACTCAGTTGCAGCTACCTTTAGATCAGCAATTTCCTGAGCCTGAGATTTAACCAGGTTCTTGCTTTTCTTAAGGTCCTGCATCAAGTCCCCATACTTATCTATCAATTGATAGACATCTCCTTCAGATTCAGATGCATCTACATCACTTGATGCAGATGTAGCTGATTCTGCACTTGTACTACAAACAGATTTTATTGAAGGACTGAAAGAGAAGGGATAGATACTACTCTAGAGGGGGGGTGAATAGAGTAATCAAAAATTGCACTAGCAAAGTTGACTTTCTACTCAACTCCCTTGGAGTTAAATGCGGAATGAAGGTTATAGATATTTGAGATTTAAACCTTAAAGCCTAACACAAGTGTTGTGCACAAAAAGGCAGCCAACTGTAATTACAGTTAAGGCTTGGAAACCTAAACAACAACTAGCAAACCTAGTTAAGATATAATCACAGCCACAATGCAAGTAATTAAACAAAGCAATCCAGACGATACAAGGAATTTATAGTGGTTCCCCAAACAACTTGGGTACGTCCACTCTTCTACCAACAAGGTAGGAATCCACTCAGGTTTTTGATCAGGTGCCCTGCCACCAACAAGATCTGCTTCAGGTAGATCAAGAAACCCTTTAGACTTTTGATCAGGTGTCTAAAAACCAACACAGGTTTTTGATCAGGTGCCCTGCCACCAAGGGATACTTTTGAAGGGAGTAATAACCCTGTACAGGAGGGGGAAATGAGGTTAAGGTGTCTTCTCTATTTTACAATAGATTAGAGAAGCACAATAACTTGCACTGAGCTAGAAAGCTCTAAAAGAATCAAGGCTCCCCCTGGCTCAAAGAACGTCCAGGTGAAGTCTTGCTTCAGTGCAGAAACACTTCAGAAAACATTGAAGGAAAAAGCTACAAGAAGATAAATAATATGAAATAAGATTTTCTTCTTCAGGCAGCTATCTTCTTCTTCTTCTTCTTTAAAAGGCTCTGAGTGAAGATCTTCCTGTAAGCAGGAGAACTCAGGTCGAAGAAGAGAGAAGAACTTGAACTTCTTCTCAGTTAGATGTGAATGTGCTGAGAGCAGTTTGGAGACTGTAAGTTCTTAAGCTTGAATGCTGCTGTTAGCTTTTGGATTCCTTTTTCTTGGATGAACTTGATTTTTGCTATGTGGACTAGTTCATTTCTTTCCTCAAGAAGGTCTTTATATAGCAGCAGCAGCAACGGCTCTTACTTGAGTTTGAATCTTGTCTTCTTCTGAACTCTGCAAGCTGGGCTGCAAAAAGCATAAAGCAAAACAAAAAATACTGCAGGTAGATATCCTATAATAGGATAAAGCTTTCTAAGAAGCTGCAAATACTTCTGATGAAATAATATAAGAGAAAGTCACATCAGAAAAGACTCTTTACAGCCAAGGAAAACTTTTTGAGTCTAACGGCTATAAAGGACAGCCTGGCAGAAATCATATCTCAGCTATAAGACAAACAACTTTGTCAGAAAAGATTAGCTCATGCATAAAGAATAGAATAGATATTGCATGGAAGTGTTATCACAATTTACTCAGATAATCTTTTATAAAATATGCCAAAATAATTATGAAATTAGTCACATCACAGAAGACGACAAAACTATTTAAAACATACAGCAAAACGTCGAACGACCTTCGGAGATCGTCGACCGACGCACGGAGATCGTCGACCTATCGGGCAGATAGTCGAACTATTAAAGAAAATAGTCGAGCTACCTCAGCAGATAGTCGACCTATCAGAACAGATAGTCGAGCTATCAGATAGTCGATCTATCCGGACAGATAGTCAAACTACCAAACAAAACAGATAGTCAACCTATCAAGCAGATAATCGACCTATCACAGAAAACAGATAGTCGACCTATCAACAGATAGTCGACCTATCAAAGCAACACAGATAGTCGACCTATCAACAGATAGTCGAACTATCAGATAGTTGAACTATCCAAGCAGATAGTCGAACTATCAAAGCAACGCAGATAGTCGACCTATCAACAGATAGTCGAACTATCAAAGCAACACAGATAGTCGACCTATCAACAGATAGTCGAACTATCAGATAGTTGAACAATCCAAGCAGATAGTCGAACTATCAAAGCAACGCAGATAGTCGACCTATCAACAGATAGTCGAACTATCAAAGCAACACAGATAGTCGACCTATCAACAGATAGTCGAGCTATCAAAGCGGACAGATAGTTGACCTATCAACAGATAGTCGAGCTATCAGATAGCTAAACTATCAGGACAGATAGTCGAACTATCAAAGACAACAGATAGTCGACCTATAAACAGAGAGTCGAGCTATCAGATAGTTGAACTATCAGGCCAGATAGTCGAACTATCAAGGCAAACAGATAGTCGACCTATCAACAGATAGTCGAGCTATCAACGCAGACAGAACGTCGACCAACTGATAGACGATCGTCGATCAGCCGATAGACGATAGTCGAGCGACGTTCGACTATAGTCGAACGAAAAACTACTTAACCAAATATTCATTTGGAAAGGCAATTCTACACAACTAGAGAATCTAACCTATCAACTAACCTTTGACCAAGATAAAACTTGGGTCAAGAGACAGAAAGAGAGAACTGAACTCAAATCAAAACCTAGGGTTCCAATAAGGACATAGTACCTTACTAGGACCAGACTGATTCTGGCACATGTCTTCTTCTAATCCTGTCATCAGCCCCATGCACTGATGATCTTCTTGTTCATAGATGGAGTCTAGCAATTGCATGAACTCCTCTTCTTCAGTAGCAGCATACAGTCCAATATATGCTTCAGCTTCAGATTTTGATTCTGAAGTTGATTGATCTGTTAGGCTCTTTTCCTTCTTTGCAACAAAGGATTTTTCCTTCTTGCCCTTTTGATAAGTCTTCTTCTTGTCTGATGACTCCTTTCTCTTATCAGGACAGTCATCCACTACATGTCCAGGCCTACTGCAACAATAGCAAACAATCTTTGAAGTAGTGACCTTGCTGGGCTTTGTTCTGTTCTTCTCTTTCCTTGATGACTTTTTCTTCTGATAATAGTCATCAACTTGCTGTGATGAGGAGGGCCTAGACTTCCACTGCTTCTTCTTTAAGAATCTCTGGAATTGCCTTGTAAATGCAGCAAAATCTGCATCTGACTCACAGCTTTCTGAACCCTGATTATCTGAATTTCAGAACTAACTTCTGCAACTTCCTTAGGAGGAGATGATGATATCCTCCTATTCTTTTTAGTGGCTTCTTCCTTGAAGGCCACTGTCTTCTCTCTATCCTATCCTTTTGAATTCTTTTCCTCCTCCTTCCTCACCATAAGTTGCATTTCATAGGATAGCAACTTTCCAAACAAGGTTGGAGGAGAAATTTCTGCCAGTTTAGCCACTTCTCTTATGGCACAGATCTTTGTGTCTCAATCCTTTGTCAAGGATCTTAAGAATTTGTCATTCAGTTCATAGGTACTGAAGACTCTTCCATAGGACTTTAACTCATTCACAATTCTACAGAATTTCTTATAGCATTCAGTTATGCTATCAGTTTTTCCTTGTCTAAAACTTTCATATTCCTGGTTGAGCATAGACTTCCTATCCTGTCTTACTTCTTCAGATCCCTCCATGTAGACAATCAAGGTGTCCCACATTTCTTTGGAGGTCTTGCAGTGAATCAGATTCTGAAATGTAGAATCATCTATGGCACTCACAATAATATTCTGAGCTCTCTTGTCCATGGTTGCCAAAATAATTTCATCCTTGGTCATTTCAGAATAACTCTTTGGAGTTTGAATATTAGCATCAAGAACTGATACCTTCATTGGAATGAAGGGTCCTTCCTGAACTGTGATGTATATCCTTGGGTCAGATGCTTCCATGAACAATCTGACTCTTTCTTTCCAAATTCCAAAGATTTCCTTCCTGCAGATGGTAACTTCATTGACCCTAACTCCTTGTGATTTTCTCCAGAACCCATCTTCTTGAATCTTGATTCTGCCTTTCAGATCTACCTCAGACTGTTAAGTCCTTTTTGAGGAACCTCCCTCTGATACCACTTGATAGTTTTACTTTCAAGACAACCTAAACACCTAGAGGGGGGTGAATAGGTTCTAATGCTTGTTAACACTTTTTGGCAGAATTCAATTACAGAATTAAAACACACAGCACAGTAGTCACAGAAATTTAACCATCACAGATTGCACACTGTTTTATAGTGGTTCCCCAAGGTCTGGGTACATCCACTTTCCCCCCTTCACCTATCTAGCAGTATGCTAGATTCGGCCAAACTTCCTCTTTACTCAGATCCACAGATCCTACAGCTCAGAACCTGAAAAGGTTCCTACAACTCAGGCTCAACAGCCCTACCTCAGCCTTATCACAAAGCCTACAACTCAGAGAAGAACCTTCTCCTACACTCAGGCAAACAGCCCTACCACTCAGAGATCAACTCTCCTACACTCAGCCTTTATAACACGGGCTTACAACTCAGATCTGTATTGACAGATCCTATAGAAATTAGAAAAGAAGTTTTTAATGTCTTGCCTTTGTTGAGAGAGAAAAGAAAAAGACAATTCTTGATCAGCTGATCAAATCAACTGAATCTGAGCTTTCTTCAAAGCTTCTTGAATCTGAACTTAGCTGAGTTGATTTCCAAACAGCTACTTGAGAAACCAATGATGGCTTCCTTCTTCTTCTTCAAGTGGCTGGATCCCTCTCTATCCAACAACTTTTATGATACTTCTGAATTCTTGAAAGAACTCTACTTAGACTGATCCTGAGATCGTCTTCTTAGATCTTCTGATGAAGATCTTCTTTAATGCCTTGCACTTTCTTGAAGAGAGGACTTGTCTCTTAACTGATGTGTTGATTAAGAATTAATTTCTTCTTGTATGTCTCTTGTATATTTTTTTCTTCTTCTGAATCTGTCTATTTATAGATCTTCTTCATGATAACCGGCTGATCCAGTTTCTAACTGACTTCTGACAAGTCTGACAGCTTCAGTTAACCTGTCATAACCCACAGCTGTCAAGTCTTCAAACAGATCCTATGCCTTAGTCTTGGACAGCAAAGTGTTGAGACAGACTGTCAGAAAGTGTCGAGACCAACTGTCAATATATGTCGACACAAGTGACTTTGGTGTCGACACAGCCTTTGATGATGTCGACTAGTTTGCCTTTAAGTCGACACTGCTTCTTCAGAACATCATCTTGAGAATGAGTCGACACAGAGAATTTGTGTCGACTCAACACTTCATCTTTCTTCAGAAAATAACTTGGTCTTGACTTTGCAGTGTGTCAACACAAGTCCTGTGTGTCGACACAGTTGTTGTAGATTCAGAACTCAGTATGTGTCGACTCTGCATTCAGGTGTCGACATAGTTGAGGTCGACTATCTTTCTGTGAGTTGACACTGCTTCTCAGTGTCGACACAAATGTGGTCGACTATCTTTCTGTGAGTCGACACTGCTTCCCAGTGTCGACACAAATATGGTCGACTATCTTTCTGTGAGTCGACACTGCTTCCCAGTATCGACACAAATATGGTCGACTATCTTTCTCTATGAGTCGACACTGCTTCCCAGTGTCGACACAAATGTGGTCGACTATCTTTCTCTGTGTCGACACAGCTTCCTTCAAGTGTCGACACAATTATTCTAAAGTGTCGACCCAGTTTCTTCAGATGGCGACACATGGACTTAGAATAATTTCCTGTATTCTTCAATACTTCTTCACCTGCACATGTCAACTTAAAACAACATCAAATACACCTTGATGTATATCATTAAGCTAAGTTAGGCTTTTTCAAATCAGGTACACATTTTTCAATGTATCCAACAGTCCAGTACAATTTAGATGGATGTATCCTATTGAGAGAGAACTTGGGCATTATAAAAAATTTGTTCAAAATAAGTTGAAACCTGAAGGATCAATAGCAAAAGGTTACATTGCAAAAGAAACCTTAACATTTTGTTCTCAATTTTTGGAGGGGATAGATACTCGATTTAATCATACAAGCCGTAACAGTGCAAATTGTATAACCTCATCTCCCACATTTACAATGCTTCCACAAATCGGGAATCCAACAAAAGGTGCAGTCTTGAAGACACTAGACCTCAATCAGCCTTAAGCAAGCTCATCGATATGTTCTGCTCAACTGTGCCGAACTCGAAATATTTTGAAGGTTAGTACATTTAGTAATTCTTACAAAATTCCCTAGTTAAATATTTTTCATTAAATGCTTACATTCATATGCTTATATCTTAATTTCTAGTGAACTTCGCGAAGAATTGAAGAATCGTCATCACTCCCAAAATATTAATATGGAATTGCTTGAGAAAATGCTTCGCAATAAATTCTCAGAGTGGTTTAAATTAAGAGTAAGAACTATTCACGCATGCATACACCAACATAACTAAATATAAAGTGCAAAATATCTATTTCATTACTATCTTATGATGGTCGTAGGTTTTTTCGTGAAGGAACAACTATCGATGATCAGCAATTACAGAAGTTAGCACTTGGACCCAATTCTATTATCAAAATCTACAAAGGATATAACATAAATGGATTTCCATTTCGAACAACTAGTAGCGAGGTTTGCAAGAGGACACATAATAGTGGAGTGGAAGTTATGTCTGATCATGGTGGATTAGAAGATATCATTTATTTTGGTAGACTAACTGAGATTTTAGAATTAGACTATTATGATACTGCGAAAGTAATGTTTTTTAAATGTGATTGGGTGAATCCTAAAAAAAATATTCGCATGAAGAAAGATTCATTTGGGTTCACATTAGTTAATTTTAATCATTTGGTGCATACAGGGGATGTAATTGAACACGACCCTTACATATTTCCTTCGCAAGCAAAAATGGTATATTATATCCGTTAATCTAAACACTCAAACCGGGAAATAGTGATGAAGATGGTTCCACGAGATGAATACGAAATGGGTAATAATGATGCTACAATTGAGGACCAACAAGATTTGATGTAATGTGTGAGCCAAGACATGCCGACTATGGAAAATTTATACCAAAATGATGATTTTAATATCGAGATGGTTAGAAAAGATGTTGAACCAACAATTGTTCAAAGAGAAACATAATGCAAATCAATATGATATTATATCTATAGGCATGTATTTTGTATTTATTCATTTAAATCAAGTGTTTTAATTTTTTATGTCAAGTCTTTCTTTTTATTTATCTCAAAAAATATTTTGTGTTTACCTTGTAGATATTTTATGGCTCCTAAAAGAAAAGTTGATCCAAAAAAGTTATTTGTTTCAAAGGAGCAAAATTCATCATCAAATATGCGTAGTAATGAAAGTTCATCTGAGGTAGGGCATAAAGCTACTAATGATGAAACTCATTTGATAACTTTGTGCGCCCATGAAGAGCCTCTTCATGATCCCACGAACATGCAGTATTTTTCATCGGATGGTAGTAGTGATGACGAACCCAATAATGATCAACAAGGAGATAATATTGATGTTAATATCCAAGTTACTCAAGGTATTATTTATGTTAATATTCAATAACACTTGTAGAAAATGGACAAAAGAGATAAATAAACTGCAAACTTTTATTGCTCAAAAAGATAAAGATTACAAAGGTATGCCCCCTTATTTATAGAAACTGGGGGAGGAGAGAGAGATTTAAAACAAGTGATGTGGGACTAAATACAAGCCGTATGGTTTATGCAATTTGACATGACCAAACCGCCCCTTATATAAGAAATAAAACAACTAACTACAAAGCCGCAATCTCCCAGAGTCAGCCTCTCGAACTGACCGCCTGATCGCCTGCTGTAATTTATTAGACTATAACAACGGTCATATCTATATGACTTCAAGTAAACCGCTTCTCTTCGCCAGACCGTTGCGGCTTCTCTTTGCCAGACCCGCCAGACCAGACTGCAAGACTGCTGGAACAACTTGACCGCTATGGTTAGAAACCAGGCTGCCCGAACACTCCAAACTTTAACACTCCCCCTCAAGCTGGAGCATATATATTGACCATGCCCAGCTTGCTACAGACCTCCTCAGATGGAGTAACCGGTTTGGTGAAGAAGTCAGCTAGTTCTCTTTCTGATGTAACAAATGGAGTGCAAACCTGATTCTTCAAAATATCCTCTCTAATGAAATGGCAATCAACCTCTATATGTTTTGTTCTCTCATGAAAGACAGGAATCCTTGAAATATAAATGGCAGCTTTGTTATCACAGAACATAGGAAGATGATGGTCATAGACTTCTCCCAAGTCAAGCATAAGCTCACATAGCCATTTTAACTCGCAGGTAGTTGAGGCCATGCTCTTATATTCTGCTTCAACACTTGACCTTGAAACCACTGCCTGCTTCTTGCTTTTCCAGCTAACCAAGTTTCCTCCTACAAAAGTGCAAAAACATGATGTAGTCTTTCTATCCTCCTTATTATCAGCATAGCTGGCATCAAAATATGCTTCAATCTTCAGATGACCATTTTTCTAAAACAATAAGCCCTTTCCTGGAGACTTTTTCACATACTCCAAAATTTTCATGACAGAGTGTAGATGACACTCTTTAGGACATTGCATAAACTGACTAACCTTCCCAACTGCATAACAAATATTTGGTCGAGTAACAGTCAGATATATAAGTTTGCCTACAAGTCGCCTGTATACAGTGAAATCTAGGAGAAGAGGTGAATCATCAATCCAGCCTTTATCATCACCAACATCCATTGGGCAACGAGCAGGTTTCGTGCCAAGAAGACCTGTCTCCTTTAGGAGGTCTAGCACATACTTTCGCTATGAAAGAACCACCGAGGTCCTCTTTCGTTAAATCTCAATTCCCAGGAAGTACTTGGGCGGTCCCATATCCTTAGTGACAAAGTATTGTCGAAGATGTTGTTTGGCTAGATCAACGCCCTCCTTATCATCACCAATCAAAAGAATATCATCAACGTAGATAACAAGAACTACAAGACTTTTAGTAGTCTTGCGTATAAACAAAGAATGATCAACAGAGCTTCGACTAAACCCAATAAGAGAAATAACTTCACTAAACTTTTCAAACCAGGCTCGTAGACTCTGCTTTAAACTATAAATCGCCTTCTGAAGCTTGCACACCTGATACTCCCCCTGAGCAACATACCCAGGAGGTTACTCCATGTATACCACCTCTTGCAAATCCCCATAAAGGAAGGCATTCTTAACATCCAACTGAGACATTTCCCAGTCTCTATTAACAGACACAGAGAAGAGAATACGAATAGTGCTGATGCGAGCAATAAGAGAAAAAGTATCGAATAAATCCACCCCATATGTCTGAGTAAACCCTTTGGCAACAAGTCGGGCCTTATACCATTCAATTGAGCCATCTGGAAGATACTTAACCACAAAGACCCACCGACATCCAACCACATCAATTCCCAGAGGTGGTGGAATAAGATTCCAAGTCCCTCTCTCAGTTAACGTTGTCATTTCTTTATCCATAGCAGACTTCCACTAAGGAAGAGCAAGAGCTTCTTGATACGTTTTCGGAATGGCAGTAGAAGAAATAGCAAGAGCAAAATGCTTGGCAATTGGGGAAAGCTGATCATAGGAGACAACCGCACCAATCAGATGATGAGTACATTGGCGAACACCCTTTCGCAAGGCAATTGGAAGATAGAGTTCACTATTGACCTTAGGAGGTAAGGTACTGGCAGAAGACAGAAGAGGCTCCAGAACAGGCATAGAGGGTTCCAAGGATAACCCATCAGGCTCCCGAGAAAGAGAAGGAGAAACTAGAGGAGATATGGAAAGAACTGACTCTGGCGGAGGTACCGAGAGAATAGGCACGGAAGGAGAAGTATCGGCAGGTATGAGAGAAGAAGGAGAGGAGAAATATGGAGTATCTTCAAAGAAGGTAACATCTGCAGAAATATACTGTTTGTGCAGGAGAGGATCTAAACATCGATACACTTTTTAAGTAGGGCAATAGTCAAGGAATATGCATTTAATTGATCGGGGAGCAAGTTTGTCCCGTCCAGGAGAAGGGATGTGAACAAAGGCAGTACAGCCAAAGGTTTTAAGGGGCAAAGGAAATGGTTTGGCCTCTAGATATAAGACTGAAAAAGGAGTCTTGCCATGAATAACAGACGAGGGAATACGGTTAATGAGATAGCAAGCAAGAAGAACTGCATGACCCCAATAAAATCGGGGGACATTCATTTGCAAATAAAGACTGTGAGCAACATCCAGAAGATGACGATTCTTGCGTTCAGCAATGCCATTCTGTTGAGAGGTATATGGACTACTTGTCTGATGAATCAAACCCTTGTCCACACAAAACGAAGAGAACTGTTGACTGACATATTCTTTAGCATTATCAGTACGAAGAATCTGAATGGGCACACTAAACTGTGTGAAGATTTCATGATAAAAAAGCAGAGAATATGGAGAACAGTTCAGAATGATCCTTCAAGAGATACAGCCAAGTGCATCTGGAGAAATCATCAATAAATGTGACAAAGTACAAGCTTCCACGACCAACCGAAGCAACCAGAGAAGGGCCCCAGATGTCAGAGTGAACAAGCTCAAAAGGACGTGAAGAACAACAGCCTGTTCGAGCTAGGAAAGAAGAGCGATGATGTTTGCCCAACTCACATGCTTCATAGTTCAAAGGAAAATTGTCGAAAGGAAAGTCCTGAAGAAGTTGATAAATGAGGAAAGAAGGAGGATGACCAAGACGACGATGACACAACTGAATTGAGGAAGAGACAGAAAGAGAAACAACATTGTCAAGATAAAACAGGACACCATGAGCAGTACCAGTATCAATTGTAGCCTTAGAAACAGAATCAAAGAAAAAACAAGTGGTGCCAGTAAAAGTAACTGTGCAACTTAACTTGGTGCAAAGAGCATGAACAGATAGTAAATTGCATGGGAAAGTAGGGACATAAAGAGTGTCCTCTAATAGCAAAGATGAAGAGAGATGCACAGTGCCAATACCATGCACAAGCGCAGAGGTCCCATCAGCAACAACAACAGGAGACAACCTGTTGGTCTCAAGTAAAGAGGAAAACAAATGAGAGTTGTCAGTCATGTGACTAGTGGCACCAGAGTTAATAAGACACTTATCGGAGGAGACTGCAAGAGCACGAGTAGTAGAAGAGAGAAGAGAAGTCATTTGAAAGAAGAAGCCGGAAAGCAGGTAAACTAACCGCTCAGGGAGAAACTAGCCGGCACAAACAATGAAGAAGAAAGAGAGACGAAGGAGACCGCTCGGTCAAAGGTACACACACCAATGGCAAGAAGAAGCCGCGACCAAAAGGGCAGGATGAGAGTAAGAAACCGGAAGAAACCAGACTAAGGAGTGGAAACCGCAATGGATAAAGAAACACCAGCGAGAAAAGAAAAGAGGAGAAGCATGCGGTCTAGGAAAAAACAAGCCACCCGGTCTCGGTGTCAACACACCAGTAACAAAACAAGAAAAGTTGCGACCCAAGGGAGGAAAAAAACCGCGCAAGAAGAAAGAAGAGTCAGAGACCGCGCGAACACGGCGCAAACTGCGCGAATAGAAAGAAAGAAATCGCGCGGTGTAAAAAGGATAAAACGATCAATAACAGGTTGCAGAAGGAGACGGAGACCGCACGGTCAAGGTGTCAACACACCAGCGGCAAGGAACAAGCCGCGACCAAAATGCGGACTCACACCAAAGAAGAGACTAGCAAAGAAGCAGCAAGAAGAGAAAAGAGCACGAGGCCGCCCGGTCAAGGCAAAAAACACACCAACGGCAAGGAATAAACCGCGACCAAGAGCGAAACTCGTAACAGAGAAGAGACAACGCGGTTAGCAAGGGAAGCCGGGTGAACAGAAAAGGCCCGGGAGGAAGCAAGTTGCAAGCATAGGGATAAGCAAGGGAGGGAAGGGAGAAGAAAGAAGCCACCCAAACCGGATAAAGCCAGTTGAAGAGGCCACACGATTAGAGCAAAAAACCGTGACCTTCTTGAAGCAAAGGATCGGTTTCCTCTGATACCATGTAGAAAATGGACAAAAGAGGTAAATAAACCGCAAACTTTTATTGCTCAAAAAGATAAAGATTACAAAGGTATGCCCCCTTATTTATAGAAACTGGGGGAGGAGAGAGAGATTTACAACAAGTGATGTGGGACTAAATACAAGCCGTGCGGCTTATACAGTTTGACATGACCAAACCGCCAACTATACAAGAAATAAAACAACTAGATACAAAGCCGCAATCTCCAAGAGTCAGCCTCTCGAACTGACCGCTTGATCGCCTGCTGCAAGTTGTCGGACTACAGCCACGGTCAGATCTCTGTGGCTTCAAGCAGACTGCTTCTCTTCGCCAGAAGCAGAACACTGCGACTTCTCTTTGCCAGACCGCCAGACCAAACGCAAGACTGCTAGAATAACTAGACCGCTGCGGTTAGAAACTAGGCCGCCCGAATACTCCAAACTTTAACAACACTTAATCCAGTATTATTTATGTTGATATTCAAGCACTTTAATAATCTTAACACATCATTGTTTATGTTTATATTCTAGCACTTTATGTTGTTTTATATGATTTAATAGGACTTCAAGCACTTTAATCATTTTTTTCATTTCATTAGGCACTTGTGGAAGTAGAAAAACACGGGGACCAACAACATGCAAGGATATTCATCTAATGCCATCTAATAAAATTATCCCATTGGAGAGAAATAAGTTTGGCCAATTTGTTAGAGATGGTGTAATACAATTTGCATCATTTTTAGGGACTTTGGCATGGACTACGTCATTATTTCCAATGACATCTCAATCATGGACACATGTGTCCCAATATAGTAAGGAAACATCGTGGAGTTCAATTAAGGTGCCAATCTTCAATGAATAACATTTTTTATTTTATTAACACTTTATTGTTTATTAAACCATACATATTATGCACATGTAGGAACGATTTCTTGTTTTTGAGGTTGATAAGAAGTATATAATGCATCTACTCCAAGAAAAATTATGGGATTACAAGGCACATTTGAAGAGAAAATATTATGACCCAACAAGCACTCCTGAAATAGTTATTGCTAAGGGTGGTCCAACTGATATTCCCATGAACCAATTCGCTGATATTGTAGCTTATTGGTACTCTCAAAAAGGAAAGGTAATATATACATAGAAATCTTCATTTTATTCTTACTCTTCTAGTTTACATTTTCTCACGTAAAGATGTTGTGATTGTTTGAATGTGATAGAAATAAGCGAGAAGAATAAACTATGTCGCGATAAACAAATTGGTCACATGCTCTTGGTAGTACGAGCCTTTCAATCGGAAGAATGATTTGGTATGTTTTACGAATGCATGCATATTTAAATCATTCATTAGGTTTTGCTAACAATTTTTGGTTCAAGGAAATCGAATTGGGTAGAGAGCCAAGCAGAGTTGAATTATACCTAGACAGTCGTACTAGCAGGAAAAAAGGAAAAATTTTGGTGGATTTTGAAGCAATATCCAAAAAAGTAAGAGTTAATAAAATTTACTTAACTTTTGCATTCTCAAATAGTATACAAATTACATATTCTTAGTTTTTTTAACTTCTTAGGATGCATTGGAGAAGGCTATAGAGGAGCATAAATTGCAACACCCCCCCTAACACACCAATTAGTGAAATTCACGAAGCTTCTTTTAGGTAAAAAAAATTCATTTATGAATTGGAAAATATTATAACAATTTATTTTATTAGGTCAATATTTGGAAAAGAATACTATGGTCATTGTCAGGGTATGGGAATCGGCATCACTGCTATTCAGATGTTCACAGATTTATCACGTCACTCTAAAACAATGTACTCTAGCCATACTTGTCATGGGCAGACACGCAAGATGGAAGAAATGAAATTGAAAATGTCAAATATGCAAAAAATGATAGATTATCTTATGTCGCAAAAAAATTCTAATAATGATTCCACTTTTACCAATGAGCCTTCAAGTGATCAACCAACAAGAGCTCAACACGATGATGGTAACTTAATTAGCACTTTAATCATATCATATAATAAAATTTGACTTCTTAATATAACTATTGAATTATTGTATCTCAGGTGATCCATGTGGTAGCTGATGTTTTTTGAATATTTTGTGAGCTCTCCAAGAATGTTGTTGGTGCTTCTTTTTTTCTCCATCAATGGATGAACTGTGAGTATTATATATATATATATATTTATGCTCTATTGCTCTTTATCTTCTTCTGTGCAGACTTTAGAAGTCATGTTTTTCACGACTTTCACAACCCTGCCAAATGTAGCCCTAATCGATCTATTCAAGGATGCTTACTTGATATAACTTTGGCTTTTGGTTGACCATACCAATGATGGCATTATCTAATTTTTCATTTGATCTATATTTTTTTTATGAATGGCTCTTTATTATGTCCTTATCCAAATGCTTTTGACGTCATATAGATAGATTAGGATTTGCCTTATCCTCGGGATAAAGTTGTCTCCACTGAAGCAACCTTAATTTTTCCATCTTTCCCCTTTCCACTATTATGTTTTTTGTGTATTTTCAACATTTATGTGGTCATATATATGACAATGATCTCAAAAAATTTGAGAGGCATTGTTTTTTGAATAAGGGAAATTTTCTCAGAGAATTTTTCCATTCTATGGTCATTGCCATCATATTGACTTAGTAAAGATTAGTATAGGGGAACATATTTGTATACCCATGAATTGATGGTTATAGGAAGGTAGGGTATTTGTGGGGTGGGGGAGGTGATGCAATCGTGGCTCACTTAGGAAGGGACACAAGGAATGAGGAGAAGGAATTTAGTATGAAGCTCCTGTGAATCCATTGGTAATTTTGAGTATAGCGTTTCCCTTCCCTCATAGCTGAACGTCAGCCTCAATGAAAGTGTTAGTATCGTGAGGAGTCGGGTGAGAACTTCAAGGGATCGCACCAGAACTTGCTAGATCTTTTTGGAACATTTTTTATCAAGCAAGTAGGTGTGATTGATATTCATAATCCCTTGCAATATTTTTTATTTTCAAAATCCAATTTTGTAAACACAAAAGGAAGTGCATAATGGTCCCGAGTAGGTTCTCTATCTCTTTAGGCTGCCTGCAGTTTCTCTGCCTGATAGTGAAGATCCTTATTTTTAGAGCTATCTCTGAATCACTAACCTCTTGCAGAACTTTCATTTATTTTTAGTGAAGGAGTAATTAACACCTCTTGGGTTAGTAGAGGGCCCTCGAAACTAGAGTTCACTCTTCTAATATTTTTTCACTCTCTTGCAATTTTCTTGTCTCGGTATGAGGTCAAGAAAATCTGCAGTGGACACAAATCTTTAGCGCAAGTTGAAAGATAGGGGGATAGATCTTAACTTTATTCTAATCTAGAGTTACTATATAAAAAATCGCAACACAAAGATAAAGAAGGAAAAAGCAAGCACACATTTTGACACAAGGATTACAGTGGTTCCCCAATCAACCTGGGTACGTCCACTCTTCTACCACCCTGGTAGGAATCCACTAACAGGTTTTGATCAGGTGAATTCCACCTTTGAGCTTTTGATCAGGTGCTCAAAAACCAATCTCAAGTCTTTTGATCAGGAGACTTGCAACCAAGCTAACTTTTGAAGAGAGTTAAAACCCTGTATAGTGGGGTGGGAAATAAAGTGATGTTAGTCTTCTCTATTCTCAAAAGCATCTTTGAGAAGACTTTGTGTGGATTCCAGATCTTGTCAAAGCTCCCCTTGAGATGTAGAGTTGTTCTAGAAATGGAAGCTTTGCTTCAGGAGTGTGTAGGTCTTCAGACTTGATATTGCTCTCCAGCAAGCTTCTAGACTGATATGGTATTTTTTGTCTCTTGAAAATCCTGGAGCAGATGATGAAGAACACTATATGAAAGAAAATCATGTTGTGTTCTTCAGAATCTCTATTCTGATTATATCATTGTTTTGTTGTCAGTCACTTCTTCTATGTCTGCAAAACCTCTAATCTGTATATATTCCCCCGAGCCGTATTCAAACATTTGAATTAATTATATCTTGAAACGGCTGAGGCATTCCCAAGAGAGAAAAGATGACTGGGAATTAATCACATTAACTGCTGTTGTTGAACGGCTATAAGCATTAAGTCTAAGAGATATTAAAAGCCTCAATTAATTCTGCCAGCTGTTAAAATCTCTGTTTGTAAGACTGCACAAATTTCGACGACCTCGGTCTGCTATTCGTCGACCTCAGCTCAGAGATCGTCGACCTGAATAATCTTTGCGTCGAGTTGAGATTCTGTCTTGTGATCAGCGATCGTCGACTGGAGCTCGTAGATCGTCGAGCTCAACTCAGAGATAGAACTCTGAGTTTCGTCGACCTGAGTTCTATATTCGTCAAACGTAGCTTGAAGTTTGTCGAGCTAAATTCCCGCCTTTGTCAAAACTGATTTCTGCATGATTTCTCTGGAGTTCTTTTGAGGCAGACCTAGAAATAATCCTATGACCCTGACTATACATTTTGGGTCAATCTAAAAACATCATAATAGTATTCCTTGCCCAAATCCAAACTAGGGTTCCAACAATCTCCCCCTATTTGGGTGAGGATACTATTTACACAAAAAGGAAAACAAAGCAAGTTTGAAAAAGGTGCTTTGAAATATAAAATAAACAACAACAAAGTTTTTGAAATATTAATATGAAAAATTTCTGATAGGATCTGTAGCTGTTCTTTGCTTATCTTTAACTGAGCATATTTAAGATATGATGCTCCTGTTGTATTCAACAATTTCCTTGATATCATCCCCCTGATTTCTAACTAATTGAAACTGCTGTTGTTGTGTCCTTTAAAGCAGTCTCCCCCTATACAACTACCTCTATACTTATGGGTCTTTTCCTGAAATAAGGGGTTAGGAGTTCTGAACCCAGATTATCTTGGGTCCCAGTTCTTTTTTATAATAATTAGATATAAAAGAACATACAGGTAGATCTTTGTAACCTAGAGGGTGAAATTTCCTAGAAGGGATGAGCCATTGGGTAAAAGGATTGATAAAGTTTTGAGTTTGATTATAATTTTCAAAAGGATAAAATTTCTGTTTTGAAATTTTTTGTTCGACGAAAAATAATTTCATCGACCTGAGTTTGACGAAGGGAATCAATTTCGTCGATCTCAGTTCACAGAATGTTAATATCTATTCTCTGTGTTCCACGATCGTCGATCTCGGTTCGATGAAACAAATTTCTTTCGTCGAACATAATTTCAAGACAAGTTAAAATCAAAATATTTGTTCAATGTTCGTCTTCCTGAGTTCGACGAAGAGTGTTGTTTTCGTCGAGCTTCGTTCGACAAATTATGTTGAACACAAATTTTCTGAAATTGTTTAATTGTTTTTGGTAAAAATTCAATTATATTATCTAAATCAATTATCTTTTCTTTGTCTTTAATTATTTATAAAGAAGCTAATTGTTCAGAAACATTTTTTAAATCTTCTTTAAGATTTTTGTTTTCAGAAGATAGATTATACACTTTCTCTCTGAGAAGTTTTATTTCCTTCTCAAATTGAATCAAATCATTGCATAAAATTTTAAAATCTTCTTTAAAATGTTCTGAAGAGAAATCAAAGGAAGAGATAACTTGATCCTCTTCTGACTCTACTTCTGATTCAGATTCTTCATCATAACTGCTGCAAGATGCATTGACTGCCATCAAGCAGAATTCTCTTGCTCTTGTTTCTTCTTCATCTTCAGTTGCACAGGATAAAGCTTCAGAATCACTCCAAGTATCAGCATCATATTTTCCCTTTTTAGCTGATCCAGCAGCCATTGCTGTGAGAGAGTCCTAGATTTATTTTGCTGAAATACATTCTGCAACTCCTTCAAAAATGTCATCAAACATTGATTGAGCAAGAATGTTCATTTCTTGTACATCAGCCATCTTTAGCAATTTTTGGGCTTATGAGTCTGTAGATAGAGTAGGAAGACCTGACAAAATAGAGTTGTAAATGGATTCATCAATAGAATTCATAAACAGCCTAATACTTGCCTTCCATAGTAAAAGCTTGTCCAGATTGCACTTAGGAGGTCCAGTGCTTGAAAATTCTTCATTTTGTGCCATGAAAAACTCTTAAGAAATATAATATCTATCAGATCGTTTTTGTTTAGCTGTTAGCCTGTACAATCAAAGAACCTCCTCTAATACCAATTGAAAGATAGGGGATATATCTTACCTTTATTCTAATCTAGAGTTAATATATAAAAAATCGCAGCACAAAGATAAAGAAGTAAAAAGCAAGCATACAGATGACATAATTATTACAGTGGTTCCCCAATCAACCTGGGTACGTCCACTCTTCTACCACCCTGGTAAGAATCCACTAACAGGTTTTTATCAGGTGACTGCCACCTTTGAGCTTTTGATCAGGTGCTCAAAAACAAATCTCAAGTCTTTTGATCAGGTGACTTGCAACCAAGCTAACTTTTGAAGGGAGTTAAAACCCTGTACCGTGGGGTGGGAAAGAAAGTGATGTTAGTCTTCTCTATTCTCAAAAGCAACTTTGAGAACTCTTTGTGTAGATTTCAGATCTTGTCAAAGCTCCCCCTGAGATGTAGAGTTCTTTAGGAAATGGAAGCTTTGCTTCAGGAGTGTGTAGGTCTTCAGACTTGATGTTGCTCTCCAGCAAGCTTCTAGACTAATATGGTATTTGTTGTCTCTTGAAAAGCCTGGAGGAGATGATGAAGAACACTATATGAAATAAAGCTGTGTTGTTTTCTTCAGAATCTTATATTCTGGCTATAATATTGTTTTGTTGTCAGTCACTTCTTCTATGTATTCAAAACCTCTAATCTGTATATATTACCCCCGAGCCGTATTCAAACATTTGAATTATTTCTATCTTGAAACGACTGAGGCATTCCCGAGAGAGAAAAAGATGCCTGGGAATTAATCACATTGACTGCTGCTGTTGAACGGCTATAAGCATTAAGTCTGACAGATATTAAATGCCTCAATTAATTCTGCCAGCTGTTAAAATCTCTGTCGGTAAGATTGCACAGATTTCGTCGATCTCAGTCTGCTATTCTTCGACCTCAGCTCAGAGATCATCAACCTGAATAATCTTTGAGGCAAGTTGAGATTCTGTATTGTGATCAGCAATCGTCGACTGGATCTCGGAGATCATTGATCTCAACTCAAAGATAGAACTCTGAGTTTCGTCGACCTGAGTTTGACGTTCATATAACGCAGCTTGAAGTTTGTCGAGCTCAATTCCTGCCTTTGTCAAAACTTATTTCTGCATGATTTCTTTGGAGTTCTTTTGAGGCAGACCTAGAAATAATCCTATGACCCTGACTATACATTTTGGGTCAATCTAAAAACATCCTAATAGTATTTCTTTCCCAAATCCAAACTAGGGTTCCAACAGAAGTGATTGTCTATTTTATGCTCAAAAGGACCAAAATCATATGTGATTTAAGTGTGAAGCTTGTGTGCCTGCTTCAATAGTGTTTGTAGATCCCCAAGAGTCACCCCCGAACAGATTGTCGTTTGAATTCAGTAGCGTATTCTTGCACAAATTTGCCTCGGTGTTTCCTCGCTGTCTAAAAAAATTCCATTCATCTTCCCTACAAAATAAAATATGTCTTTACTTGGTCAATTCATGTGATTTATTTTTTCTACATCGATTCTGTCATCATAAATGTGAGTATCTACCTTGAACTTTACTTTTAAAAGGCTTAAGTTTATAGAAATCCTCTTTATTTAGTGCTACATCCTCATCTTCACCTTATTATAAACATTATTTTTCGAGTATTTATTGGATTGTTCATGGAATGAGAAGGACGGGTGTAACATGGGTTGCTCTAGTTCATACTACTAGAAAACAGACTTTTAGCCACGGCAGATTGTCGTGGCTAAAAGTCCAAAACCGTGGCTAAAACTTTTAGTCACGGCCTACCCACGACAAATGGGCATGGGCAATACGAGCGTGCCTAATAGTATTAGCCACGCTGAATCCGTGGCAAATAAGTTATTAGTCATGGTTCAATTGTCGTGGCTAAAAGTTTCTTATTTGCCACGGTTCAATTGTCGTGGCTAAAGGGTCTGTAACATAAAAAAGATTCGGTCGCACGCCGCCGCCTGGGCTTCCGCCGCCGTCGCCCGGCCGCCGCCACCGCTGCCCGGCCGCCGCCGCCGCCCGGCCGTCGCAGCCGCCCGGCCTCCGCCACTGCCGCCGCCGCCGCCACCGCCTGTGAGTCGATTTTATTTCAAACATTAATTGAGAATGGGCAATATAAACCCCCAAATTGATCTTTTAGTTGGCCGTGTGGGACTAAAAAACCCGACTTTTTGCAACGGATTAGGCTTCTGTGGCTAATACTAAATTATTAGCCACGAAACAGGCAAACTATGACAAAAGTCATGTCATTTGCCACGGTTTAGTCATCCCTGGCTAATACTAGCTTATTAGCCACGGAATAGAAACTGTGGCTAATACTTCATTATTAGCCACGATTTTCCCCCGTGACAAAAAAAAACCGTGGCTAAAAGTTATTTTTCTTGTAGTGTCAGGTAGTGTTTGAAGATTGCATTGTTTTACCAAAATAGCCACTTGGTCGGCTATATTAGCCGGTCATAACTTTCAAAATTTTGATTATTTGATTATTCATTTCATTTCTTTCTTTTAAAATTCAAGGCAAGGTGTGCTTCTTTTGAATCTTGATATATTGTAATTAGCTAGGGATATATCTAAACATTATCTTGTGTACAAAGTTAAATCTATGCCTTGAAAAAATATATTGTCATGACCTCATTATATTATGATTTCCCGCAGGCAATGCAATCTGGGGCGGGAGCAGTTGGACAACTTATCGTACAATCATGGAGTAGATCTACAGTTGGAACTCAAGAATATTTTGCTATTATTATTGTATCTCTAGTCATACAAAACTATCAACATTTATATATGACAATTTATTGTGTTGGTCTTAAATTTCTATATAAATGAAATGTGTGTGATGATTTTATGTTTTATATGTTGATTATTGATCATTGGTATGCATGTATAAATGAAATGTTAAATTTCAATATAAATGTAAAAGATATCTTAGTAGAGCAAATGCATGTATAATTGATCTGAAATGACCTACAGTAGGTTCACATTTCTGAATTTTTTTATAAAAAAATACAAAACTTGCGGCGTTTATTTTAAAAGCACGGCGAAAGGTTCCTTTAGTTAAAAACAGCTATTCCGGCGCTTATATAAGAAACGTGACAGTAGCTTTATGCGATACCACAACGTTTTTTTAAAAAGCGTAGCGGTAGCCTTTATGAGATACCACAACGCTTTTATAAAAAGCGTGGTGATAGCCTTTATGAGATACCACAACGCATTTCTAAGTTGGGTATTGTATTCACAATTACCTGGATTTGAAGAAGCCTCCAGTCAAGCAAAGATGAATTCACATTGTATTTGATGATATGTCTTCAAGTTGTGCTTGCAGTTATTCCACGCTAAGTACACACCAATGTAAGGGTGCAGTGGGTCAATATATACGGGTCTGCGCAACGTAATCCCTCGTTGAGCAGACCAGTGTGTTAGCTTACGTGTACTCTCTCTATTAGAGTGTACTTATTTTCAAGTACAGGGCTGAGATAGATCAAGAGCAGAAGAAGAGCAAGGATGGGTCAAAGACAAACTCATGGGAAGAAAGACGAAGATTCGTCTAAGTTAAATTCGACGGGAATCACTAAGTGATTCTCGCCGATTCGACGGGAATCACTAGTGATTCTCGCCGAATCATCGAGAATCACTCGCCGATTCCCGCCGACTGCATCCGGCTGACTCAACGCCTTCAAGAATTCTGCTATGTCAAAATCGTCGAGAATCAATAAGTGATTCTCGCCGAATCGTCGAGAATGACTCTGCATTCTCGTCGATTTGTCGAGAATGGTTTTGATTCTCGCCGATTCACTCCGGATGGCAAGCTTTTCAGCTAAAATTCTACCAAGGATAATTCGACGGGAATCATAAGTGATTCTCGCCGATTCGTCGAGAATCACCAATGATTCCCTCCGAATTTGCCTTAGGCGATTTCTACCTACTCGCTGGATTGAACCAAGATATCAAACGCTGTTTAGACCGGGCTTAGGGTTTCTCCTTGTGGGGCCCACAATGGTCTTTTAGGGTTGTTCTACAGTATAAATACCCACGAATTTGAACTAACAAAGAGTGAAGAAAACGAGAAAGGAACACGGCCGCTGAGCGTGACCTAGCCGATCGCAGACTTCCTCCCGTCGCCGTTGCTGCTCACAAGCCGTCGCCGCTCGCAAGATAGTCGCCGCCGCTGATCTTAGAGGTCATCTTTGATCGTCCGGCGATAGAACTGAGGCTAAGCTTAGCGTCTCACGTTTCAATCTTGAGATCCTTTGTCTCTTGATTTGTTGAGCGGGAATATTTTTGTAAGACCCTTTTTTTTCTTTTAAAACATCAGGGTCTTAGGCCCGAAACCGCCGCCTTGCGGTGACACCTTCGCACCCGGGAAGGTCGTCACTACAAAATGCCAATCCTGCCGGCCAAATCGATCACAACTGTAGCAAATAAATAAGCAAGTCCACATAAACCACACATGAATAGAAAAATAATCTCCACGAAGGGAGTGTCCACAGATAGAATATATAACAGAAATCGCGGGCTTATGCCCGGTACATCATGTCCTCACTACAAGTCGCTCATCGCGGAAGCCAACTAATATAACTACTAGTGGTCGGGACTACCAGTCCCTGCTGTCTGGACTCCGGTACTAGACTATCCGATCTCCAAGCATGCCGACCTCTGGGGCTGCTCCTCCATGCTGGGCTCCGTGGTCCCCTAAAATGATGTGGTTCAAAAACCGTTAGTCTAAAAGACTAATTCCTATCATCCCCCGCCCCTTCCCCCATGTCTCCTAAGCACCGAGCGGGGAGAAGGAAAGGGAAGGACATGAAAGTGGAGAATATCAAATAGCAGATGGCAGCGGAACTAAACTAGCAGTTCTAAGGTATAAAAGATGGTAATAATGATTAAAAATTTGAATAAGAAAGTAACCTTAACTTATGTGATTTCACATAAGCTAAGGGATCTCTTGCAGGGCTCCCATCATATAAAAAGTCCCATACCGATTTATACGATAGGGTGTCGGTTTTACTAACAGGCTTAAATATATAGTACTGAATGAGAACCTTAACTTATAAGCACGCTCGCGCGAACTTATAATCCAAGGGGTCGTTTTGCATGGCCTAATGTATAGAGCGTCCTATACCACTTATACATTAGGTGTCAGGTTATATGCAATGGTTATGCTATGAAATACAATTATGCTATGACGTGGACATGCAAGTGCAACTCACCCACTCGACTCTTTGTACACAGACCTTTAGTTCCCCCTTTCGGAGTCATTACCTCCTAGGATACCTCCGTAGTGGCAGACGGAAGCGGTGGGTTGGGCCTCGCCCACCTGTAAACCAGTAAAGCACTACCGGTCAGACCTATCGTACGCCTCAACGCTTGGTGCACAAAGCGGACTCCTGCGTACTCTTGCCAAATGGCGCACCGGACATCTATTTGCGAAGTGCTAACCACACTTGCCGAGTCGATGTATTGGCATCGGTGCATCGACCCTCCAATACCGAAGACCCACCACCTTATACCTTTTATGCACATGCAATAGTTATGAGTCGAACCAACAACCGAGCCAAAGCTCCCCGGACTATCCCGTCCATCAACAACCGAGCCAAAGCTCCCCGGACTATCCCGTCCGTCATAATCAACAACCGAGCCAAAGCTCCCCGGACTATCCTGTTCGTCAATAATCGAGCCAAAACTCCCCGGACTATCCCGTCCATCATAATCAACAACCGAGCCAAAGCTCCCTGGACTATCCCGTCCGTCAATAATCGAGCCAAAACTCCCCGGACTATCCCGTCCGTCATAATCAACAACCGAGCCAAAGCTCCCCGGACTATCCCGTCCGTCAATAATCGAGCCAAAACTCCCCGGACTATCCAGTCCGTCATAATCAACAACCGAGCCAAAGCTCCCCGGACTATCCCGTCCGTCAATAATCGAGCCAAAACTCCCCGGACTATCCCGTCCGTCATAATCAACAACCGAGCCAAAGCTCCCTGGACTAACCCTAGTATTTTGACAAATCCTCCTACGGGTCAGACGATCTTTCGTCGATCCCGAGCACCATCTAACATTTAGCCAAAACCCAACCCTTGCTTATCCTAACTCGAGTGATGAACTCATTCTAAATTATCCAAACCTACATCCACTAATCCCGACACATGTGCCCAACTTTATACTCCACATATTTTATGCAGATTTACTATATGTAGACCACTAAGGTTAAATGCCATGTAAAATGGGAAGTACATCAAATAATCATCCAATACTCCTATAATAATTATTGGAGGTCCATTATGACCTTTATTGCCCAAATAAAGAGTTCCACAATTTTCCTATTTATTTAATAATTTACTTAATTATTGTCGTGACTAAAAATTCTAATAATGAACATGATGTACCAATTTCAGACACAAGATATCATTCCACTGATTTTATATGATATTCAGAATAAGTATTCAACTTACCCTCCAAAATATCCAAATTTTTCAGTAAGGTTTTGTCCCCCATTTCTTATTTAAATTTATTCCTTAATAATTCATTTAAAGAGATATGTAATGCTATATTACTTCCAAAAATTCAGAGAAAATTCAAGTATGATTTTAATGGCATATAAATGATTTGAGTCAATTTTCATAATTTATTTATCAGTAAAGAGCCTTAAATAAATTATTGCATAATTTCCTCATTTACCAAGCTTGTGAAGTAAGTACCTCAAATATGTATTCAAGAATTCTCATAAAATTTATATATGTCTATAAATACTTAAAACTTTCTCTGCCAAACTTTCATCACCTTATAAGGGGTAGAGAGACCAATATGATTAATTTATTAATTAGGGCATCCCTTTGGGTTACAAAAGGAGTACTATAATTATTGTCCCAAAAATTCTAATTAAATTACCAGAGGTACATAATATCCTTATGACCATTCTACCAACATGTCATCTTAGTTTAAGGAGTTTAACTAGCCTATTCCAACCCTACTATATTTGTGCCCTAATCTAAAGTTAGGGTTTTGTGGGTCCTAAACTTTTCAAAATCCCTTTAGATTTTCACCAGAGGGTTTTAATTACCCTAGTACCCTCCCTACAAAATTTCATGGTCATATAAGGTGTCTTGGCCACATGCCCTTCACAAGGTACAAAAGCCCTTCCATAGGGTTTGACCTAGGATCTTGGTCCAAATCAATTCCAATACTCCCAATTTTTCATTGGAAGGTGCAAAAAGTCATGCAAAGTCAGTGGCCCAAATTTTAACCTCTGTTGAGGTGAATTGGACACTCTAAGCCAAAAATACATTTTTGGACCAAAAAGCCCTTTTTAAGGCAAGGCTAGGGTTTGCATGATTTCCATTCAAATCACCTCCAAAATTAATGAAATTTTAACCAGAGCTTAATAATAACCTCTTATACCACGCACCAAAATTTGGATGGATTTGGAATTCATTTAACCCATAAATTAATTTAACCTAGATAAATTAAATTATTT
The DNA here is from genome assembly GCA_039513925.1 of Platanthera zijinensis. Lineage (NCBI taxonomy): Eukaryota > Viridiplantae > Streptophyta > Magnoliopsida > Asparagales > Orchidaceae > Platanthera > Platanthera zijinensis. The sequence continues at coordinate 76,191,219 of CM077086.1, forward strand.
ACAAAAACTATAGAAAAATTATACCCAAAAATTCCCATTTTTGGGAAGATCCTATATATTGGTTAGGGTGACTCCCTGCCAAAATTTCAACTCATTTGGACCAAACATGAAGGGTGGGCACTCTGTTTAATGTCTGCCTAGTCATATGTATAGACCCCACAAAAATGAGTGCCCTGGTCAAACCAGGCAGCCAAATAGGTTCACATAAATTTTGTATGAAAATAGACTCACAGGGCTATATTTTTGGTGTTGACCATTTTCTATGAAAAGTACTCTAGGTATTTTTAAAAATTTATAACATTAAATATCAAATCTGTGACAGAAATGCAATATTAATACATAAAAGCTATAGTTTATATTTATTTATCTGCACAAATCTTGGCGCAAACGGACGGGATCTGGTCATCTCCTTCCTCCAGCCGATGGCCCAGATTCATCCTGCCTGGGCTATCTTCCAGCGGCTGCCCCCGGCCGTCCGGCAACCTCCCCGGCCGTCCGGCCACCTCCCCGGCCAGCCACCGCCACCGACACCTTCGGGGAGGTGGTAGCTACCTCCAGGCGACGGCACGTCCGCCAGGGAGCACTATTCTGGCGAACCCAACAAGCTCAAATCCATGGAAAAAACAGGATTTTTTGATTTGGATCGGGCTCAATTGAGCCCGAACCTTGGACCTAAGAATTGCTATGATTTATCCATGGAATAAGGAGTGGAGGAGGACCTGTGCGGGCGGCTGTAGCCGTACTGATCGCCGGATTGGCATGGTAGTGGCTGGTGGTGGTCGGCCTTCTACAACAGTACAATAGAACTGCTTGGCTCCTTCAGGAAAGTGGTGGGAAATCCTCCTTGGAGTCTAGGGAAGCTTTTAAGATGGAGAGATGGGGGGTTAGGTGGCTGAAATCCTCCATGCCATTATTGGCCAAGGTCAAGCATGGCGGCTATGGTTGGTAGGGGGAATGCATGGCTCCAACCAGTCAAGGATTGGCTAGTTGAATTGGGGCTGCCTTCCTTGTCCTAAAGCAGTGAATGGAGGGGGTTGGGGAGGGGGAGGATGAGCCCAAAGTCTTCCTCCCTTTTCTTCCTTCTCTTTCTCTCTCCTCCATGGTGGCTCTTTCTCTCTCCTACACACCAAGCTTAATTTTGGCTCCTACCTAACCCAATGGCAGCCCACAAGTCCATTTCACTCATCAAAACAAGGTTAGCCCAATTAAAATGGGCTTGAGCTTGAGTTAGCCCATTTGAGCTAGCTTGACCCAAACTTGAACTAGGGCCCACTTAGGTAAATTTGGTCCTTGAAGTTTCCTTAATGGGTCCTGCACTTTGACCATTTTAGGTTAAGAGTTGACTTTGGTCAACCTAGCCTTTTTTATTGGTCCTAATGGGTCCTTGGTGGCCCTTTGGCCTCTCACTAGGGTTATGAGGGTATGTGTGGGGTCCACTTGGCTAAGGATCTGCAATTGACCCTTGTGCAGGTCAGTTTGACCCAATTAGGGTTATAGTTAACTTTGGTCAATTTAGCCCCTTTGACTGCCTTCCATGGGTCCTTAGTGACCCATTAACCCCTTACTAGGGTCATGAAGGTATGGGTGGGGTCTTGGAGTCTTGGTGAATCCCTATGATCACCTTAAACCAAGGTTTATAAATCTATTATGTGCATACCATAGTGGTCTCATCCTCATTCCTCGGCTCACTTGACCTTTATGGACTTTCTAGGGCTTTGTAATGACATAGTCATGACAAAACTATCTCTAGGGGTCAAGTTGTCTGAGGGATGTTACAAATCCAAATAAACAAAACAAAAATTTCGTCCCCGAAATTGAGGTTAATCCTACGGGGATTTCTACCGGAATGAAATAAACTTGTAACATCCCATATGGTTTTCCTATTGAGTCGAAATGACTACTTGTTCAATAAACGAGGGCAATCCCCCAATAAACAAAAGATTAGCCCCTACTTTTCTTGACTGAGTGCGCATGCCTATGTTCTCAATTTCCCTTATCTAGTCCTACCGGTTTAATACAAGAAGGTAATTTATAGTATGTGGTGAGGTATACCTGACTGAACAACTCCGGGTATTTCTGCCTCATCAGGTCCTGAGGTTCCCAGGTGTGCTCCTCCTGACCGTGGTTCCTCCACAGAACCTTGACTAAGGGGATCTTCTTGCGGCGCAAGATCCGTACTCCTTTGTCATCGATCCGAACCGGCTCTAAGTGAACAGACCAGTCTGAAGCTACCGGCTCGTCCGTAGTCGAAATCTACTGCTCTGGGCGTAGTAGAGCCCTCCTAAGAGAGGATATATGGAACACGTCGTGCAGACTTGCAAGCTCCGGTGGCAGCTCCAGCCTGTATGCCAAGGGGCCGATCCGCTCCTAGATCCTATAAGGCCCCATATATCTTAGGCTGAGCTTCTTCCTCTGTCCGCGTACCCGAGTAACTCCATGCATTGGTCGGATCTTCAAGAACACCTGGTCTCCCACCCGAAATTCCACCTGACGGTGCCGAGCGTCATAATACTTAGCCTGTCGGCTCTGTGCTTCTAGCATCCTGTCCTGTATCAATCTCACCTGAGCCTCGGTGTCCTTGACAAACTCCGAATCCAATGCCTTAGGGTCCTCATTCTATATCCATGACAACGGAGTCCTACACCTCCGTCCGTACGACGCCTCATAAGGAGCCATCCTTATACTGGATTGGTAGCTATTATTATACGAGAACTCGATCAGTGGAAACAACTTTTCCCAAGGTTCACCGCGATCCAATATGCAAAGTCGTAGCAAATCCTCCACAGTCTTGTTAGTGCGTTCCGTCTGTCCATCCGTCTGGGGATGAAAAGCCGTACTGAATGTTAGTCACTTGCCCAAGTAAGTCTGCACTGACCTCCACTCCCTGGACGTAAATCGTCCATCCCGTTCCGACACAATCGACTTGGGCACGCCATGATAACGGACGAACTGCTCCACAAACTTTCGGACTAACACACCCACCGAGTCATCCTTCCTGATTGAAATAAACCTGGCTACCTTCATCAGCCGGTCGACGATCACCCAGATCGAATCATTCCCTGTCCGCAATCGGGGAAGTCCATATATAAAGTCCATGGCGATATCATCGAACTTCCACTCTGGTACTGAGAGTGGCTGCAAAAATCCTGCGGGGTTTCTGCACTCCGCTTTCACTAACTGGCATGTCTCGTAATGGGTCACGAAGTAGGTGATATCCTTCTTCATGCCCGGCCAGTACATATTCTTCTTCAGATCTGCAGTCATCTTCGTAATCCCTAGGTGTACCGAATATCGACTGCAATGAGCCTCCATCATGTTGTCCTCCCGGACCTGGCCTCCCTCTGGTATGTAAACCCGTCCTCTGAAGTACACTAAGTCATCCCTCAGCGAGTAATCTCCCGTAGTGCCTGCTTCTAAGGCCCGAAATATCGGCTCTAGCTGGGTATCCTGCCTCTGTCCATCCTTGACCCGTTCTCGAATGTCATCCGTGGAAATTAATGACGATAGATACTCCCGGTAAAACTCAGGGTGATCCTCAGACACAAGGGATATTTGCATCTTGTCTAACATCTGAACCAACTCCAAGGCCATCAACTGTTTTCCTACTCCGGGGTTTACGGTCTTTCGGCTCAGTGCATCGGCTACCACATTCGCCTATCCCGGGTGGTAGTGCATCTCGTACTGGTAGTCTGCTAAAAACTCCACCCATTGTCTCTGTCTGATGTTCAACTCTTTCTTCGTGTCCACATACCTCAAATTTTTATGGTCAGAGTATATGTCGCAGTGGACACCGTACAGATAGTGCCGTCAGACTTTCAGTGCAAAAATGACTGCTCCAATTTCTAGGTCATGGACTGGGTAGTTCTGCTCATGTTTCTTCAGTTGCCGAGAAGTGTAAGCTATCACATGGCCATTCTGCATAAGCACTGCACCCATGCCCTGGTAGGAAGCATCGGTGTAGACCTGGAATCCTTCTTTCCCTGAAGGGAGGGCAAGTATAGGAGCCGAAGTGAGTCGTCCCTTTAGCTCTTGGAAAGCCACCTCACACTATGGGGTCCAGATAAAGGGTACCTCCTTCCTTGTCAGAGATGTGAGTGGAAGGGCGATACGAGAGAATCCCTCTACGAACTTCCGGTAGTAACCGGACGAGTCCTAGGAAACTCCGCACATCTGTGGCCGTCTTCAACTTTGGCCAATCCTGAACTGCTTGGATCTTGGCCGGGTCCACTGCCAACCCAGCACCACTGATAATATGGCTTAGGAAAGCCACCTCCTTAAACCAAAACTGGAATTTGCTGATCTTCACATAAAGCTTGTGCTCCCATAGTCTCTCCAGGGTCATCGTCAGATGTCGTGTGTGCTCCTCCTCTATCCCTGAGTAAATGAGGATGTCATCGATAAACACGATGACGAACACGTCCAAATATGCCTCGAACACCTGATTCATGAGGCTCATGAATGCCGACGGAGCATTTGTGAGCCCAAAGGGCATCACGGTAAACTCATATAGCTCATATCTGCTACTGAAGGCAACCTTTGGAATGTCCTCCTCCTGAATCCGTAGCTGGTAGTAACCTGACCTTAAATACAATTTGGAAAAGAAATTCGCGCCTTCTAGCTGGTCAAACAGCTCATCTATCCTTGGCAGTGGATATGTATTTCGAACTGTCAATCAGGTTAGTGCTCGGTAGTCGATGCACAATCTCAGAGTCCCGTCCTTCTTTTTAACGAACAAGATGGGGGCTCCCCATGGCGAAGAGGTCGGTCGGACAAATCCGGCCTCCACCAGTTCCTGGAGTTGGATTCGAAATTCTATCAATTCTTTTGGGGACATCCGATAAGGGGCTCTAGCTGCCGGCTTAGCCCCGGCACTAGCTGAATCCGGAAATCCTGCTCCCGGTGCGGGGTTAGCCAAGGCAGTTTCTCTGGGAATATGTCAGCAAATCTCGTACCACCGGAATATCCGAGTTGGAGCCCCTGGCATCAGTCATTTCAAATACTACCTCATATAATTTTTCCCCCTGTAAGCGGGCCTTGACGGCCTGTACAGATGACAGCATGAGAGGGGGAATAGATCTAGTACCTTCGATGATGAGGTAGGAATCCCCATGTCTCACGGTAACTTTCTTGGACATGCAGTCAATCTGAGCATGATTCCAGTTCAACCATGTCATTCCTAGGATCAAATCAAAGACTGGCATCTTCATGAGTGTCGCTGGAGCTTCAAATATCTTTCCGCCGATTTCCGCCTCCATGTTGCAGTGGGCCGAGGTGAGCAGCTCCGATCCGTCGGGTAATCATATCCTCATCATCATACCCGTGAATCGTTCTACGCCTTCTGATAGTTTTACTTTCAAGACTATCTAAACACCTAGAGGGGGGGTGAATAGGTTCTAATGCTTGTTTTCACTTTAGGCAGAATATAACTACTGAATAAAATAGAATGCAGAATATACTTCAGCAAACACAGCACAGCAATCACAGATATTCACACATCATAGAATGCACACAGATTTATAGTGGTTCCCCAAGGTCTGGGTACATCCACTTTCCCCCTTCACCTATCTAGCAGTGTGCTAGATTCGGCCTAACTTCCTTCTTTAACTCAGATCCTCAGATCCTACAGCTCAAAACCTGGAAAGGTTCCTACAACTCAGGCTAATCAGCCCTACCTCAGCCTTGACATAAGGCCTATAACTCAGAGAAATACCTTCTCCTACACTTAGGCATACACAGCCCTACCACTCAGAGATCAAATCTCATACACTCAGCCTTTATAATATAGGCTTATAACTCAGATCTATAATAATAGATCCTACAGAATTTGAAAAGAGTTTTATTATATCTTGCCTTTGTTGAGAGAGAAGGGACAAGACAGCACTTGATCAGCTGATGGATGAAATCAACTGAATATTAGCTTTCTTCAAAGCTTCTTGAATCTGAACTTAGCTGAGTTGATTTCCTGACAGCTTCTTGAGAAACCTGTGACAGCTTCCTTCTTGATCTTCAAATGGCTGGATCTCTCTCTATCCAATACCTTTGATAATACTTCAGAATTCTTGGACGAATTCTACTTAGACAGATCCTGAGAGGTTGTACCATTCAGAATGTCTTCTTAGATCTTCTGATGAAGATCTTCTTCTGTGCCTTGCACTTTCTTGATTTGATTACTCAATCAGTTTCTATGTGTGTTGCTTCTTAATCAAAAATCAATTGTCGTTTGTTCTACTTATGAATCTGTCTATTTATAGACCTTCTTCATGGTAACCGCCTGATCCGGTTTCTAACTAACTACTGACAAGTCTGACAGCTTCAGTTAACCTGTTGTAACTCACAGCTGTCAAGTCTTCAAACAGATCTTGTGCCTTTGTCTTGGTCAGCAAAGTGTCCAGACTGTCTGTCAGAAAGTGTCGAGACCATCTGTCAATATGTGTCGACACAAGTAACTTTGGTGTCGACACAGCCTTTGATGATGTCGACATGTTTGCCTTTAAGTCGACTCAGCTTCTTCATACTGCATCTTGAGAATGAGTCGACATTGAGTATTTGTGTCGACTCAAACACTTCATCATTCTTCAGCAAATGACTTGGTCTAGACTTTGTAGTGTGTCGACACAAGTCTTGTGTGTCGACACAGTTGATGTAGATTCAGAACATAGTACGTGCCGACACTGCCTTTAGGTGTCGACACAGCTGTTGTCAACTCTGCCTATATGTGTCGACTAAGTCTTCTGGTGTCGACACAAATGTAGTCGACTCTGCCTCAGTGTGTCGACACAGCCTTCTGGTGTTGACTCTGCTTCCCGGTGTCGACACAGATGTTGTCGACTCTTTTTCTCTGTGTCGACACAACCTTCTTCAAGTGTCGACACAATTATTCTGAAGTGTCGACACAGCTTCTTCTGGTGTTGACACATGGACTTAGAATAATTTTCCTGCTTTTTAGTACATTCTTAACCTGCACATGTCAACTCAAAATAACATCAAATACACCTTGATGTATATCATTGAGCTAAGTTAGGCTTCTTCAAATCAGGTACACATTTTCCAATGTACCCAACAATCTCCCCCTATTTCGAGAAGTCATAACCCTTTTAGCTAATGATATACACCATTTATAAAAAATTAACATGATGATGTATATAAGCATGATATAACAGGAAACATTTAAAAACAAAACATTAAGCAACAGATTCATCACAGATAAAGATGAACATGAAGAAATGATTACCGAACAAAGTTTTGTTTATACATTTAGAAATGTTTGTTACAGCTTGTTTACATTGATTGGTAAAACAAACAAATCACTACAAAATATTTGAAAGAACTGATAAGCTTAATGTAAGACTGATCAGGCTCCCTTATGACAATTCCTTTGCCTGGTTGAATTTGAGCCTTCACAGTAGGTTCAGCAACATCAGCAGGCATCTTGCCTTTCAGTTCAGCTTTCTTCTGAGCTTCCTCCTTGAGCCTTTGCCTTTCAAAGTAATGAAAGGGCTTGGGAAAATATTTGCTGGGCTCCTGAGCATCTGGTGGTAGCCTCCCCATCTTAGCTTTCCTTCTGAACTGAACTATGGCCTCCTGCCTAGCCTCATACTTGTGCCATTCAATTTCATTATACCATTTTCCTCTTTCATGGACTTGATCCTTCACAGCCTTCCAGGCAGTTAGTATAATGTTTCTTGAAGTGGGGCTCCACTGCTCAAAATCAGGTATAAGTTCAGCTTGCTCTCTAAATCTCTTCTTGGACAATTGAGCATCTTGTTGTTCTTTCAAACTTGCTTCAGGCTTATCAACTTTTTCAATAACAACATTTGTAACCTCCTTTGGAGGACTGTACATGGCCTGCACTTGCTGTTGAATCATATCAAAATCAGCAGGGGGTAAATGACTTGGGCAACCTCAGGTTGATTGCCTTCAAGTAGACTTTGGTGAATGCCTGACTCAGCAACAATATCATCATCACATAATGGTAGATAGCCCAATGTGGCTCTTACACTGTTGGTTACCCACCTGGCATGTTCTGAGCCAGCATGAATAAGTACCCTCTCCCCCTTTAGGACTTCTCTGGCAACATGATCCCTAAGATCATCCTTTTGAAACCTTATTTGATCATCAAGAAAATTCACACCCTCTTTAAAGAATGATTTTAATTTAAGAAGCTTGTCAGATATTTCTTTCTGTGAGGTGGTGATAGCAGTGTGAACTGAAACTAGGGCAGCCTTGAGCTTCTGATCATAAACTTCCATGTCTGTAGCCCTTACAGTAGTCAGGCTGATAGCAGTATCTATTAACTTATTGAGAATTGCATTGTGAGAGTCTGTAAGATTTTCATTCATTCTTAGCTGATTTTCAAGAACATATCCTTGTTTCAATGCAATATCATCCACTTTAGTAAAAATAGTCTGCTGTTGCTTAGTAAGGTAGACCACAACATTACATCCCTTATGGAAGCAATCTGTCATTTCCTTTTTATTCAAATTTACTTCAAATCTGATGGACTTAATGTCTTGAGCCAAATCAAATTGAAGTGATTTATTACTCTCATCAATATATCTCTCCAAAACAAATCTCTGCTCATCCATCTTTACCTGCAAATCTACCATGAACTTATTGTAATCAAAAGCAGAAGAAGATTGATGAGTTGAAGTCTGTAGAGCCTGCTTATAGCTATGGCTTCGTCTCTTGAAGACCATGAGCTTTCTTTTCTTAGCCTCTCTGGCTTTGTCAGTCTCAGATGCTGAAGAACTTTCAATTTGAACTCTTTCAAGAGGTGTTGTAGGAATTTCTGTCTCAGTGACATGTTAGTTTTTCTCAACATTCACTTGCTCCCCCTCAACTGCACCTTTTACCTTCTCAACCCTATCAGAAGCAATGCCATCATCAGGAAACAACTCTTCTAGAGTGAATTACTTTTGTGCTAGTGCAGGAGATGATATATCAATATCTGCAGTGTTTAAATATTCTGATAAGTTGATTCCTTCTTCCACTTGTACTATTTCCACAATGGTCTCTCCCGGCAATTGTTCAGGATTAGAAATGTGCTGGGCAGGAGAATGAACTGGCTCCCCCTACACCTGTGCAGGAGTATTTCTTCCTGGGCATGAGTAGACCCTGTCTGGTCCTCAGCTGGTTCTCTAACTTGTTCTTTTTGATGTTGTTCAGTGCCTTATTCATGGCCAGGTGACATCTCAGTTATGTCCTGCATGTCCACAGCGGGCATCTCTTTGGACAGAACAATATCCCACCTTGAGAATAATCTCATATCCATTTTTCTCATGTGATTGATTTTGGACCCTGGTATCTGTTGCATGACTTCTGGAATGACTCCAGCCAGGTTGAAACTCAAAATCCTAACCAAATTTGGCTTCTTAATACCTTCCTTGATTTTATCAAACACAACTCCTGACCAGTCTGTGTTAATCCTGAAGATTATTCTTGTCATGAGATTAAACATTAAGGCCGAAATCCTATCATGGCCTCCTGGTTTACACAAAATTACTTTTCCTACTACTTCAGATAGAAATTTGCCCTGTTGATTCTTTCCTTTTCGGTTGATGGCTGCTCCAATCTTTATGGTTGGATCCAATCCACACCATTGGAGAGCCTCCCTTGTCTTAGAGGCTGGGACCTCTTCTTCATCTTGTATGCTAGGTAGTTGAAGAATCTTTCTTAAACTTCTTGGAGTAAGTTTCACTGTTGTCCCTTGAATAGTGGATTTGATCTTGAGGCCCGAAGAGTCCAATGTTGCAGAAGTATAAAATTCAATTACCTCTTTCTTCCAGATTTTTGTTGGTTCAGAAACAAGAAACTCTAATTCAGACTCGGAAATTAGAGTGATAACCCTTTATATATCTGTCGGTGCATCCTCAAAAGCATTGCGCACCAACTCATACCCTTCGTTAACATTGTCTTCAACTTTGGGCGCCATTGGAAAGATGAGAAATCTTGAGAGAAGAGAAGAGAGATTGTCGACACAGGGTTTTAGTCTCGAAAACCTTATGAGTGTGTCGACAGAATACGTTCTTGACCTATTTATACCCTTTAAAGAAAGAAGGCCAAAAGTCAGGCAAAAACAGTCTAAATGTGTTGACACAGATGAAATGTGTCGACACAAACTTCTATTATCTCGACAACAATGTTGACTACTTTGTGTCGACACCCATTGAGGATATGTCGACACGTGAGATACATAGTAGTGCATCAGAAATTCTGTGTCGACTCTTAGTACAAGTGTCGACACAAAATCTGTAAGTGTCGACACCATTATTCTGGTGAAGTCGACACTACATTTCTGGATGAGTCGACTATTTGACCCTTAAGTGTCGACACATATTCTCTGTGTCGACGCAATTTCTCTGACTAGTCGACATGACTTTTCTGTGTCGACACTTTATTTCTGAATGTGTCGACACCATTAGACTTAGCCAAAATTTGGTTTTTGGAAACCACTAGATAAACTAACCTATGGTCAGCATTCCTAATTCAATTTTAAATCTATTGAATTTAGTTTCATCCAGTGGCTTAGTAAAGCGGCCCTGAACTCCTCCCAAGTAATATCTGAAATCTCCATATCAGCAAAAGTCGTATCCAGCGATGTCTTCCACCATCTTTTGGCATGAGACTCTAAACAAGAGACGACCAAAGGAACCCTCTCCTCCCAGGGGCACCGTATCCCGGACAACATTTCATACATAATATCTAGCCATTCTTCTGTCCGAACAGCCGATTTTGTCCCTAAGTAAGATGGAGGAGAGAGTCCTCGGAAGATGCTCAGCCAATTGGCCCCCGGGTTTGGCTGCGGGGCCGGAACTTGTTGGGCCCTGAAAGCATCCAGAATAGCTGTCAGGGTTTTCCCCATCTCCGAGTGTAGGAATGGAGTGGGGACCGGGGGAGGTTGTGCAACATTCGGAGTCTGCTGGACTCCGCCTTGTGGTGTTGGCTGCGCTGGGGGCTGCGTAACAGAAGTCAATTATAAGTAATCGCACATATCTAAAAGTGGACAATTTCATGTGATCCCCCATATGGGCCCACCACTGCTTCCGCTGCTTAGTTTGTCCCCAAACTAAACTCGTGCAGGGGTGGCCCGGGGTTTGTGGACTGCTACCTTTCGATCGATATATTTTGCTCTGATACCACTTGTAAGACCCCTTTTTTTTCTTTTAAAACACCGGGGTCTTAGGCCCAGAACCGCCGCCTTGCGGTGACACCTTCACACCCGGGAAGGTCGTCACTATAAAACGCCGATCCTGCCGGCCAAATCGATCACAACTGTAGCAAATAAATAAGCAAGTCCACATAAACCACACATGAATAAAAAAATAATCTCCACTAAGGGAGTTTCCACAGATAGAACATATAACAGAAATCACGGGCTTATGCCCGGTACATCATGTCCTCACTACAAGTCACTCATCGCGGAAGCCAACTAATATAACTATTAGTGGTCGGGACTCATAGTCCCTGCTGTCTAGACTCCGGTACTAGACTGTCCGATCTCCAAGCGTGCCGACCTCCGGGGCTGCTCCTCCATGCTGGGCTCCGTGGTCCCCTAAAATGATGTGGTTCGAAAACCGTTAGTCTAAAAGACTAAGTCCTATCATCCCCCACCCCTTCCCCCATGGCTCCTAAGCACCGAGCGGGGAGAAGGAAAGGGAAGGACATGAAAGTGGAGAATATCAAATAGCAGATGGCAGCGGAACTAAACTAGCAGTTCTAAGGTATAAAAGATGGTAATAATGATTAAAATTTTGAATAAGAAAGTAACCTTAACTTATGTGATTTCACATAAGCTAAGGGATCTCTTGCAGGGCTCCTATCATATAAAAAGTCCCATACTGATTTATACGATAGGGTGTCGGTTTTACTAACAGGCTTAAATATATAGTACTGAATGAGAACCTTGACTTATAAGCATGCTCGCGCGAACTTATAAGCCAAGGGGTCGTTTTACAGGGCCTAATGTATAGAGCGTCCCATACCACTTATACATTAGGTGTCAGGTTATATGCAATGGTTATGCTATGAAATACAATTATGCCATGACGTGGACATGCAAGTGCAACTCACCCACTCGACTCTATGTACACAGACCTTTAGTTCCCCCTTTTGGAGTCGTTACCTCCCAGGATACCTCCGTAGTGGCAGACGGAAGCGGTGGGTTGGGCCTCGCCCACCTCTAAACCAGTAAAGCACTACCGATCAGACCTATCGTACGCCTCAATGCTTGGTGCACAAAGCGGACTCCTGCGTACTCTTGCCGGCTGGCGCACCAAACTTCTGTTGGCGAAGTGCTAACCACACTTGCCGAGTCGACGTATTGGCGTCGCTGTATCGACCCTCCAATACCGAAGACCCACCACCTTATACCTTTTATGCACATGCAATAGTTATGAGTCCAACCAACAACCGAGCCAAAGCTCCCCGGACTATCCCGTCCGTCAACAACCGAGCCAAAGCTCCTCGGACTATCCCGTCCGTCATAATAAATAACCGAGCCAAAGCTCCCCGGACTATCCCGTCCGTCAATAATCGAGCCAAAACTCCCCGGACTATCTCGTCTGTCATAATCAACAACTGATCCAAAGCTCCCCGGACTATCCCGTCCGTCAATAATCGAGCCAAAACTCCCCGGACTATCCCGTCCGTCATAATCAACAACCGAGCCAAAGCTCCCCGGACTATCTCGTCCGTCAATAATCGAGCCAAAACTCCCCGGACTATCCCGTCCGTCATAATCAACAACCGAGCCAAAGCTCCCCGGACTATCCCGTCCATCAATAATCGAGCCAAAACTCCCCGGACTATCCCGTCCGTCATAATCAATAACCGAGTCAAAGCTCCCCTGACTAACCCTAGTATTTTGACAAATCCTCCTACGGGTCAGACGATCTTTCGTCGATCCCGAGCACCATCTAACATTTATCCAAAATCCAACCCTTGCTTATCCTAACTCGAGTGATGAACTCATTCTAAATTATCCAAACCTACATCCGCTAATCCGACACATGTGCCCAACTTTTTACTCCACATATTTTCTGCAGATTTACTATATGCAGACCACTAAGGTTAAATGTCATTTAAAATGGGAAGTACATCAAATAATCATCCAGTACTCCTATAATAATTATTGGAGGTCCATTATGACCTTTATTGCCCAAATCAAGAGTTCCACAATTTTCCTATTTATTTAATAATTTACTTAATTATTGTAGTGACTAAAAATTCTAATAATGAACATGATGTACAAATTTCAGACACAAGATATCATTCCACTGATTTTATATGATATTCAGAATAAGTATTCAACTTACCCTCCAAAATATCCAAATTTTTCAGTAAGGTTTTGTCCCCCATTTCTTATTTCAATTTATTCCTTAATAATTCATTTAAAGAGATATGTAATGCTATATTACTTCCAAAAATTCAGAGAAAATTCAAGTATGATTTTAATGGCATATATATGATTTGAGTCAATTTTCATAATTTATTTATCAGTAAAGAGCCTTAAATAAATTATTGAACAATTTCCTTATTTACCAAGCTTGTGAAGTAAGTACCTCAAATATGTATTCAAGAATTCTCATAAAATTTATATATGTCTATAAATACTTAAAACTTTCTCTGCCAAACTTTCATGACCTTACAAGGGGTAGAGAGACCAATATGATTAATTTATTAATTAGGGCATCCCCTTGGGTTACAAAAGGAGTACTACAATTATTGTCCCAAAAATTCTAATTAAATTACCAGAGGTACATAATATCCTTATGACCATTCTACCAACATGTCATCTTAGTTTAAGGAGTTTAACTAGCCTATTCCAACCCTACTATATTTGTGCCCTAATCTAAAGTTAGGGTTTTGTGGGTCCTAAAATTTTCAAAATCCCTTTAGATTTTCACCAGAGGTTTTTAATTACCATAGTACCCTCCCTACAAAATTTCATGGTCATACAAGGTGTCTTGGCCACATGCCATTCACAAGGTACAAAAGCCCTTCCTTAGGGTTTGACCTAGGATCTTGGGCCAAATCAATTCCAATACTCCCAATTTTTCATTGGAAGGTGCAAAAAGTCATGCAAAGTCAGTGGCCCAAATTTTAACCTCTGTTGAGGTGAATTGGACATTAAATTATTTACAAAAACTATAGAAAAATTATCCCCAAAAATTCCCATTTTTAGGCAGGGTCTATATATTGGTTAGGGTGACTCCCTGCCAAAATTTCAACTCATTTGGACCAAACATGAAGGGTGGGCACTCTGTTTAATGTCTGCCTAGTCATATGTATAGACCTCACAAAAATGAGTGCCCTGGTCAAACCAGGCACCCAAATTGGTTCACATTAATTTTGTATAAAAATAGACTCAAAGGGCTACATTTTTGGTGTTGACCATTTTCTATGAAAAGTACTCTAAGTATTTTTAAAAATTAATAACATTAAATATCAAATCTAAGACAGAAATTCAATATTAATACATAAAAGCTATAGTTTATATTTATTTATCTACACAAATCTTGGCGCAAACGGACGGGATCTGGTCATCTTCTTCCTCCAGCCGATGGCCCAGATTCATCCTGTCTGGGCCATCTTCCAGCGGCTGCCCCCGGTCGTCCGGCAACCTCCCCGACCGTCCGGCCACCTCCCCGGCCAGCTACCGCCACCGACACCGACACCTTCGGGGAGGTGGTGGCTACCTCCAGGCGGCGGCACGTCCGCCGTGGAGCACTATTCTAGCAAACCCGACAAGCTCAAATCCATGGAAAAACCAGGATTTTTTTGAATTGGATCGGGCTCAATTGAGCCCAAACCTTGGACCTAAGGATTGCTATGATTTATCCATGGAATAATGAGTGGAGGAGGACCTGTGGGGGCGGCTGTAGCCGTGCTAATCGCCGGATTGGCATGGTGGTGGCTGGTGGTGGTCGGCCTTCTACACCAGTACAGTAGAACTGCTTGGCTCCTTCAGGAAAGTGGTGGGAAATCCTCCTTGGAGTCTAGGGAAGCTTTTAAGATGGAGAGATGGGGGGTTAGGTGGCTGAAATCCTCCATGCCATTATTGTCCAAGGTCAAGCTTGGCGGCTATGGTTGGTAGGGGGGAATGCATGTCTCCAACTAGTCAAGGATTGGCTGGTTGAATTGGGGCTGCCTTCCTTGTCCTAAAGCTGTGAATGGAGGGGGTTGGGGAGGGGGAGGATGAGCCCAAAGTCTTCCTCCCTTTTCTTCCTTCTCTTTCTCTCTCCTCCATGGTGTCTTTTTCTTTCTCCTACACACCAAGCTGAATTTTTGCTCCTACCTAACCCAATGGCAGCCCACAAGTCCATTTCACTCATCAAAACAAGGTTAGCCCAATTAAAATGGGCTTGAGCTTGAGTTTGCCCATTTGGGCTAGCTTGATCCAAACTTGGACTAGGGCCCACTTAGGTTAATTTGGTCCTTGAAGTTTCCTTAATGGGTCCTTGGTGACCCATTGGCCTCCCCTAGGGTCAAGGTGGGGTTGGATTGGCCCTTGAAGGTCACTTGACCCTTAACTAGGGCACTTTGACCATTTTAGGTTAAGAGTTGACTTTGGTCAACCTAGACTTTTTGATTGGTCCTAATGGGTCCTTGGCGGCCCTTTGGACTCTCACTAGGGTTATGATGGTATGTGTGGGGTCCACTTGGCTAAGGGACTGCAATTTACCCTTATGCAGGTCAGTTTGACCCAATTAGGGTTATAGTTGACTTTGGTCAACTTAGCCCCTTTGACTGCCTTCCATGGGTCCTTAGTGACCCATTGACCCCTTACTAGGGTTATGAAGGTATGGGTGGGTTCTTGGAGTCTTGGTGAAGCCCCATGATCACCTTAAACCAAGGTTCAGAAATCTATTATGTGCAGACCATAGTGGTCTCATCCTCATTCCTAGGCTCACTTGGCCTTTATGGACTTTCAAGGGCTTTGTCATGACCTAGTCATGACAAAACTATCTCTAGGGGTCTAGTTGTCTGAGGGATGTTACAATTTATCCCCTCCGAATCGATTTAGACGATCGATCCAAGTAAGATCGTTGGTAGACCTTGCTAGCTTCGTCAAGAAGTTTGGATCTACAAAGCATCGTCGCCACATTCACTTGTCGCCGCCGATCTCGGGAAGATCCTCTCCAAGAGAGTGCGCCGATCGTGGACTCTTCGTCTTCATCAAGAAAGCTTCATTGAACGAAGAGGGACATCGAGCTCTCCAAACGTAGTTTGTATTTCTTGTACATTCTATTTTAACTTTGTTGTAAAGGAACTTTGATTCCTCGTTGTAAGGGTTGGGTGCAACCCGTGGTGGAGGAGTAGCGACTCCTTTGGGTGGAAGGGTTTCTTCCATAGTGAGAGGATTGGATTTCAATCTTGTTGGTGAAGTGACCGAGTCGTCCCTTGTTGGGAGATAGGTCGAAGGGGGAGAGTGGACGTACCCAAATTAGGGAACCACTATAATTTCTGGTGTGCTTTTCTGTGTTATGTTTGTTGTTTGTGCAGGTTAATTTTTAATTCCGCAAAAGACTGCAAATCACCTATTTCTCCCCCCCCCATAGGTGAAGTTAGCTGACACTAGATAACTTTCAAGTGGTATCAGAGGGAGGTTCCTCGTCAACTATGTTAACACTTTGAGTAAGATCCTGCCTCTAGTGTCAAGAAGAAAATCATACTCAAGCATGGAGCTATATTCTGATGTCTCTCCTCTGAGACTCCCTGCCTGCATAAAGGAGTATTATCCCGTTTGGAAGATGAGAGTTCAGTTTCATCTGGAGGCCATTGACCCTCGTGCGTCACTCATTTTGGAAGAGGGTCCCTTCATTGCCATGAAGGCTTCCAGCTTAGGAAAAGATCTCCAAATCCCTAAGTGTTTCGAAGAGATGTATAAGACTGAGCTCTCACTCTTCAACTTGGACAAGTTGATTCGTCAGATCATCACTAATGGCTGGTCTGGATCGTCTCGTTCAAGACTGGACAAGTGTAGAACTACAAAGTCTATGTGGCAAACTATCTCAGATCTCATGATGGGATCAGAGACAGTAGGGAATGGATGCCAGCAGGATGATGAAGCATATGTGGGAATCCTCAATTCCGAAGATTAAGGTCAAGACCAATCTCTCAGTATCAGGGCTGCTGTGTCTTTATCTGAGACGGAAGAAGAGTTTGAGGAAAGCAGTTCTGATGAAGCTGACACATCTGTCTCGACTGATTCTAACGCTAACCCTGAACATCAAAGTCAGGATTAGGTAACTTCTTCATCATTCTCCTCTCCCCTTGAATTTCCTAAAGACAGGAATAGTTCAGAGGGTTGTACATCTTGTGATGCAAGGGAGATGGATAGCATCAATCAAAGGATTGAAAATTTTGATTCCCTTAAGAGTGCCCTTCAAAAGAGCAACTTACTTGTTTGAGGAACAAGCTAAGGAGATTGCTCAGTTGAAGACCATGATGGATCTCCAATTGGAATCCATCAAGGTGAAGGACTCAAAGATCTCGGATCTAGAGGTTCGTCTAGAGACCGAGAAGAGAATAGTATCTAATTTCTCCAAGATAGATGTTATTAAGAGAAAATGAGAAAACGGGTGGATTTCATGAATTATAAAATCGTGGAGAAATGGGGAAACTATTTTCATACCCGCCACACCGAGTCGGAAGGGCACACATCATGCCTTCAGGTATGACCATAAGAACAACTATGGTCCTCTTGTGGAAGTACCCTTAGTGCAAGTGTTGTTATGGCTACCCATGAGAAAATACATTTGGCTCATCATGAACCTTTTGTATTCTCTGCCTAAGCCTCAACACTTCATGAGATTGCAGGAACCAGCTCTCATAGTAACTCTTACCACCCTAGGACACAGGAAAAGGGGGTTGGGAAACATGTAGTAAGTACCCATGGGGCCCCCAAGTGTGTGCTGACTGAAAGGAAGGCACCACCTCCCAGGCCTCATGACACTCACCATATGCTCTCTATCAACCCTCCCTCGTGTCTCGGTGGAAAGGGCAAATTTGTGAGCAGAACCTGCACTGTCCCGTTTAGACCTAAGATCATGACTACCTCAGTCAGTAGATCAGGTCAGAAACGGCGATACAACATTCATGATTGTTGGTGCTGTGGCAAGGTTGGTCACTTTGCCATAGATTGTTGGCACAATCCCTCTGTGCCAAGGGCAAGGGTATGTCCACTTCCTCTGGGCAGAGTTAGCCTTCCTGACAAAATTCTTGTAGGAAGGCATTCGATATTTTATGCTGACAAGAACCTAGGACCCAATGCATATTGGGTTCCTAATGTAACACCCCAAATTGTTGTAGGAGCGACGGGGTTCGAATTTGGCCAAGACAGGGTTTTGGTGCAGGTGACACGGGCCCCGACACGGGCGTGTCGGAGGCCGTGTCGGGCGTGTCGAGCTAGCCGTGTAGTCTACCAGTGCAGGTCGACGATGGTCGTGTGGTGGAACATGGCCAAGGACACGGGAGTGTCCCAGGCCGTATCACACCTGGGCTGTGCGGTTGGGTACACGAGTAATGACACGGGCACGAACACGGGCGTGTCTAGTTTGACACGGGCGTGTCTGATGCCGTGTCACCAAGCTGTGTACCTCTCTGACTGCGAAGTGTTGATAAATTTTACACGGGGGGCGTGACACGGGTCCCGACATGGGCGTGTCGCAGGCGACACGGGCGTGTCGGAGGCCGTGTCACATGCCGTGTTGCTGGTTTTCAATTTTGGTCGAGACGGCGAATGAGCTACACGGCCAGGCACACGGCCGTGTGTGAACCGGTATTCGGTCCAGATTTTGTGATTTCAGGTCTAATCTCGACCGTTCGTTTCCTTGGCTTTGGATCCGATGGTGGAGGGCTACTCCTGGGTGGTTTTAGCCGGGAATAGGGTTTTGAAACCCTTATTTCACTTGGGTACTCTCTCTCTAAAACCTAGAGAGAAGGGAGAGCTTGGAGGAGGAAGAAGGAGGTCAACTCCGGCGGCCGATGGAGATTCGGGGCTCCAAATTGCGAGCCGTCTTCGGATCCGCGGAGGCAAGGAGATTGCGGTGCTTTTCATCCGCATAGATTTTCATGGCGCCGTGGAGGAACGCAAGGGTAACGATTTCTCATCCTTGGGCATGTGAAGCCCTCTTTTCCTTTGCATAGGAAGCCCTCTCTCGCGAGTGAGCGAAGAGTTGGAGCGTTCCTTGGGGTAGATATGTGAAGTCCCCCTTGTGTAGAGTCCGTAGGCGTAAACGGACATAGGCATTGTGTGTGAAGCCTATTTGGACATGTTGGTCCGGATCGGTGATGTTGCATTGCATTTGAACCGAGCAAGAATCCGGATGTTTAGGTGTTTTCGGGTTTTCTACGTGGTAGATTGCATCAGGGAGCCTTGGAGATTAACTCCAAGGTGCACCCGGAAAATTGGGCAAAAGCGGGTTTTGCCAACACGGTGGCCGGGGAGCCAACGTGAACATAACCGGGTTATGTGATTGTTGTGGTGGGAACGGGACTCGGTGAGTCTTGACCTGCGCATATGGCTTAAATTGCCGTTGCGGTGTGAGCACGGGTCAGGCAGAACCGTACCCGGTCTATGTCGTTTGGTAGGACCGTTGGCATGGATGAGGGTCTTCGGCGGTCTATGGCTTAAATTGCCGTGACCAAGGCCAGGAAGGCAAAATGCTCATATGGATGACCGTCCAAGAGGCGGTGGTGGATTGGGAACGTCTATGGCTTGAATTGACGTGACGTTGGCCGATTCGCCGAGAATGTGCCCTGAGTGCACGGGGTGTGTGGCCGTGCGAGCCCACGCCTGTGGTGAAGTGCAAATACTTTATATAATTGCCTATGCTAATAAAGTGCAGGGAAAGAGCATTGCCGCCCCGAATGTGGGGGCGGGATCGTTATAATTCTGTCAGCATTGTTGACCGTTGCTATTGTTTGCCACCGGGCGGTGGTTTGTGGCTTGCAGGTGCTGCGGAGCAGAGCAGGAAATAGCGGGCTAAAGCCCTTGTTGCTATGCCGGCCCTCGAAGGCCTAATTGCTTATGTTTCTTTCCCGTTTTCATGTATGGCCGGCCTGCGTGCCGAAGTTTGGAAAACACTTCTTTTGTTAAGTGAACCGTGTAAGGCCTTAAGGCCATTTCTCTTTTGGTGTATGTATACATTCCTGAGTTTGTAGTGGACATTCATGTTGTTGTGCCTGGGTTCTTATTTCTTTTACAACCTAATAAATTGCTTCCACTAGGTATTGTGTAGGACGACATGATTGGTTGAATGGTTTCAACGCGTAACCAACCGGTCTGTCCGTAGTATATGGCGTCGGGCCCCGGCCGGACCTACTGCTATATGCTATGCGACGGATAGGGGTGTTAAAAATTGGTATTAGACTTCTGGTTTCGGTCAAGCTTAAATGAATTCGTGGACGAATTCACTTTAAGGGGTGGTGAGAACATGTATGCGTCATCGTTATAACATGAAAAGAACCCATGAATGTCCACTTAGGAATGAAAATATACATGTTTGAGGAACCTGCGTGTTCCTATAATTGCTGTTTGCAGTAATTTTTGGTCGCTTATCGGTGTTTTGCACGATTATAGGTGACCAGAAGTGGTGCTGGGCCGTCTGAACGGCCAGGTTCTGAGGAGAGCAGTGCGCCAAGCGATGCGCCTGCAACACCTCCGTCTGCCGAGACCATTAGGTTGGTGGCAGAAGCGATCATGGCAATGATCAATGCGCAGCCTGCAAGGCAGGTGCAGCAGCCTGCTCCTGCTGTGGAGCAAGTACCGTTTCAGACGGCAGAGCAAAGGAGGGTTGAGCAAGTAGTTTTGGAGCCAGAGTTGCCTCGGAGAGCAATTGAAAGACAACTGAAGCACGTGATGGGCTTTCATCCACCGGTATTCACGGGGGCAGAAACCCTGACCCAAGCAGAGGATTGGCTCTCAAGGGTCAACAGGGTGATGACTGCGATGGAAACGAAAGAGTGGCAGAAGACCACAATAGCGACGTTCCTGTTGGATGGGGACGCAAGACTATGGTGGGAAGGCCTAGAGCTACATCAGTTGCGGGGAAGGCCATTGGCCGAAGTTTCGATGGAGGAGTTTGCGAGACTATTCATGGCTCGATACCTCCCCTCGGCGTAGAGAATTGCGCTAGAAAGCAAATTTCAGAAGTTGGTGCAAGGGGATTGCACCGTTGATGAGTACCTCCACGAGTTTACTTGGTTGGGGAGATATGCCGGCGCTACCTTCGCAGACGAGGAGCGCAAGACGAGCCACTTCTACGAAGGGCTAAGAGATGATTTAAGGTTGCTACTGTCAGGGCCCAAGGCGCAGGGTTTCATGACCCTGGTCAATTCGGCCCGGTCCTTGGAGAAGGACATGAAGAATGTCCAAGCGAAGAAGGAATCCGTTAGTAAGAAAGCAGAGTTCAAGGCACCGACTACGTCGAAGTCGGGCTACCGCAGATTCTATAAGAAAGCTAAGACGTCGGGTCCAGCTTCTTCAGGTGCCTCGGGGGCAACTACCAATCGAACCCTGGGCGCTTGTTTCACGTGTGGAAAGACGGGGCACTTTGCCCGTGATTGCTGGAGTGGACGCTCAAAGTCCGAAAGGAAACAAGGAGCTACCTACGAGGAGAAGGGCAAAGCGGTGGAGTCGACCGCGTCCCACTATGCTCCGACTCAGCCTAGATTCTATAACTTGGGCCAGCAGGAGGCCATCAAGCAAGCGGATGTGGTGACAGGTATGAGTTAATTTATAGCAAGTTAGCTTTAATACCGTTATCTATTGCTTGTTAGCCTAATATTGTCTCTATAGGCTTTGTTGTGATTAGTGATAGTCCGACACGGGCACTGTTCGACACGGGAGCTTCACATTCCTTCTTGTCCGAAAGTTTCATATCGTGCATCGGAGTCCCTTCTTCGATGGCGAAGGACAAGTTGGATGTGCTGCTAACGAATGGGTGCTCGATGCGTACGGACAGGGTGTGCGCCGTAAAGGTTCACATTGGGAGCCAAGAGTTCGACTTGCTAGCATCATTGCTGCCGCTAGTAGAGTTCGACGTGATCTTTGGGATGGATTGGCTGTCAGAGCAGAAAGCTTGGATTGACTGTGACCAGAAGGAGGTCAAGCTGGGTGTAGGGCGGGAGACTACATTCGAGGGGCTAAAGGGGTCGAGCAAGACACTGATGTCTGCTCTTCAGGTGGTGAAGGCGGTTCGTGCTGGTGCAGAGCTATTCTTCGCAATAGTGGGGGCTGTAGAGCCAAAGTCCACGTTGGATAGCATTCCCGTGGTTTGCGAATACCCCGATGTGTTCCCGGATAGTCTTCCCGGAGCCCCACCACAGCGGGAGATTGATTTCACCATCGAGCTCGTGCCGGGGTCCAAACCGGTGTCACGTGCTCCGTATAGGTTGGCGCCTAAGGAGATGGCAGAGTTGAAATTTCAGCTAGAGGAGCTGATGGAGCAAGGGTATGTGTGTCCAAGCTCGTCGCCTTGGAGCGCACCGGTCCTCTTCGTTAAGAAGAAGGATGGTAGTATGCGGTTGTGTACCGACTACAGAGAGTTGAACAAGCTGACGGAGAAGAATAAGTACCCGATCCCGAGGATTGATGATCTCTTTGATCAGTTAGTCGGATCATCGGTATACTCCAAGTTGGACTTGAAGTCGGGGTACTATCAGCTGAGGATCAGGGAGTGTGATATCCCGAAGACGGCGTTCAGTACAAGGTATGGGCATTTCGAGTTCACGGTCATGCCGTTTGGACTGACGAATGCGCCATCAGTATTTATAGACTTGATGAACAGGACGTTCCGAGATTTCCTGGATCGCTTTGTGATCGTCTTTATTGACGATATATTGGTGTACTCGCAGTGCGAAGAAGACCACTTCAAGCATTTGCACCTGGTGTTGGAGACTCTGAGAAAGAATGAGTTATACGCAAAGTTCTCCAAGTGCAAGTTCTGGCTACCCTCGGTAGCGTTCCTTGGTCATATAGTGAGTGGGGAAGGTATAGCGGTGGATCCGGCGAAGATTGTTGCGATACGGGAGTGGCCTGCGTTGTCTTCTGTCGTGGAAGTCCGTAGTTTTCTCGGGCTTGCCGGATATTACAGGCGCTTCGTAGAGAACTTCTCGCGGTTAGCATTACCTCTCACGAAGTTGACAAGGAAGGATCAGAAATTCTTGTGGACGCAAGAGTGCGAGCAAGATTTTGAGGAGCTGAAGAGACGGTTGACCACGGCGTCAGTGCTTAGTTCGCCGAGTGGGACCGAGGGCTTTGAGGTGTATAGCGATGCATCGGGTAGTGGCTTGGGCTGCGTGTTGTTGCAGCATGGGAGCGTGATAGCGTATGGATCGCGTCAGTTGAAGGTGCATGAAAGAAATTATCCGGTGCACGACTTGGAGTTGGCGGCCGTGATATTTGCACTCAAGTTGTGGAGGCACTACCTTTACGGCGTAAGGGTCGATATATACACCGATCACAAGAGCCTAAAATACTTGTTGGATCAAAAGGACCTTAATATGAGGCAGAGGAGGTGGATGGAGTTCCTAGGAGACTACACCTTCAAAATACATTATGTACCCGGGAAGGGCAACGCAGTTGCGGATGCGCTGAGCCACAGGGCTCCCGCCCAAGCCAACTGGTTGTCGGTGCATGATGAGCGGCTAGTACGGGAGTTGGAGGAGCTTGAGATCTGTTGCGTTGACAAGCAGACGAGCGCCAAAGCAATGTTAAACTGGACCGAAGTTCAGTATGACCTGGCTGACCGGGTTCGGCAGGCATTGGAGTTAGATGACTCCATGAAGGAGCTTATGGAGGCTGCTCTGGATGGGTCAAATTCTCAGTTCTCGGTGGAAGATGGTTTATTAAGGAAGGATCATCGGTTGTGCGTCCCGAGTGGGGGTAACCTCCGGGCGGAGTTGATGTACGAGGCTCATCATACCAAGTACTCAATCCACCCAGGGAGCACGAAGATGTATCGTGATCTCAAAAAGTTGTTTTGGTGGTCGGGGCTCAAGAAAGATGTGGCGTTGTACGTAGCTAAATGCCAAACGTGCGCCTTGGTGAAGGCGGAATGCCAAAAGCCGGGAGGATTTCTGAAGTCCTTGCCTATACCGGAGTGGAAATTCGACGATATATCTATGGACTTTGTGCACGGGTTGCCAAGGTCGCAGAAGGGGAACGACGCCATCTAGGTGATCGTAGATCGGCTAACCAAGGTGTTGCATTTCATTCCGCATAGGAAGGATGACTCGGTGGAGAAGTCGGCGAAGCTATACGTGGACAATATTATTAGGCTGCATGGTGTGCCCCGTAACATTGTGAGTGATCGCGATGGGCGGTTCACGTCAAATGATTGGAGGTTGGTGCAGCAGATGCTGGGAACAAAGTTAAAGTTCAGCACAGCTTTCCATCCGCAGACGGATGGGCAGACTGAGAGGGTCAATAGAACGATGGAGGACATGCTACGCATGTGTGTTCTGGATTTCGGTAAGCATTGGGAAGACCACCTGTATTTGGTGGAGTTCGCGTACAACAACAGCTACCAAGCGAGTATACAAATGGCGCCCTTCGAGGCCCTGTATGGTAGGAAGTGTCGCATGCCGTTATCGTGGCTTGAAACGGGTGAGGCAAGGTTGTACAAGAAGCAGGAGGTGGAGAGTGCTACCTCGTTAGTGCGGATCATTCGGGAGCGCTTGTTGATCGCTCAGGACCGGCAGGCGAAGTATTACAATGCCAAGCACCGGAACGTGGAGTTCGCGGTAGGCGATTGGGTATACCTGAAAGTGAAGCCATTCAAGGGGGTTTCGCGGGTGAGACGCTTGAAGAAGCTGAGCCCAAGATACCTTGGACCTTTTGAGGTTCTGGAGCGAGTCGGCGAAGCTGCATACCGTTTGAAGCTATCGGTGGAGTTGAGTGGATTACATGATGTGTTCCACATTTTTGTGTTACGGAAGGCGGTGCAAGAGCCTTCGCAGGTGATCGCGGTTGACCAAGTGCCGGTGGACGAAGGATTGACGACTAGGGTCAGGCCCATTCGTATTGAAGATGTTAAGGTCAAGAGGCTTCGTAACAAGGAGATCCGGATGGTTAAGGTCCAGTGGGATAATTGCTGGCGAGAGGAGCTCTCTTGGGAACGGGAGCAGACTATGCTGGAGGAGTACCCAGAATTGTTCCGCTCAGGTACTGTTTTACGTTAAGTCCTATTTTTCCTTTATTAATTTCGTGGACGAAATTCTTTAAGGGGGGTAGAATTGTAACACCCCAAATTATTGTAGGAGCGACGGGGATCGAATTTGGCCAAGACAGGGTTTTGGTGCAGGTGACACGGGCCCCGAAACGGGCGTGTCGGAGGCCGTGTCGGGCGTGTCGAGCCTGGGCCGTCGAGCTGGCCGTGTAGTCGACCAGTACAGGTCGACGATGGTCGTGTGGTGGAACACGGCCTAGGACACGGGCGTGTCCCAGGCCGTGTCACACCTGGGCTGTGCGGTTGGGTACACGGGTAATGACACGGGCACGAACACGGGCGTGTCTAGTTTGACACGGGCGTGTCTGATGCCGTGTCACCAAGCCGTGTACCTCTCTGACTGCGAAGTGTTGATAAATTGCACACGGGGGGCGTGACACGGGTCCCGACACGGGCGTGTCGCAGACGACACGGGCGTGTCGGAGGCCGTGTCACATGCCGTGCTGCTGGTTTTTAATTTTGGTCGAGACGGCGAATGAGCTACACGGCCAGGCACACGGCCGTGTGTGAACCCGTGTTCGGCCCAGATTTTGTGATTTCAGGTCTAATCTCGACCGTTCGTTTCCTTGGCTTTGGATCTGACGGTGGGGGGCTGCTCCTGGGTGGTTTTAGCCGGGAATAGGGTTTTGAAACCCTTATTTCACTTGGGTACTCTCTCTCTAAAACCTAGAGAGAAGGGAGAGCTTGGAGGAGGAAGAAGGAGGTCAACTCCGGCGGCCGGTGGAGATTCGGGGCTCCAAATCGCGAGCCGTCTTTGGATCCGCGGAGGCAAGGAGATTGCGGTGCTTATCATCCGCATAGATTTTCATGGCGCCGTGGAGGAACGCAAGGGTAACGATTTCTCATCCTTGGGCATGTGAAGCCCTCTTTTCCTTTGCATAGGAAGCCCTCTCTCGCGAGTGAGCGAAGAGTTGGAGTGTTCCTTGGGGTAGATATGTGAAGTCCCCCTTGTTTAGAGTCCGTAGGCGTAAACGGACATAGGCATTTTGTGTGAAGCCTATTCGGACATGTTGGTCCGGATCGGTGATGTGGCATTACATTTGAACCGGGCAAGAATCCGGATGTTTGGGTGTTTATGGGCTTTCTACGTGGTAGATTGCATCAGGGAGCCTTGGAGATTAACTCCCAGGTGCACCCGGAAAACTGGGCAAAAGCGGGTTTTGCCAACACGGTGGCCGGGGAGCCAACGTGAACATAACCGGGTTATGTGATTGTTGTGGTGGGAACGGGACTCGGTGAGTCTTGACCTGCGCATATGGCTTAAATTGCCGTTGCGGTGTGATCACGGTTCAGGCAGAACCGTACCCGGTCTATGTCGTTCGGTAGGACCGTTGGCATGGATGAGGGTCTTCGGTGGTCTATGGCTTAAATTGCCGTGACCAAGGCCAGGAAGGCAAAATGCTCATATGGATGACCGTCCAAGAGACGGTGGTGGATTGGGAACGTCTATGGCTTGAATTGACGTGACGTTGGCCGATTCGCCGAGAATGTGCCCTGAGTGCACGGGGTGTGTGGTCGTGCGAGCCCACGCATGTGGTGAAGTGCAAATACTTTATATAATTACCTATGCTAATAAAGTGCAGGGAAAGAGCATTGCCGCCCCGAATGTGGGGGCGGGATCATTATAATTTGGTCAGCATTGCTGACCGTTACTATTGTTTGCCACCGAGCGGTGGTTTGTGGCTTGCAGGTGCTGCGGAGCAGAGCGAGAAAAAGCGGGCTAAAGCCCTTGTTGCTGTGCCGGCCCTCGAATGCCTAATTGCTTATGTTTCTTTCCCGTTTTCATGTATGGCCGGCCTGCGTGCCGAAGTTTGGAAAACACTTCTTTTGTTAAGTGAATCGTGTAAGGCCTTAAGGCCATTTCTCTTTTGGTGTATGTATACATTCCTGAGTTTGTAGTGGACATTCATGCTGTTGTGGCTGGGTTCTTATTTCTTTTGCAACCTAATAAATTGCTTCCGCTAGGTGTTGTGTAGGATGACATGATTGGTTGAATGGTTTCAACGCGTAACCAACCGGTCTGTCCGTAGTATATGGCGTCGGGCCCCGGCCGGACCTACTGCTATATGCTATGCGACGGATAGGGGTGTTACACCTAAGGTACGGTAATTTTTTTTTGTTGCAGGATAGTCTTGGTTCCCGTAAATATGATGGGAACTAGATATGAGATGTTCAAAGAATGACATGGAACAAGTATATGGGAGAAGAGTTAATGCTAACTACAATGGCCTACTCCAATTGGACACCTGGTGTACCTCAAATAGAAGATCTGAATGGTCAATTTAATGATCCCAGGTACACGCGTTCAGTTTCAATACTTTAGTCGCATTATATAGATGCTTATATATATATACATATATCCACACGAATATGTTGATTCCTCTTCTAAAAGTAAATGTTTATATTATATATATATATATATATATATATGCACATATATGTTCACACACCTGGTGAAAGGACGCAACAGGTAAATTATCCTAAGTTAAAATCGGAAGAATTCCTTGTATTTACATATATAGTTGATGATGTATTTCAATGGGTGTCAATCAGTCCAGTTGAAATTCAATGAGTGTGTGCAAGGGGCTATAACAAAAACTCTACACTTTTGAATCACCTAGAATTACTCAGCAATTATTTCAAGGGTTAATATACCATTCAACTCGACCTAGGTTTTGTGACCAAGAAATGAAAAAGGGGGCTAAGATTCCAAATCACACCGAACAGTATAAACTACCCCGTACAGTGAAATAGCGGCTAACCGTCGGTGGATATAAATAGCATAAAACCCCTTTTGACTCTTCACATTCCTAATCTCGCGAGCGTCCCGCCGACTCCCCAAGAAATCTCGCTGAATCCGTTGGTCGTGCGGAAGCTGCTCCCTTGCCCGGTCGCCTTGTGCTCTCTGTCACTCCTCCGTGCTCCCGTCGACAACATCCTCGGTACGCAAGGATCGTGTCGTGCTTCCGTCGTCTCCCTGTCAGGTTTCCCTCTCCCGACGACGCTCATTCCAGTCGCTAACATCCCGTCGCAAGCCACTCTCTCTGCTCGGCGCTAGGGTAACGTCCCTTCATCCTTGAAGTATCTCGTATAGTGTAGCTCCTAAACTAGAATTTCTGATAGGGTTTAGTCACTTGAACATTTCTTGTTTAGGTTTGTAATGGCTCCTAGAACCACAGTAGGGCTCCTCACTTGGAGTGAACTGGTTAGGACGGGCTTCTCTCATGCCTCCGATGAGTTCAGAAATATTATCCTAATGCTTGAAGAAGCCAGGCTTTCCTTCATACTGCAGCATCCGTGCAAGATTCTTGATAAAGAAGTGCTTGAATTCTTTGCAACGGCAATGCTACGACATGAAGATACAGTGATTAAGTGTAAGATTGCCGGTCTACGGATCAAGATGTCTGCTGGAAAATTGTCACGACATTTGCCGCTTACCAGTTTTGACCAAGAGGACTACCTGGAGGAAGATGATCGTGCCAGGACTCTCCTATTCTGTGGACTTGCTCGAGGGACTAAGTTTATCAAGCACAAGGAAATGAATGAGGAAGGGAAGATTCTATCTGATATCATTGGGAAAGCCCTGATCTGCAAACCTGGCTCTCATGATCATATCTCTGGTGATATGTTCAAAATCTTGGTTGCAATAGTGTGTCGAAAAATATACAACTGGGGGGCCATGCTATTTGAGAAGATTAAAGATACATTATGAACCCCCAATTTTGGAAGGATCATCAGCCTGTACCTCAATCAGCTGGATGGAGACAGGTTTGACATGAGTAAGGGAGTTCCTCTCCATTACTTGAAGAAAATGGACTCCAGTGTATTTGATAGATGGGAAAGAAGGATTGGTCAAGCAGGTGTGGTTGAAGCCCATGATGAACCCTTAGCTGAAGCCCATGAGGATGAAGGTAATAGAGCTCTAGATGACAGAAATCCCTTGGATGAACCCAGTGACGTTACTGACTTGCTGCATGAAGGAACTGAGGGGGAGTCGCTACCCGCTTCTACTGATACACTCAGGACAGACATCTCTCTGATTGCAAAAGATGTCGTTGATACCCTCGCCACTGATTAGGTTGAAGAGGAGGAAGACGAGGAGGACATGGACAATGCTGTAGTTGACAGTGATGATATGGAAGATGAGGCAGCTGATGAGTTGAATGATGAAGTAGTTGAGAATGAAATGACCATGAGGGAGATGGTGGAGATGATGGAGCTACGGGGTAATGTTTAAGTCCCCTCTGAGGAACGTGCTCCTTTGGAAGTTCCTGAGACATCTGCTGTAGCAATAGAGGGGGAGTCCTCTCAGCAGAGGTTGATAAGCATTCCTGATAAAACTACAGAGGCTACCCCTATCTCCCCATTGGAGACTGTGCACGTGTCAAGCTCTCCCAGTGAATCTGCAGATGTGCACGACCAAGGCATGCCTCAGGGTTATCCACAAAGACCTAACCTGGCAAATCACACCGTGAATATCATTCAAGGTATAGTGGATGAACTTAAAACTTCTTTTGAACAATCACACAACAAAGTGCTAAAATGAATTAAACAATCCGAGGAGCTAATGCTTAAGAATGTTGTGGGAATAAATCATAAACTGGATCTGATTGAACAGAAGTTTGATGCCAAGTATGCAGAGGCCGGCACTGCAGTAAATCTTCTAATGCAAGGACTCCAAAAGAACACAGCTGATCTAGCGGTGGTGAACCAGAATGAACATATTGTGGCCGACAACATCAAGCTATTCGATGCCAACATGGTAACTCTCAACGCAAATCAGACTTCCCTTCCAACTGATTTCACTCAGACTGCAAAGCATATAGATAAGTCACTGCATTCTTATGCAAACTCCATTGCCCTCGAAGCCAAAAAGGGGGAGAATGCATATACAGCTAAGATGGCAGGGCTGGAACAGATTATGGTCGACAACTTCAAATAGTCAAATAAGTATGTTTTTGATAGCTGCCACTGGCAAGTGCAACAAGCATCAGTTATACAAATCCCAATTCCGGTTCCTTCTCCTGATGAGGTTACCATTGCTGCTGATGAGGGTGCAAATGTTGAGGAGGTTCCTCTTAGTGAAGCTGATGCTAAGAAGGCTTCCAGGGCTACTGACAAAGCTACTCTCAGTGCCATGTTTGACCAGAAAGCCATAGCAAAAGGAAAAAAGAAAACTCCAAGAAGGGACGTCCAAAGAGACTCCAACTGAGAAGAAAGTAAGATTGAAGGAGAGTGAAGTGTGAAATGAAAGATGGAGACCTATCTCGAGGAGCATTATATTGGACACCTTTATGCTACAATAGCGGGGGGAAATTAATCGAAATGATGTATATATCAATATGAGTGGGAGCTGCACAAAGAATATGAAGCTAAATGAAATATATTTTTCAGAACTAACAAAGTGGAACATAAAGATCCTCCCCCCAGATACTATTCTAATCCCAAGGAATATTTTGAGAGAAAAAGCAAGAAGTACTTGGCTCAACAACTGAAGGATGATCTAGCTAAGGAGAAATAGCCTGAGGATTTTGGCTTGTCATTTGCTTCATGCATGTTTATATCTTCATACTTCTATATAAACAATTCTTTTGGATATATATATATATATATATGATCTCTTGTTGACTCAAGTATTGTTCTGTATGCTTTTAACATTCTTTTTCTTGTCTCTCTTAATTTGTTATATATATTACTCTGGTTGATGAAATTCATCTTAGCTAGTAGGATTTTGGCTTCTTCAAATATGGGGAGATTGTTGGGTATTGTATTCACAATTACCTGGATTTGAAGAAGCCTCATGGCAAGCAAAGATGAATTCGCATTGTATTTGATGATATGTCTTCAAGTTGTGCTTGCAGTTATTCCACGCTAAGTACACACCAATGTCAGGGTGCAGTGGGTCAATATACACGGGCCTGCGCAACGTAATCCCTCGTTGAGCAGATCAGTGTGTTGGCTTACGTGTACTCTCTCTATTGGAGTGTACTTATTTTCAATTACAGGGCTGAGATAGATCAGGAGCAGAAGAAGAGCAAGGATGGGTCAAAGACCAACTCATTGGAAGAAAGACGAAGATTCGTCTAAGTTAAATTCGACGGGAATCACTAAGTGATTCTCGCCGATTCGACGGGAATCACTAGTGATTCTCGCCGAATCGTCGAGAATCACTCGCCGATTCCCGCCGACTGCATCTGGCTGACTCAATGCCTTAAAGAATTCTGCTAAGTCAGAATCGTCGAGAATCAATAAGTGATTCTCGCCGAATTGTCGAGAATGACTCTGCATTCTCGCCGATTCGTCGAGAATGGTTTTGATTCTCGCCGATTCACTCCGGATGGCAAGCTTTTTAGCTAAAATTCTACCAAGGATAATTCGACGGGAATCATAAGTGATTCTCGCCGATTCGTCGAGAATCACCAATGATTCCCGCCGAATTTGCCTTAGGCGATTTCTACCTGCTCGCTGGACTGAACCAAGATATCAGGCACTGTTTTGACCGGGCTTAGGGTTTCTCCTTGTGGGGCCCACAACGGTCTTTTAGGGTTGTTCTACAGTAT
This sequence comes from Platanthera zijinensis, assembly GCA_039513925.1. Classification (NCBI taxonomy): domain Eukaryota; kingdom Viridiplantae; phylum Streptophyta; class Magnoliopsida; order Asparagales; family Orchidaceae; genus Platanthera; species Platanthera zijinensis. The sequence goes on from CM077086.1 coordinate 76,223,014, forward strand.
AAATACCCACGAATTTGAACTAACAAAGAGCGAAGAAAACGAGAAAGGAACACAACCGCCGAGCATGACCTAGCCGATCGCGGACTTCCTCCCGTCGCCGTCGCTACTCGCAAGCCGTCGCCGCTCGCAAGATAGTCTTCGCCGCTGATCTTAGAGGTCATCTTTCATCGTCTGGCGACAGAACCGAGGCTAAGCTTAGCGTCTCACGTTTCTATCTTGAGATCCTTTGTCTCTTGATTTGTTGAGCGGGAATATTTCTCCCCTCCGAATCGATTGAGACAATCGATCCAAGTAAGATCGTTGGTAGACCTTGCTAGCTTCATCAAGAAGTTTGGATCTACAAAGCATCGCCGCCGCATTCACTTGCCGTCTCCGATCTCGGGAAGATCCTCTCCAAGAGAGTGCGCCGATCGTGGATTCTTCGTCTTCATCAAGAAAGCTTCATTGAACGAAGAGGGAAATCGATCTCTCCAAACGTAGTTTGTATTTCTTGTACATTATATTTTAACTTTGTTGTAAAGGAACTTTGATTCCTCGTTGTAAGGGTTTGGTGCAACCCGTGGTGGAGGAGTAGCGACTTCTTCGGGTGGAAGGGTTTCTTCCATAGTGAGAGGATTGGATTTCAATCTTGTTGGTGAAGTGACCGAGTCATCCCTTGTTGGGAGATAGGTCGAAGGGGGAGAGTGAACGTACCCAAATCGGGGAACCACTATAATTTCTGGTGTGCTTTTCTGTGCTGTGTTTGTTGTTTGTGCAGGTTAATTTTTAATTCCGCAAAAGACTACAAATCACCTATTCCCCCTCCCCCCCATAGGTGAAATTAGCTGACACTAGATAACTTTCAAGTGGTATCAGAGGGAGGTTCCTCGTCAACTAGGTTAACACTTTGAGTAAGATCTTGCCTCTAGTGTCAAGAAGAAAACCATACTCAAGCATGGAGCTATATTTTGATGTCTCTCCTCTGAGACTCCATGCCTGCACAAAGGAGTATTATCCCGTTTGGAAGATGAGAGTTCTGTTTCATCTGGAGGTCATTGACCCTCGTGCGTCACTCATTTTGGAAGAGGGTCCCTTCATTCCCATGAAGGCTTCCAGCTCAGGAAAATGTCTCCAAATCCCTAAGAGTTCCGAAGAGATGTATGAGACTGAGCTCTCACTCTTCAACTTGGACAAGCTGATTCGTCAGATCATCACTAACGACTGGTCTGGATCGTCTCGTTTAAGACTGGACAAGTGTAGAACTGCAAAATCTATGTGGCAAACTATCTCAGATCTCATGATGGGATCAGATACAGCAGCAACTGGATGCCAGCAGGATGATGAAGCATACGTGGGAATCCTCAATTCTGAAGATGAAGGTCAAGACCAATCTCTCAGTATCAGGGCTCCTGTGTCTTTATCTGAGACGGAAGAAGAGTTTGAGGAAAGCAGTTCTGATGAAGCTGACACATCTGTCTCGACTGATTCTAACGCTAACCCTAAACATCAAAGTAAGGATTAGGTAACTTCTTCATCATTCTCCTCTCCCCTTGAATTTCCTGAAGACAGGAATAGTTCAGAGGGTTGTACATCTTGTGATGCAAGGGAGATGGATAGCATCAATCAAAGGATTGAAAATTTTGATTCCCTTAAGAGTGCCCTTCAGAAGAGCAACTTACTTGTTGAGGAACAAGCTAAGGAGATTGCTCAGTTGAAGACCATGATGGATCTCCAATTGGAATCCATCAAGGTGAAGAACTCAAAGATCTCGGATCTAGAGGTTCGTCTAGAGACCGAGAAGAGAATAGTATCTAATTTCTCCAAGATAGATGTTATTAAGAGAAAACAAGAAAACAGGTGGATTTAACGAATTATAAAATCGTGGAGCAATTGGGAAACTGTTTTCAGACCCCTCACACCGAGTAGGAAGGGCACACATCATGCCTTCAGGTATGACCATAAGAATAACTATGGTCCTCTTGTGGAAGTACCCTTAGTGCAAGTGCTGTTATGGCTACCCATGAGAAAATACATTTGGCTCATCATGAACCTTTTGTATTCTCTGCCTCAGCCTCAACACTTCATGAGATTGCAGGAACCAGCTCTCACAGTAACTCTCACCACCCTAGGACACAGGAAAAGGGGGTTGGGAAACATGTAGTAAGTACCCATGGGGCCCCCAGGTGTGTGCTGACTGAAAGGAAGGCACCACCTCCCAGGCCTCATGAAACTCACTACATGCTCTCTATCCACCCTCCCTCATGTCTCGGTGGAAAGGGAAAATTTGTGAGCAGAACCTGCTCTGTCCCGTTTAGACCTAAGATCATGACTACCTCAGTTAGTAGATCAGGTCAGAAATGGCGATACAACATTCATGATTGTTGGTGCTGTGGCAAGGTGGGTCACTTTGTCATAGATTATTGGCACAATCCCTCTGTGCCAAGGGCAAGGGTATGTCCACTTCCTCTGGGCAGAGTTAGCCTTCCTGACAGAATTCCTGTAGGAAGGCATTCGATATTTTATGCTGACAAGAACCTAGGACCCAATACATATTGGGTTCCTAAGGTACGGTAAATTTTTTTTGTTGCAGGATAGTCTAGGTTCCCGTAAATATGATGGGAACTAGACATGAGATGTTCCAAGAATGATATGGAACAAGTATATGGGAGAAGAGTTTGTGCAAACTACAATGGCCTACTCCAATTGGACACCTGGTGTACCTCAAATAGAAGATCTGAATGGTCAATTTAATGATCCCAGGTACACGCGTTCAGTTTCAATACTTGAGTCGCATTATATAGATGTTTATATATATATACATATATCCACACGAATATGTCGATTCCTCTTCTAAAAGTAAATGTTTATATATATATATATATATGCACATATATGTTCACACACCTAGTGAAAGGACGCAACCGTTAAATTATCCTTAGTTAAAATCGGAAGAATTCCTTGTATTTACATATACAATTGATGATGTATTTCAATGGGTGTCAATCAGTCCAGTTGAAATTCAAGGAGTGTGTGCAAGGGGCTATAACATAAACTCTACACTTTTGAATCACCTAGAATTACTCAGCAATTATTTCTAGGGTTAATATACCATTCAACTCGACCTAGGTTTTGTGACCAAGAAATGAAAAAGGGGGCTAAGATTCCAAATCACACCGAACAGTATAAACAACCCCATATAGTGAAATAGAGGCTAACCGTCTGTGGATATAAATAGCATAAAACCCCTTTTGACTCTTCACATTCCTAATCTCGCGAGCGTCCCGCCGACTCCCCAAGAAATCTCGCCGAATCCGTTGGTCGTGCGGAAGCTGCTCCCTTGCCTGGTCGCCTGGTGCTCTCTGTCACTCCTCCGTGTTCCCATCGACAACATCCTCAGGACGCAAGGATCGTGACATGCTTCCGTCGTATCCCAGTCAGGTTTCCCTCTCCCGATGACGCTCATTCCAGTCGCCAACATCCCGCCACAAGCCACTCTCTCTGCTCGGCGCTAGGGTAACGTCCCTTCATCCTTGAAGTATCTCGTCTAGTGTAGCTCCTAAACTAGAATTTCTGATAGGGTTTAGTCACTTGAACATTTCTTGTTTAGGTTTGCAATGGCTCCTAGAACCACAGTAGGGCTCCTCACCTGGAGTGAACTGGTTAGGACGGGCTTCTCTCATGCCTCCGATGAGCTCAGAAATATTATCCTAATGCTTGAAGAAGCCGGGCTTTCCTTCATACTGCAGCATCCGTGCAAGATTCTAGACAAAGAAGTGCTTGAATTCTTTGCAACGGCAAAGCTACGACATGAAGATACAGTGATTAAGAGTAAGATTGCCAGTCTACGGATCAAGATGTCTGCTGGAAAATTGTCACGACATTTGCAGCTCACCAGTTTTGACCAAGAGGACTACCTGGAGGAAGATGATCGTGCCAGGACTCTCCTATTCTGTGGAATTGCTCGAGGGACTAAGTCTATCAAGCGCAAGGAAATGAATGAGGAAGGGAAGCTTCTATCTGATATCATTGGGAAAGCCCTGATCTGCAAACCGGGCTCTCATGATCATATCTCTAGTGATATGTTCAAAATCTTGGTGGCTATAGTGTGTCGAAAAAGATACAACTGGGGGGCCATGCTGTTTGAGAAGATTAAATATACATTACGAACCCCCAATTTTGGAAGGATCATCAGCCTGTACCTCAATCAGCTGGATGGAGACAGGTTTGACATGAGTAAGGGAGTTCCTCTCCATTACTTGAAGAAAATGGACTCCAGTGTATTTGATAGATGGGAAAGAAGGATTGGTCAAGCAGGTGTGGCTGAAGCCCATGATGAACCCTTAGCTGAAGCCCATGAGGATGAAGGTAATAGAGCTCCAGATGAAAGAAATCCCTTGGATGAACCCAGTGACGTTCCTGACTTGCTGCATGCAGGAACTGAGGGGGAGTCGCTACCCGCTTCTACTTATACACTCAGGACAGACATCTCTCTGATTGCAAAAGATGCTGTTGATACCCTCGCCACTGATCAGGTTGAAGAGGAAGAAGACGAGGAGGACATGGACAATGCTGCAGTTGACAGTGATGATATGGAAGATGAGGCAGCTGATGAGGTGAATGATGAAGTAGTTGAGAATGAAACGACCATGAGGGAGATGGTGGAGATGATGGAGCTACGGGGTGATGTTGAAGTCCCCTCTGAGTAACGGGCTCCTTTGGAAGTTCCTGAGACATCTGGTGTAGCAATGGAGGGGGAGTCCTCTCAACAGAGGTTGATAAGCATTCCTGAGAAAACTACAGAGGCTGCCCCTATCCCCCCATTGGAGACTGTGCACGTGTCAAGCTCTCCCAGTGAATCTGCAAATGAGTACGACCAAGGCATGCCTCGGGGTTATCCACTAAGACATAACCTGGCAAATCACACCGTGAATATCATTCAAGGTATAGTGGACGAACTGAAAACTTCTTTTGAACAATCACACAACAAAGTGCTAAAACGAATTAAACAATCCGAGGAGCTAATGCTTAAGAATGTTGTGGCAATAAATCATAAACTGGATCTGATGGAACAGAAGTTTGATGCCAAGTATGTAGAGGCCGGCACTACAGTAAATCTTCTAATGCAAGGACTCCAAAAGAACACAGCTGATCTGGCGGTGGTGAACCAGAATGCACATGTTGTGGCCGACAACATCAAGCTATTTGATGCCAACATGGTAACTCTCAACGTAAATCAGACTTCCCTTCTAACTGATTTCACTCAGACTGCAAAGCATATAGATAAGTCACTGCATTCTTATGCAAACTCCATTGCCCTCGAAGCCAAAAAGGGGGAGAATGCATATACAGCTAAGATGGCAGGGCTGGAACAGATTTTGGTCGACAACTTCAAACAGTCAAATAAGTATGTTTTTGATAGCTGTCACTGGCTAGTGCCGCAAGCATCAGGTATACAAATCCCAATTCCGGTTCCTTCTCCTGATGAGGTTACCATTGCTGCTGATGAGGGTGCAATTGTTGAGGAGGTTCCTCTTAGTGAAGAGATGCTAAGAAGGCTGTCAGGGCTGCTGACAAAGCTACTCTCAGTACCATGTTTGTCCAGGAAGCCATAGCAAAAGGAAAAAAGAAAACTCCAAGAAGGGACGTCCAAAGAGACTCCAACTGAGAAGAAAGTAAGATTGAAGGAGAGTGAAGTGTGAAATGAAAGATGGAGACCTATCTCGAGGAGTATTATATTGGACACCTTTATGCTACAACAGCGAGGGGAAATTAATTGAAATGATGTATATAATCAATATGAGTGGGAGCTGCACAAAGAATATGAAGCTAAATGAAATATATTTTTCAGGACTAATAAAGTGGAACATAAAGATCCTCCCCCCCAGATACTATCCGAAGCCCAAGGCATATTTTGAGAGACAAAGCAAGAAGTACTTGGCTCAACAATTGAAGGATGATCTAGCTAAGGAGAAATAGCCTGAGGATTTTGGCTTGTCATTTGCTTCATGCATGTTTATCTCTTCATACTTCTATATGAACAATTCTTTTGGATATATATATATTTATATTTATATATATATATATATATGATCTCTTGTTGACTCAAGTATTGTTCTGTATGCTTTTATCATTCTTTTTCTTGTCTCTCTTAATTTGTTATGTATATTACTCTGGTTGATGAAATTCATCTTAGCTAGTAGGATTTTGGCTTCTTCAAATATGGAGAGATTGTTGGGTATTGTATTCACAATTACCTGGATTTGAAGAAGCCTCATGTCAAGCAAAGATGAATTCACATTGTATTTGATGATATGTCTTCAAGTTGTGCTTGCAGTTATTCCACGCTAAGTACACATCAATGTTAGGGTGCAGTGGGTCAATATACACGGGTCTGCGCAACGTAATCCCTCGTTGAGCAGATCAGTGTGTTGGCTTACGTGTACTCTCTCTATTGGAGTGTACTTATTTTCAATTACAGGGCTGAGATAGATCAGGAGCAGAAGAAGAGCAAGGATGGGTCAAAGACCAACTCATTGGAAGAAAGACGAAGATTCGTCTAAGTTAAATTCGACGGGAATCACTAAGTGATTCTCGCCGATTCGACGGGAATCACTAGTGATTCTCGCCGAATCGTCGAGAATCCTCGCCGATTCCCGCCGACTGCATCAGGCTGACTCAACGCCTTAAAGAATTCTGCTAAGTCAGAATCGTCGAGAATCAAGAAGTGATTCTCGCCGAATCGTCGAGAATGACTCTGCATTCTCGCCGATTCGTCGAGAATGGTTTTGATTCTCGCCGATTCACTCCGTATGACAAGCTTTTCAGCTAAAATTCTACCAAGGATAATTCGACGGGAATCATAAGTGATTCTCGCCGATTCGTCGAGAATCACCAATGATTCCAGCCGAATTTGCCTTAGGCGATTTCTACCTGCTCGCTGGACTGAACCAAGATATCAGGCGCTGTTTGGACCCGGCTTAGGGTTTCTCCTTGTGGGGCCCACAACGGTCTTTTAGGGTTGTTCTACAGTATAAATACCCACGAATTTGAATTAACAAAGAGAGAAGAAAACGAGAAAGGAACACAACCGCCGAGCATGACCTAGCCGATCGCGGACTTCCTCCCGTCGTCGTCGCTGCTCGCAAGCCGTCACCGCTCGCAAGATAGTCTCCGCCGCTGATCTTAGAGGTCATCTTTGATCGTCCGACGACATAACCGAGGCTAAGCTTAGCGTCTCACGTTTCTATCTTGAGATCCTTTGTCTCTTGATTTGTTGAGCGGGAATATTTCTCCCCTCCGAATCGATTGAGACGATCGATCCAAGTAAGATCGTTGGTAGACCTTGCTAGATTCGTCAAGAAGTTTGGATCTACAAAGCATCGCCGCCGCATTCACTTGCCGCCGCATTCACTTGCCGCCGCCGATCTCGAGAAGATCCTCTCAAAGAGAATGCGCCGATCGTGGACTCTTCGTCTTCATCAAGAAAGCTTCATTGAACGAAGAGGGACATCGAGCTCTCCAAACGTAGTTTGTATTTCTTGTACATTATATTTTAACTTTGTTGTAAAGGAACTTTGATTCCTCTTTGTAAGGGTTGGGTGCAACCCGTGGTGGAGGAGTAGCGACTCCTTCGGGTGGAAGGGTTTCTTCCATAGTGAGAGGATTGGATTTAATTCCTGTTGGTGAAGTGACCGAGTCGTCCCTTGTTGGGAGATAGGTCGAAGGGGGAGAGTGTACGTACCCAAATCGGGGAACCACTATAATTTCTGATTTGCTTTTCTGCGCTGTGTTTGTTGTTTTTGCAAGTTAATTTTTAATTCCGCAAAAGACTGCAAATCACCTATCCCCCCCCCATAGGTGAAGTTAGCTGACACTAGATAACTTTCAATTTCTAAAAAGCGTGGCGGTAGCCTTTATGAGATACCACAATGATTTTTTTAAAAACATTGCAAATATCTATAGTGACGGTCGCAACCGCCGCGCTTTTGCGGCGTTTTTAAAACCGCCGCTAAACCAATAGCGTCGTTTTAAAAATGCCGCAAAAGGCATAATAAACGTGGTCGTAGAGCAAAAATGTTGTAGTGCCTCCGGTCTGGGCGGTCTGTTCTTCAGTTCGACAGCAGCTCTTGTTCGCGGACTCTGGCAGCTAGGCAACCTCTGCGGTTAGGCGGCTTGCATAGAGCGGACAAGGCGTTCAGCAGAATAACAGTTGTCCGCGGTCTACGCGGACTCCGTAGCTTAGTTCGGCAGTAGCTGGTTGGCGGTCTCGGTGGACTCGACGGACTTGGCGGTCTCTGAGGTTGTCTGCCCGGCTTGTATTTGTTTGCTTACTTGTATGCTTTCCCTTTGTACATTGGCGAATCATGTCTCGTCATGTATGTCTTGCCTTGTAAAGAAGATTGTTGCTATTACAAGACTTTGTTGTTGTCTTCTGTTGTCTCTGATTTATTAAGCTCAGTTTATGGTTGGAGTGTTCATGCGCCTGGTTCCCACTTTCCGCTTGATCAAGGTGTCATCTTTATAGCTCTAAAAGTTTTACTTGGCATCAGAGCTATCTCATGACCATCTTGAGAAATTTTAACAGTACTCCCTCACATGACATTCCTTACTCCCAAGAAAAATTATTAGGGTCACAGTTGTTCCATTGGATCTTCATGAGTCTAACGCCAATGTTTCGTAACATGTCAGGGTGTCTTCAATACATAAAGGATGAACAATTGTCTCCAAATTATCATCAACTGACGCCATTGTCATCTCAACTTCTATGCTAAGCTCTACAGACACGTCCTCAAAACTGACAGATGAGACATTGTGCAATCCACTCAACACCGCTGACAACGCTAGTTGATAAGCCGGTATGCCTATACATTATGTAATTTGATACGGGCCCAAATATCTCGGACTCAACTTCTTCAAACATTGAATCCTCGGCACGTCTTTGATTGGTTCGATCTACAAGAAAACCATATTGTCACCACAAACTCCACTTTTTCTTTGTTGAGTATTAATGTACTTTGTTTGTTGATCTTGCGCATTATGTAGTTTGATCGATCAAAACAATGAGGAATGCAAAGGTTGTCAACCTTATGATATATATAACAATAATGTCTTCTAAGGATTGGTTTGTCGATGATTGTGGGCTGAAACAATTGGAGATGGAGATAAAACAATGTTCTGGAATGGAGCTCCCCCCTTATGGAAGGAGTCAATTATAAAAGAAGGTTTTTGGGGATTGATTCGTCCAAATGAAGGTTATTCTAAGGAAATTCGTGTTTGCGGGTTTTTTAACACAGTGAAAATTGCTTAAAAATCTCTTATATCACAATGTGAAATTTAATTTGTGTGCTTATTCTTTAGTTTCTCCATTTTATTGTCACTGCACCGAAAATTATAAAAAATTTAAACTCGATGACGAGATTGGAGCGTGTTGAAGTTGGAGCGTGTTGAAAACTCCAGATTTCTAATATTAGTTCGATGGGAACGCAAGCAACTTCCGCACAGTAAGGCACCTATAAAGAATAAACTCCGTGATGAGAAGACTTTAATAGATTAAACTTCCGTCAACTCACAAAAGATTAAAGAATGACCAGTTGCTGCTGTTATGAATATCAATTATCAATAAGTGGGGGTAGATGCAAATAATGTTTTATAAAAAATAGGTCCGATGTTTGGATTATTTACACATTGAGGGCCAAACCACCCCTATAAATACTTAGTTTTTCTTAGTCAATGACCATCCAAATATCTTCTATTTGCGCTAAGCTCGGTCACAGCTTAAGATTCCCATCAGAAAGGCAGAATGGTGAGTCCTCCCTTCCTCTTGAGAATATCAATAAACATTTATTGTGTATGCTAGTTCCTGAAATGTTTTAAATGTTTTTGGTGTAGAGCGGTTGGGGAGGTGGCGGTGGAGGTGGCGGTGGCTGGGGACCTTTTGGAGGTGGTGGTGGCGGAGGTGGTGGTGGTGGCTGGGGACCTTCTGGAGGTGGTGGTGGCGGAGGAGGAGGTGGTGGTGGGAACTTTGGTGGTGGCGGTGGTGGCGGTGGTGGCGGAGGTGGTGGAGGAAACTTTAGTGGTGGCGGTGGAGGAGGCGGGGGCTGGGGTGGAGGAAACTTTGGGGGAGGCGGGGGTGGAGGTGGAGGTTGGGGTGGTGGGTATGGGGGCGGGGGAGGTGGCGGAGGAGGTGGTGGCGGTGGTGGCTATGGCGGTGGTGGCTATGGCGGTGGGGTGGAGGTGGGGGTGGAGGCGGTTGGCGTGGATACTAAGATGGTTGATACTTGTGATGTTGGCCATATCGATGTTGCAAATCGCATTTATGTTGTCCTTTATAAGTCTATAAGTCTTGTTTCATTTGGCATCTCTCTGGTCCATCTCTTTCAATAAAAAAAGGTTTACTAGTGATGAAGATTGTGTTGTTCACGTTTGAAAGAAATGTTTACTGTTTAAAATTTCAAGTTTAATCAGAAATTTGATATCTTATGCAAGAAATTTAACTATTTAAGGTTCTGTATGATTTTCAATAAACAATTGAAATTTGATGCTTTCATATAGGTTTTAGAAAAAAAACGACCAAGAAGTCGACTGTTTGGACACTTTTTTCATACGTAATTATCTAAAATTTCATTCATTTGTAAGGGTCTGTTCATTTGGATGCGATTTTTTTGATCGGATACGATTTTTTCATCCGGACGTGATTTTTTCGCCCGGTCTCAATTTTTTCGCTCGTTCGCGATTTATTTCACCCGAGCTTGATTTTTTTCCTCCCGGACGCAATTTTTTCATCTGACGCAAATTTACACCCGGCCGAGTTATTTTCGATCGGGCGCGTTTTTTTCGCCAGGTCGAGGTTTTTTTCTCACGACCGTGGTTTTTCACCCATGCGGTTTTTTTCTCCTGGGGGCATTTATTTCGCTCAGGCGTGATTTTTTTTTCCCAGCCGCGATTTTTTCGCCTGACAGCGATTTTTTCGCCCGGACGCATTTTTTCACACGATCGCAGTTCTTTTTCCCGGACTATTTTTTCTCCCGTGCGCGTTTTTTTCCCCCAGGAGCGATTTTTTTTGCCCGGGCGTGATTTTTGTCACCCGGGCGTTTTTTCTCCCGAGCCCATTTTTTCCCACGGACGAGTTTTTCTCCTGGACGAAATTTTTCACCCCCAGCTAGTTATTTTTCGCCCGGAAGAGTTTTGGCGGCCCGGGCACAATTTTTTAGACCGGACGCGTTTTTTCTCCCGTCACTTTTTTCTCCCGAGCGCGATTTTTTCGCCCCGACGTAGAAAAAAATGCGTCCGGGCAAAAAAATCATGCTCGCGGTAAAAAAACGCGTCCGGAAAAAAAACACGTGTTAGAGCAAAAAAATCACGTGCGAGCAAAAAATCTCTTCAGGGCAAAAATTTGCACCCAGCCACGCCTGGGAGAAAAAAACATGTTTTGGAAAAAAATTAATCCAGGGCGAAAAAATAGCGCCCGGGCGAAGAACAGCGCCCAGGCGAAAAAACTGCGGTCGGGGGAAAAATCGCGCCCGCGCGAAAATATTGTGCCCGTGCGAAAATATCGCGCCCGAGTGAATTTATCGCGCCCCGGGCGAATAAACGTACCTGGATGAAAATAAACGTGCTCGTGCGAATAAATCGCGTCCGGGCAAAAAAATTACGGTGGGGCGAAAAACTCGCGCTCGGGCGAAAAACTCGCGCTCGGGCGAAAAACTCGCGCTCGGGCGAAAAAATCACGCTAGGGCGAAAAATAAACGCGCTCGGGCGAAAAAATCGCACACAGGCAAAAAAACCGCGCCCGGGAGAAAAAATCCAGGTCCTGCGAAAAATATCTCGCCCGGACGAAAAAAAATGCGCTCGGGCAAAAATATCGTGCCCGGACGAAAAAAACGCTCCCGGGGGAAAAATCGCGTCATGGCGAAAAGATTGCGCCCGAGCGAATAGATTGCGCCCGGGCGAAAAGATTGCGCCCGGGCGAAAAGATCGCGATCGGGCGTAAAGATCGCGCCCGGGCGAAAAGATCGTGCCCGGGCGAAAAAATTTGTGTCCGTGTGAAAAAATTTCGCCCGGTCGAAAAAATCACGCGCGGGTGCGAAGTTCTCTCGCGACGAGAAATTCATGCTCGGTCGAAAAATTAGCGCTCGGGCAAAAAAATCGTGGCCGAGTGAAAAAAACTCGTTCACACGAAAAAATCACATCCGGCCAAAAAAACACGCATATGACTTTTTTAAGAGATAAACGTTTATGAGAAGTCATAAGCTGCACCCGAATAACAAAAAAATCAGCTTATCATTAATTTTAAAATAAATGATTTTTTATAAGATGCTCAAAAAAATAACTATAAAACTACGTTTGCTTTTTATATAGAGATTATTCATCAGCATGAGGTGTCCCAAACAAAATCTAAACCTTGTCATATTATATATCTTCCAAAAAATTTCGGGTAAAATATTAAACAATATCCGCATCTAAAAAATGTCTATTATTTATTAAGGTTGTGTTGATCACGTTTCAAATAAACGTTTACAATTTAATATTTCAAATTTAATAGAAAATATGATATCTTATATACGAAATTTATCAATTTAAATATTCCAAAAATATTCATGTAAAATATTAATCAATATCCTCAATTTCAAAATTTAATATCATAAAATAATCAATGTTGAAAGCTCGTAAGAATAATTACCTAATTAGGTTTTGTTTGAGGGGACTTATTTTCACCGGTCAAGCGGTTACGACCGCATGAATCGGGTCTTAATTAAGGTGTGGTTCATGCGTTCGTAACCGCTTGACCGGTGAAAATAAGTCCCCCCAAACAGAGCCTTAGTTTGGCAGGATGGTGGCGGTTGTAAATGAATGAGTTAAAACATTATTCGTTAAAGATCACCTAACAAACATCATCTGTTAGAACATAAAAATAAATGAAGTTTCTTAAGTAGGTGTTAACTAATGACAATTTAACTCTTATGTTCCTGTCTGCCATCACCATTCAGAGTCAAACTCTCGCTTGGAACGCCTCATATTAATCACAAAATGTGTTATGGACACTATTGGCGTGGTTTCAAATATATGATATGCTATGCACACAAAAAAAGCGCTATGCCTATTTACAACCCCAGACTGCATTACTTTTTAATACCCCGGATCAAACATTAGAGAACTTATTAGGACATTTATACATATATAGGTTATGGAACTTTTACTTGACAACTAATAATTGAAATAAGACAAAGTGGCTTACAAACACTAATATTTTAATTAGCATACAGTCGGACATGTATTCATAAATGTTTTCTTGTGAATAAGTAGTTTTAAGATCAAGCTTATACTGAACACTGACGCTCGAACTTATGAGAAGAGTGTTGTTATTTCCTTTAAATAAGTAGACCATTTTGCTCATAGACAGAGATGACCCCAACGCCCATCAATCCCGGAGACTTTTAGAACCAGTTCGAATCTTTCACACTAGCAGAATCTAAGAACCACGCCTAGTCTTTCGCACCAAGAGGATCTCAGAACCGCTTCGAGTATTTTACACATGGTAGCTCATAGAACTTGTTGAACTGACATCACACAAGAGAACTGAACTCACATACGGCAAAGCAATACTGATTTACATGTATGTTGTCAAACAGCACGGTCCACTGGTTGAACCCATGACCTGCTAGGATACCAGTTGTACGATGAAGTTCATACCCAACTGATCTATAAGTTTGAATTTATGTGAAGGATGCTACAATTTTATTTAAGCAATTATAATAATACCTGATAAGACCATCCTAGAATTTATAGAAAGGCGGGGTGCTAATAGCCCACCCCTCATGGTCTCCACTAACTTAGTGGGATCAAGGGGTAACTACCGCGCACGTGATCGGCGTGCCTGATACCCAGCATGGACCACGCACAGATCTCACTACGTGCACTTCCATGCAACCTCCGCGACCGGACGCCGGCACCACCGTCACCGACATCAAGCGGTCTGTGCCCGACAGACCCAACCAAGACCGGCGACGTCCTCTCGCGGCCGCCGCCCACGACCACGGAGCCGCACCCGCTAAGGGCAGTCACCCCTCGTGCCTGCCCTCCTGCGCCCGCCTCCAGCAGCCGCGGGGCTGCACCCGCAAGGGACGACCACTCCTCGCGACCGCCCTCCCGCTGTCGCCTCTCGCTGCTGCAGGGCTGCTCTAGTAAGGGAGGTCGCGCCTCGTGGCCACCCAATCGCAGATGTATCCCGCGGGCACGGGACCGCGCCCAATTGGGGATACCACACCCCGTGGCCGCCTTCCCGTGGCCGCAAGGACAAGGTCGCAAGGGAAGGTCGCGGCCTCGCATGCCACGGCCGGCCAATTCACCGGTCGTGACTCCTCTGTCGGCGGCCGATCGCTGTATCACCCATGCTCGTTTCAAATGATATAACAACGGGTACGCCCGGGACCCCACGTAATATGGAATGAACAAAATGAAAGAGTTACTGGATGATTATCAATCAAATCCTATACACAACGCATAACCGAATTATACACTAACGGAAGCACTTAATTAAACTTAACACCAGAGTGTCCGCGACTCTAATAAGAATGAATAACAACAAATACATTGTCTTGCTACGTCCTTAAAGCCTTACACACAACAAATGATTAATCATAACATGATTTTTATACATCAGCACACAGGCCGACAAAAAAATGAAAAAACTAAAGTAAACCTTGGGCCTTCGAGGGCCGACACAACTTTGGGCTCTAGTGTCACAACCCACATTTTCTCAGTATTAAAATACTATCAGAGCGAGAGAAAATACGTGATCGTGATGTCATGTCGTGCAGGAGACAACTACAGACATTCAGGCAACTCTGTCCTTTCATTTATTTATTTATTTTAAAAAAAGGCTTATGAATTAGGTTTTAAAACATTATTAGATTATTAGATTTGTTGACCGTGTCCCTTTGTCTGCTGGATCAACTAGTCCACGAGTGAGAAATTATAGGTTTACACAGCGAAAAATTATTAAGTTTGATTCTTTTGTTATCCTAAATGAGAATGAAGACTCAGCATATAAAGCAATGAACATGTGACTTCTACATATATTATAAGTAAGAAAACAGTTTTGTAGCCCTTAAAATAGTAGTTTGCCAGTTTAAATGCATGCTATGAAACTATGTTAAAATGCAGTTTTATTTTATATTTAAAATACCTAATGTGCATCCTAACATAAATCATTCCCAGAGAGCAAGTATAAAATTAACAGTAAGTAACAGCAGTACAACTAGCAAGTAGTCTAACACGAGAACAAATATTATGGGCGTCAACAAACTGATACGAACCCATAGAAAAATAGTCTAGTCTGAAACAAAGAAACATATACCTCTCTAAACAGAGGTGAAAGACAAGCGACAGCAACTAGCCGCAGCCCTGAAATCACGAACTCCGCCAATCAAACCTGTTAATACTCTGAACCTGAGGCATTCAAAAGAAGATCACCTCAAAAGCAAGCTACAAGTTGTGCAGAAAGAAGTAAAAGAACATGATAAACCTCCAAGTAGGTCGGAAACAACAGACAAGCTAGCAACAAAAGTCAATGTGAATCAACAGAATCAGATCAAAGAGCTAGCTATGCAGTGTAAGTCAAGCTAACTCAAAATAAAGAGTTAAGGGAGCCGTATATACATATTTAGATATCTTAACAGATTTCATATTTAAATGTTATTCAAATTCAATTTTCAAATGAGATTGATCAACTCGAGAAAAAGGATCATAACACCGGGTAAGTCTTGGTGTATAATCCATAACCAAAAAGGTATACTGTGCCGGGGAAAAAGGTCCACAACGCGCACAGACCCAACCAACAAGATACTATACAAAGGGAGTTACCCTAACGCGCATAGCCCAACAAATAAGGCACTGTGCCGAGGGAGTTACCCCAGCGCGCACAGGCTAACAAACATTTTATATTCATTATTTTATAAGAGTTTCATCAAAATTTCAAGGTTATACGGTCAATAACAGACTCCAACTAAAATCTTGTCGCATCCGACAAAGTTTCAAGGGTCACACAACGAAATTTGACTTAGGCTTCAACGGGCACATTCAATGAGTCAAGTTTTCATTCGACGAATTGAAAGTTAGGCTCGACACAATGACGCAATTAGCCCGACAAGAATCCAAGGCTTTCACAACGATGATTTCTAGGGACAAACAGTATAGACAATTTGTTAGGTCCATTGATCTCAATGGCCCTGATTTGATGATGTCAGACATGTCAATGAGATAGACATAGTTGTATTTTATGTATGGTTAAGTTCATGCATACAGGTTAGTCTTTGTCACAATGATAGAACTGTTAGTTCAAGAGACAATGACTGGTGGACTCAAGGTGGAGCTAGAAACTCAGAAAACTACCTAAGTCCAAAAGTGATGAGTGAGGTAAGCTCACTCAACATCATTCAGCTAATAGTGTTGAGAGAAGGCAGACAGTCAAAACTGGCAGTATTGCAAAGGCAGAAATCGGGCTAAGTCCAGAAGCGTTTAGTGAGCTCAACTCACTCAACATCATACATCTAGAAGCGTTGAGTCAAGGTTATCTTGTCATAGCCTTACAGTGAAGAATCCAGAAAATCGGATTAGTCCAGAATCGTTGAGTGAGGCAAGCTCACTCAACGCTCTCAATGCCATCAAGAAAAGCTGAAGAAATTTCTAAGTATAGAATCGCTGAGTCTACCATTCGTCGAGCTGAGCTTAGCTTTCGTCGACCGGAGTTCAGAGTTCGTCGATCTCAACTTTTACCTATAAGAAGGACTCAACTATCAGAATCGTCGACCGGAGTTCAGATTTCGTCGACCGGAGTTCAGATTTCATCGACCGGAGTTCAGATTTCATCGACCGGAGTTCAGATTTCATCGATCTCGGCCTTCACCTGAAGAAAGAACTGGGCTGAGAGAATTCATCGATCTCAGTTTCACTATTTCGTCAAGCAGAGCTCAGGTTTTGTCGAACTAAGCTCGAAGTTCATCGACCTCAGCCTTCACCTGAAGAAAGAACTGAGCTGAGAAAATACATCGATCTCAGCTTCACTGTTTTGTCAAGCTGAGCTTAGATTTCGTCAAGCTGAGCTTGAAGTTCGTCGAACACAGGTTTTTAGAAAAGTTAGTTGATTTTGGCTAAGTCCAGAATGATGCTGACTCAATAAAGTCAACAAGTCAACAAAGTTCAGATTCGATGCAAATCAATATTAACATTGTCTTCAGTCTACAGTGGATCTCAAGTTAATAAAGCTGAGGTTTTAACCACCGTTAAAACTGATACACGTGTCAATCATCTCCCCAATGTGACTGGATTATAAATAACAGAAGAGATCGAGATCTAAGAATGATTATTGGATTAATTTCGGATTAACTTTATGAAAAAAACGAGCAACGGAGTTTGTCGTCTTCATTTGTCATTGTTGCAGAAGCCAAGAACCTCAAGTTCAAATAGGAAGGGCTTCTGAGTTTACTAGTGCAATCAACATCCACTCAGGCAGGTTCAGAGTTATCCTAGAACCCCAAGTTCAAATCTGAAGGGCTTCTGAGTTTGCTGGTGCAATCAACATCCACTCCAGCAGGTTCAGAGTAATCCTCTGAGAGAGACGAATCAACCTAGTTGTGCCCTAGCTGAAGTTATCTTCTCGATCCAAGCCGATCTAGTGGCTAAGTTCTCAAAGCCATGTTCAGTATTTCCTTTGATTGATTCCTTCTCCTCCCAAAATGGTAAGAAGGGGTTAGGCTTCAACGGAGAATTAGAGTTGCTTATTCCAAAAGGAAGGGCAAAGCTCCAGTGAAACCACTAGCCTCCAATTCCTTTCAGGAAAGTGGTGCTACCATCTAACAGGTATGACCATGAGAGCATTTATGGTCAATAGGAGTATGGGGTTAGGAATGGCAAGGGTGCTAGTGCCTATAAGGTAGCCCATAAAGAAATCTAAATGGCCCATCTTGGACCATTTGTGTTTTGTGTACCATCCCCAACACTCAAAAATAAGGTTGCAGCCCATTCTCAAAGTCTGCCAGTCCACAATCAGACTAAAGGAATGTCTGTCAGCACACCAGACTTAGGTATATCTGAAGCTATCAAGAGCTTGCACTCTGAAAAGAAGGAAGATGCTGATAGGGTCAAAGATATCCTTAGTACCTCTGCTACCAGACAAATCCCAAATCAGGTTTTGGATGAAAGACTTAAGAAAAAGGGTATTGTACCTGTGTAACACCCCTATCCGTCACATAGCATATAGTAGTAGGTCCGGTCGGGGCCCGATGCCATATACCATGGACAGACCGGTGGGTTACTCAATGAAACCATCCTTCCAATAATACGTCCTACTCAGAGTACATTCTAGCGGAAGTAATTTAAAAGTTGTAAAGAAAGAACCCAGCCAAAAGCATGAATGTCCACTAAGAACCCAAGTTAGGAATGAACGTACAAAAATACACAAAGTACTTGGCCTTATGGCCTTACAAAGGGTGTACTTAAATAAATAGTGTTTTACAAACATCGGCACGCAGGCCGGTCACACATGAATATAATAAGTAAACATTCGCATGGACTTCGAGGGCCGGCTCAGCAACCATGGCTTCAGTCCACTACTTGCCACTCGGCTCCGCAGCACCTGTGAGCAACAATTCACCGCAACGGTGGCAAATAAAAGCAAAAATCAGCTAAAGCTGACCAAATTATAACGACCCCACCCCCTTTTTGGGGTAGCGGTGCTCCTTCCCTGTATTGCATTAATATAGTCAAACAATTAAAGTGAAAGTACAATATTTGCATAATACACCACAGGTGCAGGCCCGCGACCACACACCCCGTACTCTCAGGGCACTTACTCAGTAAACCCGATGAAAATCTGTGGTCTCACCACCGCCTCTAGGATGGCAAATCTCGTGAGCATTATAGTCTTTCCGGTCTAAGCCTAAGACCCTCCATCTATGCCAATGGTAAGTATCATGTACCTTAGGTCTCTTTAACCGAACCACATAGAGAGGGTACAGTTTTGCCTAACCCGTTGCTCACACCGCAACGTCAATTTATGCCATATGTGTGATTCAAGCTTCCCTGAGTCCCAAAGTGATTACACAAATCTTACATAACCCAGTTATGTGCAAGTTGGCTCCCAGGCCACCAAGATGGCGGAATCACGCCTCTGCCCAGTTTTTCGGGTGCACCTTGGAGTTAATCCCCAAGATTCCCTAATGCAATCTACCGCGTAGAAAACCCGAAAACAACCATCAGCACAGAGTCTTCTCCGACCATTCATGGATAATGAAACATCACCGATCCAGACCAACTTGTCCGGGTATTCTTCACACACCATGCCTATATTTGTACTTCGATTTCGGACTTACATGCAAAACAACGGGGACTATTCATGTCTACCCGAAGGAACACCTCAAACTCACCACATACTCGCGAGAACGGACTTCCTATGCAAAAAGGAAAGGGGACTTCACATGCCCAAGAAGTGAATCGTTACCTTAGCATTTCTCTTCGGCTCCATGAAGATCTAGTCGGATTGAAAGCACCGTATCGGCCTCACCTTCGTAGACCTGGACTCGGATCGAGAATCGGGGCTCCGAAGCTCCTCCGGTGGCCAGAACTCTCCTTCACCTTCTTCCTTGCTCTCACCTCTCTCTAGAACTTTAGAAAGAGAAAGCTCACAATGAAATGAGGTTTCTAAACCCTATTCCCGGCCAAATACCAGTAGTGGAAGGGCTGAGCCGTCGGATCTTATTTGAAGGAAATGAGCGGCCACGATTCGCCCTAAAAATTAATTTCCTGGGCCGAACACGGCTTGTGACATGCCCGTGTCCAAGGCCGTGTTCCTCATTCTCCGTAAACCTAGAGATTACAGAACAGGACACGACCTCTAACACAGCTTGGTACATGCCCGTGTCAACCATGGACATGCCCGTGTCATGGGACGTGTGCCTCAATCGACGCTGAAACCATCGCACCCGAACAGGACACGGGATTAGACACGCCCGTGCCAACCTCAACATGCCTGTGTCAATTAGTATACGCCCGAGTTCGGGTTCGTGTCCCTCAATCGACACAGGACCAAAACTTCCAGAAGAGGACACAGCCATATGACACATCTGTGTCACCGACCGTGTGCTTGACACGCCATGGGACACGCCCGTGTCCCAGGCCGTGTTCCCAGCACTCAACGATCGTCGACCAAACGCTGCAACCCGAGCACGACACGGCCATGTGATACGCCTGTGTCACAGGCCATGTTCAACTTACCGTGTTCAAAGCTTGGCTCAAACACTGCCCGTTCCTCTTTTGAGTTTCAGGGTGTTACAATTCTATCCCTCTTAAAAGAATTTTGTCAACGAAATTACCGAAAGGAAAAGATACATCCAAAAAACGGTACCTGAGTGGAATAACTTGGGGTACTCCTCAAGCATGGTATGCTCTCGCTCCCACGAAAGCTCCTCACGATCGCAGTTGTCCCATCGGACTTTGACCATCCTGATTTCCTTGTTATGAAGTCGCTTGACTTCCGAGTCCTCGATGCGAATGGCTTGAATTCTGTCATCAACCCAACATAAACCAGTATTTGATCAACCACAATCACTTGTGAAGGCTCTTGCACCACCTTCTACAACACCGAAATATGGAATACATCGTGTAGGCCACTCAATTCCACCGATAGCTTCAGTCGATAAGCTGCTTCACCAATCCGCTCCAGGATCTCAAATGGTCCAAGATAACTCGGGCTCAGCTTCTTCAAGCGCCGTACACGTAAAACGCCCTTGAATGGCTTAATCTTCAAATACACCCAGTCACCAACAGCGAACTCAATGTTCTGATGCTTGGCATTATAGTATTTAGCCTGCCTGTCCTGAGCGATCAGCAACCGTTCTCGAATAGTTCATACCAATGAAGTTGCGTCTTCCACCTCTTGCTGTTTTTATAGCTTCGTCTCACCCATTTCAACCACGACAACGGCGTGTGACATTTCCTACCATAAAGGGCCTCGAAGGGCGCCATTTGAATGCTTGCCTAGTAGCTATTGTTATAAGCAAATTCCACCAGGTACAAGTGATCTTCCCACTGCTTCCCAAAATACAAGATGTACATGCAAAGCATGTCTTCCATCGTCCGGTTGACTCTCTCGGTCTGACCATCCGTCTGCAGATGAAAGGCTGTGCTGAAACTCAGCTTGGTCCCAACATTTGCTACACCAGCCTCCAGTCATTGGACGTGAATCGTCCATCTCGGTCGCTCACAATGTTGCGGGGCACACTGTGTAGTCGAACAATATTATCCAATATAGTTTTGCCAGTTTATCTACCGAATCATCCTTCCTATTCGAAATGAAGTGCGACACCTTTGTTAATCGATCTACGATCACCCAAATGGTGTCGTTCCCCTTTTACGACCTTGGCAGCCCATGCACAAAGTCAATAGAAATATTGTCGAACTTCCACTCCGGGATAGGCAAGGACTTCAAGAAACCTCTGGGCTTATAACACTCCGTCTTCACCAAGGCACGCGTCTGACACTTTGCCATATAAAGTGCAACGTACTTCTTAAGTCCTGGCCACCAGAACAACATCTTCATGATACATCTTCGTGCTCCCTGGGTGAATCGAGTACTTGGTATGATGAGCCTCGTACATTAATTCCTCCCGCAGTTTACCTACATTTGGGACGCACAGACGATCAACCTTCCATAACAATCCATCAACAACATCAAACTGGGAATTTGACCCATCCAAAGCCTCATCCATGATTTTCTTTATGTTACTATCCAAATCCAGAGCCTGCTGAATCTGATCGGCCAGGTCATACTGCACCTCTGACCAGTTCATTTGTGCTTTGGCACTAATCTGCTTGTCCACACAAGAGATCTCTAATGCCTCCAACTCCCGAATCAACCGCTCGTCATGAACTGATAACCAGTTTGCCTGCGCAGGGGCCCTACGACTCAATGCATCCGCAACTACGTTGCCTTTCCCAGACACATAATGAATCTTGAATGTATAGTCCCCCAGGAACTCCATCCATCTCCGCTGTCGCATGTTTAGATCCTTCTGATCCAACACGTATTTCAGGCTCTTGTGGTCAGTATAGATATCCACTTTTACACCGTATAGATAATACCTCCACAGCTTTAAAGCAAATATCACGGCCACTAACTCCAAGTCATGGAACGGATAATTTCTCTCATGCAGCTTTAGCTGGCACGAGCCATACTCTATCACTCTCCCATACTGCAGTCGGACACAACCCAACCCACTACCCGAAGCATCATTGTAGATCTCAAAGCCTTCGGTCCCAACCGGCGAACATAGAATAGGCGTCGTTGTCAACCGACTCTTCAGTTCTTTGAAAGCTTGCGCACACTCTGAAGACCACACAAACTTTTGATCTTTCCTCGTCAAAGTCGTGAGGTGTAATGCTATCCGCGATAAGTTCTCTACGAAGAGCCTGTAGTAGCCGTCAAGCCCCAAAAAAACTCCAGACTTCCTCTACTGAACACAATACAGGACACTCCCGTATCGCAACTATCTTCACCGAATCCACTACAATCCCTTCTACACTGACTATATGCCCAAGGAACGCTACCGAGGACAACAAAAACTCAAATTTGGAGAACTTGGTGTATAGTTGGTTCCTCCTCAGCGTGTCCATCACCAAATGCAGATGCTTGAAGTGATCCTCTTCCCACTGCGAGTACACCAATATGTCGTCGATAAAGACTATCACAAAGTGGTCCATGTACTCTCTGAAAGTTCTGTTCATCAGATCTATGAACACAGATGGTGCATTAGTCAGCCCAAACGACATAACAGTAAACTCATAATGCCCATACCTCGTGTTGAAAGCTGTCTTGGGGATATCACTTTCTCTTATCCTCAACTGATAATACCCGGACTTAAGATCCAATTTCGAGTTCACCGATGACCCGACTAACTGATCGAACAGATCATCAATCCTTGGGATTGGGTACTTGTTCTTCTCCGTTAACTTGTTCAGCTCTCGATAATCGATACAGAGCCGCAAGCTTCCGTCCTTCTTCTTAACAAAAAGGACTGGTGCGCTCCAAGGCGACAAACATGGATGCACATAACCCTATTCCAACAACTCTTTCAGTTGAACCTTCAGTTCTGCCATCTCCTTAGGCGCTAACTGATACATAGAGCGTGACACAGGTTTGGCACCTGGCACTAGCTCAATTGTGAAGTCAATCGCTTGCTGCAGTGGGGCTCTAGGAAGATCGTCAGGGAATACGTCAGGGTACTCAGATACAACTGAGATGTTGTCTAAAGTAGGCTTAGGCTTCGAAGCCTCCACTAGTGTGAAGAATAGCTCTATACCGGCACGGAATGCCTTAACCACCTGAAGAGCAGACATAAACGTCTTGCACGACCCTTTCAAGACTGTAAAAGTCATCTCATGACCAATTCCTAACTTGACCTCCTTGTGATTGCAATCAATGTATGCATGCTGCTCCGAGAGCCAGTCCATACAAAATATTACGTTGAAATCCACCAGCGGCAATATCGACGCTTGCAAGTCGAACTCCTGACTCCCAATCCGTATCTTTACGCAACAGATTCTATCCACGCATATCGAATACCTGTTAGGCAACAACACATCCAGTTTATCCTTAGCCATCCAAGAAGGTACTCCAATGCGTGATATAAATTCTTCGAACAAAAGGAGTGCGAATCTCCCGTATCGAAGAGTGCTCCTGCTGGATTATCAAAAATCAAAACGAAGCCTAGTACAAGCAATAATAAACTATCATGCGCAAGTTACCAAGTATTTAAAGCTAAATTGCTATAAATTTAAACTGTACCTGTCACCACATCAGCTTGCTTTATGTCCTCCTGCTGGCCAAGGTTATAGACTCTCGGTTGAGTTAGAGCATAGTGCGATGCGGTGGACTCCACTGCCTTGCCCATCTCTTCGTATGTTGCTACCGACTTCCTTTCGGACTTTGGGCGTCCACTCCAGCAATCACGGGCAAAATTCCCATGCTTCCCACAGTTGTAGCATGCGCCCGGGGTTCAGCCTGTAGTTGCCCCCGAAGTACCAGAAGAAGGGGTTGGACCCGAAGTCCTAGCCTTCTTATTGAACTTACGATAACCAGAATTTGAGGTAGTCGGCACCTTGAACTATGTCCTCTTTGCACCAGAGTCCTTCTTCGCCTGCACATTCTTCAAATCTTTCCCAAAGACCGGGCCGTGTTGACCAAGGTTAGAAAACCCTGCGTCATAGGCCCCGAGAGTAGTAGCCTTAGGTTATCCCGCAGACCTTCATAGAATCGGTTTGTCTTTCGCTCCTCATTAGCGAATGTAGCGCTTGCATATTGACCCAAACATGTAAATTCGTGGAGGTACTCGTCCACACTACTATCTCCTTGCACCAACTTCTGTAATTCGTTCTCCATTGCAATCCTCTAAGCCGAGGGAAGGTACCTTTCCAAGAACAGTCTCGAAAACTCTTCCATCGAGACGTCCGTGAGTTGTCTTCCCCCAAAGTGGTGTATCTCTAAACCTTCCCACGACAGCCTTGCATCGCGGTCCAACAAGAAAGTGGCTATAGTCATCTTCTGCCACTCCTCCGACTCCGTAGCTTTCAAGACTCTCTTTACTCAGGAGAGCCAATCCTCAGCTTGGGTTGGGGTTCCCATCCCCGAGAACATCGGAAGATTGAAGCCCATAATGTTCTTGAGTTGCTTTTCAGTTGCTCTCCTAGGAATCAATGGCTCCACGACCACTTGCTCCACCCTTCTTTGTTCCGCCGCTTGAAGCGGTACTTGCTCCACAATAGGGGCAGGCTGCTGCATTTGCCCTACAGGCTGGGCATTAATCATAGCGAACATTGCTTCAGCAACCAATCTTATGGTTTCTGCTGAGGGAGGTGTTGTAGGCACATCATTCGGTGAGCTACTTGCCTCAGAATATGGGTTTTCAGAAGGCCTTGCACCACTCCTAGTCACCTATATATGTACAAAACACCGTTAAGTGACCGAACAATATTGCAAAATACAATTATAGGAACACGCAGGTTTCTCAAACATGTGTATTTTCATTCCTAAGTGGACATTCATGGGTTCTTTTTATGTTATAATGATGACGCACACAAATGTGCTCACCACCCTTTAAAAGAATACGCCCACGTATTCATTTAAGCATGAACAAAACCGGTAGTCTAATACCAAATTACAACACCCCTATCCATCGCATAACATATAACAGTAGGTACGGTCGGGGCCCAACTCCATATACCACGGACTGACCGGTGGGTTACCCAATGAAACCACTCTTACAATAACACGTCCTACTCAGAGTACATTCTAGCAGAAGCAATTTAAAACTTACAAAGAAAGAACACAGCCAAAAGCATGAATGTCCACTAACAACCCAAGTTAGGAATGAAGGTACAAAAATACACAAAGTACTTGGCCTTATGGCCTTACAAAGGGTTTACTTAAATAAACAGTGTTTTACAAACATCGGCACACAGTCTGGTCACACATGAATATAACAAGTAAACATTCGCATGGCCTTCGAGGGCCGGCTCAGCAACAAGGGCTTCAACCCGCTATTTGGCACTCGGCTCCGCAGCACCTACAAGCAACAATTCACCACAAAAGTGGCAAACAAAAGCAACGGTCAGCTAAAGCTGACCAAATTATAATGACCCCACACCCTTTTTGGGGTGGCAGTGCTCCTTCCCTGCATTGCATTAGAATAATCCAATGATTAAAGTGAAAGTAAAATATTTGAACAATACACCACAGGTGCAGGCCCGCGGCCACACACCCCGTGCTCTAAGGGCACTTACTCTGTGAACTCGGTGAAAATCCGTGGTCTCACCACCACCTCTAGGACGGCAAATCTCGTGAGCATTATAGTCTTTCTGGCCTAAGCCTAAGACCCTCCATCTATTCCAACGGTAAGTACCATGTACCTTAGGTCTCTTTAACCGAACCACATAGAGCGGGTACGGTTCCGCCTAACCCGTTGCTCGCATCGCAACATCAATTTAAGTCATATGCGCGGGTCAAGCTTCCCCGAGTCCCAAAGCGATTACACAAATCTTACATAACCCAGTTATGTGCAAGTTGGATCCTAGGCCACCAAGTTGGCAGAATCACGCCTCTGCCCAGTTTTTCGGGTACACCTTGGAGTTAATCCCCAAGATTCCCTAATGTAATCTACTGCGTAGAAAACCCGAAAACAACCATCGGCGCGGAGTCTTATCCGACCATTCATGCATAATGAAACATCACTGATCCAGACCAACTTGTCCGGGTAGGCTTCACACACCATGCCTATATCCGTACATCGATTCCGGACTCTACATGCAAAATAATGGGGACTATTCATGTCTACTCGAAGGAACACCTCAAACTCACTGCATACTTGTGAGAGTGGGCTTCCTATGCAAAAAGGAAAAAGGAATTGATATGTCCAAGAAGAGAATCGTTACCCTAGCATTTCTTTTCGACACTATGAAGATCTAGTCAGATGGAAAGCACTGTATCGGCCTCGCCTTTGCAGAACTTGACACAGATCGAGAATCGGGGCTCCGAAGCTCCTCTAGCGGCCGGAACTCTCCTTCATCTTCTTCCTTGCTCTCACCTCTCTCTAGAACTTTAGAAAGAGAAAGCTCACAATGAAATGAGGTTTCTAAACCCTATTCTCGACCAAATACCAGTAGGGGAAGGGATGGGCTGTTGGATCTTTTTAGAAGGAAACGAGCGGCCACGATTCGCACTAAAAATGAATTTCCTTGGCCGAACATGGCTTGTGACACGCCCGTGTACAAGGCCGTGTTCATCACTCGTCGTAAAACAAGAGATTATAGAACAGGACACGACCTCTGACATGGCTTGGGACACGCCTGTGTCAACCATAGACACGCCCGTATCATGGGTCATGTGCCTCAATCGACGCTGAAACCATCATGCCCGAATAGGATATGGACTTAGACACGCCCGTGTCAAGCTCAACACGCCCGTGTCAATTAGTATACGCCCATGTTATGGGTCGTGTCCTTCAATCGACATAGGACCAAAACTCCAGAAGAGGACATGTCCATGTGACACGCCCGTGCCACCGGCCGTGTGCTTGACATGCCCTAGGACACGGTAGTGTCCCAGGCCATGTTCCCAGCCCTCAACGATCGTCAACTGAATATTGCAACCCAAGCACGACACGACCATGTGACACGCCCGTGTCACAGGCCGTGTTCAACTTACCAAGTCCCAAACTTGGCTCAAACGCTACCCGTTCCTCTTTTGAGTTTCAGGGCATTACAACCTGCTGGAATGAGAGCTGCTGAATGTTATATTTTAAAGCTAGCCCTTAAAAGAAGGTACAACATTTATGAGTGATGGTGTTGTAGCAAAGTGGGCCACTATGTTATTGATTGCTAGCACAATAATAGTGTCCAGAGAGATAATGCCGGCTTACCTGTCAGAAGAGCTGTAGGCAGGCATATTCATTTTCAATCTAACATGTACCTAGGAATCAATAAGAATTGGGGTCCTAAGATTAGATGATTTATTTATTGCAGGTGAGTCCGTCATACCCCTATATCGTACTTGGATAGTGGATGATCCAGACACATGATTGGAATAAGGAGCATGCTGAAGGAGTACACTCCGGTTGAAAATGGACCCAAAGTCATCTTTGGTGGTTTAGAAAGAGGAGTAACCAAAGGGTTTGGTAAGATATCTAATGGCATAATCATTATCACACAAGTAGCTTATGTGAAAGGTTTGCAATATAACCTGATAAGCATAAGCCAATTATATGATCTTATCTATGCTATTTCTTTCCTCAAGAATGAGTGCCAAATTAGGAGGTCAAGTGACCAAGGGATCATCTTGACAGGCATTAGGAGACGAAATGCCTATTGTCTTAATTTTGTTTGTAAGAGTAAGAACTCTCCTATATACCTAGTTGAAGATGAGAAAGCTTCACATTGTGTCCAATGGCACAAGAGGCTAGCTAATCTGAATTAAAAGACCATAGGCAAACTCTTTAGTAAAGAGTTAGTGAGAAATGGACCTAAGGTGATGTGCATCAAGGAGGGTATCTGCTCAGCATGCCAAAAGGGCAAGCAGACCAGGACCTCCTTCTAGAGCCTTGATACCAAAGACTTAGTGAGGTGTTTATACCTCCTACATATGGATCTATTTGGTCCTATACTAGTTCATAGTCTAGGTAGGAAAGTCTACACCCTTGTGGTTGTTGATGATTTTTCCAGATTTGCCTGGGTGTCCTTTCTAAGGAAGAAATCTGAAACCCCTGATGTCTTCCAGACATTGTTTAGGCAAATTCAGAATGAACTTAACAGTACTGTGGTCAAAATCAGAAGTGACTATGGAACTGAGTTTCAGTCTGAATGCATGACAAGATTCTGTGAAGGGCTTGAGATTCATCAAGAGTTCTCCTCTCCTAGAACACACCAGCAAAATGAGATTGCTGAGAGGAAAAATAGAACTCTCATAGAGACTGGTAGAACTTTGTTAAGTGACACATTACTCCCAGAATATTTCTAGGCTGAGGCAGTAAACACTACATGTCATGTCCTTAACAGGGCTTCCATCACCAAAAGCCATAAGAAGACTCCCTATGAGATTCTGAAAGGCAAAAAACCAAACTTATCTTACTTCAGGATTTTTGGTAGCAAGTGTTATATTCTAAACAATGGTAAGTTTTATATGACTAAGTTTGCTGCCAAGTCCTAAGAAGTGATATTTGTTGGGTACAACAGCAATAGTAGGACAAATAGGATCTATAACTTGACTACTCAAGTTTTAGAAGAATTAGTACATGTTGTCTTTGATGAGTCAAACCTAATTAACTATGAGCTGCCAAGCACATCTTTTAGTTCTGCAAGTTTAATGGATGTGATGGACAAGCATACCATCAGGGAAATGGATCAAGCAGGACAAGATAAGGAAGAAGATGGGTGTTGTCCAGGGGGAGCTCAAGACTCACAAGCTGAGGATGAAGAACAGTCAGTTGAAGACAATGCAATACAACAAGTTGAAGATAATAAAGTTCAGCCAGCTAAGAATAATGCAGAATAGCAAGCTGAAGCAAGAATGCCTCCAGCTAAGAGACATCTGAGGGACCATCCAGCACACCAAATCATTGGTGATGCAAGACATAGTGTCTAGATAAGGAGCAAGAGCATCAACACAGCTCTATATTCAAGCTTCCTATCACAAATAGAGCCCAAGAAGCTTGAAGAGGCTATCCAAGACTCTTACTAGATTGGAGCTATGCAGGAAGAGCTGAACTAGTTCAAAAGGTGTAGAGTCTGGAAGCTGGTTCCCAGACCAAAGGGACATAATGTCATAGGAACAAAGTGGATCTGCAGGAACAAGCTAGATGAGAATGGCATTATTGTCAAAAACAAGGCCAGATTGGTGGCAAAAGGATACAGACAAGAAGAAGGAGTAGATTTTGACCAGACCTTTTCCCCAGTAGCAAGGCTGGAAGCAATAAGGTTATTCCTTGCTTTTGTTGCCTACCAAGGATTCAAAGTCTTCCAGATGGATGTGAAGTCAGCATTCCTGAATGGAGACTTAAAATAGGAAGTATATGTGGATCAGTCACCAGGTTTTGTAGATCCTCACTTTCTTAATTTTGTTTATAAGCTTAAGAAAGCTCTATATGGGTTAAAGCAAGCCCCTAGAGCATGTTATGAAACATTGTCTACATTACTCATTGAGAACAAATTCTCAAGGGGGTAAATAGATTAGACCTTATTCCTAAGGGAATCTAAGGGCAAGGTCATCCTAGTTCCGATATATGTCGATGACATTATCTTTGGATCTACTGAAAACAACATTTGCAGGAAGTTTGCCAAACTTATGCAAGGGAAGTTTGAGATGAGCAGCACGAGTGAGCTAAAATTCTTCTTGGAACTTCAAGTAAGACAAACTGATGATGGCTTGTTCATATCCCAGTCTAAGTTCACAAGAGAGTTAATTAAGAAATATGGTATGGAGAATGCTTCCACCATGAGAACTCCAATGGGGTCAAGTATGCCTGTAGGCAAAGATGAGGCAGGGAAACCTGTTGATGAGTCTTTGTATAGAGGGATAATTGGTTCCCTTCTATACTTGACTGCTAGTAGGCCTGACATCATGTATGCTACATGTATCTGTGCTAGGTATCAGGCATGCTCTAAAGAATCTCATTATTCTGCTACAAAGAGATTTTAAGGTATCCTAAGGGGACACCAGATCTTAGTTTATGGTATCCTAGGAATAGA
Source organism: Platanthera zijinensis (assembly GCA_039513925.1). Taxonomy (NCBI): domain Eukaryota; kingdom Viridiplantae; phylum Streptophyta; class Magnoliopsida; order Asparagales; family Orchidaceae; genus Platanthera; species Platanthera zijinensis. Next base: position 76,253,278 of record CM077086.1, read on the forward strand.
GATTTTGAGCCAACTGGATTTTCAGATATAGATTTTGCAAGCTGCAAGCAAGACAGGAAAAGTACTACTGGTACATGCCAATTTCTAGGTGGAAGACTGGTTTTATGGAGCAGCAAGAAGCAGACTAGTGTTTGATGTTTTTAGTTGTCTAACTACATCACCTAGAGGGGGGTGAATAGGTGAAGTCTGCGTCTTTTTGCAAAATAAAAATTGAACGAACAAAATGCAGAAAATAATCAAACAAATCATAGAGAACACCAGATCTATAGAGGTTCCCCAATCTTGGGTACGTCCAATCTCCACCTCACCGATCTAGCAACACGCTAGACTCAGTTACTTCACTATTATCTCAGATTGAAAACCAGTCCTACAACTCAGAGAATTGCCCCTAAAACTCAATCCACAAAATGGATCTACACTCGGAAGAAAAACTTCCTACAAAAATCTCGGAGAATAAAAACTCCTACAACTCGGAGACACAATCTCCTATAAGAATAAAAGATTGTATTCAGAAAAATTATACAAAATGAAGTTATTCAGATCTGGAATCTTCAGCCGATCTTCCTTCTTGAACTTGAATCTTTGTCAGAAATAATCGAAGAAGACGACAGCTATGTCTCTGGATCTGAAAAGCTTAGGATCAACACGATCAAGAGAGAGATCTAGAGAGATTGAGTGACTTGATCTGTTGACCAATCCTTGTTCTGAATTTCTTTAAATCAAAGAAGAACCGCAACAAGAATGGCGATGAGGAGCGGCGACTTTCCCGATTTAGAATGAACAAAAAAATTCAGAATACTTGATTTCTCTTCTTAGGGTTAGTCGAAATTGATAAGACCTTTTATAGGACAAGCCTAACTGTCATAATCATAAGTAATTGTACATGTGGAACAATAAGAATCGAGATTAGATTTGAAATTGATTCCGTCTGGACTTAACGAAATTTCAGAAAAATGTTCTGCATTTCTCGAGTGGTTTATAGACTACTCGAGTACTAACTTCTGATTCTCGAGAGGAAGGGTGTAAGGTTCTCGATAATAAGACTTAGAGAAATTTCGAACATGAATCCTGGCTTTTCAAGAAGGTACTACTACTACTCAAGAACTAGTAAAACTTCTCGAGAACTAATATGACTTCCTGAGAACCAGAATTCTTCTCAAAATAAATTTTCTTCTTACTCGAGTATTGGTCCTCTAACTTCTCTAGACAAGGCTTGGCCTTCTCGAGTACTGGCATCTACTACTCGAGTATAACACTTAGAAAATTTCTGAAATGAATTATTTATTAAACTCAATACATAGATAAGTAGTACTCGAGTACACCAAGGCTTACTTGAGTAATGGACTTAGCTTTCTCAAGAGTGATTTCTGTTACTCAAGAACTTTACTTAGTATACTCGAGAATTCATTCCAGCACTACTCGAGTACAACATACACTACTCAAGTAATGGACTTAGAAAAAATTTTGCTTCCTAAAAATTATTTTTCTTCAATTGAAATCAGCAACCATTCTTCCATCCATTACTTTAGTGCTTGAAAATGAAGTGTGTCCCAATAGAGAGGCTATACATGAGTCAACACCATGGATCACACAATGAGGGATTACATTGTATGGTCCTGTGTTTGGTGACTCATTGTAGACTGACATTGGTCTACACTTGGCAATTATATCCTGCAAACACATAACTCAACAAAGACATCAAATACAAATTAATTCATCTTAGTTCAAGGGTGACTTCATACAAATCTGGATTATTATGGATACAATACCCAACAAACTACCCCTATTTGTAGAAGTCAGAACCCTCTACACTAAGGTGAATTACATCAAGATAATCATAACATATTAACTAGTAAACACAGTAATACTGAGAAAAGCTAAGCAATGAAAAATCAGATCATCAAAATAAAAGATTTATATATATAGAAAATGCCCATGAAATCCAATTCAACAAAATCTCTTAAGTAAACTTTCTGATCAACTTCGTCTTCCAGTAGCTAAATTAATATTGTTGTTTTTCTCTCTTCTCTTGCTGTCTCTTTTGGTAGCTGAAAGGCTTGGGATAATACTTTGGAGGTTTAGGAGGAGCCTTAGGGTTATTCTTATAATACTCTCTATCATATATCCTTCTCTTGGTAATAGATTTCTCAAACAAGTCCCATTCATGGGAGCTGTAATGATCATGTCTATTCTCATTATAATCAATCACTAGTTTGAGAGTATCAAAAATTAAAGATTTAGAAGTTGGGCTCCAAATTTCATCAAATTCTTGTGTTCTTCTCTTTTCAGCTTTTGAATTGGGAATGGACTTGCTGGCAGAGGCTCCATCACCATATTTTCTTTTCTTGTGCTGATGTAGTGACGACCGTGATTCGGACGTGACTATAATACGGACTCCTAAACGTTACCGAACAAGAAATAAAAAGAGGGAACGTCGACCAAAAGTGAACGAAAAGGGGTCAGTTGGTTCCCAAAATCTGGGACTCGATACCACGTCCTTAGGACCTACCTCTCCAACAAGCACACAACTCACCGTAAGCCGGACTCGATACAACGTACTTAAGACCTACCTCTCTAACAAGCACACAAATCACCGCACCTACACAAGCATCTATTCATTTCAATATAGCCGTTTCAAGCGCATCAATAATTTATTTCGGAGCGGCGGAAAACCTTTAAGAGCGATCGAAATTCGAGTCGTAATTAATTCCCTTGTTGGCACATAAATTGCGCCGAACGAAAGAGCAAATCGAGGCTAGGCCACGTTGCACTCCCGAGACGGATCTACCCTGAAAGAGAGGGGATAAGTTGTAAACTACTCTAGAGGGGGGGGGTGAATAGAGTATTCAAATTTTATGAATAACTAGTCAGCTCTCTTGGAGTTTATTTGCGGAATAAAATAATCTGATACTTGAACCTAAGAGCCTAACACAGTGACGAGCACAAGTGAGAGAGTTAACTAAAATTTCAGTTTAACTATCAACCTATCACAGCAACTAGCAATCCTAGGTAGTTCTATCACAGCCACAGAAAAGACAATTAAACAAAAACAGCCAGAGAGACACAGGATATATAGTGGTTCCCTCTTAATAGGTACTCCACTCTTCTACCACCCTGGTAGGAATCCACTACAGGTTTTTGCTAAGGTGCCCTGCTACCAATGATCTGATTCAGGTAGATCAAACAGACCCTTTGAGCTTTTGATAAGGATGCTCAACCACAGGTTGTTGATAAGGTGCCCTGTCACCAATGTTCACTTTTGAAGAGGTGTGAAAACTCTTTTACAAAGGGGTTGAGAGGGTTAGATTGTCTTCTCTGTTGTTAATACAGATTAGAGAAGACTTGTGGATTCTCTAAAGAATCAAAGTCTCCCCCTGACTCAGTGGAAGTCCAGGGAAAGCCTTTGCTTCAGGATGAAGGAGTTTCAGATATACTGAAACTAAATCCTCAGCGATCTGTAGACTGATTTTTATCAGGTCTTCAGATTCTGGAGCACGTGAAGCAGATCTGGAGCTCTTTCTGAAGTCTTGAAAACTCTAAGCAGATGCTCAGGAAACTTGAGAAAGAAAGAAATTGCTCTGGGCTTTTTGCTTCAGGAAAACTTTTCTTCTTCTTTTTGTGAGATGGTGAAGAGTTGCTCTGGAGATGCTTGAGAGAATGCAGCACTAAGAAAAAAATCTCTCTGTATCTGTAGCTTCTTATTTTTCTGAGAAAAAAATCTCTCTTAAATATGTCTTCTCATTTTTCCTTTTGGAACGGCTCTATTGATTTGAATTCTCGAGCCCTGCAACAGATTATCTCAAAATAGAATATAACAATAGGAATAGAATGACCTATTAGCTTACTGTCAGTCCCAATAAGGAAATAAATGAATAGGAAAATATCTCAGCATAAAGACTTATCATTCTTGGAAATAGCATACACCGCCAACGGCTAGAATACAGCCTGGCAATATATTTTGTATAATAAGACAAAAATGCTTTATCAAAATACGAAATCCCGTAATTTATGCTTAACATATTTGGTAATTAATTCATTTGAATTTAAGCCATAAATTAGCAAAAACAATCTTCAGAAAATCTTTCTAACCACACGCTAAAACACTTGGAAATAAACCAAGGAATAAAATAATAGCAAATTGTTAAAGGCAGACAGAAATCGTCGAACAGGGGTTCGATGATCGTCGACCTAGCTAACAGATCGTCGACTAAAAGCAGAAATCTGTCGCAACAGAAATCGTCGACCAGAAATCGTCGACCAGCTCAAGATATCGTCGACCAACAAAGAATCTGTCGAAGCAGAAAACGTCGAACATCTCATGATGTCGACGACTAAGGCAAAAGATCTGTCGAGACAGAAATCGTGAAGCGAGAACACGATCGTAGAACTGCTGATGGCAGATCGTCGACCAACCTTCAGAGCATAATAAACTTTCTCTGAGATCGTCGACCATCGGTCGACGATAATTGTCTTGACTTCAACGATTCAATAGCCCTGCTATCGTCGACCAATGATCGACGATCGCGAGGCCTCGTTCGACGATGGTCGAACGGAAAAAGCCTTAACCAAAAATACATCTAGAACTACTAGCCTAAGCTCTAGGTCAGTTATAAACTGTCCTAGGGAAACTGAACAAGGCCTAAACATGATCATATATAGTTATATGGATCAAGAGGGGCCGGAAAGGGATTACATAAGCCAAATCACATCCAGGGTACCAACAATCTCCCCCTATTTGGGTTATGTTATCCAATCCGATCTAAAACTAAAGCACACAATATCAAAAGCAGAGATTAACCAAAAAATTTAAATCACAGCCAATCCACAGAAAAACATAAAAGCATAAATCAGCAGAACTGTAAAGTATCAAGCAGATTTATCAGAGGTTTTGGCATCAGATGAGTTCTTAGGGATTACAGCTGGTTTGAAAATAATTTCTCTGTTTGGATTTGCTGCTTGCCTTTTGGATAGCATTAGATCATGTTCACCAATAATTTTCTTTTCAGCATAGCTTGGCAAAACTGCAGCAGGGTGCAACTTCATGTATTCTTCAGAATTAAAAATTTCAGAGTTGACTTGAATTTTGCTGAGTTCCTTTTCTCTAAATTCAGACATAGTTGTATATGTTGTAGGGTCTAGTCCTTGAGCTTTAGCTCTCTCCATCATGCTTAGTGCAATAGATTCCTTAAATCTTGCCATAGAGGCAATTCTTTCAGTTTCAGTCATATCTGATGGAGAGGATGGTCTGTCAGTATCAGTTAGAGCTGCAATCTCCATGTTCTTTTGAAGAGCTGTGGCTAATTTGCTTGAATCAAGAGGAATCTGTGCAGCCTTCTTAGGATCAGTTTCAGCATATAGAGATCTGGGAGGTGCAAGTTCAATGAACTTCTTGTGGGATTTCTCTGAATAGACCACTCTTTTTCCTTTTGTTTCAGCTGTCTCAGAAGCAGCAGGTTTCCTTGATGTGGAGGATGGACCTTTCCTGGGAGGAGAAGATTTCCATTCTGGAACTTTCTGTTTAGGAGCAGGAGGAGGAGAGAAAGTAGATTGCTGAAATGTCATCTCCTTTATTTGTTCCATGGGAACATTTTCATTTCTATTCCTTCCTTGTCCTGATACATCTTGGCCTCCCTGGCTTTGGTTACTTCTTCTCTGATAAGACTTAAAGGTGTTGGAACTTGCTGATTTTGCAGATGGGGCAGAAGAGAGACTTCCAGAGGCTCCAGCACCAGGAGGTGGAGGAGGACCTCTGGGGGGGAATTTCTGAATAGGAGTGTCATATCTTTTTGCTCTCTTTTTCTCTCTTGCCTGATTCTTTGAAAGTCTCATCCATGGTTGAAATTCCTTGCTCTTGGGATCAATTCCCTTCAGAATGAAATAGGGAACATCCTTGTCTGGATTAGCAGTAGGATGAGCAGATGCTTTTCTTTTCTTGGATACAGCATTTTTCTTCTTCTGGGTACTATCAGAATCCTCAGAGTCATCATCATCAGAGGAGTGGGATGAGGTTCTACCAGCATAATCATCAAAATCTTGTTCTGAGATATCTTTGGCAGCTATAACATGTTCAGCCTTTTCTTTCTCCTGCTTCTCTCTATCTTCTTTTTCTCTTGCTTCCTCAATGGCATCTTGCACAAGGAGGGCATCAAGATCGACATTTGGAGATCTCTTCCAGAGTTCTGATTCAGGATACAAGTCAGGAACTATCCTGGGGACCAGTTCTGTAATAGAAGGAATGGGTAGAGGATAGGTAAGGATAGGTGGAGAAAAGATGACTGTATCTGCAGGGGCAGATGCTTTCTCTAGAGAGATGACTAGGGAATCCATATGAGAATTAGCCAACCCTTCAATGTACTCAGAGGCAATATTCTCAGCCACAAAGGCTATAAATTGTTCAAGGTTGAGAGTACCTGAGCTTGATTCCTTTTCAGTCATTTTGGAGGCATTCTCTGGTAAGTCTTGTACAGCCTCAGCTTCTTCAGCAGCAGCAGGGATGTTGATTGTGCCTGCATACAAAGAAAGATAAGTTAACAACCAAGTGGGAATAGAGTATTCCCCCAAGGTGAACAACAGCAGGTAATTGATAGAGTTACCTGAGATCTACACAGGATACCACTTTGCATCTAGGAAGGAGGTTATAATTCCTTCTAGATGTTCAGTGACATCAGGGATAGACACCTCTGCAAGGCACAAGAGGAGTGCCATACAGGAAAAGAAGAGAGAGTCCTTGACCAAGGGGTCATCAAGGTACTCAGGTCTATAAGGGACCGTTTTCTCTTGAGAAGGAGGAATAGAAGGAGATGTGAGTGTGAACTCACAGTCTGAATTGAGAAAGGATTCCAAAGCATTATCAGAGTCAATGGAGATAGCAGCATCAACTTGCAACACTGATGCAAGATCATCAGCAGCTGAGATGGGAAGGAAGGGATAAGAGATTAACTCAAAGTTGGAGTTTGAATTAATTAGAAACTTAAATAAAACTATACCATCTGGTTGAGCAGTAGCATTCTCAAGTTATTGAACCACTACTTCTGAGTCAGTAGTGTTTATTGAAACTTTTTCACACAAGTCCATGAGGACTTCCTCATTATTTTTCTCTGGGAGATCTTCATCAGAAGCTAGATTCACTAGGGAGTGAATGTCTTTGTTAGATAAAGATATCAATTTAAAGTCCTGATTATAACCTTTAGAGGAAGTGTTTTACCTTCTGATTGCTCTGGATCTTTCATTAGAGACTCTTTCTCTGGAAACTCTTGACGTTCTTCTACAATTGCTGTAAGGGGAAGAGAAGAGTTGTCCTGAAGGGCCAAGGCATCACCTGAGACCACTTCAACAGACATCTCCCCCTGCATGACTTCAGTGGGGACTGGAGTCATGCATCTTACTGAAGAGGGCTCAGCAGAGGGTGGAAATGATTTGATGGCTTCAGTAAGGGCTTTGATGGATGCAATGAGAGGGGCATTGGCAGCCTCAATCATTTTTTGTATGGATGGAGTGATGAGCTCTACAATTTGTGCAAGCAATTCAGGAGTTATCTGAAATGCTGAGGATGTGGAGGTGGATGGAATGGAAGCAGTATGATCTACCACATGATCAAATGAATCATGTGGAGATGGGTGAACATCAACATGAGTGTGGGATTCATGTTGAGATAAGTGTGTGAGGATGGTGGCAGTTACCATGTCAACACTGGCTGCGGCCGCCAGATGTTGTGGTATGGGTGACTGGGGTGGAGATGCATGTAGGATGGAAGATGCATGTTGTGGTGGCACTGCAGATTGTGTGGAGGGTAATGCAGGAGATGAGGATGCAGGGGTAAAGAGGGAGGATGAAGGGATTGCTGAGCCTTCCCCAGCAAGCTGGAGAGTGGCTGAATCAGCCCTTGTGTCTGATGGAGGGTTAGGATCAACCCTGGCTGACTTCTTGATAACTCTCTGAGATTTCTTGAACAGAGAGGGGTCCAACCTCTTGCTGGCGTTGACTGCGGAGGGTGCAGAAACAAGCAGCAGGGGTGCTTTCACATATAGAAACACACCCAACACCCTGGCAAGGTTTACTTCTTTCTGATTGTTCTTTCTCCTTATTAGTTCAAACAGAACTTTTCCCCAGGCTATCTGCGTCTTATTCACCAAAACTGACATTAAGGCAAATTGTTGCCTGTTGATGTTGTCGTGAGCAGAGTGCTTTCCCAAAACGACCTTGCCCACCAGATCTGCCAGAAACTTGTACTCTGGAGACAGGTTTATCTTCAGCAGCTTAGCTGGAATACCCTCAGCATGGCCCATCACGGTTAGCATGCGGCCATATTCCTCTGAGTTTTGCTCATAGTCCTCAGTACTGGTTGGTAGACCAAACAACTCAGTCAGAACTTCAGGAGTCAGAATGACCTCCTCTCCATTTATCTTTCCAGTCATCGCTTCGTCGCTGGAGGACGAGGTATATACCCATTCTCGAATCTCTGGTATATGAATCTTTGGTGAGAATGACATAAATTTCTTTAGCCCTTGATCTTCACACAGCTGCAGAATGTCTTGGATGGGTTGATCACATCGACTGAAAGAATCGAAGTCGACACAAAAACCAGTGTCGAACTTCATTCCGAAGAGAACTGCAGAAGGAATCGCCATTAGATTGAAGAGAGAATGACGAATCGAGATGCAAGGCAGGGGAGGAGAGAATCGCGCGGGATTAGAGTTCGAGAGCGAATTCTAAGCCAGAAGATGGAATATGAAAAGACGGAGCGGAAGGACGACGATCTCCAGACCTAAATCGACTATCAGATATAAATCTGCGATCGTCGATCCCAGAATAAAATCGGTCGTCGAACAAAGACCGACGATAGTCAATATTTGACTAATCGATAAACATTGACCGACTACAAGCAGTAACCACGATCGTCGATCAATATATGTTGGTCGACGATTCTCCACTCAACACAGAAAATCTGTCGTCGACCACTGGTCGACGATAGATACCTAAGGAGAGATCGTTGACCAGTTGATCGACGATTTCTGCCTTACTACCGAACGAGCTGTCGTCGACTGTTGGTCGACGATAGTTCTGACCTGGTCGAAGATCGTCGAGCAGTCGTTCGACGATTTTAGACAGAAAACAAATCTATCCAAATTTTCACTATTCTGAACCATTAATCATTCCAAGCTGGTTCAGGAAGAACAAATGCCTTTATTCATCAAGGGGCTTAGTGAAAATATCTCCTCTCTGCAGGTCTGTGGATATAAATTCCATTGCTATCTTGTTCTTTTCCACATTATCTCTTAGGAAATGATGTCTATTCTCAATATGCTGTCTAATAAATAGGGTTCTATGTGAGTCCTTATGATGTCTAATAAATAGGGTTCTATCTACTACACCTCTCACAAACTTGTGTTCTAGAAGGAAATTTGCTAAGGTCTCATACCAAGCTCTAGGAGCTTGCTTAAGTCCATATAGAGCCTTTTGGAGTTTGAACACATGAGTGGGTAAGGTTGATGAAACAAACCCTGGTGGTTGTTCAACAAACACTTCTTCCTTTAAATCTCCATTGAGGAAGGCACTCTTCACATCCATTTGGAAGACCTTAAATCTTTTATTGGCAGCATTGGCTAGGAAAATCCTAATGGCTTCTAGTCTAGCTACAGGGGCAAAAGTTTGATCATAATCTATGCCTTCCTCCTGTCTATAGCCTTGAGCTACTAGCCTAGCCTTATTCCTAACTACTATGCCTTGGGCATCAAGCTTATTTCTAAACACCCACTTGGTGCCTATGATCAGTTGGCCCCTTGGTCTTGGAACCAAAGTCCAAACTTTACATCTTTCAAACTGGTTAAGTTCCTCTTGCATGGCTATAATCCAGTGTGGATCAAGCTCAACATCTTTAATGGTTAGGGGCTCAACCTGAGAAAGGAAACAAGCAAACATCACATCTTTGTTGAGTTGATGTCTTGTCTGGACTCCTACTGAAATGTCTCCAATCACTTGAGATACAGGGTGATCTCTAAGTGTGACAAGATTAGTAGGTTCAACAATGATCTGATCTTCAACATGTTCAAGATTTAATTCCTCATATGGGATTTGATCAACTGTTGGAGTAGGTGCTTTAACTTCAAGAAGTTCTACATCAGATTCAGAATCTGAAGGAGCAACCTGAGGAGTTTGTTGGGGATGATTCTCCTGTGTGAGTCTGAAACCTTCCAAATCCTTACTTACTCCTAGGACTTGCACTGTACTATTAGAGGAAGAGTCCTTCTCCTTATAATACATGACTGTCTCATCAAAAGAGACATGTGCAGACTCTTCTATCTTAAGAGAGGATTTATTGAGGACCCTATAGGCTTTGCTTACTTGAGAGTATCCCAGAAAGACTCCCATTGAAGCTTTTGCCTCAAATTTTCTAAGGTATTCTTTGTTATTGTTATGAACAAAAGCAACACAGCCAAATACTCTAAAATAGTCTATTTTAGGTTTCACTTGCTTAAGTAACTCATAGGGAGTCTTACCCTTAAGTTTATGTATCAGACTTCTGTTCAATACATAGTTAGCTGTGCTAACTGCTTCAGCCCAAAAGGACAGAGGCATATTAGCATCTGCCAACAATGTACTTGCAGCTTCAATTAGGGTTCTGTTTTTCCTTTCAACTACCCCATTTTGTTGAGGAGTTCTAGGAGCAGAGAAGCTATGTTTGATACCTTCCTTCTCACAGAATTCTTGCATAAGAAGAGACTCAAACTCAGTACCATGATCACTTCTGATCAAGGCAATCTGAGTAGAGTACTCACTCTGTATACACTTTAGAAAATCTGTAAGAACCTTGAAGTTATCAGCCTTAGTTCTCAAGAAGAATACCCAAGTGAACCTAGAGAAGTCATCTACAATTACTAGAGTGTAAGACTTTCCTCCAAGACTCTGTACAGCAATAGGACCAAATAAATCCAAATGTAGCAAGTACAGAATCCTGGGAGAATCACTTTTATTAACTGATTTAAAGCTATTTCTTGTTTGCTTACCTAATTGACAAGCTTTGCAAAGGCCTTCCTTCTTGTAGGGGCAAGAAGGTAAGCCTCTTACAAGGTTGTATTTAGCCAGCCTAGAAATGTTTTTCAAATTTACATGACTAAGTCTCTTATGCCAAAGGGTATTATTACTGGTTACTTCATTAAATAAGCATATTTCATATTTGGATGAGTTAAAATCTACAACATAAACATTACCAATTCTAATACCTACTAACACAATAGTATTATTTAAAGCAATATTACAAGCAGTGTCAGTAAACCATACCTTGTACCCAGCATCACACATTTGACTTACAGAGATTAGGTTGTGCTTTAGTCCGGAGACATAAGCAACCTTCTTGAATGTTACAGCTCCTATGGTGAAGCTGCCATACCCTTCAGTCTGTCCACAGCTGGAATCCCCAAATACAACTTTTGGTCCCAGCTTGGCTTTGAACCCTGACAGATTCTTCTTCTTTCCTGTCATATGCTTTGAGCATCCACTATCCAAATACCATTTGTCATGTATGACTGGATAGGTCTTCACCTGCAAAGATATCAATTATACATTGTGGACCCAGGTTACCTTGGGTCCAGTATTCTTCACAAAAGAAAAACTAGATATAAAAGATTTTGCAGGCTTAGATTTATATCCTAAAGGGTGTGATCTCCTAGGTGGGATAATCCATTCAGTTAAAGGATTAAACGACCTAAGGTAGTGATTGGGATTTGCAATTCTGGAAGTTTGAAATTTATTTTCCAGCTTAAGTCCAGATCGTCGATCCACGGTCGACGATCGCAAGTCATATCGTCGATTATTTGTAGTAGTGCTATGTTCTGGATTCCACGATCGTCGATCACTGGTCGACGACTCAAGATGAGATCGTCGATCTCCTGCACCAAAGATATCATACTTGGTGAAGGTGTTCAGCGATCGTCGATAGACGTTCGACGATTGGTTTGACGATCGTCGATTAATGTTCGACGATTTCTGTAAAGCTAGAAATTTTTTCTTCTTGTTCTCTTTCTTAATCTTATTCTGAATTTTCTTGCATTTTTCAATTTCCTCAGTATTCTTTATTCCTGATTCAGAAATAAATTTTACTGGAGTGCTAAATCTCTCCTTTGTGAGGAGGATGAGTTCACTAGATGTAGCACCTAAGCCTAGTTTATCATTACCAACCCTAGTGTTTGCTATACTGGTTATTTCAGATAATTTAAGGCTTCTGCCATTTAATTGTTCTTCTAATTTCTTAGATTTAGCTAGTTCTAATTTTAGAAATATTACTTCTTCTATTGAGCTTTCTAATTCCTTTTCTAATCTAATTATTTCAATACTTTCCATGTCTAGTTCCATTATCTTTAATCTAAGTGACTTAATTTCTTTTTCAGACAATAGTAAATCTAAACATAGAGTTTTAAATTTTAATTTGAACTCAGGAGATGAGAAATCAAATGAGTCGATTACCTGGTCTTCCATAGAGGAATCTTCTTCATTGTCTCCTTCTTCTTCAGAATTCTCTACAGCTGACAGAGAGCTGCAGGCATCAATAGCCATGAGGCAGACCTCTTTGGCTTTCTTCTCTTCTTCTTCTTCTGAATCACTGGAGCTAGAGGAGCAGGTATCCTCTTCTGTTTCACTCCAGGTAGCAGCCACAAATCCCTTGTCCTTCTTCTTGTATTTGTGTGAGGAGGACTTGGAGTGGTGCTCCTGTACTCTTTTTCATGTTTCTTCTCCTTGTGTTTCTTCTCTGGACAATCTGGAGCAATGTGTCCAGGCTTGCTGCAAACGTAACAGATGATTTCTTTAGATGGAGTTTTGTCATATCTTGGTTTGTCCTCATACTTGGAGAACTTCTTTCTGAGGTCTCTTCTTCCCATGTTGAAGAACCTCTTGGCAATGAGTGCCAGTAATTCCTCATTTGATTGACTTCCTTCAGAAGTCTCAGCAGCCTTAAGAGCTAGAGAGTGCTCTTTCTTTGTAGGTGTAGGAGTTTTTACTTCAGTTGCAGCAGCTCTGCTCTTTAAAGTTTGCTCATATGACTTGAGCTTTCCCAACAGAGCTTCTGTGGAAAGTTCCACAGTGTTTCTTCCATCCTTGATGGGCCATATCCTTGAGTTCCAAGAGATGGGAAGGCATATCAGGATCTTGTCATTGACTTCTGACAAAGTTATCTCCTTGTCCAAAGACCTCAGTTCACTTATTATTGAACTGAGTCTTGTGTACATTGTGTCAATGTCTTCAGCATCATCCTTCTTGAAATTTTCATACTGAGAAGTGAGGTTGGATCTCCTGTCCTTCCTCTCGTCAGCTGAGCCAGCAACTATGTGGTTGAGGGAATCCCACATAGCTTTGGCTGAGGTACATTCAGCAAGCTTCTGGAATATTTCATCAGACATTGTCTGAGCTAGGATATTCATTGCTTTTGCATCAGCTGCTTTTGCCTTCTTGTAAGTTTCATTGTAGTCAGGTGGTGGCACAGCACTGAGATCAGTAGAAGTGGAAGCAGCAGCAGGCCTAGCAGGTGGTCCTGTCAAAATAGAGGAAAAGATATCTTCATCAATAGAATTCATGTATAGTCTTATCCTGGCCTTCCATATGCTAAACTTAGACAAGTTGCATACAGGAGGTCTGGTGCTTGAATAATCCTTAGACTGGGCCATGTGTGAAAGTGTTTGTGAATGGTATCAGGAAACAACTTATCACAGGATCTTTTAACTCAGGTGTTAGCCTGTATGAACAGCTAACCTCCCTCTGATACCAATTGAAAGAGAGGGGATAAGTTGTAAACTACTCTAGAGGGGGGGGGGGTGAATAGAGTATTCAAATTTTATGAATAACTAGTCAGCTCTCTTGGAGTTTATTTACGGAATAAAATAATCTGATACTTGAACCCTAAGAGCCTAACACAGTGACGAGCACAAGTGAGAGAGTTAACTGAAATTTCAGTTTAACTATCAACCTATCACAGCAACTAGCAATCCTAGGTAGTTCTATCACAGCCACAGAAAAGACAATTAAACAAAAACAGCCAGAGAGACACAGGATATATAGTGGTTCCCTCTTAATAGGTACTCCACTCTTCTACCACCCTGGTAGGAATCCACTACAGGTTTTTGCTAAGGTGGCCTGCCACCAATGATCTGATTCAGGTAGATCAAACAGACCCTTTGAGCTTTTGATAAGGATGCTCAACCACAGGTTGTTGATAAGGTGCCCTGTCACCAATGTTCACTTTTGAAGAAGTGTGAAAACTCTTTTACAAAGGGGTTGAGAGGGTTAGATTGTCTTCTCTGTTGTTAATACAGATTAGAGAAGACTTGTGGATTCTCTAAAGAATCAAAGTCTCCCCCTGACTCAGTGGAAGTCCAGGGAAAGCCTTTGCTTCAGGATGAAGGAGTTTCAGATATACTGAAACTAAATCCTCAGAGATCTGTAGACTGATTTTTATCAGGTCTTCAGATTCTGGAGCACGTGAAGCAGATCTGGAGCTCTTTCTGAAGTCTTGAAAACTCTAAGCAGATGCTCAGGAAACTTGAGAAAGAAATTGCTCTGGGCTTTTTGCTTCAGGAAAACTTTTCTTCTTCTTTTTGTGAGATGGTGAAGAGTTGCTCTGGAGATGCTTGAGAGAATGCAGCACTAAGAAAAAAATCTCTCTGTATCTGTATCTTCTTATTTTTCTGAGAAAAAAATCTCTCTTAAATATGTCTTCTCATTTTTCCTTTTGGAACGGCTCTATTGATTTGAATTCTCGAGCCCTGCAACAGATTATCTCAAAATAGAATATAGCAATAGGAATAGAATGACCTATTAGCTTACTGTCAGTCCCAATAAGGAAATAAATGAATAGGAAAATATCTCAGCATAAAGACTTAACATTCTTGGAAATAGCATACACCGCCAACGGCTAGAATACAGCCTGGCAATATATTTTGTATAATAAGACAAAAATGCTTTATCAAAATACGAAATCCCGTAATTTATGCTTAACATATTTGGTAATTAATTCATTTGAATTTAAGCCATAAATTAGCAAAAACAATCTTCAGAAAATCTTTCTAAGCACACGCTATAACACTTGGAAATAAACCAAGGAATAAAATAATAGCAAATTGTTAAAGGCAGACAAAAATCGTCGAACAGGGGTTCGATGATCGTCGACCTAGCTAACAGATCGTCGACTAAAAGCAGAAATCTGTCGCAACAGAAATCGTCGACCAGAAATCGTCGACCAGCTCAAGATATCGTCGACCAACAAAGAATCTGTCGAAGCAGAAAACGTCGAACATCTCATGATGTCGATGACTAAGGCAAAAGATCTGTCGAGACAGAAATCGTGAAGCGAGAACACGATCGTAGAACTGCTGATGGCAGATCGTCGACCAACCTTCAGAGCATAATAAACTTGCTCTGAGATCGTCGACCATCGGTCGACGATAATTGTCTTGACTTCAACGATTCAATAGCCCTGCTATCGTCGACCAATGATCGACGATCGCGAGGCCTCGTTCGACGATGGTCGAACGGAAAAAGCCTTAACCAAAAATACATCTAGAACTACTAGCCTAAGCTCTAGGTCAGTTATAAACTGTCCTAGGGAAACTGAACAAGGCCTAAACATGATCATATATAGTTATATGGATCAAGAGGGGCCGGAAAGGGATTACATAAGCCAAATCACATCCAGGGTACCAACATATCCGTTCCGGACAACAAGAGATTCAATAACAACACCTTCAAATTTAGATTTTGCAAGCGACGGATTTAAAAATCGCGGAAAAAACGGTGCATGAAAAACCTCCACAAACTAAAGTAAGAATCACACAAAGAAAGAGATTACCCAACCGGGATGAAAGTTCACACAAATTTAAGGTGGGAGAATCACTCTCTCCACGGATCCGCCGGTGTCACACCGAGGGGTTTGCAACCTTCTTCCACGGAGTCGCACCAAGGAAGCCGTGCCGGAGTTGCACCGAATGGATGGAGGGAGCAAGGGGCGGCGGTTTCACACCACACAAGGGGGGCCGGCGGTTTCACACCACCAAGGGGTCGGCGGATTGGAGAAAGCTCTTGACCGAAATTCTCAAAGGAGAGGGAGTTTTAGGTTTCAAATATTCAATGATCTTATTCCTCATAATCACCTCCTTAAATAAAAGTTTACAATAACTCTTAGCCCTCCATGATGGAGATGTAATCTCATCCATCCAAAAGGCTAAATGCACACCAAAATAAAATATTGTTCCAAATGAAAAATAACACGTGCCATGAATATAAAATTATCACTTAAACATAGGATAATTTTATATTCCCAAAATATAAAATAAAGTGCATGAAAATAATAAAATTAGGCTAATTTTTCATGGAGGTTTTAGCACGCCGCGGGCGGAGGTGGTAGCGTGCACTTCCTTCGGCATCATCACGGCGTCTCAGATCTTTTTGTCGTAGCGCCTCGGCAACCGGGTCATCATCAAGTAGCGGTGGCGCTGCATCAATCCTCCCCCACTCAAAATCACGTATCTCTGATGCGTGAGTGGAGAGATAGTGGCAGAGAAGCTCGGCATCCAAACGTTGAAGCTCTGTCGCGAGTACCCAAGAGTCGTCTGAAGGGGGGCGGTCACGCCAACGGACGAGGAAGCGGTAAGTAGTACCATCCGGAATAGTGAATGGTTCCGCAGCGAGTATTATATCTGGAGTGAGAAATGTCCTGGGGAACCTGGGAAACATGTAAACAGTAGGAGTAAAAGAAGGCAACATACCATCCGATGTTATACCTGCGGGGACCGAAGGAGAGTGATCATCCGAACTACCACTCCCCAACCCATTAGAATTTTCAGTGGAGGGAGAAGACGACAGAGAATTCAACTCAGGTGGAGGTAAAACAAACAGCGTCAAATCCGAGACATTAAAAATAGGGGAGATACCCCAATCAGCCGGCAAATCCAAAATGAAAGCGTTGTCACCTAGTTTCTTGATAATCCGAAAAGGGCTGGCGCGCTTCGGTGCCAACTTCTTAACAGTGCCCGATGACAAGCGTTCGAGAACTAAACGGACTAGGACCAAATCACCAACTTTAAAGTGCAACACCCTCCTATGTAAATTAGCGTGCGACTAATAAGACTCGTATTGAGCAGTCAAGGTAGCTCGTATACGTGCATGTAAGTCATGAATATGTTGGGCGAAGGATTGTGCAAACTGACTTGTCTTGTATGTTGGGGGCAACGGTACCAAGTCAATAGGCACAGGGGCCTTATATCCATGGACAATCTCATTTGGTGACAGACCAGTAGACCGATTTTTGGAATTATTATAAGCTAATTGGGCATGGGGAAGAATAAGATCCCACATGCCTTTGTGATCGCTTACGAGGCATCTACGAAGGCTACCCAAGCTTCAATTATCCAAAACCAAACCATTCACGTAACGGTGGAAGACTATTCGAAACAACCTCGCAAGTAATTTAAAGGACGCATTTAGAAGGGTCAAGAAATTAAAAATGCGCCTAATTAAATTAAAACCATGAGGGGAGAACCCATGTTCCACATGACTTGAATTAATAGTATAAAATAACAGAATTATGTCCGGTGGCACATGTGCTTTAAATTCAAAAATTAACGTAGTGGGTTCCAATGTTTTCGTTTTAAATTTAAAATTAAATTTTGATTTAAAAATATCATAATAAATAGTCAGCGGAAAACGTTCGTCATCAACTACGTTCGCCCACGTCCTTCTAAGTAAGTTTAACGGGATGGCGGGAATAATAAACTTTTCTAAATATGAAGGGCTAGAAATGACTAAATCATCTACTCGAGCTAAGGGAATCGGAGGGAGAGTCGACAGGGTTAACTCCGTAGGGGGAACCAAGTCACACTCAACGTCAAAGCATGGATTAAGCGTCCAAGAGAACGCCTCCGGTTGCAAGCCTTTAAAATCAAAAGTAAACTCGAATAGTGGATTCGTCCTCACTGAAAACTCATCCTCAGTTAACGTTTTTCACCAGAATGAATCAACCAAATCATTAGAAATTTTACTTAAGTCAGAAACAGTGATCGTCTCAATAGTAGGCAAATTCGTATCAGATAAAATTTCCAAACTAACTTGGGCCTCAAGCGAAGGGGCTATCATCAAAGAAAAGTCAGTTGGGCCCTCAGTTCTATCGTCATCCAAACATAATTCTTCCCATGAGGTGGGGACATCGTCTAAGTCAGAATAAAGGGATGGGCAAATCGAATCCAGGGGAGTATAATAATTAGCTTGAGTTCCAAGCGGCGATAATAACGTTAAAGGACTAACTCCCGGATGTATCACACTAAGCTTATCCCAAACTGAATATCCATCCCAAGATGACTCTACCAATACCGTAGAAACCTCTAATAATCCTGGGTCAACCAATATAACGTCAGATCCTAGCAAGTCATCACTTAAATCAGTGACATGTAAGCTTTCAGCATCGGATGACTCTACCGACTCAACTGGAATGTCTACTGGCTCAGGGTCAACAGAAGATTCCATGACTAAATTATCGTCGAAGGGGATTGGAGATGATTCCTCAGGGGAGAAATCCTCTTCCAGGTCACTAGGGTAACCAATCTCCTCAACGTCACTAAAAGCGTCAGTGAAACTTGCCTCGTCCTCAGTGACGGGCGCAGTCTTAATCACATCCTCAGGTTCAACAGGAGAGTCAGACACTATCGTAAGTGAAGGAAGACCTCACCTAGCTGATTAATTTCATCTTCCAGAGATTCCATATCCACATAAGCATCCTCAGAGGTATCAGTCACTATATCAGAGGGCTTAGATGTCGAGGCTAAGGAAGCAAGCACCCTAATAGTAACCTCTTTCGAGTTCAAATTTTTGGGTCAGAATGGCTTATGATTCCTATAGGTGGGACTAGGCACACTCTGGGTAATACTACCTCTCTGGGGATAGGATCTATCCTGAGGCGTAGGGTCACTCTTATAAGCGGATACGGGTCTAGTGCTGTAACTATTCTTACTAACGGGTGTGGTGCTATTAGTGCGCAAGTAGGCAGGATCAAATTGATCCGAGAGGAGGTTACGCATGTGCGGCCAAGCATAATGATAGCTACCAACACGACGCTCTTCGTTTAACCAAAATAATCGGGCCCGACCTACTAATCGCTCTCGGGCAAAGCTAACCTTTTCGTAGTCATCCCATAAGTGATAATTAAAATATTGTTCTAATCCCTTAAGCTAGTCTCTAAAATTTTGGGGATACTCTAAACCATCATAAGTAGGATAAATGTGGTGTGCCCTAGGGGTGTGTTTAGCCATATCCTTAGCATAAGAATAGTCTAACCGAGAAGCATATACGTCATATGCCATTTAGTGAGAACCGGAGAAGAAACTCGATCCGATACTTGTGTACATGCAAAGAAAAGTAAACTGGCCCTAATTAAATCTCAAAGATTTAATTGTTTCCGCTAGTTTCAAAAAATAATATATGCATACTTTTTTATTTTATGAGCAAGAAAATTATAAGGATTATTAATTAATTTTTTCAGATTTTTTTTTTGCAGAAAATAAAATTTAGCCGGCTATTGGCCCATCAAATACTAAATTTTCAAATTAATTAACAAAAATAATTACTGAATGAAAAATAATAATTTTTTTTTGTTTTCTTACTAATAATTAGATGGAAATACCAGAAATTCTAAATTTTAGATTTTGAGGAAAAAAATAACATTTTTAGGCCGCTATTTGTAGACCACTATTAATTTTTTTGTAATTTTGAGAAAAAATTGAAATTTGGAATTTGAAGTTGGAAATTTGAAATTTGAAGTTTATTATTTGAAATTTGAAATTTGAAATTTTGAATTTTATTATTTGAAATTTTGAAATTTAAAATTTTGAAATTTTAAATTTTAAATTTTAAATTTGAATTTTGAATTTTGAATTTTGAAATTTGAAATTTGAAAATTTGAAATTTGAATTTTGAAATTTGAATTTTGAAGTTTGAATTTTGAATTTTGAATTTTGAATTTTGAAATTTGAAATTTGAAATTTGAAATTTAAATTCAATTTCAAATTTGAATTTTAAATTTTGAAATTTTAATTTTGAAAATTTGAAATTTAAAATTGGAAATTTGAATTTTAAATTTTGAAATTTTAAATTTGAAAGTTTGAAAATTTTAAATTTGAAATTTTAATTTTGAGATTTGAATTTTTTTTCTTTTTGAAATTTCGCTGAAAAAAAAAGATTTCAGCCCGCTATTTGCAGACCAACTAGACAGAATTACGATGTTCCAATTTTCAGGCTGACCTAACGAGGACGAATCGAAACATTTTCTGTTTTAATGTTGCTGGAAATAAGTGCAGGAAGCTAAGGAATTTTTTTCAGATTTTTTTGACAAGTTTAAAATTTCGAAGGGTTTTACTAAACGCAGACCAATCCGAAAATTTCAGATCCTAGAAAGATGAGATCGACCAACGAAGAACGCAGAGAGGATGTTTGCAACTTGGGAGTTGAAACGACCGCCTCTGATACCAAATTGATGTAGTGACGACCGTGATTCGGACATGACTATAATACAGACTCCTAAACGTTACCGAACAAGAAATAAAAAGAGGGAACGCCGACCAAAAGCGAACGAAAAGGGGTCAGTTGGTTCCCAAAATCTGGGACTCGATACCACGTCCTTAGGACCTACCTCTCCAACAAGCACACAACTCACCGTAAGCCGGACTCGATACAATGTACTTAAGACCTACCTCTCCAACAAGCACACAACTCACCGCACCTACACAAGCATCTATTCATTTCAATATAGCCATTTCAAGCGCAACAATAATTTATTTCGGAGCGGCAAAAAACCTTTAAGAGCGATCAAAATTCGATTCGTAATTAATTCCCTTGTTGGCACATAAATTGCGCCGAACGGAAGAACAAATCGAGGCTAGGCCATGTTGCACTCCCGAGACGGATCTACCCGTTTCGGACAACAAGAGATTCAATAACAACACCTTCAAATTTAGATTTTGCAAGCGACGTATTTAAAAATCGCGGAAAAAATGGTGCATGAAAAACCTCCACAAACTAAAGCAAGAATCACACAAAGAAAGAGATTACCCAACCGGGATGAAAGTTCACACAAAGATAAGGTGGGAGAATCACTCTCTCCACGGATCCGTCGGCGTCACACCGAGGGGTTTGCAACCTTCTTCCACGGAGTCGCACCAAGGAAGCCGCGTCGGAGTCACACTGAACGGATGGAGGGAGCAAGGGGCGGCAGTTTCACACCACACAAGGGGGGCCGGCTGTTTCACACCACCAAGGGGTCGGCGGCTTGGAGAAAGCTCTTGGCCGAAATTCTCAAAGGAGAGGGAGTTTTAGGTTTCAAATATTCAATGATCTTATTCCTCATAATCACCTCCTTAAATAGGAGTTTACAATAACTCTTAGCCCTCCATGATGGAGATGTAATCTCATCCATCCAAAAGGCTAAATGCACACCTAAATAAAATATTGTTCCAAATGAAAAATAACACGTGCCATGAATATAAAATTATCACTTAAACATAGGATAATTTTATATTCCCAAAATATAAAATAAAGTGCATGAAAATAATAAAATTAGGCTAATTTTTCATGGCGGTTTTAGCACGCCGCGGGCGGAAGTGGTAGCGTGCACTTCCTTCGGCGTCATCACGGCGTCTCAGATCTTTTTGTCGTAGCGCCTAGGCAACCGGGTCATCATCAAGTAGCGGTGGCGCTGCATCATGTGCCCTAGGATTTCTGGAGGAGGAGCTTGAGGAATTTCAGATTCTGACCATGCTTGAGCATAACTATCTGGAGGTGGTTCTTGATCTTCAGGTCTGGGAGAGAAAGTTGGTTACTAGGCAGGAGGCTGCTAGGTAGGAGGATGCTGAGCAAGAGGGTTAAGATGATGAGGGATAATATTAGGATCAACTTAAAATTCAAGGAATATCTGATTGTGCATCCACACTGTTGTGTCATAAGTATGAAATTTGACACCATCAATTTGATTCTGGACATCAGCATGTAGCTCATTCAACTTTGCTTCCCATTCAATCTTCTTCCTTTCTTCAGATTTTTCTAAGAATTCTTTCACTAGGCTCTCCCCCTTTCTGACTTCTATTGATAGGGTGGCAATAACATCTTCTTTGAATGTCCCTACTTCTTCACAGATCTTGAGAGTGTGCTCTTGAGCTTTCTTTTCCAGTTGAATTTGGTTGTTTGCAAGGGTTACTAACTGATCCATCACCTGAACAATACTAGTTATGGTGTGGTCTAGAGCTTTCCCACCTATTTGTAAGAGGTGTTTTAGCTCATCAGTATTATGTTTTATTTCTAAAAATCCTCTGCTCATCTCTTTTTCTAGAGCAGTTACTTTTTCAGTTACAACTTTAAGAGATTCATCAAAATAAGCACTTTGTTGAGATAACATCAATTCAATCTTACTCAAAATATTATAAGCAGATGAAGTTTCAACTTGAGGGCCTGGAGGAGGAGGAGCAATCCATGGAACTATTTCTTCAATGACAATTGAGCTCTGGGCTCTTGTAGTGTAAATCCAAATATCTCCTTCCTCACCAAGAATGGTAGGAAGAGAGAAATCCAAGCTCTTTAGGGGAGCCTCAGCTTGTTCAGGTGTTGCTTCTTTCTTATCAAAGATCAGAAATGTTTCTTCTTCTTGTAGGTCTGTAGTAGGGGACAGATGAAGAGGGGATTCTTGGTCAGAATGGAGGTAAGATGGAGATGGTTTAAAAGGAGGGGATTTTTTTTGTATGGATATGGAAGGGATACTCTTTTGAAGTTAGTTCATCAATCATATTATTGATTTCATCCTCTGTAGAAAGAACTTGTTCTTGGACTTGAGCATCAGTAAACAGATTTTCAGCAGGGGTGGCATCAGGTAGATCATCATCTCGAGGAGGAGTAGAATGTATTTCCTCTGGGGTTTAAGGAGCAGGCTCCCCCTCAATATCTGCACCAGATGTGCCAGCTATATGAGATAGAGGGGAAGGGTTCTTGAGCTTGAGCTCCCATCTCTGAATAGAAGATATATAAACTTTCTTCATATGGTGAAGGGTAGTACTATTAGATAAATAAAAAATCTCTGGATTGAATTCATGTAGAAGTAGATAAATAATCCTTGTATAGTTTGGAGCTTTGATGTTTTCCTTAATCTTATCAAAGATCATCATAACAAATTGAAATTTTTTCCTGCATATGACTGCTGTCATCATGTCAAAGAAGTCTGTAGTGATGAAGCTTATAGAACTTGTATTGCAAAGAAGAACTTTCCCAATTATATCAACAAGATGTTTGCTCTCTGGATTTAGGTCAGGTCGACGAATGGTGTTTACACCAACAAAAATTCCACAGAAACCATAAGCTTTGTCATAGTCCTTGACAGTTAGGTCATCTTCTTCATCAATCTCTGGTAGTCGAAGAAGTTTAGAAACAACTGAAGTAGAAAGTTTGACCATAATGACATGAACTCTGGTCTTAAGAAGCTTTCCATTTCTCTTTACCTTAGCATTCTGGAAGAACTCTTCAACCCCTGAAAATAGAATTTTACATGGATGCTCTAAGACGAATGACAGTCCAGCAGTTTCTAGAAGTAGTAGAAGATTCTGAAAATCATCCGAAAGCTCTGCAATCCCTGTCGAAACTAGTTCGCTTCCGATCCCTGTCTTAGATGGAGATGCCATTGATCCAGAGAAGAACAAAAATTTCTGCTTGGAGAGAAAGGGTTGGATGGGTGGCAAGTTGGCGACGACGACGGGAAGACGAAGCATTTTTCCTCTTTTCTCTCAAGTAAGGGTTTAGAGATCGAGTGATTTGGAATTTTTCAAACTTTTCTATTTATATATGTCTTAATTTATGATAATTAAGGAAATAATAAAGTAACATACCTGAAAATAAGGCGGCATAACATCTGGATGCGAATATCAGAAATTTGAACTTGAAGACGAAAAGTTTCTTCAGACTTCTCGAGTGGACAAGCATTACTCGAGTGAAGAGACTATAGTTCTCGAGTAGTAACTTGCTTTCTCGAGTAGTAGATTGGAAGTTCTCGAGAAGTGTTCTGATAGTTCTCGAGAGGTAGACTGGAACTCGAGAAGCAGTTCTCGAGAGGCAGATTTGGTTCTCTAGTGGCCGACTTGCTTCTCGAGTGGCAGACTTGTTTCTCGAGTGGCAGACTTGTTTCTCGAGTGGAAGACTTGTTTCTCGAGTGGTCCTATCCAGTACTCGAGTAGTAAGAGTTTTACTTGAGAAATGAAGTCCAAACTTAAGAATTTCTTAATTTTTGAAGTGTTGTCTGATCCTTGAGCTTTGTTGTGATACCTCCTTCTTAAATCTTCTTTGTTGAGCATGCCAAGTTCTGTTTTGAAGAACGAGAACTTGGCATCATCCAACGGCTTCATGAAGATGTCTGCAACCTGATTGTCAGTTGGAACATACTGGAGGTGGATGTCTCCATGCTCCACATGCTCCCTGATGAAGTGATACCTCAGCTCTATGTGCTTTGTCCTACTATGAGAGATTGGGTTCTTTGATATTGCAATTGCACTGGATGAGTCACAAAACATTGTAATATTCTTGAACTTCATGTTGTAGTCTTCAAACTGGTTATTCATCCATAGTAGTTGTGCACAACAACTGCCTGCAGAGATATACTCTGACTCGGCTATTGAAATTGCAACACAATTCTGCTTTTTGCTGCTCCAGGAGATGTGCCTTCTTCCTAGGAATTGAAAAGTCCCAGAAGTGCTCTTCCTGTCATCTTTGCTACCTTCAAAATCTGTATTTGAAAAACCAATTAGTTCGCTATCATTATTTCTTGGGTACCATAAGCCAATATTTGGTGTACCTTTAAGGTATCTCAAAATCCGCTTTGCTGTAGCGTAGTGAGATTCTTTAGAGTTCACTTGAAATCTAGCACACACACATATTGAAAACATTATGTCCAGTCTACTTGTAGTAAGATCGAGTAAGGATCCAATTATGCTTTTGTACTTGGTTTCATCAAAAGGTTTCTCTTTCTCATCCTTATCTTGAAACATAGCTGAACCTATTAGAGTCATCATAGAGGTTGCGTTCTCCATTCGGAATTTCTTAATCAACTCCTTTGTGAACTTCGTCTGAGAGATGAAAATTCCATCTTTAGATTGTTTCACTTGAAGTCCTAAGAAATACTTCAGCTCTCCCATACTGCTCATTTTAAACTTCTCTTGCATAAGTTTTGAAAACTTCTTGCAGAGGTTTTCGTTAGTAGAGCCAAATATGATGTCATCAACATAAATTTGCACTAGCAAAATCTTGCCTTTTATTTTCCTAAGAAATAATGTCTTGTCTATCTTTCCCCTTGTGTACTTGTTCTCAAGAAGAAAGCTAGACAATGTCTCATACTAAGCTCGAGGAGCTTGTTTTAAACTATATAATGCCTAAAATAAAAGATAAACATGATCAGGAAAGTTAGAATCAATGAAACCTGGAGGTTGTTCCACATACACTTCTTACTTTATGTCACCATTAAGGAAGGCCGACTTCACATCCATCTGATAGAAAGTGAAGCCCTTTAAGTGTAGCATAAGCTAGGAACAACCTGATTACCTCCAGCCTTGCCACTGGAGCATACAGCTGGTCGAAGTTGATTCCTTCTTCTTATCGGTATCCCTTGGAGACAAGTCTGGTCTTGTTCTTTATGATAGTTCCATCTTCGTCCATCTTGTTCCTATAGACCCACTTGGTTCCGATAATGTTCTTACCATTGGGTCTTGGAACATGCTTCCAGACTTGGCAATGCATGAATTTGTTCAATTCTTCTTCCATTGCCATTATCCAAGATGCGTCTGAGTTTGCTTCCTAAAACTTCTTTGGTTCAACTGATGAGTCCTATTTATATAGGGTTTTTCGGACTCATCTGGGCTTGTTTTCTCACTCTTTCACTACATTTCAACCGGTTCTCGGTTATATTTGCATCGTCGATCATTTGTCACATAGTGCATTGTTTTAGCCCTTGGGTGTGCAATTGCGCATTCTTTTGTTGGGGGTAAGCACATGGTGCTCCCCATGGTTCTTTTTATTTATTTTATGATGTGTATTGCTGTTGGGAGATTGTGCTCCAGCTTGGTTTTTGTTGTGCAGGTGGTGCGTTTTCCCCAAGGCAGGAATTTTGATTTGTGAAAAACGCACAGTCGTGCATTTCCTTCGCGCACAGTTTCTTCGTAAGCGTGCGTTTTACTTGGTTAAGTGGATCTCGACGTATTTTGTTGAGATGAGCTCTAAGATTATAAACGCACGATTAACGCACGGTTTCGACCAAACAGGGCGAGAAGGAAATGCACGGTTGTCCTTTACCTTTCGTTTTGTCACCATCTGTGGTTAATCGTGTTATTTGTTCACGCACGGGCGGCAGCGCCCGTGCGCGAGTAAAACGCACGGGTCTACTGTTTTCTCCTGCATTCCTGAGCTCTGTGTTTACCCATGCGATTTCCTTAGCGCACGGGCTGAAGTGCTGGTGCACGAGTAAAATGCACTGGTCAACGCATCTTCATCCGCGATCCAGATCTGAAAGTTAATAATGCACGGTGAGCGCACGGTCGTGCGCGGGACCGTGCGTGCTTATTTTTCCGACCTGTTTCTATTTAAAGCGCAAATTTTCCACCATTTGGGATAGCTCGCTTCCAGCCATTCCTTCCGCATTTCTAGGGCAAAAATCCGCCGTTCCACCAAGGGGAGGAGCTCTGGGCAAGCTTTCAACGCCAAATTCAAGCCCGAGCTTCCTCTCGGCCTCCTCCTTCATCCTTGAGCTTTAAGAAGAGTTTTGATCTAGCTTTCTCCATCAAGCTAGGAGAAGTTTGTGCCATCCTCCACCGGCTCGTGGCACGAAGAAGACGGGTCCATTGGGAGTGATTGACAGCCTCCTCTACCCCGGA
This sequence comes from Platanthera zijinensis, assembly GCA_039513925.1. Lineage (NCBI taxonomy): Eukaryota > Viridiplantae > Streptophyta > Magnoliopsida > Asparagales > Orchidaceae > Platanthera > Platanthera zijinensis. The sequence continues at coordinate 76,280,196 of CM077086.1, forward strand.
CACATTTGAGGACCGAGCTAGGACGTGGATTGACAACCCGGCGAATCCTACCATGAATCCTCAGAAAGACTTCGGATCCGATCAATTTCTCACACTTTTCTTCTCTTGTTATTGATAGTATAGTTGATCTCTTGTATATGATGAAGTTGTACTTATTTTGATAAACATATGTATACAATAATTTCTATGTGACTTCGGAAAAAGGGCTTCTATCTCCTCGATATTAACTCCCCACTTACAGTGTTCCTTGAAGAGATCGATACTTGGGGAAATTCGCCCATTTTATATTACTTGTGCGACTGACACACTTGTCATTCAAACGCATCAAGTTTTTGGCGCCGTTGCCGGGAAACACAGTCGTGTGAGTTTTTGGAGAGGGAGATATGAGATAGAAGCCCTTTTTCCATTTATTTATATCATGTTTCTTCTTTGTTTTAGTTTTTAGAATTTGTTGTTTATTTTTCTTTGTTCCTTTTCTACTTTTTATTTTTCTTCCGCAGACATTCCTTTTCTTTTATCTACTAGCGTGTAGTTAATTTTTGCTTAGAATATTTCTGTTGGTGAATTATTTCTTGATGCACCATGTTTTCTTTTTTGAATATCGGTTGCAGATTGTGTGGGGGTTATCGGCATGGTAGCGATGATTACACCACTGAAGATTGGGAGCATAATTCTCGTGGTTTAGTGTATGGAGCACCATCCTCTTATGGTACTTCATACACCATACCCAAGTCTTATGATCACTTCTCTTCTAGACCTTCACCTATTTCTTATTCCTCTCTGGTCCCACCTGGACGAAGGAATAATGGAAAACGGTGTTTGTGTTGTCATAACACCGAGCATGCATTGAAAGATTGCGCAGAATTTCAGCACCAGTTGGAGGAGGATGATGAATGGGATATCCGACTCATTCCATCCACCTCTCAATTGGCTGCTCCTTCTGATTCTGATGATATATTCGCAGTACCACCTTGTCTATGGGGACTGCTGCGGATATACCTATCAGACTTTCTGCACATAAGTGTGACGATATTGTGGTGTCATCTCTCCCTATGCACTCTTCCCCACTTATTGATTCAGCCCCGGAGGAACCTGTACATATTTTCACTGATGTTGTTTTTCATCCGCCTTATTTGTAGGAATTATCTATCCCTATTTTTAGTGAGTCGGTTGATGATGTTAGGCCGGATTATGATTTAGAGCCTGAGGTTGCGCGCATATGTGATGAGGATGTGATTCTCTTCAATGGAGAGTATTACATATTGGAACGTGATGACGCACCCTGGTGGGTTTGATAGTTTAACTTTCAAGACAGCCTAAACACCTAGAGGGGGGGGGGGTGAATAGGTTCTGCTTATTTATAAAAACTTCTAGGCAGAATTCAATTCAATGGCTAACAAAAGAATCACAGCAATCACAGAAAATAAAACATCACAGATTGCACAATGTTTTATAGTGGTTCCCCAAGGTCTGGGTACATCCACTTTCCCCCCTTCACCTATCTAGCAGTATGCTAGATTCGGCCAAACTTCCACTAATCTCAGATCAACAGATCCTACAACTCAGAACCCAACTGGTTCCTACAACTCAGGCACAACTGCCCTACCTCAGCCTTGCCCCAAGGCCTACAACTCAGAGAAGATTCTTCTCCTACACTCAGGCAAACAGCCCTACCACTCAGAGTTCAACACTCCTACACTCAGCCTTTATAACACAGGCTTACAACTCAGATCTGTGAAAACAGATCCTACAGAAATACTGAAAAGATTATTTAACTGTCTTGCCTAAATTGAGAGAGAAAAGGCCAAGACAATTCTTGATCAGCTGATGCAATCAACTGTATCTGAGCCTTCTTCAAAGCTTCTTGAATATGAACTTAGCTGAGTTGATTCCAAACAGCTTCTTGAGAATCCACTGGTGGTTTCTTTCTTCTTCTTCTTCAAATTCTGGCTTGATCTCTCTCTATCCAGCACTTTGAATGATTCTTCTGAATTCTGATTAGAACTCTTCTTTGATCTATCCTTAGATAGTCTTCTTTGATCTTCCGGAGAAGATCTTCTTAAGTGCCTAGCACTTTCTTGAAATGAATTGGATTGTAATCCTTCTCAACTTTTTGATTCTTATCAATGTTTTCAAAAGTTACTTTCACCTTCTGAATCTGTCTATTTATAGACTTTCTTCATGGTAACCGTCTGATCCGGTTTCTAACCATTTTCTGACAAGTCTGACAGCTTCAGTTAACCGGTGGCAACCCACAGCTATCAAGTCTTCAAACAAGTCCTGTGCCTTAGTCTTGAACCACAAGTTGTCGAGACAGTCTGTCAGAAAGTGTCGAGACCATCTGTCTATCTGTGTCGACACAATTGACTTTGGAGTCGACACAGTCTTTAGTGATGTCGACTAAGTTGCCTTTGAGTCGACACAGCTTCTTCTGAAAATAACTTGGTCTTGACTCTTCAGTGTGTCGACACAAGTCCTGTGTGTCGACACAGTTGTTGTAGAATCATAACTTAGTAAGTGTCGACTTAGCCTTCAGGTGTCGACACAGTCTTCTTCTAACATTGCTATAATGTGTTGACTCAATCACAATGTGTCGACACATTCTGCTGGTGTCGACAAACTTGAGGTCGACTATATTCTTCTATGTCGACACATTTTCCCAATGTTGAGGTCGACGCTTTTCTTCTGTGTCGACACAAATTCCCAGTGTTGTGTCGACTTACTTCTTCTGTGTCGACACAAATTCCCAGTGTTGTGTCGACTTACTTCTTCTGTGTCGACACTTTTTCCCAGTGTAGTTGTAGACTAACTGCTATGTGTCGACACTGCTTCCCAGTGTTGTGTCGACTAATTTCTTCTATGTGTCGACACTGCTTCCTCTGTGTCGACACTTGGACTTAGAATTTTTCTACATACTTTATCAATTCTTCACCTGCACATGTCAACTCAAAAACAAAATCAAATACACCTTGATGTATATCATTGAGCTAGGTTGGGCTTCTTCAAATCAGGTACACATTTTCCAATGTACCCAACAATCTCCCCCTATTTGGAGAAGTCATAACCCTTATAGCCAATGATATACACCATTTTATAAACAGTACTAAATGATGATATATGACATGACAGGAATACTTAATATAAACAAAACATAAAAACAATCCATCACAGAATGAACATTATAATATGCCAAACAACATTTTGTTTATAACTGGGTAATGTTTGATTACATTGTTTTACATTTAATGATTACATCACAACATTACAAAAACACTATGAAGGAACTAAAAACATAATCAGGATTGATCAGGCTCTCTTATGATAATCTCTTTGCCAGATTGAATTGTAGCTGTCACAGGAGCTTCTGATTCTTCAGCTATTTTCTTTCCTTTTTGATCAGCTTTCTTCTGAGCTTCTTCCTTGATCCTTTGCCTTTCAAAATAGTGAAAAGGCTTTGGGAAGTACTTGCTTGGCTCCTTAGCATCTGATGGCAGTCTTCCCAGCTTAGCTTTCCTTCTGAATTGTACTATTGCTTCCTGTCTTGCCTCATACTTCTGCCATTCTATCTCATTGTACCACTTCCCTCTCTCATGAACTTTGTCTTGTACAGCTTTCCATGCAGTGAGTATTATGTTCCTTGAAGTAGGACTCCACTGCTCATAATCTGGCTTGAGTGTAGCCTGCTCTCTGAATCTCTTCTTTGCTAATAGAGCATCTTGCTGTTCTTTCAGAGTAGCCTCTGGCTTATCAACCTTCCCAATGACAATATTAGTAACCTCCTTTGGAGGACTATACATGCCTTGAACCTGCTGATCAATCATGTCAAAATCTGGAGGGGGGTAAATGACTTGGGCAACCTCAGGTTGATTGCCTTCAAGTAGATTTGTTTGTATTCCTGACTCAGCCACCATAGCATCATCACAAAATGGGGGATATCCCAATGTGGCTCGAATACTATTGGTCACCCATTTGGAGTGCTCTGAGCCTGCATGAATTAGCATCCTCTCCCCCTTTATGGCTTCTCTAGAGACATGATCTCTTAGATCTTCCTTTTGAAATCTGATTTGGTCATCCAAATAATTCACACCCTCTTTAAAAAATGGTTTTAACTTTTGAAGCTTTTCAGATATTTCTTTTTGAGAGGTTGTGATGGCAGTCTTAACAGAAGCAATGGCAGCTTGAAAATTCTTATCAAATTCTTCCCTTTCTTTGGCTTTATCTGCAGGCAGACCTGGAACAATCTTCTTTACCTCCTTAATGATCTCATTATGAGATTCAGTTAAATTCTCATTCATTCTTATCTGATTTTCCAAAACATAGCTTTGCTTCAAAGCAATGTCATCCACCTTTGTAGTAATAGCCTCCTATTGTTTAGCTAGATAAACCACAGCATTGCCACCCTTGTGGAAGTAATCTGTCATTTCCTTTTTATGCATGTTGACTTGAAACTGGATGGACTTTATATCCTGAGCTAAGTCAAACTGAAGTGACTTGCTATTTTCATCAACATACTTTTCTAGAGCCATCCTTTGTTCATCCAATTTTACCTGTAGATCTACCATAAACTTGTTATAATCAAAGGCTGGAGATACTTGTAGAGGTGTTGTCTGTAAAGCCTGCTTATAATTCTTGCTTCTTCTCTTAAATACAACAAGTTTTCTTTTCTTTGCCATCCTGGCATCTTCAGTTTCAGTTTCAGATGAAGTATCTAAATGAATTCTCTCTTGAGGAGGATTAATTGTATCTGTCCCAGTGACCTGTTGCTCAGCTTCAACAGCCACTGGCTCCCCCTCAACTTGTGCCTCAATTTCAGCTTCCTGATCAATTTCCATACCTATTGACTTCTCAATTTCTTGTCCACCTCCTACTTTATCAGTAGTAGTATCATCATTAGGGAATAACTCCTCCAGAGTGAATTCCAGTTGAGCTGTAACTTCTGCAGCAGTTAAATCTTGAGATAAGTTTAACTGTGCTTCCTCTTGCACTTGTACTTCAGTATTTGTAGTATCTAGAGGAGGAGTGGACACTAGCTCCCCCTGAACCTGTGCAGTAACAAAAATATGAGCAATGTCTTTTATAGTAAAATACATTAGCTCCCCCTATACTTGTACCTTATCAGGAGTAGATACCTTTTGAGCAGGAGTGGAAACTGGCTCCCCCTGCATCTGTGCAGGTGTTGACACTTGCTGGACTATAGTTGAGTCAAGTTGTTCTTCAACCTGTGTCCACAGTGGGTCTTCTTGTAGTTGTTCAGTTTCTTGATTTTGAGTAGGGGATTTCACAGGGGTGTCTGGCCTGCTCTCTTCAGGCACATCCTTGGACAGCACCCTATCCCACCTTGAGAACAGTCTCATATCCATTCTTCTCATATGATTAATCTTAGTCCCTTGCAGTTGCTGCATTACTTCAGGAATCACTCCAGTGAGGTATAAGCTCATGATCCTGGCCATGTTAGGCTTCTTGATTCCTTCTTTGATCTTGTCAAAGAGTACTCCTGACCAATCAGTAGGAATTGTAAAAAAAATCCTGGTCATAAGGCTGAACATATAGGCAGAAATCCTATCATGTCCACCTGTCTTGCAGAGGATCACTTTCCCAACTATTTCAGACAAGAACTTCCCTTGCTGATTCATACCCTTCCTGTTGAATGCAGCTCCAATCTTCATGCCTGAGTCTAGTCCACACCATTGAAGGGCTTCCCTTGTCTTAGAACTAGGAACTTCCTCTTCATTCTCAACTACTTGCAATTGAAAGATCTTTCTTAAACTTCTTTGAGTAATCTTCACCTTAGTCCCTTGTACATTGGACTTAATCTTGAGGCCAGTCGAGTGGACTGATGCAGAGATAAAGAACTCGTGCACCTCCTTCTTCCAGATTTTAGTTGGTTCTGAGATTAGAAATTCTAACCCTGACTCAGAGAGGAGGGTGATAACCCCTTGAACATCTGGCGACGCCTCTGCAAAGGCCTGGCGCACCAACTCATACCCTTCATTAATGTTGTCTTCAATCCTTGGCGCCATCGATTCGTCGAGAAAGATTGAGAGAAGAGAGAAAGATAGACTGTCGACACAGGGTTTTAGTCTCGAAAACCTTGGAAGCGTGTCGACAGAAAGAGTTTTTGACCTATTTATAGCTTCAGTTGAAAGAAGTTCAAAAGGCGCCAAAAACAGTCTAAATGTGTCGACACAGACGGAATGTGTCGACACAAACTTCTATTGACTCGACATTACTTCAGCCTACTATGTGTCGACACCAATTTGTGGTTATGTCGACACCTTGGATACATAGTAGTAAGACAGAAATTCTGTGTCGACTCTAAGGATAAGTGTCGACACATATTCTGTAAGTGTCGACACCAGTATCCTGGTTGAGTCGACATTACATTTCTGGTTAAGTAGACAATATAACTCTTAAGTGTCGACACATATTCTCTGTGTCGACACAATATTTCTGACTTGTCGACATTATTTCTCTGAGTCGACACATTATTACTGAATGTGTCGACACATTCTTACTTAGCCAATTTCTATTGTTATTACTTAACTTACTTAAATCCCACTTTAATTGCATTGTTAATAATTTTGTTAATACATTAATCAATGGTTAACATACCTAATTCAATTTTGAATTTATTGAATTTGGTTTCATCTAAAGGCTTAGTAAATACATCTGCTATTTGATAATCTGTTTTTACAAATTCCAATGAGATGTCTCCTTTTTCTACATGTTCTCTAAGAAAATGGTATTTGATTTCTATATGCTTAGTTCTACTATGAGAAACTGGATTATTAGCAATAGAAATAGCACTCTTAGAATCACATAAAAGGGGTGTTCTACTTACCTGAATACCATAATCCTTAAGCTGATGCTGCATCCATAATAGCTGTGCACAGCAGCTTCCAGCAGCAACATACTCTGACTCAGCTGTGGAAATTGCCACACTAGTCTGCTTCTTACTATTCCAAGATATTAGTCTTCGTCCCAGGAATTGACAAGTACTTGTAGTACTCTTTCTATCCTCTCTACATCCTGCAAAATCTGCATCTGAATAGTCTGTTAGTAGAAAATCTCTATTCCTAGGGTACCAAAGACCTAGAGTAGGAGTGCCCTTTAAATATCTCAGAATTCTTTTGACTGCAGTATAATGAGATTCTTTAGGGCAGGCTTGGTACCTAGCACAGACACATGTTGCATACATAATGTCAGGTCTACTAGCAGTGAGATATAGTAGAGACCCAACTATTCCTCTATACAATGATTCATCAACAGGTTTACCTGCCTCATCTTTGCATATAGGCATACTTGTTCCCATAGGAGTTCTCATGGTGGAGGATGACTCCATATCATATTTCTTAATTAATTCTTTGGTGAACTTAGACTGGGATATGGACAATCCATCATCAGTCTGTCTTACTTGGAGTCCCAAGAAGAACTTAAGTTCTCCCATACTGCTCATCTCAAACTTCCCTTGCATAAGTTTGGCAAACTTTTTACAAAGGTTGTTTTCAGTAGATCCAAAGATTATGTCATCAACATAGATCTGGACTAAGATGATCTTTCCTTTGGATTCCCTAAGGAATAGAGTTTTGTCTATCTTTCCTCTTGAGAATTTATTCTCAATGAGGAAGGTAGACAGGGTTTCATACCAAGCCCTTGGAGCTTGTTTTAACCCATACAAAGCTTTCCTAAGCTTATACACAGAATCAGGTTTAAGAGGATCTACAAAACCTGATGGCTGCTCTACATATACTTCTTCTTTAAGATCACCATTCAGAAATGCTGACTTCACATCCATCTGGTATACTTTGAAGTCTTGGTAGGCTGCATAGGCAAGGAACATTCTGATTGCCTCCAGCCTTGCTACTGGAGCAAAGGTTTGATCAAAGTCAATCCCTTCTTCCTGCCTGTATCCTTTTGCAACTAACCTTGCTTTATTCTTCACTATTATTCCACTTTCATCTAGCTTGTTCCTATAGATCCACTTAGTGCCAATTATGTTGTGGCCTCTTGGTTTAGGAACAAGCTCCCAGACTTTGCACCTTCTGAATTGATTCAGCTCCTCTTGCATAGCATCAATCCAGTGCTGGTCTTGGATAGCTTCTTCAAACTTCTTAGGTTCCATTTGAGACAAGAAACTTGAATGCAAAACTGTGCTTTGATTTTTGCTTCTAGTTTGCACTCCTTGTCTTGGATCACCAATTATCTGATCAGCAGGATGATCTCTTAGATATCTTATAGCTGGAGGAAGATTCCCTTCAGGTTGAGCATCTCCAGCTTCTTCATTCTGCTGAACCTCTTGGTTTTCATCAGCTTCCATTATCTCTTGTACTCCCCCTGGACAGCAGCCTTCATTTTCCAATGCTCCATCTTCCTTTGAAGCTTCAGCAATGGAGAGCTTGTCCATCCTCTTGCTTATACCTGTTGAGTCATTTGATCTACAAGACAACTCACAATTGATTAATCTTGTTTCATCAAATACAACATGCACAGATTCCTCAACAACTTGAGTAGTTAAGTTGAAGACTCTATAGGCCTTACTATTTGTGCTGTACCCAACAAATATCCCATCCTGGGATTTGGCAGCAAACTTAGTCAAATATGACTTCCCATTATTAAGTATATAGCACTTGCAACCAAAGATCCTAAAATAGGATAGATTTGGTTTTCTGCCTTTCACAATCTCATAGGGAGTCTTTCTGTGGCTTTTGGTGATAGAAGCCCTATTGATGACATGACAAGCAGTGTTTACTGCCTCAGCCCAGAAATATTCTGGGAGAGAGGTGTCACTCAATAGAGTTCTACCAGCTTCAATTAATGTCCTATTCTTTCTTTCAGCAATTCCATTTTGCTGAGGTGTTCTAGGTGAGGAGAACTCTTGGAAAATCCCAAAGTCTTTACATAAGTTTGTAATGCTTTCAGATTGAAACTCAGTACCATGGTCACTTCTGATTTTGACCACTGTACTATTTAGTTCATTCTGAATTTGCTTTATAAAATTAAGTAATACACTTGGGGTTTCAGATTTTTGTTTCAGAAAGAACACCCATGTAAATCTAGAATAGTCATCTACAACCACTAGAGTGTAGACCTTCCTACCTAGACTGTGAACTGGCATAGGACCAAAAAGATCCATATGCAAGAGGTATAAGCACCTCACAGAATCCTTGTTTTCAAGGCTTTGAAAGGAGGATTTTGTCTGCTTTCCCTTTTGACAAGCTGAGCATATCCCTTCCTTCATACACTTAACTTGAGGCCCATTCCTCACTAGTTCTTTACTGAAGAGTTGGCCAATTGTCTTGTAGTTTAGATGAGCCAATCTCTTGTGCCACTTAACACAATGAGAAGCATTGTCATCAACTACAAGACAAATGGGGGAAGCCTTATTCTCACATTCAAAATTAAGGCAATACACATTTCTCTTCCTATCTCCAGTCAATATGATCTCTTGATCACTTGACCTTTTGATATGACATCCATCCTTACCAAATGAAATGTCATATCCTAGATCACTCAGCTGGCTTATGCTTATTAGATTATGTTTCAAACCTTTTACATAGGCCACTTGGGTGATAGTAATTAGGTTAGAAGAAATGTTACCAAACCCTTTGATGACTCCCTTCTCAGATCCACCAAAGATCACTTTAGGTCCATCTTTGACAGATGAATACTCCTTCAGCAGCCCCTTTGTTCCAGTCATGTGCCTGGAACAACCACTATCCAAGTACCATATAGGGGCATGGTTACTTGGATTCACCTGCAATACAGAATTACTTACCCTTAGAACCCAAGTAAGTCTTGGGTCCTTGGTTCAGGTTAGCATTAATAAAGTTATCATAGCCTCTTCTAACAGGTAGACTCTTATTCTTTATAACACTTGTGTTATACCAGCAGTCTAATGCAAAATGGCCTCTCTTGCCACAACACCAACATTCAAACTTATTGTATCTAGATCTAGATACATCCTTGTCAGAAGAATTTCTGTTCATTGCTGGTGCTGTTGCAACTTCACCTACTGATTTCTTAAAACCATTGGGTTTATGACCATAGGTAGGCCTGCTTGCATTTACACCCTTGTTCTTCAGAACATTAGTCTTAATATGACCTTGAATGTCTTCATGATCATATATGTTAGAAGGCACTTTCACCTTACTAAACTTTATGGGGACTGAAAGGTTTAGTGGCTGAATAGGGGCTTTGCCTTTCCTCTTGAATCTGCCAGCCCTGGAGTTACCTTTAAATCCTAATCCAGCCTTACCCTTCTGAGTGACAAATTCATCTATCAAGGGTAAGACAGATTTTGGCTTAGAGTAACTAGCCACTAAATCCCTTTCAATTCTAAGTCTGGCCTCCAGACTCTTCACTTGATCATTAGTATAATTAATTGTGCCCATCTGAATAATAGTTATATTCTTCAGCTTGGCAATTTCATTTAATTTTTGATCAAGGACTTTTTCTAACTCAGTTGTTGCTACCCTTAGTTCAGCAATTTCCTGAGCCTGTGTTTTAACCAGGTTCTTGCTTTTCTTAAGGGCCTGCAACAAGTCCCCATACTTGTCTATCAATTGATAGACATCTCCTTCAGATTCAGATGCATCTTCATCACTTGATGCAGATGTAGCTGATTCTTCACTTGTACTACAAACAGATGTACTGGAAGGACATTTTACCTCATTAGGACCAGACTGATTCTGGCATATGTCCTCTTCTGATCTTGTCATCAACCCCATGCATTGATGTTCATTGATGGAGTCTAGCAACTGCATAAACTCCTCTTCCTCAGATGCAGCATATAGTCCAATATATGCTTCAGCTTTAGATCCTGATTCTGAAGTTGACTGGTCTGACAGACTCTTATCTTTCTTTGCTACAAAGGATTTCTCCTTCTTGCCTTTCTGATAAGTCTTCTTCTTTTCTGAAGATTCCTTTCTCTTGTCAGGACAATCAGCCACTACATGTCCAGGCCTATTGCAACAATAGCAGACAATCTTTGAAGTAGTGGCTTTGCTGGGCTTTGATCTGCTTTTCTCTTTCCTTGATGACCTTCTCTTCTAATAATAGTCATCAACTTGCTGTGATGTGGAAGGCCTAGACTTCCATTGCTTCTTTTTCAAGAACCTTTGGAATTGCCTTGTGAATGCAGCAAAGTCTGCATCTGAATCACAGCTTTCTGAACCCTTATCTGAATTTTCAGAACTATCTTCTTCAACTTCCTTAGGAGGAGATGGTGATTTCCTCCTATTCTTTCTAGTGTCTTCAGAATTAAATGCCACAGTATTTTCTCTGTGATCTCCTCTTGAGTTTCTTTCCTCCTCCTTCCTCACCATAAGTTGCATTTCATAGGATAGCAACTTTCCAAACAGGGTTGGAGGAGATATCTCTGCCAATTTAGCCACTTCTCTTATGGCACAGATCTTTGTATCCCAATCCTTTGATAAGGATCTTAAGAATTTGTCATTCAGTTCATAGGTACTGAAGACTCTTCCATAGGATATTAGCTCATTCACAATTCTATAGAATTTCTTATAGCACTCAGTTATGCTATCAGATTTTCCTTGTCTAAAGCTTTCATACTCCTGATTTAGCATAGACTTCCTGTCTAGCCTTACTTCTTCAGAACCCTCCATGTAGACAATCAATGTGTCCCACATCTCCTTGGAGGTCTTGCAGTGAATCAGATTCTGAAATGTTGAATCATCTATGGCACTAACAATGATGTTTTGTGCCCTTTTGTCCATGGTTGCCAAGATGATTTCATCCTTGGTCATTTCTGAATAAGTCTTTGGTATTTGGATATTTGCATCAAGAACAGATATCTTCATTGGAATGAAGGGGCCTTCCTGTACTGTGATGTAAATCCTTGGGTCAGATGCCTCCATAAACAATCTGACTCTTTCTTTCCAGATCCCAAAGATTTCCTTCTTGCATATGGGTAATTTCATAGACCCTAGCTCCTTATGATTCTCTCCAGAACCCATCTTCTTGAATCTTGAATTTGCCTTCCAGATCTACCTCAGACTGTTAAGTCCTTTTTGAGGAACCTCCCTCTGATACCACTTGATAGTTTAACTTTCAAGACAGCCTAAACACCTAGAGGGGGGGGGGTGAATAGGTTCTGCTTATTTATAAAAACTTCTAGGCAGAATTCAATTCAATGGCTAACAAAAGAATCACAGCAATCACAGAAAATAAAACATCACAGATTGCACAATGTTTTATAGTGGTTCCCCAAGGTCTGGGTACATCCACTTTCCCCCCTTCACCTATCTAGCAGTATGCTAGATTCGGCCAAACTTCCACTAATCTCAGATCAACAGATCCTACAACTCAGAACCCAAATGGTTCCTACAACTCAGGCACAACTTCCCTACCTCAGCCTTGCCCCAAGGCCTACAACTCAGAGAAGATTCTTCTCCTACACTCAGGCAAACAGCCCTACCACTCAGAGTTCAACACTCCTACACTCAGCCTTTATAACACAGGCTTACAACTCAGATCTGTGAAAACAGATCCTACAGAAATACAGAAAAGATTATTTAACTGTCTTGCCTAAATTGAGAGAGAAAAGGCCAAGACAATTCTTGATCAGCTGATGCAATCAACTGTATCTGAGCCTTCTTCAAAGCTTCTTGAATATGAACTTAGCTGAGTTGATTCCAAACAGCTTCTTGAGAATCCACTGGTGGTTTCTTTCTTCTTCTTCTTCAAATTCTGGCTTGATCTCTCTCTATCCAGCACTTTGAATGATTCTTCTGAATTCTGATTAGAACTCTTCTTTGATCTATCCTTAGATAGTCTTCTTTGATCTTCCGGAGAAGATCTTCTTAAGTGCCTAGCACTTTCTTGAAATGAATTGGATTGTAATCCTTCTCAACTTTTTGATTCTTATCAATGTTTTCAAAAGTTACTTTCACCTTCTGAATCTGTCTATTTATAGACTTTCTTCATGGTAACCGTCTGATCCGGTTTCTAACCATTTTCTGACAAGTCTGACAGCTTCAGTTAACCGGTGGCAACCCACAGCTGTCAAGTCTTCAAACAAGTCCTGTGCCTTAGTCTTGAACCACAAGTTGTCGAGACAGTCTGTCAGAAAGTGTCGAGACCATCTGTCTATCTGTGTCGACACAATTGACTTTGGAGTCGACACAGTCTTTAGTGATGTCGACTAAGTTGCCTTTGAGTCGACACAGCTTCTTCTGAAAATAACTTGGTCTTGACTCTTCAGTGTGTCGACACAAGTCCTGTGTGTCGACACAGTTGTTGTAGAATCATAACTTAGTAAGTGTCGACTTAGCCTTCAGGTGTCGACACAGTCTTCTTCTAACATTGCTATAATGTGTTGACTCAATCACAATGTGTCGACACATTCTGCTGGTGTCGACAAACTTGAGGTCGACTATATTCTTCTGTGTCGACACATTTTCCCAATGTTGAGGTCGACGCTTTTCTTCTGTGTCGACACAAATTCCCAGTGTTGTGTCGACTTACTTCTTCTGTGTCGACACAAATTCCCAGTGTTGTGTCGACTTACTTCTTCTGTGTCGACACTTTTTCCCAGTGTAGTTGTAGACTAACTGCTATGTGTCGACACTGCTTCCCAGTGTTGTGTCGACTAATTTCTTCTATGTGTCGACACTGCTTCCTCTGTGTCGACACTTGGACTTAGAATTTTTCTGCATACTTTATCAATTCTTCACCTGCACATGTCAACTCAAAAACAAAATCAAATACACCTTGATGTATATCATTGAGCTAGGTTGGGCTTCTTCAAATCAGGTACACATTTTCCAATGTACCCAACAGGGTTGATGAGGAGATCTTATCTCATGAGGAAGTTTTCACTTCCTTGTTGGGTGAGGAGGTCCAAACCACCACCGAGGAACTCAAGCTCTCGGATCCCCCTTGCCATGACTCATATGACATCGACGATGATCTATGCATGGATTCTGCTGGGAGTGAGACCGGGACCACTCCCCCTATTGTTGATTATTTTAGTTCTTCATCTTCTTTATTTCTTGATCCCCTTTCTATATCTGAGCCTATACGGGTTGAGTCTTCGCAGGTGCTTCAGAAGGACTTGGAGCTTTCAGCTCGAGTCGTGGATGATATCATCCTCTTTTGCGAGGAGGTTGATTCCTCCTCTGTTGAGGAAGCTCCATTCATTGCTTTCTCCTCCTGCAGTCTCCCTGTAGTAGACGATATCTTGTTGGCAAGGATATATTTTGTGGTGAGATGAGTGAGGACCAGTGCTCCTCCTCTTCTTACTTCCTATTTCCTCTGCCTATGAGGAGCAGGTATGATTATTTAGGTAGAGGGGTAACTGCTCTATCTCTGTATCGGTACCCGCTACCGAAATGGATAATGGAACAGTTACCTATGTACTTTTCTTTTCATAGGCCCATTAGTTTGAACTGTATAGAATCGAATAAGTCATGCTTGGATGACAATAGCCCAAGTAGTTATCTTACATTTTCTGTATTTTTATTTTCATGTCTATCTTAGTTTTAGTATTTCTTTGTATTTTGTATATTTTCTTTTGTTTTTGTGGAGCTCACCCCTGTAGGTATTCTTGGCAACATCGTATTGGCAGGGTTATGATTCTTCATTTGCCGGGTCTACCTCTATTTTTCAAGCGTCTTCTGGTATGCTTACTGGCTGAGCATTGGGTAACCTCTTCCCTTGTCTCTATTTGAGTTAAATTTCCATATCATATGCTGTGTAGATTAGTTTAAGTCTTGGGGAGAGTCATTATTTGTTACCTTTTGCACGCGCATATTTCTTGTGCATACTAGAAGCTTTTATATTTTTTATTTTGATTAGTTCATTGCATCACACACCACTGCACCCACATGAGCGCATGCTTAGCTGTTAGCGTGCCGCGAGTTAAACTCGTTCTTTTGTATGATTTGGGAAAATTATTTTACTGGCATAGGATTATGAGACAGAGTAAAATGTTGACTCCTGTAGTGCTCCTAGTCGAGTTCTCTCGTCTCGTTTATAAATTGGAGTAGATTTAATTTTTCTGTATGCTAATAGTTTTATATTTTTCTATTTGCGTAAAGAATTTTTACTTTACTCAAAAATTGGTGAATCCGGTGTGAATCGAACGGTAGTGTAGGGATGTGTGTAACCGTCACTAGACTCGTTTTGCTTGAGTCGGGAGGAAGGATCATCTTTCTTGGTGGATAAGAACTTGCCCCAAGCTACTCTTAAAGCATTGGTGCATGGTTAGTCAAGCATGAGTGTGATGTAGGCCATCATTTTGGCCCGGTTGAGCTTTGTACCACTCCTAACGTCTTATCCTCGCTAACCCCGTTGTGCCTACCCCTTCCTTTGATTCAGCTCCACCTTTATTTCACCAAAGCCTCATAGCCGATCCTAGTCGCACACCCAAGTCGAGCTTTAGTGTTTTATATTTTCATTTTGGGGTGTGATGTGGTGGTAATCATTGTGAAAATATGGATGTGCTCCAAAGTTTATATTTGCTGAGATTGTGAAAAGAAAAAGATGATAAAAAAAAGAAAAATATTTGTAAAAAAAAAGTGAAAAGAAAAAGTAAAATTGAAAATCCTATTGAAGATGTGGTTGTATTTGGAGTAGGCGGTGCACACACCCATATGTTAAAAGTTATGTCTGAGGGTGTGGTGTACTCGCGCATATTTTGGTTTAGCAGAGGGATTCTCTTTATGATAACTCATTTGGGTCAGGTGCATAGCCTTCCTGTTTATCTTTGTTTACCTCACCGTAACCCAAGCCCATCTCTTATCCTAAAGTCCTACGGATTCACGCTTGAGTCGAACTAGTGTCGTGGAGAGAGTGTGAACGGGCAAGCGTATGGTCCCCGACAATGGTGGATTCCTTTGGAGGTGATCCTGAGTCCCGGTCTTTGGCAAAGCTCACCTTAGTGGCCTGCCTACTTTCTTCCTACACGTGACCGGAAGATTCACCGCGATTCCATTTTTGAGTAATAATAAAATTTTGATACGCATTGTGAAAAGTATAAACTATTTTGCATACTTAGAAATTTCCTCTATTATATTTTTACGCGCACGAGCATGCGACTTCGAATGGTACTCTATATCGTAATTTCCATGTTAGCTAAATCATTTTACCTATCTACATAAATTTTGTTTGCTCGGGACGCGCAAACAGGTAAGTCTGGGGGTTTGATGAGTCCTATTTATATAGGATTTTTCAGACTCATCTGGGCTTATTTTCTCACTCTTGCACTACATTTCAACCAGTTATCGGTTATATTTGCCTCATCGGTCATTTACCACATAGTACATTGTTTTAGCATTTGGGTGTGCAATTGCGTATTCTTTTGTTGGGGGTAAGCACATGGTGCTCCCCATGGTTCTTTTTATTTATTTTATGTTGTGTATTGGTGCTGGGAGATTGTGCTACAGCTTGGTTTTTCTTGTGCAGGTAGTGCGGTTTCACCAAGAGAGGAATTCTGATTTGTGGAAAATGCACGGTCGTGCGTTTCCTTCACGCACGGTTTCTTCGTTGGCGTGTATTTTACTTGGTCGAGTGGATCTCGACGCATTTCGTCGAGATGAGCTCGAAGATTATAAACTCACTGTTTCGACCAAACCATACGAGAAGCAAACACACAGTTGTCCTGTACTTTTCGTTTTGGCACCATTCTGTGGTTAATCGAGCGATTTGTTCATGCACGGGCAGCAACGCCCGTGTACGAGTAAAACGCGCGAGTCCACTGTTTTCTCCTACATTCCTGCGCTCTGTGTTTACTCGTGCGATTTCCTTCACACACGGGCGGAAGCGCCTGTGCACGAGTAAAACGCATGGGTCAATGCATCTTCATCCGCAATCCAGATCTGAAAGTTAATAATACACGGTTAGCGCACGGTCGTGCGCGGGACCGTGCATGCCTATTTTTCTGACCTGTTTCTATTTAAAGCGCAGATTTTCCACCATTTGGGACAAATCGCTTCTAGCCATTCCTTTCGTGTTTCTAGGGTGAAACTACGCCGTTCCACCAAGGGGAGGAGCTCCGAGCAAGCTTTCAACGCCAAATTCAAGCCCGAGCTTCCTCTCGGCCTCCTCCTTCATCCTTGAGCTTCAAGAAGAGTTTTGATCTAGCTTTCTCCATCAAGCTAGGAGAAGTTTGTGCCATCCTCCACCGTCTCATCACACGAAGAAGACGGGTCCATTGGGAGTGAGTGACAGCATCCTCTACCCCGGACGCAGTTGAGGACCGAGCTAGGATGCAGATTGACAACCCGGCGAATCCTACAGTGAATCCTAAGCAATACTTTGGATCCGGTCGATTTCGCACACTTTTCTTCTCTTGTTATTGATAGTATAGTTGATCTCTTGTATATGATGAAGTTGTACTTATTTTGATAAACATATGTATACAATCATGTTTATGTGATTTCGTATTTATGTTATTTGCATGAGGTGCGCCTTTCTGTTCCATCCTCCACCACATTCGATTTTGCCGCACTAGCAATTGCTAGTGGCATGCGTAGCGAAGAGGTGCTCTTGACCCTCATTCTGCAAGCCTACTCGTCCATCCGCCCAGCGATTTGGTGCATAGCGTCCCGTGTAGTCTTCCATCCCGCCTGGCAAAGCGATGCATAACGACATTGCATAGGAGTAGTTTATAGTATTTTACTTTCTGTTTCCGCAAACAACCAAATCCCCCATCGTTAGCTCCGACCTAAGGACTTCAATCTCAAGTCCTCCTCGATATTAAATCCCCCCTTACAGTGTTCCTTGAAGAGATCAATACTTGGGGAAATTCGCCCATTTTATATTACTTGTGCGACCGGTACACTTGCCGTTCAAACACATCATCAACCTACGATAGGAAACTCAAATATAAATTTTCATTAGTTGTACCTCTACGAGTTCTGACACCGTCCCTGGGATCTTCGATGATTTGATCAATTGGGTGATCCTTTAAGTGTCTGAGCTCTAGGGTTCTTGCATCTGGAGCTTCTTCTATCATAGGAATGACTTCATCAACTTGAATGATATCTTCATCATGGTGATCATCCTCTCCAATAGGGGTTGGAGTGGTGATTGTGATGAACTCTTGATCTTTTTCCTTAACTTGCTCATCCAAGCTCAATTCCTTTAGTCGTGAACCTGCATCTTTAATGAACACACTAGAAGAACTGCCTTGCAGCAAACTCGTCTCATCAAAAACAACATTGATAGATTCTTCTACAATCAGGGTTTTCTTATTAAAGATCCTATATGCCTTACTATGGCTACTATAACCTACAAAAATACCTTCAAACTCTTTACACTAAATTTAGTGGTGTGATACTTACCATTGTTAAGTACGAAGCATTTTCTACCAAAGATTTTAAAATATGAAATAGTCGGTTTCCTGCCCTTAAGTAGTTCGTAAGGTGTCTTATTATGGTTCTTGTTTATGAGTGCTCGATTTTGCACGTGGCATGCAGTGTTGACGGCTTCAGCCCAGAAATATTTTGGTAGTGAGGCATCACTCAGCATGGTTCTGCAAGCCTCTATGAGTGTTCTATTCCTTCTCTCAACTAATCCGTTCTGTTGAGGAGTACGAGGAGAGAAAAACTCATGAATGATACCTAGGCTTTCACTGAATTCTATCATGCCCCCAGACTTGACCTCTGTTCCATTGTCACTTCTGATTTTGACTACGAACACTTGTATTCATTTTGGATCTGCCTAACAAAATTAGTAAAGATATCAAAAGTATCTAACTTGTGTTTTAGAAAGAACACCCACGCAAAGCGAGAGTAATCATTAACAATAACCAATGTATAATCCTTACCTCCCATACTTCTAATTTGAAGTGGACGGAACAAGTCCATATGAAGTAGGTGTAAACACCTATTAGAATCTTTGACATTAATGCTTTTAAATGTAGCCCTTGTTTGCTTGCCATTTATACATGCGTGACAAAGTCTATCTTTAACGCACTTGACATTTGTGGCATCACGTACTAAATTAAGAGAAAATAATTTATTAATAGTTTTGAAATTTATATGTGCTAATCTCTTGTGCCATTGGTCACGACACACTATCTTTTGCCAAAAAGCACACTGGTGTAGAATATTCTATGCAAATAAAATTTAAGCAAAATATATTCTTACTACGAGTGCCTGATAAAATCGTTTCTAAATTATCAGCCGATTTTATCAAACACTTGTCTGCATGAAATTCTACGATGTATCCTTTATCACAGAGCTGGCTTATGACTATAAGATTGTGTTACAATCCTTCAACATAATCCACATCGGAAAATGATAAACTACCATTAGTGATAATACCGTAGCCTTTAATAATCCCTCTATCAAAACCTCTAAAGATGACCTTTGGCAAGTTCATGATTGGAGAATAATTCTGGAGAAGGCTTCTAGTCCCGGTCATATGCTGAGAGCATCCATTGTCCAAATACCAGATGGGATTTTTGGTGGCCTTTGGACATTCCTGCAAAAGTAGAATCAAGTTTCCTTAGGAACCAAAACTTGTTTGGGCCCTTGGTCTCCAGTTAGCATACTCCCCCTACGTATGTTAACATTGTGAGTGATCTTTCTCATATTATCAACTTGAGGAGTTTCATAATATCTGGGATTAAACCAGTAGTCTATGACAAAGTGACCAATTTTGCCACAACATCAACAGTCAAATTTATTGTATCTTTGCCTAAGGATCTCCTGCTTTGCCATTTGAGAGTGTTGTCTAGCAGGGGCAGTAGACTTGGAGGTTGAAGCTTCGTGGTGATGGCACTCACATGACTTCATCTCAATAATAGGCTTTTCTACGACAGGTTTGGCTTTTGGAGCATTCTTGATGTTGTGACCATGATTATAAGTTCCGTAACTCTGAACAGTGATCTCCTCATAAGATGCCTTGAAGACACTCTCGCCAAAGTTTCGGGGATGAGTCCATCCTTGGTACCGAGACTTGGGCTCTACATAAGTAGGCCTAGCAATGTGACCATAGGACGAGTCAAGATCAAACTCGTTCGTTGAAAGGATAACCTTCTTAAATGGAGTTTGTTCTTGAGGAGCTTTCCCCTTCTCCTTGGCTAGAGCCTTCTTTTTAGCCTTATTTCTTCTCTGGGCTTTATTTCTCCTAGAAGATTTACTAGGAGCAACCACATGGCCTAAGCCAACACCTTTTGCCTGAACAAAGAATTCAGCAACAAGCGAAAGGACTGTCTTGGGCTTGGAGAAACTTTCAACAAGTTTCTTTTCAGCTTCAAGTTGTTCTTCAAATTCCTTGATGATTTTATCCTTCAAATTTAGGTGCTCGAGAGCCTTATTATATTCTTCCATCGCATTATGGAAGTCCTTTCTGAGTGAGTCCATCATTAAAATTTCCACCCTCAGATTGCTCTCTTCAGCCTTAAGAGATTTGATCTCCTTAGCTTGAGATCTTGTGACTCTACGACATTTGTCGTAGGCTTTGATCAACTCTTTATATTAAGTCATGAGTTCAGATTCATCATCAGACGAACAGTCCTCATGATCATGGTCAGAAGCATCAGATTCAGAGAGAGGGGTATGAGAATTTACCTTCCCAGTGAACTAGGATTCTTCTTCTTCATCTGTCTGTTCCATGAGCCCAAAGAAGGCTTCCTCCTCATCACTAGACTAATATGAGTCTGTGTCACTGAGGGTCTTTCCCTTCTTGGCTACAAGGCTTCTTTTAGTCTTCTTCTTATTGTAAGAAGTTTTCTTTTCAACTCTTCTTCCACCCTCCTTCTTTTTGTGAGGGCAATCAGCGATGACGTGTCCTGGCTTATTGCAGCAATATCAAACAATGTCAGTATAAATGTGTTTGTTCTGTTTGGAGTAATACCTGTCTTGGCTTCTTGAGCCTTTCTTGTGGCAATCACCATCGTGACGTGATCTTCTGAATGAGGTATCCTTACCTTTCCATTGTTTCTTCTTGTTCAAGAACTTCTTGAACTGCCTTGAAAGAAGAGAAAACTCTCCTTCTAATAATTCTGAGCCTGATGTACTTGGCTCTGAAGATTCTTCTTCACTTTCTTCCTGTGCTGGGGAAGGAGAAGCAGCTTTTGACTTCCTTAAGGTGTCTGTCTTTAGAGCAGCATACTTCTCCTTGGATGAAGGCCTATTCTTCTCTTCTTCAGCTTTTCTTGAATTTATTTGTAGCTCATATCACATAAGCTTTCCGAAGAGATTTTGAGGATCAGTCTCTTCTAGCTTTCAAAACTCTCGGATAACACAAACCTTGTTATCCCATTCCTTAGTCTGGGATCTCAGGAACTTATCATTCAGTTCTCCATTGGTGAAGACTCGGACATAGACTCTTAGGTCGTTGAACATCTTGAAGAAACTTTCAAAGGTATCTGCAATAGAGTCCTTGGGACCTTGTCGGAATGCTTCATATTTCTGATTTAGAAGGGATCTTCTGTCATCCCTAACTTCTTAAATGCCTTCCATCAAGATGATAAGAGACTGCCATATTTCCTTAGTGGATTGGCAGTGAATCAAATTCTGCAGTATAGAATCATCGACTATACTTGCGATGATATTTTTGGCTTTCTTGTCTAAGGAGACAAGTGCAATCTCATCTTTATCTAGTTCCATGATCTTATTTGGATCTTGCTTAGTTGGATCAATGGTGGAGGGTATCATTGGAACATGAGGACCTTCTTCCACAATCATAAAGATCTTTGGGTCTACAGCTTCCATGAAGAACTTTATTCTCTCTTTCCACATAAAAAAATTATTCTTTGTGCATAATGGAAGCTTAGCAAAATCCTTAACTCTGTCCATGCTTGAATCCTCTAAAGAAAACTAGGAGGAGATTTGTTCAAGGTGTTAAACTTTTTGATGAACAACCTCGCTCTAATACCAATTGATGTTTTTAGTTGTCTACCTAAATCACCTAGACGGGGGGGGGGGGGTGAAAGTCCACTTAGTGCAGACTACCATCACCTATGGGGTGGGGGGGGGGGGAATAGGTGTCTTGCAGCGATTTTAGCGGAATTAAAATTCTACCTGCACAAGTAAACAAAACAACATAGCACAAACAAACACAAGAAGTTATAGTGGTTCCCCGATTTGGGTACGTCCACTTTCCCCCTTCGACCTATCTCCCAACAAGGGACGACTCGGTCTCTTCACCAACAGGATTGAAAACCAATCCTCACACTAACGGAAGGAACCCTTCTAACCGAAGGAGTCACCACTTCTCCACCATAGGTTGCACCCAACCCTTACAACGAGGAACCTACGTTCCTTTACAACAAAAATAAAATGGAATGTATAAAATATACAAACTACTTATGGAGTGCTAGGTGTCCCTCTTCGTTTGATGAAGCGTTCTTGACGAAGAGTCCACGACCTTAGCTCTCACTTAGAATGAATCTCCACGAAACCGGCGGTGGCAAGAAGAGCGGCGACTTGGCGTTCGGGATCGGCGGCGGCAAGAAGTGCGGCGACTGAGCTTTAGAGATCCAACCTTCATAGCTATGCTGGCAAGGTCTACCAACGGTCTTCCTTGGATCAATCGTCTTGACCGATTCGGAAAGGGAAGGTATTCCCGATGTACAAACCAAGAGACAAAGGATCTCAAGAAGGACATGTGAGATGCGTTGCTTGGCAAAGCTTCTGTCGCCGGAAGATCAGGAGGTATCCACGATCAACGGAGGCCACTAACTTCCCGAGCGGCGATGGCAGTGGCGAAAGAGAAATCCGCGATCTAGGTCACGACGGCGGCTGTGCGTTTTCTTTTTCTTCGCTACCTGTTTCGTTCAAAGTAGGATAGTATTTATACCGTAGATTTATCCAATATGACTGTTGTGGGCCCCACCAGTAGAAACCCTAAGTCCGATTCAAAACAACGCTTGAAACTTGGTCCGGTCCAGCGAGCACCAGAATTTCGCCTAAGGAAAATTCGGCGAGAATCATAGGTGATTCTCGACGAATCGGCAAGAATCACCTACGATTCTCGCTGAATTCTACTTAGCAGAATTCATGCTGAACAACTTGGAAAACCAGAGTGGATCGGCGAGAGTCATCAATCATTCTCGACAAATCGTCGAGAATGCAGAATCATTCTCGACAAATCGTCGAGAAACACTTGATGACTCTCGACGATTTTGACTTGGCGTGAGATTTGCATGCGCTGAGTCAGCCGGAGATAGTCGGCGAGAATCAGCCAGTGATTCTAGACGATTTGATCTATCACAGCCCTGTACTTGTAAATAAGTACACTCCAATAGAGAGAGTACACGTAAGCCAACACACTGATCTGCTCAACAAGGGATTACGTTGCGCAGACCCGTGTATATTGACCTACTGCACCCTGACATTGGTGTGTACTTAGCGAGGAATAACTGCAAGCACAACTTGAAGACAAATGATCAAATACATTGTCCATTCACCTTTGCTGGTTCAGGGGCTTTTTCAAATCAGGTACATTGTGGATACAATACCCAACAATCTCCCCCTATTTGAAGAAGCCTAAACCCTACAAGCTAAGGTTAATATACCGGCTGGAAGAGAACACAACTTTGAAAAATGAGTTGAAATTCCATACCATTATCTTTGGAGCATGCACCTTAGCACTTTAGCCGATAGGGTAATCTCTTTCTTTTCGACTTCTGCAAATCTGGGACTGTAGCACTTGTCACCATGCTCTTCCTCAGTTCTTGCACCCGTGCTTACACTTGAGTTCCTAGAAGATGCTCCCCCTCGATTCACGAGCCTGGAGCTTTTGTAGTCTTCATTCCTCATAGTTTAGCATCCCCAGTTCAGTTTTGAAGAGACTGAACTTGGCCTCGTCTAGGGGCTTTGTGAAAATATCTGCAATCTGCTTATCCGTGGGGACATAGCAGAGAGAGATGTCCTTGTTTTCCACGTGCTCCCGAATGAAGTGGTAGCGCACTTCAATATGCTTCGTCCTGCTGTGCGATACCGAATTGTTTGCAATGGCAATTGCACTGGAGGAGTCACACTACATTGGTACTTTCTTGAACTGAAGGTCATAGTCTGCTAACTTGTTTCTGATCTATAGTAGTTGTGCACAACAGCTGCCTGCCGAGATATATTCAGACTCTGCTGTGGAGGTTGCAACACAGTTCTGCTTCTTGCTGTTCCATGAGATAAGCCTTCTTCCGAGGAATTGACACGTCCCGAAAGTGCTTTTCATGTCATCCCTACTCCCTTGGGGTTGAGCGACGTATACTTCCTCTTTCAGGTCTCCATTCAAGAATGCCGATTTCACGTCCATCTGATAGACTGTGAATCCTTTGTGAGAGGCATATGCTAGAAACAGACTGATTGCCTCGAGCCTTGCAACCGGCGCAAACGTTTGGTCGAAGTCGATCCCCTCCTCCTGTCTGTATCCTTGAGCCACAAGTCTGGCCTTATTCTTGATGATGACCCTTTGTTCATCCAGCTTGTTTCTGAAGATCCATTTGGTACCAATCACGTTCTGCGTCTTTGGTCTGGGAACCAGAGTCCAGACGTTGCCTCGTTCGAATTGATGCAGCTCATCTTGCATGGATAATATCCAAGACGCATCTTTGTTTGCTTCGTCGAACTTCTTTGGCTCAACCTGCGACAGGAAGCTAAAATACAGAAACTCATTAGTGTACCTCGACGAGTTCTGACACCATCTCGAGGATCTCCGATGATGATATTTCTGGGATGATCCCTCACGTGTCAGAGCTCTAGTAGTCTTGCATCAGGAGCTCTAGTATTTTCTGGAGCTCCTTCCTCTTCAGGTAGGACTACTCCATCCTGACCGTCATCATCTCCGATCGGCATTGAGGCGGAGACCTTGACATACTTTGGAGTTGCATCTTTATCGGGCTCATCCAGGTGTAGCTGTTCGATTCTTGCACTTGCATCTTCAAGAAAACCACTGGAAGAATTGCAATTAAGCAATCTTCATTCATCAAATACAACATTTATTGATTCCTCTACCACTAGGGTTTTCTTATTGAAGACCCTATAAGCCCGGTTATGGCTACTATAGCCCATGAATATGCCTTCGAAGCATTTTTCACCAAACTTAGTACACGGGTACTTCCTGTTATTCAGTACATAACATCTGCAGCCAAAGATCCAAAAATAGGACATGGTTGGCTTCCTACCTTTCAGTAGCTCATAAGGCGTCTTATGATGACTCTTGTTGATCAAGGCCCGGTTTTGTACATGACAAGCCGTATTGATAGCCTCTGCCCAGAATTATTCTGGGAGAGAAGCGTCATTCAACATTGTCGTGCAGGCTTCAATGAGCATTCTATTTCTCCTCTCCGCAACTCCATTCTGTTGAGGAGTGCGCGGGGAGGAAAACTCATGAAAGATACCAAGTTCTTCACAGAACTCTGTCATAGCACTATACTCGAACTCTGTTCCATGGTCACTTCTGATTTTGACCACAGAGCAGTTAAGTTCGTTCTGAATCTGCCTGACAAAACTGGTGAAGATGTCAAACGTATCAGACTTGCGTTTTAAGAAGAACACCCAAGTAAACCGAGAGTGATCATCAACAATCACTAGCGTATAAGACTTGCCTCCCAAGCTATGAACTTGCATTGGACCAAACAAGTCCATATGCAGAAGATACACACATCTGGAGGAGTCTTTGTCAACGATGACCTTAAAGGTAGCCCGAGTCTGTTTGCCCTTCTGGCATGCAGGACAGGGGCTATCTTTGATGCACTTAATAATGGGAGCATCCCTTACTAAGTTTTTAGAAAACAGCATACTAATTGTCTTGAAATTAATATGTGCCAATCTCTTGTGCCATTGTTCACAAAGAGATGCACTGCATGTTGCTACTAGGCATATGGGGGTAGATGAATCTAAACTAAGAAAATCTAAGCAGAAGATATTTCTGCTCCCAATGCCTGTTAATACCGTCTCCGAAGAGGCACACGATATTATCAGGCATTTATCCTTGCAGAACTTAACGTCATAACCTTTATCACATAATTGACTTACACTGATCAGGTTATGATTTAACTCTTCAACGTAAGCCACGTCGGTGATAGAAATTATACCGTTGGAAATCATACTGTAACCCCTGGTGACTCCTCGATCTAATCCCCTAAAGATGACTTTGGGTCCATTCTCGACTGGAGAGTAATCACGCAGCAGGCTTCTTGTCCCGGTCATATGCCGGGAGCATCCACTGTCCAAGTACAATATGGGAGTTTTGGTGGGCTTTGGACATTCCTGCAAAACAAAATTAATTTCCCTTAGGAACCCAATCGAACTTGGGTCCTAGATTCCTCGTTAGCATACTCCCCCTCGGATGGTTAGCCCTACGAGTGGTCTGCCTCGCATTGCCAACATGAGGAGTCTCGTTATTCCTCGGATTAAACCAGAAATCCACGGCAAAGTGACCAACTTTGCCACAGCACCAGCAGTCAAATCTGTTATACTTTCTCCTAGGAACCTGCTTCACCCTTGGAACGGAAGGTTCAGTTGGGGCCTTGGACCCTGAGGTGGAGGCATCATGATGACAATAGTCGCATGATTTCTTCACCTCCTAGTTTCTCAGTGTAACAGGCTTGGCCTTGGGTGCTTGCTTCCTATTATGGCCGCTAGAGAAGTGGCCATAATCCTCTATTTGAACTTCCTCATAAGGTGCCTTGAAGACACTCTCGCCAAAGTTGCGGGGGAAGGCCCACCCCTCATACCGACTCTTGGTCTTTTCAGCCGAGGGCCGGAAGAAGTGGCCATAGGTTGACTCAAAGTCTTGTTCATTGCAGGGAAAGCCAGGCTTCCTGAATACAACAGGGTTGAGTGGGGCCTTTCCCTTTTCTGCAGTAGAGGCCTTCTTAGCAGCCTTATTTCTCCTCTGCTTTTTGTTTCTCCTGGATGATTTACCAGGCACACCCACATGCCCCAAGCCAGCCCCCTTAGCCTGAGAAGAGAAGGTATCAACCAGTGGAAGAACAGTCTTTGGCATAGAGAAGCTTTGGACAATCTTCTTTTCTGCCGTAAGTTATTCTTCCAACTTATTGATTTCTTCCTGTTTAAGGTCAAGGAGACTTAGAGACTCTGAGTGCTTAGAGATCAGGTCCAGGTGCTCTTGTCGGAGAGAAATCAAGCTAGTGATCTCTTCCCTTAGGAATTCCGCATTTCTAGGGCAAAAATCCGCCGTTCCACCAAGGGGAGGAGCTCTGGGCAAGCTTTCAACGCCAAATTCAAGCCCGAGCTTCCTCTCGGCCTCCTCCTTCATCCTTGAGCTTTAAGAAGAGTTTTGATCTAGCTTTCTCCATCAAGCTAGGAGAAGTTTGTGCCATCCTCCACCGGCTCGTGGCACGAAGAAGACGGGTCCATTGGGAGTGATTGACAGCCTCCTCTACCCCAGACACATTTGAGGACCGAGCTAGGACGTGGATTGACAACCCGGCGAATCCTACCATGAATCCTCAGAAAGACTTCGGATCCGATCAATTTCTCATACTTTTCTTCTCTTGTTATTGATAGTATAGTTGATCTCTTGTATATGATGAAGTTGTACTTATTTTGATAAACATATGTATACAATAATTTCTATGTGACTTCGGAAAAAGGGCTTCTATCTCCTCGATATTAACTCCCCACTTACAGTGTTCCTTGAAGAGATCGATACTTGGGGAAATTCGCCCATTTTATATTACTTGTGCGACTGACACACTTGTCATTCAAACGCATCAAGTTTTTGGCGCCGTTGCCGGGAAACACAGTCGTGTGAGTTTTTGGAGAGGGAGATATGAGATAGAAGCCCTTTTTCCATTTGTTTATATCATGTTTCTTCTTTGTTTTAGTTTTTAGAATTTGTTGTTTATTTTTCTTTGTTCCTTTTCTACTTTTTATTTTTCTTCCGCAGACATTCCTTTTCTTTTATCTACTAGCGTGTAGTTAATTTTTGCTTAGAATATTTCTGTTGGTGAATTATTTCTTGATGCACCATGTTTTCTTATATGAATATCGGTTGCAGATTGTGTGGGGGTTATCGGCATGGTAGCGATGATTGCACCACTGAAGATTGGGAGCATAATTCTCGTGGTTTAGTGTATGGAGCACCATCCTCTTATGGTACTTCATACACCATACCCAAGTCTTATGATCACTTATCTTCTAGACCTTCACCTATTTCTTATTCCTCTCTGGTCCCACCTGGACGAAGGAATAATGGAAAACGGTGTTTGTGTTGTCATAACACCGAGCACGCATTGAAAGATTGCGCAGAATTTCAGCACCAGTTGGAGGAGGATGATGAATGGGATATCCGACTCATTCCATCCACCTCTCAATTGGCTGCTCCTTCTGATTCTGATGATATATTCGCAGTACCACCTTGTCTATGGGGACTGCTGCGGATATACCTATCAGACTTTCTGCACATAAGTGTGACGATATTGTGGTGTCATCTCTCCCTATGCACTCTTCCCCACTTATTGATTCAGCCCCGGAGGAACCTGTACATATTTTCACTGATGTTGTTTTTCATCCGCCTTATTTGTAGGAATTATCTATCCCTATTTTTAGTGAGTCGGTTGATGATGTTAGGCCGGATTATGATTTAGAGCCTGAGGTTGCGCGCATATGTGATGAGGATGTGATTCTCTTCAATGGAGAGTATTACATATTGGAACGTGATGACGCACCCTGGTGGGTTTGATAGTTTAACTTTCAAGACAGCCTAAACACCTAGAGGGGGGGGGGGTGAATAGGTTCTGCTTATTTATAAAAACTTCTAGGCAGAATTCAATTCAATGGCTAACAAAAGAATCACAGCAATCACAGAAAATAAAACATCACAGATTGCACAATGTTTTATAGTGGTTCCCCAAGGTCTGGGTACATCCACTTTCCCCCCTTCACCTATCTAGCAGTATGCTAGATTCGGCCAAACTTCCACTAATCTCAGATCAACAGATCCTACAACTCAGAACACAACTGGTTCCTACAACTCAGGCACAACTTCCCTACCTCAGCCTTGCCCCAAGGCCTACAACTCAGAGAAGATTCTTCTCCTACACTCAGGCAAACAGCCCTACCACTCAGAGTTCAACACTCCTACACTCAGCCTTTATAACACAGGCTTACAACTCAGATCTGTGAAAACAGATCCTACAGAAATACAGAAAAGATTATTTAACTGTCTTGCCTAAATTGAGAGAGAAAAGGCCAAGACAATTCTTGATCAGCTGATGCAATCAACTGTATCTGAGCCTTCTTCAAAGCTTCTTGAATATGAACTTAGCTGAGTTGATTCCAAACAGCTTCTTGAGAATCCACTGGTGGTTTCTTTCTTCTTCTTCTTCAAATTCTGGCTTGATCTCTCTCTATCCAGCACTTTGAATGATTCTTCTGAATTCTGATTAGAACTCTTCTTTGATCTATCCTTAGATAGTCTTCTTTGATCTTCCGGAGAAGATCTTCTTAAGTGCCTAGCACTTTCTTGAAATGAATTGGATTGTAATCCTTCTCAACTTTTTGATTCTTATCAATGTTTTCAAAAGTTACTTTCACCTTCTGAATCTGTCTATTTATAGACTTTCTTCATGGTAACCGTCTGATCCGGTTTCTAACCATTTTCTGACAAGTCTGACAGCTTCAGTTAACCGGTGGCAACCCACAGCTGTCAAGTCTTCAAACAAGTCCTGTGCCTTAGTCTTGAACCACAAGTTGTCGAGACAGTCTGTCAGAAAGTGTCGAGACCATCTGTCTATCTGTGTCGACACAATTGACTTTGGAGTCGACACAGTCTTTAGTGATGTCGACTAAGTTGCCTTTGAGTCGACACAGCTTCTTCTGAAAATAACTTGGTCTTGACTCTTCAGTGTGTCGACACAAGTCCTGTGTGTCGACACAGTTGTTGTAGAATCATAACTTAGTAAGTGTCGACTTAGCCTTCAGGTGTCGACACAGTCTTCTTCTAACATTGCTATAATGTGTTGACTCAATCACAATGTGTCGACACATTCTGCTGGTGTCGACAAACTTGAGGTCGACTATATTCTTCTGTGTCGACACATTTTCCCAATGTTGAGGTCGACGCTTTTCTTCTGTGTCGACACAAATTCCCAGTGTTGTGTCGACTTACTTCTTCTGTGTCGACACAAATTCCCAGTGTTGTGTCGACTTACTTCTTCTGTGTCGACACTTTTTCCCAGTGTAGTTGTAGACTAACTGCTATGTGTCGACACTGCTTCCCAGTGTTGTGTCGACTAATTTCTTCTATGTGTCGACACTGCTTCCTCTGTGTCGACACTTGGACTTAGAATTTTTCTGCATACTTTATCAATTCTTCACCTGCACATGTCAACTCAAAAACAAAATCAAATACACCTTGATGTATATCATTGAGCTAGGTTGGGCTTCTTCAAATCAGGTACACATTTTCCAATGTACCCAACAGGGTTGATGAGGAGATCTTATCTCATGAGGAAGTTTTCACTTCCTTGTTGGGTGAGGAGGTCCAAACCACCACCGAGGAACTCAAGCTCTCGGATCCCCCTTGCCATGACTCATATGACATCGACGATGATCTATGCATGGATTCTGCTGGGAGTGAGACCGGGACCACTCCCCCTATTGTTGATTATTTTAGTTCTTCATCTTCTTTATTTCTTGATCCCCTTTCTATATCTGAGCCTATACGGGTTGAGTCTTCGCAGGTGCTTCAGAAGGACTTGGAGCTTTCAGCTCGAGTCGTGGATGATATCATCCTCTTTTGCGAGGAGGTTGATTCCTCCTCTGTTGAGGAAGCTCCATTCATTGCTTTCTCCTCCTGCAGTCTCCCTGTAGTAGACGATATCTTGTTGGCAAGGATATATTTTGTGGTGAGATGAGTGAGGACCAGTGCTCCTCCTCTTCTTACTTCCTATTTCCTCTGCCTATGAGGAGCAGGTATGATTATTTAGGTAGAGGGGTAACTGCTCTATCTCTGTATCGGTACCCGCTACCGAAATGGATAATGGAACAGTTACCTATGTACTTTTCTTTTCATAGGCCCATTAGTTTGAACT
Source organism: Platanthera zijinensis (assembly GCA_039513925.1). NCBI lineage: Eukaryota > Viridiplantae > Streptophyta > Magnoliopsida > Asparagales > Orchidaceae > Platanthera > Platanthera zijinensis. Next base: position 76,311,175 of record CM077086.1, read on the forward strand.
GTATAGAATCGAATAAGTCATGCTTGGATGACAATAGCCCAAGTAGTTATCTTACATTTTCTGTATTTTTATTTTCATGTCTATCTTAGTTTTAGTATTTCTTTGTATTTTGTATATTTTCTTTTGTTTTTGTGGAGCTCACCCCTGTAGGTATTCTTGGCAACTTCGTATTGGCAGGGTTATGATTCTTCATTTGCCGGGTCTACCTCTATTTTTCAAGCGTCTTCTGGTATGCTTACTGGCTGAGCATTGGGTAACCTCTTCCCTTGTCTCTATTTGAGTTAAATTTCCATATCATATGCTGTGTAGATTAGTTTAAGTCTTGGGGAGAGTCATTATTTGTTACCTTTTGCACGCGCATATTTCTTGTGCATACTAGAAGCTTTTATATTTTTTATTTTGATTAGTTCATTGCATCACACACCACTGCACCCACATGAGCGCATGCTTAGCTGTTAGCGTGCCGCGAGTTAAACTCGTTCTTTTGTATGATTTGGGAAAATTATTTTACTGGCATAGGATTATGAGACAGAGTAAAATGTTGACTCCTGTAGTGCTCCTAGTCGAGTTCTCTCGTCTCGTTTATAAATTGGAGTAGATTTAATTTTTCTGTATGCTAATAGTTTTATATTTTTCTATTTGCGTAAAGAATTTTTACTTTACTCAAAAATTGGTGAATCCGGTGTGAATCGAACGGTAGTGTAGGGATGTGTGTAACCGTCACTAGACTCGTTTTGCTTGAGTCGGGAGGAAGGATCATCTTTCTTGGTGGATAAGAACTTGCCCCAAGCTACTCTTAAATCATTGGTGCATGGTTAGTCAAGCATGAGTGTGATGTAGGCCATCATTTTGGCCCGGTTGAGCTTTGTACCACTCCTAACGTCTTATCCTCGCTAACCCCGTTGTGCCTACCCCTTCCTTTGATTCAGCTCCACCTTTATTTCACCAAAGCCTCATAGCCGATCCTAGTCGCACACCCAAGTCGAGCTTTAGTGTTTTATATTTTCATTTTGGGGTATGATGTGGTGGTAATCATTGTGAAAATATGGATGTGCTCCAAAGTTTATATTTGCTGAGATTGTGAAAAGAAAAAGATGATAAAAAAAAGAAAAATATTTGTAAAAAAAAAGTGAAAAGAAAAAGTAAAATTGAAAATCCTATTGAAGATGTGGTTGTATTTGGAGTAGGCGGTGCACACACCCATATGTTAAAAGTTATGTCTGAGGGTGTGGTGTACTCGCGCATATTTTGGTTTAGCAGAGGGATTCTCTTTATGATAACTCATTTGGGTCAGGTGCATAGCCTTCCTGTTTATCTTTGTTTACCTCACCGTAACCCAAGCCCATCTCTTATCCTAAAGTCCTACGGATTCACGCTTGAGTCGAACTAGTGTCGTGGAGAGAGTGTGAACGGGCAAGCGTATGGTCCCCGACAATGGTGGATTCCTTTGGAGGTGATCCTGAGTCCCGGTCTTTGGCAAAGCTCACCTTAGTGGCCTGCCTACTTTCTTCCTACACGTGACCGGAAGATTCACCGCGATTCCATTTTTGAGTAATAATAAAATTTTGATACGCATTGTGAAAAGTATAAACTATTTTGCATACTTAGAAATTTCCTCTATTATATTTTTACGCGCACGAGCATGCGACTTCGAATGGTACTCTATATCGTAATTTCCATGTTAGCTAAATCATTTTACCTATCTACATAAATTTTGTTTGCTCGGGACGCGCAAACAGGTAAGTCTGGGGGTTTGATGAGTCCTATTTATATAGGATTTTTCAGACTCATCTGGGCTTGTTTTCTCACTCTTGCACTACATTTCAACCAGTTATCGGTTATATTTGCCTCATCGGTCATTTACCACATAGTGCATTGTTTTAGCATTTGGGTGTGCAATTGCGTATTCTTTTGTTGGGGGTAAGCACATGGTGCTCCCCATGGTTCTTTTTATTTATTTTATGTTGTGTATTGGTGCTGGGAGATTGTGCTACAGCTTGGTTTTTCTTGTGCAGGTAGTGCGTTTTCACCAAGACAGGAATTCTGATTTGTGGAAAATGCACGGTCGTGCGTTTCCTTCACGCACGGTTTCTTCGTTGGCGTGTATTTTACTTGGTCGAGTGGATCTCGACGCATTTCGTCGAGATGAGCTCGAAGATTATAAACTCACTGTTTCGACCAAACCATACGAGAAGCAAACACACAGTTGTCCTGTACTTTTCGTTTTGGCACCATTCTGTGGTTAATCGAGCGATTTGTTCATGCACGGGCAGCAACGCCCGTGTACGAGTAAAACGCGCGAGTCCACTGTTTTCTCCTGCATTCCTGCGCTCTGTGTTTACTCGTGCGATTTCCTTCACACACGGGCGGAAGCGCCTGTGCACGAGTAAAACGCATGGGTCAATGCATCTTCATCCGCAATCCAGATCTGAAAGTTAATAATACACGGTTAGCGCACGGTCGTGCGCGGGACCGTGCATGCCTATTTTTCTGACCTGTTTCTATTTAAAGCGCAGATTTTCCACCATTTGGGACAACTCGCTTCTAGCCATTCCTTTCGTGTTTCTAGGGTGAAACTACGCCGTTCCACCAAGGGGAGGAGCTCCGAGCAAGCTTTCAACGCCAAATTCAAGCCCGAGCTTCCTCTCGGCCTCCTCCTTCATCCTTGAGCTTCAAGAAGAGTTTTGATCTAGCTTTCTCCATCAAGCTAGGAGAAGTTTGTGCCATCCTCCACCGTCTCATCACACGAAGAAGACGGGTCCATTGGGAGTGAGTGACAGCATCCTCTACCCCGGACGCAGTTGAGGACCGAGCTAGGATGCAGATTGACAACCCGGCGAATCCTATAGTGAATCCTAAGCAATACTTTGGATCCGGTCGATTTCGCACACTTTTCTTCTCTTGTTATTGATAGTATAGTTGATCTCTTGTATATGATGAAGTTGTACTAATTTTGATAAACATATGTATACAATCATGTTTATGTGATTTCGTATTTATGTTATTTGCATGAGGTGCGCCTTTCTGTTCCATCCTCCACCACATTCGATTTTGCCGCACTAGCAATTGCTAGTGGCATGCGTAGCGAAGAGGTGCTCTTGACCCTCATTCTGTAAGCCTACTCGTCCATCCGCCCAGCGATTTGGTGCATAGCGTCCCGTGTAGTCTTCCATCCCGCCTGGCAAAGCGATGCATAACGACATTGCATAGGAGTAGTTTATAGTATTTTACTTTCTGTTTCCGCAAACAACCAAATCCCCCATCGTTAGCTCCGACCTAAGGACTTCAATCTCAAGTCCTCCTCGATATTAAATCCCCCCTTACAGTGTTCCTTGAAGAGATCAATACTTGGGGAAATTCACCCATTTTATATTACTTGTGCGACCGGTACACTTGCCGTTCAAACACATCATCAACCTACGATAGGAAACTCAAATATAAATTTTCATTAGTTGTACCTCTACGAGTTCTGACACCGTCCCTGGGATCTTCGATGATTTGATCAATTGGGTGATCCTTTAAGTGTCTGAGCTCTAGGGTTCTTGCATCTGGAGCTTCTTCTATCATAGGAATGACTTCATCAACTTGAATGATATCTTCATCATGGTGATCATCCTCTCCAATAGGGGTTGGAGTGGTGATTGTGATGAACTCTTTATCTTTTTCCTTAACTTGCTCATCCAAGCTCAATTCCTTTAGTCGTGAACCTGCATCTTTAATGAACACACTAGAAGAACTGCCTTGCAGCAAACTCGTCTCATCAAAAACAACATTGATAGATTCTTCTACAATCAGGGTTTTCTTATTAAAGATCCTATATGCCTTACTATGGCTACTATAACCTACAAAAATACCTTCAAACTCTTTACACTAAATTTAGTGGTGTGATACTTACCATTGTTAAGTACGAAGCATTTTCTACCAAAGATTTTAAAATATGAAATAGTCGGTTTCCTGCCCTTAAGTAGTTCGTAAGGTGTCTTATTATGGTTCTTGTTTATGAGTGCTCGATTTTGCACGTGGCATGCAGTGTTGACGGCTTCAGCCCAGAAATATTTTGGTAGTGAGGCATCACTCAGCATGGTTCTGCAAGCCTCTATGAGTGTTCTATTCCTTCTCTCAACTAATCCGTTCTGTTGAGGAGTACGAGGAGAGAAAAACTCATGAATGATACCTAGGCTTTCACTGAATTCTATCATGCCCCCAGACTTGACCTCTGTTCCATTGTCACTTCTGATTTTGACTACGAACACTTGTATTCATTTTGGATCTGCCTAACAAAATTAGTAAAGATATCAAAAGTATCTAACTTGTGTTTTAGAAAGAACACCCACGCAAAGCGAGAGTAATCATTAACAATAACCAATGTATAATCCTTACCTCCCATACTTCTAATTTGAAGTGGACGGAACAAGTCCATATGAAGTAGGTGTAAACACCTATTAGAATCTTTGACATTAATGCTTTTAAATGTAGCCCTTGTTTGCTTGCCATTTATACATGCGTGACAAAGTCTATCTTTAACGCACTTGACATTTGTGGCATCACGTACTAAATTAAGAGAAAATAATTTATTAATAGTTTTGAAATTTATATGTGCTAATCTCTTGTGCCATTGGTCACGACACACTATCTTTTGCCAAAAAGCACACTGGTGTAGAATATTCTATGCAAATAAAATTTAAGCAAAATATATTCTTACTACGAGTGCCTGATAAAATCGTTTCTAAATTATCAGCCGATTTTATCAAACACTTGTCTGCATGAAATTCTACGATGTATCCTTTATCACAGAGCTGGCTTATGACTATAAGATTGTGTTACAATCCTTCAACATAATCCACATCGGAAAATGATAAACTACCATTAGTGATAATACCGTAGCCTTTAATAATCCCTCTATCAAAACCTCTAAAGATGACCTTTGGCAAGTTCATGATTGGAGAATAATTCTGGAGAAGGCTTCTAGTCCCGGTCATATGCTGAGAGCATCCATTGTCCAAATACCAGATGGGATTTTTGGTGGCCTTTGGACATTCCTGCAAAAGTAGAATCAAGTTTCCTTAGGAACCAAAACTTGTTTGGGCCCTTGGTCTCCAGTTAGCATACTCCCCCTACGTATGTTAACATTGTGAGTGATCTTTCTCATATTATTAACTTGAGGAGTTTCATAATATCTGGGATTAAACCAGTAGTCTATGACAAAGTGACCAATTTTGCCACAACATCAACAGTCAAATTTATTGTATCTTTGCCTAAGGATCTCCTGCTTTGCCATTTGAGAGTGTTGTCTAGCAGGGGCAGTAGACTTGGAGGTTGAAGCTTCGTGGTGATGGCACTCACATGACTTCATCTCCATAATAGGCTTTTCTACGACAGGTTTGGCTTTTGGAGCATTCTTGATGTTGTGACCATGATTATAAGGTCCGTAACTCTGAACAGTGATCTCCTCATAAGATGCCTTGAAGACACTCTCGCCAAAGTTTCGGGGATGAGTCCATCCTTGGTACCGAGACTTGGGCTCTACATAAGTAGGCCTAGCAATGTGACCATAGGACGAGTCAAGATCAAACTCGTTCGTTGGAAGGATAACCTTCTTAAATGGAGTTTGTTCTTGAGGAGCTTTCCCCTTCTCCTTGGCTAGAGCCTTCTTTTTAGCCTTATTTCTTCTCTGGGCTTTATTTCTCCTAGAAGATTTACTAGGAGCAACCACATGGCCTAAGCCAACACCTTTTGCCTGAACAAAGAATTCAGCAACAAGCGAAAGGACTGTCTTGGGCTTGGAGAAACTTTCAACAAGTTTCTTTTCAGCTTCAAGTTGTTCTTCAAATTCCTTGATGATTTTATCCTTCAAATTTAGGTGCTCGAGAGCCTTATTATATTCTTCCATCGCATTATGGAAGTCCTTTCTGAGTGAGTCCATCATTAAAATTTCCACCCTCAGATTGCTCTCTTCAGCCTTAAGAGATTTGATCTCCTTAGCTTGAGATCTTGTGACTCTACGACATTTGTCGTAGGCTTTGATCAACTCTTTATATTAAGTCATGAGTTCAGATTCATCATCAGACGAACAGTCCTCATGATCATGGTCAGAAGCATCAGATTCAGAGAGAGGGGTATGAGAATTTACCTTCCCAGTGAACTAGGGTTCTTCTTCTTCATCTGTCTGTTCCATGAGCCCAAAGAAGGCTTCCTCCTCATCACTAGACTATAATGAGTCTGTGTCACTGAGGGTCTTTCCCTTCTTGGCTACAAGGCTTCTTTTAGTCTTCTTCTTATTGTAAGAAGTTTTCTTTTCAACTCTTCTTCCACCCTCCTTCTTTTTGTGAGGGCAATCAGCGATGACGTGTCCTGGCTTATTGCAGCAATAGCAAACAATGTCAGTATAAATGTGTTTGTTCTGTTTGGAGTAATACCTGTCTTGGCTTCTTGAGCCTTTCTTGTGGCAATCACCATCGTGACGTGATCTTCTGAATGAGGTATCCTTACCTTTCCATTGTTTCTTCTTGTTCAAGAACTTCTTGAACTGCCTTGAAAGAAGAGAAAACTCTCCTTCTAATAATTCTGAGCCTGATGTACTTGGCTCTGAAGATTCTTCTTCACTTTCTTCCTGTGCTGGGGAAGGAGAAGCAGCTTTTGACTTCCTTAAGGTGTCTGTCTTTAGAGCAGCATACTTCTCCTTGGATGAAGGCCTATTCTTCTCTTCTTCAGCTTTTCTTGAATTTATTTGTAGCTCATATCACATAAGCTTTCCGAAGAGATTTTGAGGATCAGTCTCTTCTAGCTTTCAAAACTCTCGGATAACACAAACCTTGTTATCCCATTCCTTAGTCTGGGATCTCAGGAACTTATCATTCAGTTCTCCATTGGTGAAGACTCGGACATAGACTCTTAGGTCGTTGAACATCTTGAAGAAACTTTCAAAGGTATCTGCAATAGGAGTCCTTGGGACCTTGTCGGAATGCTTCATATTTCTGATTTAGAAGGGATCTTCTGTCATCCCTAACTTCTTAAATGCCTTCCATCAAGATGATAAGAGACTGCCATATTTCCTTAGTGGATTGGCAGTGAATCAAATTCTGCAGTATAGAATCATCGACTATACTTGCGATGATATTTTTGGCTTTCTTGTCTAAGGAGACAAGTGCAATCTCATCTTTATCTAGTTCCATGATCTTATTTGGATCTTGCTTAGTTGGATCAATGGTGGAGGGTATCATTGGAACATGAGGACCTTCTTCCACAATCATAAAGATCTTTGGGTCTACAGCTTCCATGAAGAACTTTATTCTCTCTTTCCACATAAAAAAATTATTCTTTGTGCATAATGGAAGCTTAGCAAAATCCTTAACTCTGTCCATGCTTGAATCCTCTAAAGAAAACTAGGAGGAGATTTGTTCAAGGTGTTAAACTTTTTGATGAACAACCTCGCTCTAATACCAATTGATGTTTTTAGTTGTCTACCTAAATCACCTAGACGGGGGGGGGGGGGGTGGGGGTGAAAGTCCACTTAGTGCAGACTACCATCACCTATGGGGGGGGGAATAGGTGTCTTGCAGCGATTTTAGCGGAATTAAAATTCTACCTGCACAAGTAAACAAAACAACATAGCACAAACAAACACAAGAAGTTATAGTGGTTCCCCGATTTGGGTACGTCCACTTTCCCCCTTCGACCTATCTCCCAACAAGGGACGACTCGGTCTCTTCACCAACAGGATTGAAAACCAATCCTCACACTAACGGAAGGAACCCTTCTAACCGAAGGAGTCACCACTTCTCCACCATAGGTTGCACCCAACCCTTACAACGAGGAACCTACGTTCCTTTACAACAAAAATAAAATGGAATGTATAAAATATACAAACTACTTATGGAGTGCTAGGTGTCCCTCTTCGTTTGATGAAGCGTTCTTGACGAAGAGTCCACGACCTTAGCTCTCACTTAGAATGAATCTCCACGAAACCGGCGGTGGCAAGAAGAGCGGCGACTTGGCATTCGGGATCGGCGGCGGCAAGAAGTGCGGCGACTGAGCTTTAGAGATCCAACCTTCATAGCTATGCTGGCAAGGTCTACCAACGGTCTTCCTTGGATCAATCGTCTTGACCGATTCGGAAAGGGAAGGTATTCCCGATGTACAAACCAAGAGACAAAGGATCTCAAGAAGGACATGTGAGATGCGTTGCTTGGCAAAGCTTCTGTCGCCGGAAGATCAGGAGGTATCCACGATCAACGGAGGCCACTAACTTCCCGAGCGGCGATGGCAGTGGCGAAAGAGAAATCCGCGATCTAGGTCACGACGGCGGCTGTGCGTTTTCTTTTTCTTCGCTACCTGTTTCGTTCAAAGTAGGATAGTATTTATACTGTAGATTTATCCAATATGACTATTGTGGGCCCCACCAGTAGAAACCCTAAGTCCGATTCAAAACAACGCTTGAAACTTGGTCCGGTCCAGCGAGCACCAGAATTTCGCCTAAGGAAAATTCGGCGAGAATCATAGGTGATTCTCGACGAATCGGCAAGAATCACCTACGATTCTCGCTGAATTCTACTTAGCAGAATTCATGCTGAACAACTTGGAAAACCAGAGTGGATCGGCGAGAGTCATCAATCATTCTCGACAAATCGTCGAGAATGCAGAATCATTCTCGACAAATCGTCGAGAAACACTTGATGACTCTCGACGATTTTGACTTGGCGTGAGATTTGCATGCGCTGAGTCAGCCGGAGATAGTCGGCGAGAATCAGCCAGTGATTCTAGACGATTTGATCTATCACAGCCCTGTACTTGTAAATAAGTACACTCCAATAGAGAGAGTACACGTAAGCCAACACACTGATCTGCTCAACAAGGGATTACGTTGCGCAGACCCGTGTATATTGACCTACTGCACCCTGACATTGGTGTGTACTTAGCGAGGAATAACTGCAAGCACAACTTGAAGACAAATGATCAAATACATTGTCCATTCACCTTTGCTGGTTCAGGGGCTTTTTCAAATCAGGTACATTGTGGATACAATACCCAACAATCTCCCCCTATTTGAAGAAGCCTAAACCCTATAAGCTAAGGTGAATATACCGGCTGGAAGAGAACACAACTTTGAAAAATGAGTTGAAATTCCATACCATTATCTTTGGAGCATGCACCTTAGCACTTTAGCCGATAGGGTAATCTCTTTCTTTTCGACTTCTGCAAATCTGGGACTGTAGCACTTGTCACCATGCTCTTCCTCAGTTCTTGCACCCGTGCTTACACTTGAGTTCCTAGAAGATGCTCCCCCTCGATTCACGAGCCTGGAGCTTTTGTAGTCTTCATTCCTCATAGTTTAGCATCCCCAGTTCAGTTTTGAAGAGACTGAACTTGGCCTCGTCTAGGGGCTTTGTGAAAATATCTGCAATCTGCTTATCCGTGGGGACATAGCAGAGAGAGATGTCCTTGTTTTCCACGTGCTCCCGAATGAAGTGGTAGCGCACTTCAATATGCTTCGTCCTGCTGTGCGATACCGAATTGTTTGCAATGGCAATTGCACTGGAGGAGTCACACTACATTGGTACTTTCTTGAACTGAAGGTCATAGTCTGCTAACTTGTTTCTGATCTATAGTAGTTGTGCACAACAGCTGCCTGCCGAGATATATTCAGACTCTGCTGTGGAGGTTGCAACACAGTTCTGCTTCTTGCTGTTCCATGAGATAAGCCTTCTTCCGAGGAATTGACACGTCCCGAAAGTGCTTTTCATGTCATCCCTACTCCCTTGGGGTTGAGCGACGTATACTTCCTCTTTCAGGTCTCCATTCAAGAATGCCGATTTCACGTCCATCTGATAGACTGTGAATCCTTTGTGAGAGGCATATGCTAGAAACAGACTGATTGCCTCGAGCCTTGCAACCGGCGCAAACGTTTGGTCGAAGTCGATCCCCTCCTCCTGTCTGTATCCTTGAGCCACAAGTCTGGCCTTATTCTTGATGATGACCCTGTGTTCATCCAGCTTGTTTCTGAAGATCCATTTGGTACCAATCACGTTCTGCGTCTTTGGTCTGGGAACCAGAGTCCAGACGTTGCCTCGTTCGAATTGATGCAGCTCATCTTGCATGGATAATATCCAAGACGCATCTTTGTTTGCTTCGTCGAACTTCTTTGGCTCAACCTGCGACAGGAAGCTAAAATACAGAAACTCATTAGTGTACCTCGGCGAGTTCTGACACCGTCTCGAGGATCTCCGATGATGATATTTCTGGGATGATCCCTCACGTGTCAGAGCTCTAGTAGTCTTGCATCAGGAGCTCTAGTATTTTCTGGAGCTCCTTCCTCTTCAGGTAGGACTACTCCATCCTGACCGTCATCATCTCCGATCGGCATTGAGGCGGAGACCTTGACATACTTTGGAGTTGCATCTTTATCGGGCTCATCCAGGTGTAGCTGTTCGATTCTTGCACTTGCATCTTCAAGAAAACCACTGGAAGAATTGCAATTAAGCAATCTTCATTCATCAAATACAACATTTATTGATTCCTCTACCACTAGGGTTTTCTTATTGAAGACCCTATAAGCCCGGTTATGGCTACTATAGCCCATGAATATGCCTTCGAAGCATTTTTCACCAAACTTAGTACACGGGTACTTCCCGTTATTCAGTACATAACATCTGCAGCCAAAGATCCAAAAATAGGACATGGTTGGCTTCCTACCTTTCAGTAGCTCATAAGGCGTCTTATGATGACTCTTGTTGATCAAGGCCCGGTTTTGTACATGACAAGCCGTATTGATAGCCTCTGCCCAGAATTATTCTGGGAGAGAAGCGTCATTCAACATTGTCGTGCAGGCTTCAATGAGCATTCTATTTCTCCTCTCCGCAACTCCATTCTGTTGAGGAGTGCGCGGGGAGGAAAACTCATGAAAGATACCAAGTTCTTCACAGAACTCTGTCATAGCACTATACTCGAACTCTGTTCCATGGTCACTTCTGATTTTGACCACAGAGCAGTTAAGTTCGTTCTGAATCTGCCTGACAAAACTGGTGAAGATGTCAAACGTATCAGACTTGCGTTTTAAGAAGAACACCCAAGTAAACCGAGAGTGATCATCAACAATCACTAGCGTATAAGACTTGCCTCCCAAGCTATGAACTTGCATTGGACCAAACAAGTCCATATGCAGAAGATACATCTGGAGGAGTCTTTGTCAACGATGACCTTAAAGGTAGCCCGAGTCTGTTTGCCCTTCTGGAATGCAGGACAGGGGCTATCTTTGATGCACTTAATAATGGGAGCATCCCTTACTAAGTTTTTAGAAAACAGCATACTAATTGTCTTGAAATTAATATGTGCCAATCTCTTGTGCCATTGTTCACAAAGAGATGCACTGCCTGTTGCTACTAGGCATATGGGGGTAGATGAATCTAAACTAAGAAAATCTAAGCAGAAGATATTTCTGCTCCCAATGCCTGTTAATACCGTCTCCGAAGAGGCACACGATATTATCAGGCATTTATCCTTGCAGAACTTAACGTCATAACCTTTATCACATAATTGACTTACACTGATCAGGTTATGATTTAACTCTTCAACGTAAGCCACGTCGGTGATAGAAATTATACCGTTGGAAATCATACTGTAACCCCTGGTGACTCCTCGATCTAATCCCCTAAAGATGACTTTGGGTCCATTCTCGACTGGAGAGTAATCACGCAGCAGGCTTCTTGTCCCGGTCATATGCCGGGAGCATCCACTGTCCAAGTACAATATGGGAGTTTTGGTGGCCTTTGGACATTCCTGCAAAACAAAATTAATTTCCCTTAGGAACCCAATCGAACTTGGGTCCTAGATTCCTCGTTAGCATACTCCCCCTCGGATGGTTAGCCCTACGAGTGGTCTGCCTCGCATTGCCAACATGAGGAGTCTCGTTATTCCTCGGATTAAACCAGAAATCCACGGCAAAGTGACCAACTTTGCCACAGCACCAGCAGTCAAATCTGTTATACTTTCTCCTAGGAACCTGCTTCACCCTTGGAACGGAAGGTTCAGTTGGGGCCTTGGACCCTGAGGTGGAGGCATCATGATGACAACAGTCGCATGATTTCTTCACCTCCTGGTTTCTCAGTGTAACAGGCTTGGCCTTGGGTGCTTGCTTCCTATTATGGCCGCTAGAGAAGTGGCCATAATCCTCTATTTGAACTTCCTCATAAGGTGCCTTGAAGACACTCTCGCCAAAGTTGCGGGGGAAGGCCCACCCCTCATACCGACTCTTGGTCTTTTCAACCGAGGGCCGGAAGAAGTGGCCATAGGTTGACTCAAAGTCCTGTTCATTGCAGGGAAAGCCAGGCTTCCTGAATACAACAGGGTTGAGTGGGGCCTTTCCCTTTTCTGCAGTAGTGGCCTTCTTAGCAGCCTTATTTCTCCTCTGCTTTTTGTTTCTCCTGGATGATTTACCAGGCACACCCACATGCCCCAAGCCAGCCCCCTTAGCCTGAGAAGAGAAGGTATCAACCAGTGGAAGAACAGTCTTTGGCATAGAGAAGCTTTGGACAATCTTCTTTTCTGCCGTAAGTTATTCTTCCAACTTATTGATTTCTTCCTGTTTAAGGTCAAGGAGACTTAGAGACTCTGAGTGCTTAGAGATCAGGTCCAGGTGCTCTTGTCGGAGAGAAATCAAGCTAGTGATCTCTTCCCTTAGAGAGACACCCTCGACTTTAAGGAATTTGACTTCCTTTTTCTGAGCCCTCAATCTCTTGCGGCACTCCTCGAAGGTGTTGAGCAGAAGCTCATACTTTTCGAGGAGCTCAGCTTCTCGGGCAGATGGGCTGTCCTCGAGATCATCATCAGGAGACTCATAGTCAGAGTCGGAGAGGGGGGTACGAGCATTTACCTTCCCAGTGAATGGGGGGCATTTTCCTTCTGAGTCAGAGCGACCCACCAGCCCGAAGTAGGCTTCCTCATCATTACTGGAGTCTGAGGAATCAAACTCACTCAGTGTCTTTGACTTTTTCGCGATGTAGCTCCTCTCCTTCTTTTTATCTCTAGAGGTTATGTGCTCTTCTACCTTCCCCTTCTCTCTCTTGTCTTGATGGCAGTCGGCCACGACGTGTCCTGGTTTATTGCACCCAAAACAAATGATGTCAGTATGATGATGTTTGTTTGGTTTTGATTCATACCTGTCAGAAGAATAATTCTTCTTCTGATTTCTGGAGGAGGAGCCGTCTCTCTTTCTTTGATTCCTCATCTTGAGGAACTTCTTGAATTCTCGGGTGATGAGGGAGAAGTCTTCTTCAGACAACTCTGAGCCGGAGGAGCATGGCTCGGAGTCTTCCTCCTCATCCTTTTTCCCCGCACGGGATGAAGCCGCACCCTTGCCCTTCCTGGAGTGAATGGCTTTTAGGGCCACAGTCTTTTCCTTGGCTGCGGCCTTCTATGCTTCTTCTTCAGCTTTCCTCGTGTTCAACTGGAGCTCATTGGACATGAGTTTCCCAAAGAGTATCTGAGGATCAGTTTCAGCTAATCTGCCAAACTCTCGGATGGCGTAGATCTTCGTGTCCCATTCCTTAGTAAGGGACCTAAGGAATTTATCATTATGTTCACCATTAGTGAACACTCTTCCATATCCCTTGAGAGCATTGATGATCTTGAGGAAGTTCTCGAAGGTAACTCCGATCTCTTCCTTGGGCCCCTGCCTGAAGGCCTCATATTTCTTGTTCAGGAGGGATCTCCGATCATCCCTCACTTCATCTGTGCGCTCCATCAGGATAATCAAGCTGTGCCAGATATCCTTGGCTGTCCTGTAGTTGCAGAAGTTCTGCATCATGGAGTCATCGACTGCGCTGATTAGTATGTTCTGTGCCTTCTTGTCAAGTCCGACCAGCACCATCTCGTCCTTGTCCATTTCAGAAAGCTTCTTTGGCACCTTTTTGGTAGGATCAATGGTGGAGGCCTTAGTGGGAATATAAAGTCCCTCCTCCACGATCATGAAGAGTCGAGGGTCGACTACTTCCATGTAAAATCTAATCCTTTCCTTCCAGATAGGAAAGTTTAGCCTGGTGCACACTGGGATCTTGCCTGAGTACTTGAGTCCATCCATAGTAGATATCTGCCTTCTTCTTGACACTAGTGGCAGGAACTTACTCAAGGTGTTAACCTTATTGCTGAGTAACCTCCCTCTGATACCACTTGAAAGTCCACTTAGTGCCAACTACCTTCACCTATGGGGGGGGGGGGGGGGAATAGGTGTCTTGCAGCGATTTTAGCGGAATTAAGATTCTACCTGCACAAGTAAACAAAACAACACAGCACAAACAGACACAAGCAGTTATAGTGGTTCCCCGATTTGGGTACGTCCACTTTCCCCTTCGACCTATCTCCCAACAAGGGACGACTCGGTCTCTTCACCAACAGGATTGAAAACCAATCCTCACACTAACGGAAGGAACCCTTCCAACCGAAGGAGTCACCACTCCTCCACCATGGGTTGCACCCAACCCTTACAACGAGGAACCTACGTTCCTTTACAACAAAAATAAAATGGAATGTATAAAATATACAAACTACTTATGGAGTGCTAGGTGTCCCTCTTCGTTCGATGACGCGTTCTTGACGAAGACGAAGAGTCCACGACCTTAGCTCTCACTTAGAATGAATCTCCACGAAACCGGCGGCGGTAAGAAGAGCGGCAGCTTGGCGTTCGGGATCGGCGGCGACAAGAAGTGCGGCGGCTGAGCTTTAGAGATCCAACCTTCGTAGCTATGCTGGCAAGGTCTACCAACGGTCTTCCTTGGATCAATCATCTTGATCGATTCGGAAAGGGAAGGTATTCCCGATCTACAAACCAAGAGACAAAGGATCTCAAGAAGGACACGTGAGACGCGTTGCTTGGCAAAGCTTCTGTCGCCGGAAGATCAGGAGGTATCCACGATCAACGACGATGACTAACTTCTCGAGCGGTGATGGCAGCGGCGGAAGAGAATGCAGAATCATCGAGAATGCAGAATCATCGGAAGGTCACGACAGCAGCTGTGCGTTTTCTTTTTCGACAAATCATCGAGAATGCAGAATCATTCTCGACAAATCGTCGAGAAACACTTGATGAATCTCGAAGATTTTGACTTGGTGTGAGATTTGCACGCGCTGAGTCAGCCGGAGATAGTCGGCGAGAATCAGCCAGTGATTCTCGACGATTTGGCGATATTAGTCGAAACGGCGAGAATCACTTAGTGATTCTCGTCGATTCTTACTTAGACGATATTTCGTCTTTCCACCCGTGAGCTGCTCTTTGGCCCATCCTTTCTCCTTGACTGCTCTTGATCTATCACAGCCCTTTACTTGTAAATAAGTACACTCCAATAGAGAGAGTACACGTAAGCCAACACACTGATCTGCTCAACGAGGGATTACGTTGCGCAGACCCGTGTATATTGACCTACTGCACCCTGACATTGGTGTGTACTTACCGAGGAATAACTGCAAGCACAACTTGAAGACAAATGATCAAATACATTGTCCATTCACCTTAGCTGGTTTAGGGGCTTCTCCAAATCAGGTACATTGTGGATACAATACCCAACAGGGGGGTGAATAGGTGAGTTCTGCATATTTTTGCAGAATAAAAATTGAACGAACGAAGCGCAGAAAATAATCAAACAAATCACAGAGAACACTAGATCTATAGTGGTTCCCCAATCTTGGGTACGTCCACTCTCCACCTCACCGATCTAGCAACACGCTAGACTCTGCTACTTTACTATTACCTCGGATTGAAAACCTATCCTACAACTCGGAGCAATGCCCCTACAACTCGATCCACAAAACGGATCTACACTCGGAAGAAAAATTTCCTACAAAAATCTCGGAGAATAAAAACTCCTACAACTCGGAGACAAAATCTCCTACATGAATAAAAGATTGTGTTCAGAAAAATTATACAAACAGAAGTTATTCATATCTGTAATCTTCAACCGATCGTCCTTCTTGAACTTGAAGCTTTGTAAGAAATAATAAAAGAAGACGGCGGTTAAGTCTCTGGATCTTAAAAGCTTAGGATCAACACGATCAAGAGAGAGATCTAGAGAGATTGAGCAACTTTGTCTGTTGACCGATCCTTATTCTGAATTTCTTTGAATCGAAGAACTACGGTGAGAACGACGATGATGAGCGATGGCTTTCCCAATTTAGAATGAAAAGAAAAATTCAGAATTCTTGATTTCGCCTCTTAGGATTAGTCGAAATGGATAAGGCCTTTCATAGGACAAGACTAACAGTAATAATCATAAATGATTGTACACGTGGACCAATAAGAATCGAGATTAGATTTGAAATTGATTTCATCTGGACTTAACAAAATTTTAGAAAAATGTTCTGCATTTATCAAGTGGTTTATAGACTACTCGAGTACTAACTTCGGATTCTCGAGAGGAAGGGTGTAAGGTTCTCGAGAACAAGACTTAGAGAAATTTCGAACATGAATCCTAGCTTCTCGAGAAGAGACTTTGTTGGTACCCTAGTTTGATTTGAGTTTAGTCGTCTCCTTTTGTCCCTTGACCCAAGAAATATCTATGGTCAATGGTTAGTGGTCTAGCTGTAGAGTCCTCTCTTTTCCAGATGAAGAATTTGGTTAAGAAGTTTGTTCGTTCGACTATCGTCGAACGCCGCTCGACTATCATCGACTGACTGTTCGACGATCGTCTATCAGTTGCTCGACGTTCTGTCTGCGAGGATAGTTCGACTATCGGTTGATAGTTCGACTATCTGTCTGCTTTGATAGTTCGACTATCTGCTTGGATAGGTCGACTATCTGATAGCTCGACTATCTGTTGATAGTTCGACTATCTGTTCTGCGTTGATAGTTCGACTATCTGTTGATAGGTCGACTATCTTTTCTCGCTTGGTAGTTCGACTATCTTCTTTGATAGTTCGACTATCTGATAGTTCGACTATCTGTTGATAGGTCGACTATCTGTTTGTTTTTGATAGTTCGACTATCTGTTGATAGTTCGACTATCTGTTGATAGTTCGACTATCTATTTCGCTTTGATAGTTCGACTATCTATTGATAGGTTGATTATCTGATAGCTCGACTATCTGTTGATAGTTCGACTATCTATTTTGCCTTGATAGTTCGACTATCTGTTGATAGGTCGACTATCTGATAGCTCGACTATCTTCTGATAGTTCGACTATCTGCTGTGATAGTTCGACTATCTCCTGTGATAGTTCGACTATCTGGATCGTTCGACTATCTGTCCGATAGTTCGACGATCTCCGTGCGTCGGTCGACGATCTTCATGGGTCGTTCGACGTTTTCTGTCTGCCTTTATATTTTGTATTTATTTATTATATTTAATTAATTAATATATTATCTGGCATATCTTTTCAGTTGTTTTATGATAATATTTCCAGGCAATATTTGCTCCATCCCTTTTGCCTGAGTCAAATCTTTTCAGATAAAGTTGTTTGTCTTATTAGCTGACATTGTATTTTAATTTATCTGCTGTCAGTCCTTTATAGCCGTTAGACTGAAAAGTCTTTCTTCTGCTATAAAGAGTTTGTTTCTGATGTGACTTTATTTAGTACTTTATTATCAGATTGCTTCCTGCAGCTTCTTCGAAAGAGGTTTATCCCTTTTATAGAATGTTTCTGCTGTAGAGATTGTTTTGTCTTCTTGATATTTACAGCCCAGGTCTCAAGTTTCAGAAGAAGACAAGTAATTCAAATTGAAGAGAGCCGTTGCTTGTTGCTGTTATAAAAAGGACCCTTTGAAGAAGGATTCAAGCTAGCTAACTAGTTACCCAGTTCATCTGCTTTCAAGCCTTCATCAAGATCAAGTCTTCTGCTCTCAGCAATACTCATCCAACTGAGAAGTGTTAAGATCTTCTACTCTTCTTCAACCTGAGTTCTCCTGCTTTCAGGAAGTTCTAACTCAGAGTTCTTTTGAAGAAGAAGAAGAAGAAGATAGCTGCTTGAAGATCTTTAATTTTATTATTTATTATCTTCTTGTAGTTTTTCCTTCAGATCTTTCTGAAGAGTTTTCTGCACTGAAGCAAGACTTCACCTGGACATCTTTGAGCCAGGGGGAGCCTTGATTCTTTAGAGCTTTCTAGCTCAGTGCAAGTTCTTGTGCTTCTCTAATCTTTTGTAAAATAGAGAAGACATCTTAACCTTCTTCCCCCTCCTATACAGGGTTATTACTCCCTTCAAAAGTATCCCTTGGTGGCAGGGCACCTGATCAAAAACCTGTGCTTGGTTTTTTAGACACCTGATCAAAAGTCTAAAGGGTTTCTGGATCTACCTAAAGCAGATCCTGTTGGTGGCAGGGCACCTGATCAAAAACCTGAGTGGATTCCTACCTTGTTGGTAGAAGAGTGGACGTACCCAAGTTATTTGGGGAACCACTATAAATTCCTTGTGTCGTCTGGATTGCCTTGTTTAATTCCTGCATTGTGGCTGTGAATAGATATAACTAGGTTGTTAGTTGCTGATTAGGATTTCCAAGCCTTAACTGTAATTACAGTTAGCTTGAGTTTGTGCACAACACTTGTGTTAGGCTATAGGGTTAATTCCATATCTATAATCTTTTAATTCCGCAATTCACTCCAAGGGAGTTGGGTAGACCATTAAGTTTTGTCTAGTGCAAAATTTGATAACTCTATTCACCCCCCCTCTAGAGTAGTATCTATCCCTTCACTTTCAATTGGTATCAGAGGGAGGTTATGGGTTCAAGACCGGGGGGCGCTATTAAATCCTAATTTTTCCCTTCTACCTGTGTGGGTCCGGTGGGTCAGGCAACCGTGGACATGTGGTAACCCCACCTCTGAGCCGTGTGGGCCATGTGGTAACCCCACCTCTGAGCCGACGGGTTGTGCTGGACGCCAGGGGGGGGGGATTGTTGGGTCCGGCGTTCCTTCACTTGACCCGTGGCGCTCTGCTACTTATATATATAATTAAGTAGCGCCCTCTCCAACAGTCCGGGCTTTTGGTGCAGTTGGGTATGCGCTTGATCCTTCAGACTTCTACTGCTCGAGGACTAGTAAAACTTCTCGAGAACTAATATGACTTCTCGAGAACCAGACTTCTTCTCAAAACAATTTTTCTTCATACTCGAGTACTGGTCCTCTGACTTCTCGAGACAAGGCTTGGCCTTCTCGAGTACTGGCTTATGATACTCAAATATAACACTTAGAAAATTTCTGAAATGAATTATTTAGTAAACTCGAGATATAGATAAGTAGTACTTGAGTACTCCAAGTCTTACTCGAGTAATGGACTTAGCTTTCTCGAGAGTGATTTCTGTTACTCGAGAACTTTACTTAGTATACTCGAGAATTCATTCCAACACTACTCGAGTACAACATATACTACTCAAGTAATGGACTTAGAAAAAATATTGCTTTCTGAAAATTATTTTTCTTCAAATGAAATCAACAACCATTCTTCCTTCCATTGCTTTAGTGTTTGAAAATGAAGTGTGTCCCAATAGAGAGGATATACACAAGTCAACACCATGGATCACACAATGAGGGATTATATTGTATGGTCTTGTGTTTGGCTACTCATTGTAGACGGACATTTGTCTACACTTGGCAATTATATCCCGCAAACACAAAACTCAATAAAGGCATCAAATACAACTTAATTCATCTTAGTTCAAGGGTGACTTCATACAAATCTTGATTATTGTGGATACAATACCCAATAGTGTTGCTATCTCCAATATAGAGTTAGAGTACATTGCAGCAGGTAGCTGCTATGGTCAATTGCTATGGATACAACATCAGCTTGAAGACTATGACATTAAGATAAGTAGAACTCCTATATATTATGATTCTACTAGTGTAATTTCTATTGCTAGGAATCCTATTTCACATAGCAAGACTAAGCACATAGAAATTAAGTATCATTTTATTAGGGAGCATGCTGAGAAAGAAGACATTTGCCTAGAGTTTGTCTCCACCTACAAACAAGTGGCTGATATATTCACTAAGTCACTAGATGAAGCCAAGTTCAACACATTCAAAATTGAGTTCGGTATGTTAAACCTAGAATAGCTTCAGGTACTCCCTAAGGTATTATGCTTGGTATAGGTTTGTTCTCTTTGCAGGTGATATAGACCTAGTGGAAAGCAAGATGAGAGAAGATGCTTCTTCTCAAGTGGTATCAGCACCTGTAGGACTAGAGACTTTCAAGTAGACTTTTCAAGTGTTGTAGAGAATTTCCAGTGATACTGAATTTCAAATGTTATCAAGTGGTATCAAGTGATATACAAGTCAGCCCTGTATAAGGGGCATGTTGGCTGCTGTAATCCTGGCTTCATCTACATCAGCTAGGGGGAGAACACAAGGGGAGAAAATGACCTAATGCTCCTTCCTGACTATTTGAAGAGGTCAAAAAGGGGGAGAGATAGAGGTCATGTTTACCTTTGGTTGATCAAGCTCAAGGGGGAGGGATAGAAGATGACTATCAGTAAGGATCAAGCTCCTTCATGGCAGAAGCACAAGGGGAGAAAGTCATGAGGAGACTAGGTTGATCAAGCAAGAAGGGATCAAGCTAAGAGATAATCCTCTAAGGTGTAAATCACCATGCAACAATCCAGGGGGAGTAGGTAAAATTCATTTCACTGAATTTAATATGAATATGCTTTTATTGCCTGTGTAATGTGTATCTCATTGACTAAGGTAATTGATCATTAGTTTTGACATCTTCAAATAGGGGGAGATTGTTGGGTCCATTGATCCCAATGACCCTGATTTGATGATGTCAAACGTGTCAATGAGTTGACATAGTTATATTTGATATATGGTTAAGTTCATGCATACAAGTTAGTCTTTGTCACAATGATTGGACAGCTAGTTCAAGAGACAATGACTAGTGGACTCAAGGTGGAGCTGGAAACTCAGAAAACTACCTAAGTCCCAAAGCATTGAGTGAGGCAAGCTCACTCAATTCCATTCAGCTAACAGTGCTGAGAGAAGGTATGCAGTCAAAACTGACAGTATTGCAAAGACAGAAATCGGGCTAAGTCCAGAAGCGTTGAGTGAGCTCAACTCACTCAACGCTCAACTCACTCAATGCCATACAACTAGAAGCGTTGAGTCAAGGTTATCCTGTCATAGCCTTACTGTGAAGAATCTAGAAAATCGGCTAAGTCCAAAATCGTTGAGTGAGGCAAGCTCACTCAATGCTCTCAACGCCATCAAGCAAAGCTGAAGAAATTTCTAAGTCCTGAATCGCTGAGTCTACCATTCGTCAAGCTGAGCTTAGCTTTCGTCGACCGGAGTTCAGAGTTCATCGATCTCAGCTTTTACCTATAAGAAGGAATCAGCTATCAGAATCATCGACCGGAGTTCATAATTCGTCGACTAGAGTTAGATTTCATCGACTGGAGTTCAGATTTCATCGACCTCAGCCTTCACTTGAAGAAAGAATTGGGCTGAGATAATTCATTGATAATACGTTTTGTAGCCTAAACTATTATCGTATTTTATATTTTATATTGTACAAATTATGTCTATTATTAGTTTATTTTTATCCTTTTTATGTAAATTTTATTGCCACTAACTTTTTCCTGTCTTTTTGCAGGTTTTCAGAAAAATCGCCAAAATGGCCTGTCACGCCCCCCTGTCACGCCCTCCTTGGGCGTGACCTTGGGCGTGTCACCCGATCCCGAGGACACCTGCTGGAAGGGACAGATAACGGACAAAACCGCTGTCACGCCCCCCTGTCACGCCCTCCCTGGGCGTGTCACCGGGCGTGACACGGGCGTGTCGCCCTCTGCCGCAAAGCCTGCCGCCGCATTAAATGTCGTTCCGTCTCAGCACGCAAATAGTACTGTCACGCCCCATGTCACGCCCGTGACATGGGCGTGACACCCTCCTTTTTCGGCGACTGACGGATTTTCGACCAATGATTTGGACATGACATGCCTGTCACGCCCCCCTGTCACGGGCGTGACCTAGGGCGTGACCACCGACGTACCGAAGCAATCATCCCTCCCGCCAGAATCCAGAGCCTGAGGTCAACATAGTACTGTCACGCCCCCTGACACGCCCCCCCTAGGGCGTGTCGGAGGGCGTGACCGACCCGAGAAAAAATCTATAAATTGAGCCCCCCTCCTCCCCATTTCAGCAAGCTTTGGTTGAGTGGGGGAGGTGCTGCCCCTTTGTTTCTTGATGTTTTTTCATGCTTTCTCTCTCTCTCTCTCCCCCTCTCTTTGTACTTTTTGGTTAACCCTAGTTTAATCATAGTTTGTGCTAGCTTTTAATGTAATTTTCTTCTTGCTTAGTGCTTAATGTAGGGCTAGAATAGGGTTTAATTTTCATGCACTTGTAACTTTAATTTTCAATAGTGTAACTTGCCCTTTTTATTAATAAAAGTGTTTTTTTTTTAGTTTGTGTTCTTCTTATGCTTTTCTACTCATCTTCCCCCTTTCACTCCATTATGATTAACTAATCCTCCTTGTACTCGATCTTGATGATCCGAGGTTAGAGCGATTATGTTATGATGTTTTAATTAATCTTTTCTTTTTAGGTTAGGGCCTTGAATTACTCTTGATTTATCACGGGTCGGAGGTATATTTTCGATATATACTCTCCGCCTTTGCTTTCATTCTGGGCTAGCCGAGAGGCCGAAAGAATGAAGTGAGCATTCAAGAGTAAAGGGAGTTGTACGCACCCCTCGAGAGAGGCAGACGTCCAAATCTCCCGGATTGGAGTAAAATCCAATAGTGGGGTTCACCGCGTAAAGCGAGTTTTAGGCCTCCGATTTAGACGAGAGTCGGTCGGACCTTCCTAAACTCAGTTGGGCACGACTTCGAGAGAAGCGTGTTCAAGCTTTAGGAACCTCCACGGTCAAGGACCCTTATCCTATTAAGTTTAGATTTTTATCGCATTTTCTTAATCGTCTTTAGCCGAGGTGAATCTCGATCGGGTGCATTTCCATTTCATATTGTTCTACCTTTTGTAGTAATCTCATATATTGTGCTCTTTTATTAACTGCAGTAGTTTCCGTTCTAGCTTAGTTGTTTACTTAATAGCCCTCTTAATTGCAGTGTTTCTTTTTCTAGAATAGCTTTACTTTCTCCCCTGCACTTAGATTTTCTAAAACCCTAGTTTTTCCGTCGATAAGATAATAGCGTTCGTGTGAGTAAGCTTAGCCAACAGTTCCCGGATCTTAATACGACACTTGTGTCCCCTTGCTACAATTCGATAGGTATACTTGCCTCATCGGGTTGCTAGTTCGGTTGCGTTTATTTCTTCGAACCCTAGCGCGCAACAAGTTTTTGGCGCCGTTGCCGGGGAGCCAACTTCCGTTGATATTTTGAAAACACGAACCTATTAATTTTATCTCTTCTCTTTCTCATCCCCTTTCTTTAAAGTTTTAAAAAAAAAATCAAAAAAATTTTATCACCGCTCTTAATAGAAACCAACCTCACAATTTTTCTACGCCACCTAATTCTCTCGAAAAGGGCAAAGGGCTTTAAGCGCCACTGTCTTGTCTAGTACCTTGCGAACCCTTCACGGGGTAGTCCTTGGGAAGTTCGGGAGTTAATCTATAAAAAAATCTATTTCAAAAAAAAAAAATTTAATTTAATTTTCTAAATCTAGTTTTTCTTTCTAGTTTATCCTTTTTCTCTTTCTCTTCTTCTTTTCTGTTCTTTTAGTGCATGACCCGCGGGAGTCCGTCGGTTATTTTGGACTTGGACCACGAAATTGAGCGTACTCTTCGGAGAAGATCGCGATTTCAAGGTCCTACCATCCAAGTGCCGGTTGAGGACTCCGAGTCATTTAATACTTTAAGAATGGAAGAACCCAACGTAGATGAGGCCGTGCAAAGGACTATGTCCTATTATGCACGACCGAACCTCGAGGGAACAGAATCGAGTATAGTCCGCCCTACTATAGCAAATAATAACTTTGAACTAAAGCCTAGCATAATTCAAATGGTGCAGCAATATGTGCAATTTGACGGACTTCAAGATGAAGATCCGAACGCACATATAGCTAGCTTTCTTGAAATTTGCGACACCTTCAAGATAAATGGTGTCACAAATGATGCGATAAGGCTAAGACTCTTCCCTTTCTCGCTAAGAACTAAAGCTAAGCAGTGGCTAAACACACTTCCGAAAAATAGCATAACTACTTGGAATGAATTAACTGAAAAATTTTTGGCGAAGTACTTTCCGCCAGCTAAAACCGCAAAACTTAGGAACGACATCTCTGCCTTCGGACAAATAGACTCTGAAACCCTTTACGAAACCTGGGAGAGATTTAAAGAATTATTAAGACGATGCCCACATCACGCGCTGCCTGTATGGTTACAAGTGCAGACGTTTTATAACGGGCTAAATCAAAGCACGAAGCAAATGATAGACGCAGCTTCTGGCGGTACTTTAAATCATAAGACCCCGGAAGCCGCTCTTGAGCTTTTTGAGGACATGGCCATGAACACTTATCAGTGGAATGTGCCTAGGTCCCGCCCGAACAAGCCTGCAGGTATCTATGAAGTGGACAACGTCTCCCAGCTCGCTCTGCAAGTAGAAATCCTAAGCAAAAAAATCACGGAGATGACTGCTGCCTCCGCCCCTCAGGTATGGGAATCTGCAACCCCTACTCCAGAACATTTAGATTATGTTAATAACTTGCCTAGAACTGCTTTTAATAATTTTTCTGCTGCGAATTTTCATCCGCCTGGTTTTAATTTTCCGAATAGTTATAACCCCGCTTTAAGAAATCACCCGAACTTTTCATGGAGTAATCCATCGAATGCGATGCGCCCACCCCCGCAAAATGATTTTTCTGCACCACCACAACCACCACCTCTTCAAAATTACCCAAAACCTCCAAGCTTGGAGGAATTACTTTCTAAATATATCACCACAAATGACGCCACTATAAGAACGTTAACCGGAAGCGTAAAAAGTCTAGAAAATCAAGTAGGACAGCTCGCGAAAATAATTTCTGAGCGACCCGCAGGGTCTCTTCCTTCCAATACCGAACCCAACCCGAGAGAGCAAGCGAAAGCTATAACTCTTCGGAGTGGGAAGCAAGTCTCCGGTATGGTAAGTGAAGAGCCCGAGGCAAGCTCCGCTCTCGCTTTTAAAAATCAAAGCTCCGCTCCTGCTTTTAAAAATCAAAGCTCTGCTCCGCTTACACCCTCTGCTGAAGAAGTAATCACCCCCGCTTTAGAAAATAATCTCACTCCACCACCCATCTTCAAAAATAATTTAACTCCTCCATACCCCTCTGAACTTAATAGACAACGTCAAGATGATCAGTACTCCCGCTTCTTAGAAATCTTCAAACAAATCCACATTAATCTTCCCTTCCACGAGGCTATTTCGCAAATGCCGAAATACGCCAAATATCTTAAAGACCTCCTCACAAACAAGAAGAAGTTAGAGAATCTTTCGCACGTCACGCTTAACGCCGAGTGCTCCGCCGTTTTAACAAACGGTTTGCCGAAGAAAATCAGTGACCCGGGTAGTTTCTCTATCCCGTGTGTCTTCGGTGATCTCTTTGTTAAACACGCGTTAGCCGACTTAGGCGCAAGTATAAACCTGATGCCCTTTTCGTTGTTCAAAAAGTTAGGGATTGGTAGCCTTAACCCCACGCGTATGAGTATCCAGCTAGCCGATAGATCCGTCAAGTACCCGTTAGGAATAGTGGAGGACGTTCTAGTGAAAGTCGACAAGTTCATCTTCCGGTGGACTTTGTCATTTTGGACATCGAAGAAGACGTCGAGGTTCCCCTGATCCTTGGCCGACCCTTCCTTGCCACCTCCCGAGCCATCATTGACGTAAGCAATGGTAAGCTCTTTCTTCGAGTAGGCGACGACGAAGTCACATTTCCGATCACCCCTTCGATGAAAAACACCTTAGCGAACGATGACTCATGTTTTTTCATAGACGCCGTGAGTGATGATTCTTCCTACTGCCTCTCCGACTTTGAAAAAGAATTTTCTACTTTTTGCTCCTCTTCTCTTACAACAGAATCACTGCAAGGAAGTGATGAATCTTCTTATTGTCTTTCTGAGTTTGAAAAAGAGTTTTCTGATTTTTGTTCTTCCTCTTTTCTTACCACTGAATCTGTACAAGAAGCCGTCTTGGCTGCTAGCCCCACCCCTTATTACGTTCCTTATAAAAAAAAAGTTTATGAAGATATTATTTTTGAAAAAGAAAGAATCTCAAAATCCTCTTATGAAGAACCCCCTACCCTAGAACTTAAAGAACTTCCCGAACACCTTAAGTATGCTTTCTTAGAAAAAGACTCCAAGTTACCAGTTATCGTTTCGGCCTACCTCACAGATACGCAGAACGATAAACTTCTTCTAGTTCTACGTAAGCATCGCCGGGCTATTGCTTGGCAAATTTCTGATATCAAGGGCATAAGCCCATCTTTCTGTACACATAAAATTTTAATGGAAGATAATTCGCGTAACTCTATCCAACCTCAGCGCCGTATAAACCCGAATATGAAAGAAGTAGTTAAGGGCGAGGTTATGAAACTATTAGACGCAGGAATTATCTACCCTATATCAGACAGTAAGTGGGTTAGCCCCGTTCAGGTAGTTCCAAAAAAGGGAGGGATAACCGTAGTTAGTAATGAGAATAATGAATTAATCCCAACACGGACGGTGACGGGTTGGCGTATGTGCATAGATTACCGTAAGTTAAATGACGCCACCCGTAAGGACCACTTTCCTCTACCGTTTATCGACCAGATTTTAGAACGTCTCTCCGGCCATAGCTTTTATTGTTTTCTCGATGGCCTCTCGGGGTACTTTCAAATACCCATCTCTCCCGAGGACCAAGAGAAAACTACGTTTACTTGTCCCTTCGGCACCTTCGCGTACCGGAGAATGCCGTTTGGATTATGCAATGCGCCGGCTACATTCCAACGATGTATGCTCGCAATATTTGACAAGTACGTAGAAAGCATTATGGAGGTATTCATGGACGATTTCTCCGTGTTCGGCGATACCTTCGATAGATGTTTAGAAAACCTCGAAAAAGTCTTAGAACGATGCGAAGAAACTAACCTTGCCCTAAATTGGGAAAAATGCCATTTTATGGTGAGGGAAGGGTTAGTTTTGGGTCATAAAATTTCTGCTAAAGGTATTGAGGTAGACGTTGCCAAGATAGAAGTTATTGAGAAGTTGCCGCCACCTACAAACATAAAAGCTATAAGAAGTTTCCTAGGCCACGCTGGTTTTTATCGTCGTTTTATAAAGGACTTCTCCAAGATCACTAAGCCCCTCACCCATCTCTTAGAAAAAGACGCTCCATTCATTTTTGATGACTCTTGTAATTCTGCCTTTGAATCAATTAAAGAAAAGTTAATTAACGCACCAATTATGATAGCTCCGGTGTGGGACCTTCCTTTCGAGATTATGTGCGATGCGAGTAGTTTTGCGGTGGGAGCCGTATTAGGTCAACGCATATCTAAGAACTTCCACCCCATCTATTACGCTAGTAAAACCCTCACATCTGCACAAGAAAATTACACCACAACAGAGAAGGAGCTCTTAGCCGTAGTATTTGCGTTTGATAAATTTCGCCCTTACATTACACTTTCAAAAATCATTGTTTTTACGGACCACTCGGCCCTCAAGTACCTTCTTGCCAAAACGGATGCCAAGCCTCGCTTGATTCGCTGGGTCTTACTCCTCCAGGAGTTTGACTTAGAGATCCGTGATAAGCGAGGAGCCGAAAACTTGGCCGCCGACCATTTATCAAGATTAGATAACCCCTTTATAGAAAAATTAAATGAAAAATCTTTTAATGATTATTTTCCTGATGAGAAGCTGCTT
The DNA here is from genome assembly GCA_039513925.1 of Platanthera zijinensis. Classification (NCBI taxonomy): domain Eukaryota; kingdom Viridiplantae; phylum Streptophyta; class Magnoliopsida; order Asparagales; family Orchidaceae; genus Platanthera; species Platanthera zijinensis. Next base: position 76,338,961 of record CM077086.1, read on the forward strand.
GTAGTTAATACATCTACTTCTCCTTGGTTCGCGCACATCGCCAACTATCTAGTGGCCCGGGTGCTCCCAAAAGAGTTCTCCTCTCAGCAGAAGAAGAAATTCTTTTCTGAGCTGAAGAACTACTTTTGGGAAGACCCGCATCTTTTCAAAATTTGTGCGGATCAAGTGATAAGGAGATGTGTTTCTTTTGATGAAGGAATTGATATTCTAAAACATTTGCATGAGGGTCCGACAGGTGGGCACTATCAAGCTGCTCGCACCGCTCATAAGGTGCTTTGCGCGGGTTTTTACTGGCCTAGCCTGTTTAAAGACGCGCAAGCCTTTGTGAGCAGGTGTGATAGTTGCCAACGGTCGGGCAATATTTCTAATAAAAATGAAATGCCGCAAAATTATTTCTTAGAGTGCGAAATTTTCGACCTCTGGGGAATTGATTTTGTTGGCCCCCTTCCTTCAAGCTTCGGAAACAAATATATTTTAGTTGCTGTTGATTATGTTTCACGATGGGCTGAAGCCCAAGCTCTTCCTACGAACGACTCCCGAGTTGTAGTCATGTTTTTAAAAAAATTATTTTCTAGATTCGGTACGCCACGCGCAATCGTTAGCGATAGGGGTTCCCATTTCTGTAACGCGCAATTTTCAAAATCCTTACTAAATACGGCGTTACGCATAAACTGTCCACTGCCTACCACCCCAAACTAACGGTCAAGTCGAAGTAGTAAATAGAGAAATAAAAAGAATATTAGAAAAGACTGTTTCAACTTCTAGAAAAGACTGGTCAACCAAACTTGACGATGCTCTATGGGCCTACCGAACAGCGTACAAAACCGCCCTCGGATGTACGCCGTATCGGCTGGTCTATGGAAAATCGTGCCATCTGCCCGTGGAGTTAGAACACCGCGCCTTTTGGGCCTTAAAATTTTTAAACTTCGATCCCCACTCAGTCGGTGACCTTCGAAAATTTCAACTAAATGAACTCGATGAGTGGCGCTCTTATGCTTATGAAAATAATAAACTTTATAAAGAGCGGACGAAGCGTTTACACGATAAACACTTAAGGCACCCTAAAAACTTTAAGCCGGGCGACCAAGTCCTGTTATATAACAGTCGTTTACGTTTATTTCCGGGCAAATTAAAATCTCGCTGGTCTGGCCCATTTTCTGTTTTAGAAGTATTTCCTTATGGAACTGTTTTAATTTCTCACCCTGATAAGGGTAATTTCAAAGTGAATGGTCAGCGTCTTAAACTGTATTTCTCTGGTGATGATGATGTCAGTCCAGACACTATTAAGTTTCTGCTTCACGAACTTTAATCTTGAAATTTTTATTTTTTTTTTTTTTTTTTTGCCAAAAACAATTTTATTTCGGGACAACAATATTTTTGGACAATATTATTTTTGATGCGTCGAGCTCAACGACGCTTTAACCAAAGGGCGCTCTTGGGAGGCAACCCAAGTTATCTTTTTCTGTTTTCTTTATTTTACAATTTTTGCCTCGGACGGCTCCGACAAGCTGAAGCTTCTACGATCGCCTGCTCCAACATTGCTGAATCCATCACAAAGTCCAAAGAAGACATTCGGGGATCGACATCACTCAGCTTTCGCAGCAAATAAATCCGGGGAAGTACCTGTATTTCAATTATGTCTTTTCAATTCTGCACTTTATTTTTCTCTCCTTCTCCAATCCCCTTCTTTAGCCATTGAGGACAATGTCTGTTTTAAGCTTGGGGAGGATTTCCTCCTTCATTTTTGCTTAGTGTAAATAATTTCCTTTTTTGTAAATAGTTCTATAAAAAAAAAAAAATGAATATCTTAAAATTCCAAAAAAGAGAAAAATTTTCCAAAATCCAAAAAAAAGAGAATATTTCTCAAAATAAAAAATATATATGTATTTTTGAATAGTTTAGACATTTTGGTATTTCAATAGTACCCCTAGTTTTTAGTTTTGTTTTACTCAAAATCTCCTATAAACAACTTAGTTAATTATAATATTTCTAATCGTCCTTTTTAATTATGTTTCACAAGTAAAATGTTGGCCATGCTGTGTTTCTAATTCACGGTAGCACGTTAAGGTGAAATATTTTTCTAAAACTCGCATTTCTATTATGGTTTTTTGTTGTTTATTTCCTTTACTTTCTCAAAAAAATTCATCATCCACTATTTTCTTTCTCGTTTTTGAATAACTTTTGTAAAGTCAACTTTTGAATAACGTAGTAGATGTGAACGATCCAAGTCACCTATTATTTCTATTTTCAAGTTAATTTCATCAATCTTCTTTTATTATCTAGGACTCGCTTTTTGAAAATTTTTCAAACCTTTGTTTTAAATAAATTCAAAAGCGTGAAAATGATTTAGGCCATTTTTGTTTTCGTTTGAGCTTTCCTGCCAACCTAAAATATCTTTTACCACTAGTTAGCCGTTTTTGAGCCTTTTTCCGATTTCATTTGATAGCTCCTCTCTTCATTTCAGTTTCACCAAAGCCAAAATTTCCAACCTATCGAATCGCACTAGCCTTTTTGAGTTTCATAAATTATTTTGACGATTTTTGATAGGGTATTTTGTGATTTTTTTGTGAGAAAGGTTTTCGAAAAAAAAAAAAGGAAGTATGTTCAAAAGTGATGTTTATTTTTGTTTGGCCAACTCAAAAAGGAAAATAAAAAAATTTGTGGCCTTTTGTTTTGAAAAAAGAAAAAAAAAAAAATGAAAAATGAAAAATGAAAAGAAAAAGAAAAAAAAAAAAAATGTGTACATATTTTTATGAAAGTTTTTGAAACTCTTTGTTTTGGTTTAGTGTGATTTTAAACCTTCACGTTTATCTTTGAATTCCACTCCTAATCATTTTCCTAAACCAAACGTTTCTGTCCTATTTAAGTCCTTTTGATTCACGCTTTTTGTTTTTTATTTAACAACTAAGAAAAGAAAAACAGTAAATCAGTTTTGGTTTTAGATTTAAACCTAGATTTTTGATAATTAAATTGATATAATTATAATGCGTTGCTTGGATCTAGTAACAACTCAATGCGTGTTTTTCATTTTTGTTGCTTTACTTAAGTCCATTTAAAAAAATCTCGCTAAAATTTTGGATGATTTGTTTTTATTAAGTAAAGTTTATAAAAGTTTTACCATACCTAAATAATTGTTTTAGACTTACATTTCACCTTTTCCCTACTAAGAATTTCGCATAGTACTTGTGTAGGCATAATTAGAAGTTTTTGATTAGTCCTTTTTATAAATATCTAGTTTTTATATTTTTGCTTGGGGACAAGCAAAGCTTAAGCTTGGGGGAATTTGATAATACGTTTTGTAGCCTAAACTATTATCGTATTTTATATTTTATATTGTACAAATTATGTCTATTATTAGTTTATTTTTATCCTTTTTATGTAAATTTTATTGCCACTAACTTTTTCCTGTCTTTTTGCAGGTTTTCAGAAAAATCGCCAAAATGGCCTGTCACGCCCCCCTGTCACGCCCTCCTTGGGCGTGACCTTGGGCGTGTCACCCGATCCCGAGGACACCTGCTGGAAGGGACAGATAACGGACAAAACCGCTGTCACGCCCCCCTGTCACGCCCTCCCTGGGCGTGTCACCGGGCGTGACACGGGCGTGTCGCCCTCTGCCGCAAAGCCTGCCGCCGCATTAAATGTCGTTCCGTCTCAGCACGCAAATAGTACTGTCACGCCCCATGTCACGCCCGTGACATGGGCGTGACACCCTCCTTTTTCGGCGACTGACGGATTTCCGACCAATGATTTGGACATGACATGCCTGTCACGCCCCCCTGTCACGGGCGTGACCTAGGGCGTGACCACCGACGTACCGAAGCAATCATCCCTCCCGCCAGAATCCAGAGCCCGAGGTCAACATAGTACTGTCACGCCCCCCTAACACGCCCCCCCTAGGGCGTGTCGGAGGGCGTGACCGACCCGAGAAAAAATCTATAAATTGAGCCCCCCTCCTCCCCATTTCAGCAAGCTTTGGTTGAGTGGGGGAGGTGCTGCCCCTTTGTTTCTTGATGTTTTTTCATGCTTTCTCTCTCTCTCTCTCTCCCCCTCTCTTTGTACTTTTTGGTTAACCCTAGTTTAATCATAGTTTGTGCTAGCTTTTAATGTAATTTTCTTCTTGCTTAGTGCTTAATGTAGGGCTAGAATAGGGTTTAATTTTCATGCACTTGTAACTTTAATTTTCAATAGTGTAACTTGCCCTTTTTTATTAATAAAAGTGTTTTTTTTTAGTTTGTGTTCTTCTTATGCTTTTCTACTCATCTTCCCCCTTTCACTCCATTATGATTAACTAATCCTCCTTGTACTCGATCTTGATGATCCGAGGTTAGAGCGATTATGTTATGATGTTTTAATTAATCTTTTCTTTTTAGGTTAGGGCCTTGAATTACTCTTGATTTATCACGGGTCGGAGGTATATTTTCGATATATACTCTCCGCCTTTGCTTTCATTCTGGGCTAGCCGAGAGGCCGAAAGAATGAAGTGAGCATTCAAGAGTAAAGGGAGTTGTACGCACCCCTCGAGAGAGGCAGACGTCCAAATCTCCCGGATTGGAGTAAAATCCAATAGTGGGGTTCACCGCGTAAAGCGAGTTTTAGGCCTCCGATTTAGACGAGAGTCGGTCGGACCTTCCTAAACTCAGTTGGGCACGACTTCGAGAGAAGCGTGTTCAAGCTTTAGGAACCTCCACGGTCAAGGACCCTTATCCTATTAAGTTTAGATTTTTATCGCATTTTCTTAATCGTCTTTAGCCGAGGTGAATCTCGATCGGGTGCATTTCCATTTCATATTGTTCTACCTTTTGTAGTAATCTCATATATTGTGCTCTTTTATTAACTGCAGTAGTTTCCGTTCTAGCTTAGTTGTTTACTTAATAGCCCTCTTAATTGCAGTGTTTCTTTTTCTAGAATAGCTTTACTTTCTCCCCTGCACTTAGATTTTCTAAAACCCTAGTTTTTCCGTCGATAAGATAATAGCGTTCGTGTGAGTAAGCTTAGCCAACAGTTCCCGGATCTTAATACGACACTTGTGTCCCCTTGCTACAATTCGATAGGTATACTTGCCTCATCGGGTTGCTAGTTCGGTTGCGTTTATTTCTTCGAACCCTAGCGCGCAACATTCATCAATCTCAGCTTCACTGTTTCATCAAGCTGAGCTCAGGTTTCGTCGAACTGAGCTCGAAGTTCGTCGACCTCAGCCTTCACCTGAAGAAAGAACTGAGCTGAGAAAATTCGTCGATCTCAGCTTCACTATTTTGTCAATCTTAGCTCAAATTTCGTTGAGCTGAGCTTGAAGTTTGTCGAACATGGGATTTAAGAAAAGTTAGTTGATTTTGGCTACGTCTAGAATGATGTTGACTCAATAAAGTCAACAAGTCAACAAAGTTCAGATTCGATGCAAATCTACATTAAAATCGCCGTCAGTCTACAGTGGATCTCAAGTTAATAAAGCTGAGGTTTTAACCACCATTAAAACGGAGACACGAGTTGATCATCTCCCCAATGTGTTGGGATTATAAATAGCAGAAGAGATCGAGATTTAAGAATGATTATTGGATTAATTTCTGATTAACTTTCTGAAAAAATGAGAAGCGGAGTTCATCGTCTTCATCTACCATTGTTGTAGAAGCCAAGAACCTCAAGTTCAAATCTGAAGGGCTTCTGAGTTTGTTGGTGTAATCAACATCCACTCCAGCAGGTTCAGAGTAATCATAGAACCTCAAGTTCATATCTGAAGGGATTCTGAGTTTCTGGTGCAATCAACATCCACTCCAGCAGGTTCAGAGTAATCCTCTGAGAGACGAATCAGCCTAGGTGTGCCCTAGCTGAAGTTATCTTCTCGATCCAAGCCGAGCTAGAATCTGAAGATCAATTCGCTGGATCAAAGAAGAAGGAAGGGCTGAAATTTGCTCAGTCCAAATCGGGAGATATTCCTGAAGAAGAAGCAGATTCATCTGCTAGTTGATTCCAGAACAAGTCGGGCATCATTTCAAGATCACTATAACATCTTGTTCTTGTGAAGGCAAAGTTAGGGGGGACATCTGCTCGGTCTGGGTAGAACGCACAAAGAATTTTCTCTAGTGTTTGTAATTTATTATCTTGAATATTTCTGTATAGGATTCATTTTGAATTTGAGTGGTAAGGCAAAGGCCTGAGTTGTTATCCTGTGTTATAAAGGCTGAGGTAGAGCAGGAGTTGCCTGAGTTATAGGTGTGTGGATTCACACTGAGGTAGTGCAGGATTGCCTGAGCTGTAGGAGTGTGGATGAGGTAGAGTTCTTGGGAAGAACTTGAGTTGTAGGATCTTGGTTATCTGAGTGGTAGGGCTTGCGCCTGAGTTGTAGGAGCCGGTTGGGCTATGAGCTGTAAGATCTGAGGCTCTAAGAAAGATAAAAGGAAGTTTGGCTGAATCTAGTATACTGATAGATAGGCGAAGGGGGAAAGTGGATGTACCCATTAATTGGGGAACCACTATATATCTCTATGTATTGTGCTGTGTACTGTGCTGTGTACTGTGCTGGTATTGATTGTGATAAGATTGTTGTGCTGTGATTTTAATCGATAAGTTTCCTAAGTTTTTAAATTGGACCTATTCACCTCCCCTCTAGGTGATTAGTTGTTCTTGAAATCAAGACTTTCACAATTCACTCAATGAAATTTGACATACTCGGCGAAATTGGGCATACTTGACAAATTTTAAAAGTCACTTGACGAATTGGACAGGTGTAGCGCAAGACACGACACCCGACGATCAAATACAGAAAGACTCGACAAAAACCGTCAGATAATTCCGACGAATTCCGTCGGGATAATCCGACGAATGGCCTGATCCTTTTTGACGAGCGGCACAGACACTTCCGATGAATTCTAATAAAATGACTCGATGGATTTGGACATACACAACACACACAAAAATTAACAAACTATAGAGATAAATAACCAAGCAATTTGTACTAGAAAGCTAACAATCAGAGATGAGAACGAGAAAAGAGGAAAATGAATGAAACACCACTTGCCTCAAAACATCAGGAAAACGTCCACTCGCGCGCTCCGCTTCGAGGATCATCCGTAAGAACACTCTGTATCCAATTCATGAAACTTTTCAGTGCAAATGAGGGTTAGGTCAAAAGCCCTAGCGCCAAAAATCAACGAAACGGAGAAATCTTACCGCGCAAACGTAGCTCTCGTTGAGAGCTTTTCGGATCTATGCTCGGTTGAAGATTTCATCCACTGAGGCTAGCAGAATCACGGCTGGGAGTTCACGAACAAGAAGAAGTCGCCGCACCCGCTGCTCTGATTTCGGTCGGTCTTTTGGGGGAAGATGAATATGCTTCTTCTTATTATATATATATATATATATGTGTATAATAATATAATAATACTAATAATAATAATAAAGACTAATAATAGTAGGTTAGAAATCAGGGGGAGGATTCAGCGAGAGAGAGAAATGTGTTTCGCGAGAAGAGAGGGGTTTCGCGAGAAATGAACAGTGTTTTTATCGAATAATAGCATGAACAATGTTTTTTTTCTAGAAGCTCGAGAAGCAGAAGGGATTTCTCGAAAAACAAAAAGGGATATCTCGCAAATGGATGAACAGTGGAATTTGGTCCTCATGAATAGTGGAATTTGCAAATCTACCCTAATCAAACTTTAGGGATGAATAGTTCATTTCATTTTTGAATAGTGCTTTAATATAATAATAATACATTATAATTATTATATCGTTACGGAGGGCCAAACGCGGGCCGAATCCTACGAAATTCGCGCCATAAGCGAATACCGATGCTACGAACCCAACGACGAAGACAAAACTAAAATCCGGCGCACCGTTCTCGAGATATAAATTTCCAAAGTTTACGGCGAACGTTAAATATACAAAACTTTGGAAATTTGCCGAGGCTCCAATACTGCTCGAATCGCAACGAAACTTGACGGACAAATCAAAATTAACTAATCTAATTTCCTGACGTAAAATCTTCCACTTTCGATGCAAATCCCAAAATTTGGTAGGCTAGACCTAAAGGACGCGAAAACGCACTAACGACGATGCACCGTCAACTCACAGAAACGTAACGCCCTTACGTCATAATGACGTTACCACGATAATTAAATAATTATCGAAAAATTTGGGGCGTTACAGTCACCCCTCCAAAAAGAAGTTTCGTCTCGAAACTTAGAACGCAACACAAAATGGGAGAACAAGGGAGAGAGATGAAAATTCACTAGATGGGAATACAAACCAGAGGAGACTAGGAGAACAACTGAGGATGAGATTTTCTCATTGCAGATTACAATTCCCAAGTCGCACTCCTGATGTCCTGATTTTTCCAGGGAACTTTAACCATTGGAATTGTCTTCCTTCTCAGCACTCGATCTTGCGTCTCAAGAATACGGACAGGCTTTTCGACATACGAGAGATTAGGTTGAAGCTGGGGTAGCGAATCAAGGACGTGTCAATCACTACAAAAACACTTTCACAACTGGCTCACGTGAAACACAATGTGAGCACCAGGGAAATAAGCAGGCAATTCTAGCCTACAAGCAGGCACATTGATGCACTAACATGTAATGACCTTGACCAACCCAACCGGGCGAACCCAAAGACGCCGCTATAGAAAAACTCATTCCTTTCAAGCCAGAACAACATTCTCTTTGACCTACCATCGGTCTGCAGAAAAACGAATAAACACCTATGGTCAAAACTTAAAACTCCTTGCAAAACTCTGTCAGTGTTGAAGCATGAGACCGGGCGGTCTGCGGTTTGGACCTGGCGGATTGTTGACTGTGCGGACTAGCGGTTTGGATCTGGCGAGTTGTTGAATGTGCGGTCTAGCGGTTTCTCTCCAGCAGTTGCATATCCAGGTGGTTGCTGCTATGGTTCGGCGGTCTAGCGGTTTGTCTACAACGACTTGGATATTTGGCGGTCTGGCGGTCTGGCAGTCTGGCGGTCTCCTTCTGCATCTCCCTCTGGTCTGTCCGGGCGGTTAGCCTGTTATCTAACCGCGCGGACTGTGCGGTCTGTACATATCAAACCGCCCAGTCTTTGTACATTTATTTAGTCCCACATTGTTAGTTTGTACTCTCCTCTATCTCCTCCATTCTATAAAAGGGAGGCCATACCTTTGTAAATGATATCTTTTTGGATAATAAAATTTTCATTATTCAAAATTCCGGCTTGTTTTCTAGTCGTTTTCTCTCTACTTTTACATGGTATCAGAGCCTTCGATTTCTGGCTCCTGATTCTGTCCGCTCTTTCCGCGCGGCTTGTTCTGTTTGCCCGCGACCTGTCCTTTGCCGCGACCTGTTCTAGTCGCTGTGCTCTTCTTCTCTTCTTTAGTCGCCGCGACCTGCCTTATCGCCTTTCCCGTCTGTTCGCGCGGTCTGCTCTCTTACCGCCCGACCTCTCTCCCTCTGCTTGTTCTGCGGCTTGGTCGTGGCCTCTCTGGCCGCTGGTGTCTGACATCTTGACCGCTGCATCTCTTCTTCCCGCGGCTTGTTTCTTAACCGCGCGGCTTCCCTTTGTTTTCCTCTATGGCTCTCTCTGAGACTTCTACTGCCACCACTCCTGTTGCCAATCCGGCTCCCCCCTCCTCCTACTCTTTCCGGAAATCTTGGCACTGTTTCTAAACTTGTTGGCTCCAATTATCCGGATTGGAGCGTTTCTTTCACCTTTCTCCTTCGCTCTCAGCGCAAACGTCATCACCTTACCGATGACCCTCCCCCTCCAGATTCTGCTCAATTTGACGAATGGGATGCGAGTGATGCTCTTGTCCGCACTTGGCTGGCTAACAGCCTCTCTGATGAATGCCTTCCCGTCATCCGCCATGATGAGACGGTCAAGGCCGCTTGGCTTCACCTTGCCGCTCTTTACTCTAAGGGGACCCAGACGTCCCGGATCTACACCCTTTATGCCGACCTCTTCGCCTGTCCTTCCATGACTCCTGCAGCAGCCTATCAGCAAGTTCAGGCTCTTGGCGCCGAGATTCTTCAAAATCGGCCCTTCTCCGCGGACGTGGCCACCCAACACAAACACTTCCAGGAACTCCTGGTTGTTTGTTATCTTCTGCGGCTTCCCGAGTCCTTTGATATGATCCGCCAGCAGATCTTGGGTGAAGCCGAATCTCCCACCTTGGATGCCACCGCGGCTCGCATCGCCGCCGTTACTTCGCTTCTCCAGCGCCCTCTGTTGGCCTCCCCTCCTCCACCAGAGACCTATGCTCTCCAAACTCAGCGGGGCGGCACTAGTGGCCGTAGTCACACCGGGCCACGCGGACTGTCCAGGTTTCTTTGTTCTCATTGTGGTCGTACCGGCCACACTATTGACCGCTGCTGGCAAAAACACCCTCACCTTCGCCCCTCTGCTGATTCTTCCTCTCGGCCCTCTGCCTCTGTGGCCACGACCTCAGGTAGTGCTCACGTCGTTACCCAAGGTAAATGGCTGATTGACTCTGGTGCTACAAATCACATGACCGGCAATCCTCAATATTTCTCTCTTCTTGAAACACATGATCGGTTACCCCAGTTCTTGTTGCGGATGGTTCTCCTTCCCCAGTTCATGGGACGGGCATGGTGCAAGTTACCCCGTCGCTTTGTTTAATGGACACTCTCTATGTCCCGAAATTTCCCTGCAACTTACTCTCTGTTACTACCTTATGCAAGCAACTTCAGTGCTCCGTCTTATTCACTCCTTCTTCTTGTTGTTTTCAGGACCCGAGGACCCAGCGGACGATTGCTACTGGGACTGAGAGCGGCGGCCTCTACTTCCTCGACAATGTCTCTGCTCTGTCCGCCTTCTCTTCCTCGTCCACCGACCTGCTTCAATGGCATCTTCGCCTTGGCCATCCTCCAGCTCGGATTCTTCGTCAGCTTCTTCCCCACTTACCTTCCACGGGTCCTCCGCTCGACTGTGATGCATGTCAGTTGGGCAAACATCACCGTTCCCCCTTCCCACCAAAGCAAGGCCGTGGTTCCTCTCGCCCCTTTGATCTCATTCATTCTGATGTCTGGGGACCTGCTCCTACTCTCACCGTTGGTCGGGGTAGCTCTTATTTTGTAACTTTTATTGATGATTTCTCTCGATGTACTTGGGTGTATCTGTTAAAAGATCGCTCTGAACTCTTTTCTGTATGGCAAACTTTTTATAATATGATTAAAACTCAATTTGAGGTTTCTATTAAATTTCTTCGCTCTGACAATGCTAAAGAATACCTTAGTCATGAGTTTTCCTCCTTTTGTATGCAACATGGTCTTCTTCATCAGACCAGCTGTGTTTACACCTCCCAACAAAATGGGGTGGCGGAACGTAAAAACCGTCATCTCCTCGACGTCGCTCGCACTCTTATGACGCAGATGCATGTGCCTCGCTCCTATTGGGGCTATGTTGTTGTTCTTGCCTGCTATCTCATCAATCGTATTCCCTCTACTGTCCTTCATGGCAAGACTCCCTTCTCCATTCTCTACCCCGGCAAGGAACCCTTTCCTCTCCCCCTTCGTATCTTTGGGTGTACGGCATTTGTGCATGCTCCGTCCGCTACCCGGGATAAACTTTCCCCCGCTCCACCAAATGTGTCTTTTTGGGTTACTCCACCACTCAAAAAGGCTATTGTTGCTTTGACCCCATTCTGCGAAAACAGTTTGTTTCCGCGGACGTCACCTTCTTTGAAAATGCTTCCTACTTCTCATCTCCATCTCCTCCTACTCCTGACCTCTCTTCCTCTCCACCATTACCTTGTGTTCCTTCCACGCATATCGACGTCTCCCCTCCCATGTCTGCTCCGCCTCCTCTACCTGTTATACCCCTTTCCCCTTCTCCCGTTTCTCCACCGCCGTCTCTCTCAAGTCCCGGGCCAGCTTTCTCCGCCACGGACGCTCCGGTTCCTGAGGCTCAAGACGACCTAGATCTCCCTGTTGCTCTTCGCAAAGGGGTGCGGGCGTGCACCCAACATCCGCTTGCGGCTGTTGTTTCCTATGATCAGCTTACTCCTTCTCGCAGGCATTTTGCTTTGGCGATCTCGGCTACTACTACTCCTCGCACCTACCAGGAGGCTCTTGCTATTCCTCACTGGAAATCTGCCATGGATGAGGAAATCGCCACTCTTACTGAACGAGGTACCTGGACCCTTGTTTCTCCACCAGTGGGCACTGATGTGGTTGGCTGTCGCTGGGTGTTTGTTGTGAAATTTCGCCCCGATGGCTCTGTGGAACGCTACAAGGCCCGACTGGTGGCCAAAGGCTATACTCAGACTTATGGGGTTGACTACTTTGATACGTTTTCCCCAGTTGCTCGCCTCAGCACCATCCGTGTTCTTCTCTCTGTGGCCGTCAACCGGGATTGGCCTATTTCTCAGCTTGATGTCAAAAATGCTTTTCTATATGGGGATCTTCACGAGGATGTTTACATGGAGCAACCTCCGGGGTATGTTGCTCAGGGGGAGACACGTGTATGTCAGTTGAAGAAGGCCATCTATGGACTAAAACAGAGCCCTCGGGCATGGTTCGACAAGTTCAGTAGCATTGTGGCTGTTATTGGCTTTGCGAGAAGTTCAGCTGGTCACTCTCTGTTTATTCGCAAAACCGCATCTGGCCTTGTGGTTTTGGCAGTTTATGTAGACGATATTCTTCTGACCGGCGATGACCAAGCTGGGGTGGACTTAACAAAGAAACACCTCCGTCAACACCTTGTTACGAAGCACATGGGCTCCCCAAAGTACTTTTTGGGGATAGAAATCTCTCGGAAGCCTGACTCGCTGGTCCTCTCTCAACGGAAGTATGCTCTTGATCTTCTACAAGATGCAGGACTGACCGGTGCCAAACCAGCTCGGTATCCCATGGCTACTGGAGAAGACAAGACATGGACAGATGACTCACCTCTTGTATCTGATGTCACGAGGTATAGACGTCTGGTAGGCAAACTCATTTATCTCACAGTGACCAGACCCGACATCTCATATGCTGTAGGCAAGGTTAGTCAGTTCATGCAGGCTCCCAGGGAATGTCATCTTCAATCTGCCTTAAAGATATTAGAGTATGTCAAAGCAGCACCAGGAAAAGGGTTACTCTTTCAGAAGCATGGTCATCTGAGAGTTGAAGCCTATTCAGACTCAAGCTATGCGGATGATAAAGGTGATCGGAAGTCTACATCTGGGTTTTGCACCTTTATTGGAGGTAATCTTGTGAGTTGGAAGAGCAAGAAGCAGTCTGTTGTCTCAAGGTCGAGTGCAGAAGCTGAATATCGGAGTATGGCGTCAACCACGTGTGAACTAAAATGGATGAGGGCTCTCATGTTTGACCTAGGAGAGGTCTACGACTATCCTCTTCCTATGTTCTGTGATAACAAGGCCGCTATATACATATCTAAAAATCCGGTCTTCCATGAGAGAACGAAGCATATAGAAGTTGACTGCCATTTCATCCGGGAAGAAGTCTTGAAGGGACAGATTTGCACTCCGTTCGTCACCTCTGACAAAGAGCTGGCGGATATCTTTACCAAGCCGGTTTCTACTTCATTCTTCCACATCTGTGACAAGCTGGGCATGATTGATATCTATGCTCCAGCTTGAGGGGGAGTGTTGAAGCATGAGACCGGGCGGTCTGCGGTTTGGACCTGGCGGATTGTTGACTGTGCGGACTAGCGGTTTGGATCTGGCGAGTTGTTGAATGTGCGGTCTAGCGGTTTCTCTCCAGCAGTTGCATATCCAGGTGGTTGCTGCTATGGTTCGGCGGTCTAGCGGTTTGTCTACAACGACTTGGATATTTGGCGGTCTGGCGGTCTGGCAGTCTGGCGGTCTCCTTCTGCATCTCCCTCTGGTCTGTCCGGGCGGTTAGCCTGTTATCTAACCGCGCGGACTGTGCGGTCTGTACATATCAAACCGCCCAGTCTTTGTACATTTATTTAGTCCCACATTGTTAGTTTGTACTCTCCTCTATCTCCTCCATTCTATAAAAGGGAGGCCATACCTTTGTAAATGATATCTTTTTGGATAATAAAATTTTCATTATTCAAAATTCCGGCTTGTTTTCTAGTCGTTTTCTCTCTACTTTTACAGTCAGGAACGCGACATAAACTTGAAGATTCACCTTGACACAACTCCATCCATGGCTTACTGTGGAATCTCGCGACCTCATCCCAATACAGTCCTATTATTTCTCCACCGAGTAACCAATCAATCTAAATTAAACAATGTGGACACACTTTATCCATCTATTTATGATAGCTCACACCAAATTTGTGCTTTCGGGGAAACCTTAACGAACAACCACGCCAACTCATAACATCAAATAATTTATTTCAATTCTCTATACATCCTAGTGGAATCTAAGTGATAACGAACATCAATGTCAAAGTTAGCAGTATATTTTATCCATTCTCTATGACGCGCAGATTCAATTCCCTTTGAGTGAAGTTATACTCAAAGCTCTTATGGTTCGCAAAAATCTTACACAACGCGCCAAACCAAACCGTCTCCAAAATATCGAGGTATAGATCATCATTGTAATTTTTCAATTTATACGCATGATAGTTCTCTCAATATTGCCCCAATTACCTTAAATCGTATGCGACAACATTTCTCTTTTGTATCATAAAATACCTAGGCTCAATGTACAACTCATCCTCAAATAAATATCAAATTCTTCTACATAAATCGCATCAGGGATGCCAACAATCACCAAAATCATTTCACAAGCTTGTATATCGTCATGCCAATCCTACTAAAATTCCTTATTTCTTTACACGTAATAATTTTCTTCCAAATCAATCACTTATGTGATCTTTACTAAGTATGTCGAAAATTCATCCTTCTTAATATTGTGACCCAAAAAGGAGGACCACGACAACTAATATTTCCATTGCTTATCTCGAAAAACAGAACTATGCTCTCTTAACTTAGACTGCACAAATCTCATAATACTCAGCACGCTCCTTTGCACTCTTAGAGTATATCAGAACATTTTCCTAAGAAGACGGTCATAAGGTGGCCCAGAAATCCTCTTAACATTATGTTCATCAAATTCATGAAGGCAGAGGAGGTACTCGCTAAATCAAAGGTAGTCACTAAGATTTAAAAATACAGCCCATAATCGGAACAAAAAGGTAGTCCGTGGAAAATCCGACTCACAGATCCTTCACACATAAGAGTATAAACGGAGGCCAAACCTCGAGAATACGGAACTATCTTGCAGCTAATTTAACAAATCATCTATCCGATATGGTGAACATTTATCTTGATAGTCACCTCATTCAACTCTTTATAATTCATTCAAAATCTTCTAATGGCATCCCCCATTTGTTCGCGAATAGAATTGGGGCATTCCAGGGAAAGGAACTTGGCCTATTGAAGCAACAAAATAGTAACTCATATAGATAGGTACGAAACTATTGTAGCTCACACAGGGTCAAGCAGTAATGTGCTCTCGCGAAAAGACAAGTATCTGGCTTAAGATCTAAAACAAACTCCGCCTCTCTCTCAGGAGGGGAGACCGAGAAAACTAGCCGGGAAAAAACCTAGAAACTCTCACGCAATAGAACACGCAGCACAGCAAGAGCAGTTTCCAAAAAATAAATAGAAACGAGAAAATACTCGCAGCCAGACCTAAGAATTTACGAGAACGCACCGCAAAAATAGCCAGAGAATCCTAATATTAAAATCCAGACACACTCCAGGGTTGGTCAAAAATAAATCATAAAGTCCAGATATTTATCCTAGCGACAGTCTACAACGTCAACACTAGACTTCCGATCCATGCCAAAAAATCATACTGAAATCTTCCAAATCTAGAACTATCAATCAACAAACCCTAGAAATCTAATCTAAGGAATAGGACAACTCAGGATACCCTGGTTTGAAACCTCTAAGTAACCAGAGGGAAATTTAACACGAAACGAATCACTAACTCGATCGGGAGTCAAGCGATAACAATCTATAAGAATTCTAACCACGCACAAGAGGATAACACCAAAATCAAAGAACGCGTGCCCATCGGTTATAAATACCTTTACTTTCCTATAAACATTGCGCGCGCTACTGAAAAAAAAACAAAATTCTGAAATTCACTATAAAAGTTTTCTAATTGTGACAGAGACTAACCTAAAATCACCTGGGAAGAGGATTGAACCTCCTCTTTGGTTAGAACATTGAGCTTTCCCTTTCCCTTGTCCACATGCTACAGGGGCGGCGGTGGAGTCTACAAACGAACCACCTGCAGCGTGGGATTAGACCGCGTACAATCAGACTTCCTATGTCGTTTCTGACCGCACTAAAAATAAGCTCCAGTCTTCTTGATGCAATGAGTCACATCCGACCCTCTCCTTTGGCAGTAGGTGCAAACAAGATCTCCCTTAGGTGAATCTTGGATCGCATGCACCTGAGACTGCTTCTGCGCATCCAGTCACTTAAAACATCTTTCGAAAGGATGGCCTAGCTTGCCACAGAAACTACACACTTCCTTTTTTCCTTTCTTCGAAGAAGGGCCAGATGCCCTAGAGCTTCCACTATATTCTGACTTTCTCTTATCCTGCCTCGCCTGCAGCCCACAGTTTCTTGCATTATCAATTGCCTTGACCTTCAGGGCAGCTTCAACCACTTTCACATTAGTCTCAGATTTGTAAGTGTTAGCTAACTGCTGAATGTCATTTTGAAGATAACCAAAGAAATTTTTAACTTTGCATTCCTTAGCAGCTATCAACTCAGGAGCGAACCTATTCAATTTATGGATCTTACTCTCATGCTCATCCACCGCAGGGATCTGCACACTAGGCTGCTACCTCAAAGTGGCAGCCAAAAATGCATGCAACTGTTCTTGCATTGAAACCATCTTCCTCGATAGAGTCTCAATGCTCTGATGCAGCTCATCTAATATCACTTCGCTATGAGTACTCAAAGACTCATTCTCAAACTGGGAAGTCAACCCCAACGTAAAATTCTTTAGGGCAATCTTATACAAATATGAACAAAAAACTCATCAAGGCCTAGCTTAAATCACCTTAGCTACCAAACTAAGATTTCCTAACTTACATCAGATTATATATGTGTAAATACTTGCTCTTGCTATTATTTTGCTCTGGGAATTCATGAAATGAAAATATAATTCAAACTTAGGATGATGAACAATCATCCCCTTGACACTTGTGCCTATAATATGAAGGCATGGATGTTTAAATTTTTCCTTACAAATCATGTGTGTACATATGTCATCATGTAGATCTTTAACTTGGCACGTGCGCTTATGATATGTTATGATGTATATGTTGTGCTATGCATTCTAATAAAAGGCCTTAGTGCATGTTATGAGCGGCGTACACATGAAATATTATGCATCCCATACTACATTATATCGCATGTAATGAGAAAGTAAAACGTGCTAATGGGCATCCATGTGATGATGGTTATTCATCCCATACTAAATAACCGTCACATGTTATTGCCTAAGGTGGATCCATATACAAACACATATTATGCATCCCATACTACATAATATGCCCCGTATACTTCTTATCATGTTATGAGTGTAGTGCTCCTGCTTCCATCAAGATCTATCGATGACATATCGGTGTGTGTGTGTATGCAATGATACTAGACAAATTAGAATTTTGCTTAAGGTTAGTGGTCGCTCGACTGGATTGCCAAACCATCCAACACTCTTGCAAAACCTCCCTCTTATACCAACTGTCACAACCCACATTTTCTCAGTAATAAAATACTATCAGAGCGAGAGAAAATATGCGATTGTGATGCCACACCGTGCATGGGACAACTGCAAAAATTCAGGAAACCCTATCCTTTCATTTAAATTTTTTTTTAAAATCCTTATGAATTTGGTTTTAAAACATTGTTATATTATTAAATTTGTTGACCGTGTCCCTCGGTCTTGTAGATCAACTAGTCCACGAGTGAGAAAGTATAGGTTTACACAGCGGAAAATTATTAAGTTTGATTCATTTGTTATCCTAAATGAAATGAAGACTCAACATATAAAGCAATAAATATTTGACTTCTAGATTTATTATAAGTAAGAAAGCCGTTTTGTAGCCCTTAAAATAGTAGTTTGCCAATTTAAAAGCATGCTATGGAACAATGCTAAAATGCAGTTTTATTCTATATTTAATATACCTAACGTGCATCCTAACATAAATCATTCCCAGAAAGCAAGTATAAAACTAACAGTAAGTAATAGATGTACAACTAGCAAGTAGTCTAACATGAGAACAAACACTATGAGCGTCAACAAACTGGCACGAACCTATAGGAAAACTGTAAGACCCCCCTCCCGGAACACAAAACACGGCACGAGAGGGGGTCTTATGCCCAGAATAGCCGCCTTAGGGTAGCACTAACACTCGTGCTATCCTGTACCACAAGACGCCTATTTTGCCGGCTACAACCAATATCAATATACATATGCCAACCCAACCAAAATAATATAAAGAATCAAATCCATACAAGCTATAAGTCCAAAAGTATAGTAATAGAGAAGCTAAACATCCTTCTACAAAATCAGAGTACAGCTATAAAGTTGCCCCAAAGGGGCTTCATGGCAACGGCCACCACGACAGCCAACTGGGTGATGAAGACGACGTCCATGGCGGTGTTGTTGTGGCAGAAGATGACGACGATGCTCCACCAACAAGAGACTTGCGGCGCCGTAGCGGGCACGACAACAATCTTCGCCCACACAACAAGAATAAGATTTAAATTTATTTTACTAGTTGGTCTTCCTTTATCTTATTATATGTGGTATTTGACACTATTTTATTTCTGTCATTTCATTTCTGCAAAATATTTATTTTGGGCTTCTAATAGCCACATGGTTGCAAGCCTTATATAAGGCCAAATTTTCATTTGTTATGAGATTATTATTGAAATCAAAAGAAATTGCTTGCCTAAACCTAATTCTCTCTTCCTCCTCTTAGCCGCAACCCCCCCCCCCCCAAGGATCCCTCTCAAGGAGTTCGGCCGCCCCTCTCCCACTGTGCTTGGCCGCCCCCTTCTACTCCCTCTCCTCCTCTAACAACCCATCATTCTCCCACCTCTCTTTCTCTTCTCCACCGACTTATTGTCAACCCATTAAAGATTTCGGCCACTTTGGAAGAGAAGGATCTTGTGCAAGGAAGAACAAAGTTTTGGGGTAATCTTCCACGGTGAGAAGTCAAGGAGACGAGCAAGATCTTCATCCGTGGTGCTTTTCCCGTGGATTTCAAAGGAAGAGCGGTCGTTCTTTTTGGATCCAAACATCTCGGATCTACGTTTCCGAGTGGGGTAACGAAATTCCTATACAAGAGATTTCCTTCTTTGATTAGTTCTTGTGGTGGACGAATTTTGCGTAATTTCTCGAATCATTAATTTTTTGCGGTGTTACTAGTAATAGATTTGTGATTTTCGTTTGGTTTTTCGAAAGATCTATCGAGAGGATTAGCGCTCCTCGCTTTTGTTTTGTTGGGATAGATCCTACCACTTTCGAATCGTGAGTTTTTTTGGTGGATCTATTTTGGTACAACTCCAAGCTCGATCGGAATCGTTATTATTCCATTTAGCCGGAAAGGATTTTTGCCTATAGCCATTCTCCGTTCCATCTGCGGATCGACTATCCGTATGTTAGCGCAAACGATAAATAAAATTCATTGTGGTCGCTGCGTTTCGTTTGTGTGCGGGTTAGGGAGCGTTAAACGTTGTAAAGGTCGTAGTCACGCCGTCCCTGTAGGATCCTTAAAGCATAGCCTACATCAAATTTGGTATCAGAGGGAGGTTTGTGTTGATTTTTCAATCGACGCCGTCCTGACGCTTTCCTGTCATAGGATGTCGACTCACACTTGGTCGTGCACGTTTCGTTAGACACAAAATCTGAAATTTTCACCATCTAGTCTGCATATAACAAAAAAAATAAAAAAAATTTCTGCAAAAAAATTACAAAAAAATTCTTAATTTTCTCCTTATTTTTCTAAGCACAAATGTCTAAAAAAATATTTTCGTTCTCCAAGTCGTTAAGCGTATAAAAATCCTGCTTTATAAAATTCTTGTCCAAATAGTCATTTTTTTCTAAGAGAGAATGAAAAATTAAAATCTTAATTCAAAGATTGAATTTTCCCCCTCTTTCCCTCTTCCCCCTTAGGCAAATTTCGGCCTTCCTTCTCTTCTTCATCCTCTCCCTCTTCAAAATTCATCCAAGGCTAATTCCTCCTCTCCAAAAAACCGACCTCCGACAAAGCAACCATTCAACCCACCTCCTTGAAGAAATCGGCCAAGGAAAAGATCTCCTTTGTGGATTCCAACTCCGGCGTGACGCGACGAAGGCGGACAAGTTTCCTCTCCATCCGGCGTTACTCCAGCGGAGCCGTTGAAGAGTGATCCAAGTAGAGAAATCGGAATCATCTATTTCGATACTGTAACGAAACCTTCTACCTTTGTGTGTTTCTTTTCCGAGATTTATTCCTGTGGTGGTAGATTCTTAGCGTTGAATTTTTATAACATTAATTCATCGTGGTTTTTCTTCGATCGGTTTGTGTTTATCTTGATTGATCTAATTTCGAGAAAGGTTTGGCGAACCTTTGTTTTCTTTTGTTGGGAGAGATCTAACTTTTCCGAATCATATTTTATTTGGTAGATCTCTTTTGGTACAACATTGCTCGTTCGGACCGGGTAGGTCCTTTTAGCCGGAAAGAATATTAGCATATCGCCTCTATTCGATCCTAATCGGTTTGGCTACCCGTATGCTAGCATATACTTGATAGAATTAATTAACGTGGTGCCGCGTAGAGCGATTGTGCGAATATAGGATTTGGATTGTGGAGAGGTATACATGAAAGTCCGTAGATCTATTCAGTGTCAAACATGTGAGCCTGCATAAGGGATATAACAAAACTCTCATATACTCCCATCTACAACAGACGGTAGCGACGACACCATCCCTTCAGGCCCTGTCGTCCTGGCCTGGCTGACCGGCTCCATGACCTGCTGTTCCATCTGCGGGATTTCCTCCTAAAAAGGAAGACGTAGCAACCGTTAGTCATAAATACTAAGTGGCTTCACATCCGCTCCCCCGACGACTTCTCGGCATCGGGCGGAGAAAGGGACATGGTACAATATATCTATATAAAGCAGGAGTGTAAACAAGTAAGTGGTATGTATAAACAAGCAAGTGGTATAGGTACGGTATCACTACGTATATGAAGCAGTGTATAAATAAGTAATAAGTTATTCTAGCATTTCTACCATCTATCAAAACATATGAATATTGAGTTATAACAGAAAGTAACTCAACTTATATGGATGTCCGTACAAGCATATAAGTTGAGGATCGTTCAGCAATAAGTAACTCATCGTTTAGGAGTGCCCATACAAACTTATACGACGAGGATCTTGTGTATGTAATGAAGTGCAATGGTATGTATGCAATGCAATGACACACCCATGATCACGCACATGCAGTTGCTATGTCGACACAGACTAGTAGTTCCCACTTTTCGAGCAGATAGCAAACCTCTCAGGTGCCAACCATCGTGGTACGACGATGATAGTAGAACGAGCACTTCTACTACTAAGTGGATATCCACACTACTTCACTTAGGCCTCCGTACACCTCAACGCTAAGATCACAACAGCGGAGCCCATGCATACTACGACCCAGCCGGTTCTCTTGGTTAGATGTGCACAAAGATTCTAGCCCCGAACTGGCCTATGCATAACACGGAAGGAGGCTCGAAAATGAGCACGAGGACCAAACCCAACCGTTCACTTGGCACGGAAGGAGCCTCGGGGAAAGCACGAGGACCAAGACCAACCGCCCAAAGTCTATCTGTCAACTCCCATCGGTGCGATGATTGGTGAGCCCGTAGACCTGCCACACATCATTAACTCAGGATTACAACACCGCGTATCGACTCACACCGCATTCAATCCCATAATACCGTGGCATGGAAGGAGCCTCGAAGAAAGCACGAGGACCAAGCCCAACCATCCACCTGATATGGAAGGAGCCTCGGAAATGAGCACGAGGACCAAGCCTAACCGTTCAGTTTACTCATCTCAACACCATCCCGACTAGTGACGGTCAACACCGCACATATTACCTTCAATAATATTACCCGTAGGGAGACGACACTCAAAGCATTGGACTACTAAATTTCATTTTATCAATTCAACGTACATATGGTCATAGTTTATTCATCTATATATCATGCCAAATGATTTTAACATCATATAACAAAATGCACATAAATGATAATCTACCAATTTATATCAAGCCATTTCGTTCGTTTCAAGCTTGCTTCATAACTCGTTATACGAATTCAAATTAACAAACTTCAACCTTCATAACACTTCGGTGGTTATCATAAAATAGTTCACCCGAACCTCGAATTAGATTGCAACATTAATTCCACCGAATCTAAATCCATGTTATACACTACCCAGAAATTTAGGTGCAACAATAATCTGGACAATAACTTCAACCGAAGATTCCCGTGGCTATAGGAATCCAATGAGTGTGTGTAACCACTTGATGGAAAGTTCTTTCAATTGGCTACAACTTTCATGTTCAGCCTGCAACCCAGATAAGACTATAACCCACATGAAATTGGCTCCAAAGCCTGCAGCGTACAAAATACAATTTATGTGTGCTTAGCCTACAACCCTTACTTTGATCAGACATTCCCGTGGCTATAGGCTTCACCCGAAGGCGTGTAACCACTCGTTGGAAAGGTAATTTCAAGGGCTACAACTTTTGTGTTTAGTCTAAAGCCCAGATCGGACCATTTCTTGCCTGAAAACAGCCAAGAAGGTCGCTGCGTGCAGAACACAGATTCTGCACGCATCTTGAAGCGGAATGAACGACATCGGTTCATCTTCCTCCTCAAGCCGATCACCCCAAATCGCAAACAGAATTTCCTCCACCCTTATTCTCCCTCTCAAGGCCATTCCTCTTCACGAATCCACCAACATCATCACTTTGAAGAAGGGGAGGTTGAAGATGACTAGGCATTAGAACAAAAGTTCTAGATAGGCCTTCCTAAGAAACCTTCTCCTCACACATCAAGACTTATTTGACTCGATGTCTTGCCTAAGAATATCTAAGGATCTAGCATCAAGGGAGTGGGAAGGAAGCTCACCTCATTTCCAGCGGTACTATCATTTCCGGCCATGGATCTTGTCATCCTCCTCGGCGACATCACTTTGTCCTTGACGGCGGTTGCGTTTCTCCTCCTCCAAGGTTTGCTCCAACAAGATCTCCTCCTCCAAAATCTCCCACCAGAAAAATAGGATTTGTGAAGAGAATGAGATTGCTAGGGTTTCACTTTTCTTTTTTAATACAGAAGTGACATGGGTAGAGACACGGCCGTGTCCTTACCCGTATCCTGCTCTGGGGAAGCAACTCGACTGCCATTTCGTGCTCCTATACGGGTACTGACACGCCCGTGTAGATACCCATGTCTAGGTGACATGGCTGTGGTTATGGCCATTTCAATACCCGTGTCCTGGTCAGGACACTTCTCGTCGACCTGGGCTTGAATCTTGCAGGTAGGGACACGCCCGTGTCGCTATCCGTGTCCTTCACACACGGGTAGATACACGACCGTGTCTCTAACTGTGTCCTTCTCGGGACCGATCACTCAACGCTACGCAGCCAAGGCATGCCATATGGGTAGGGACACGCCCGTGTCCCTTCCCGTGTCCGACTCGGGACAAACCACTCAACGCCCTTTTATTACCACTCAACCCCATGGTCAGTCAACACCACTGAACATGGGTAGGGACACGCCCGTGTCCCTACCTGTGTCAAGCTCAACACAAGTTTCAGCCTATTTCCTTGTTCCTCGCGAGTGTGCACCTGATTGCCTGCACCCCCTTGAGCTTACACCAGCTCTCCTGACACAAAAAACACGCATAAGGGGCCTAGCGCGAATCAGAACGTTACAAATCCTATAAACAAAATAAAAGATTTTGTCCCTGAAATCAGGCTAAGACTATGGGGAGTGAAGTATACAGAAAAACAAAATATGCTTTTAAAAAAAATTACCTGGAGCAAACAACTCCGGGTAGCATCTTTGCATAAAATCCATTGGCTCCCATGTGAATTCCTCCTTCCCGTGATTAGACCATAACACCTTCACCATGGGAACACTTTTGCGGCGCAAGGTTCTTATCTCGTTGTCTACAATCCGCACCGGCTCCAGTCGCATAGACCTATCAGACGCCACAACACCATCAGTTGTTGGGATGTATTGATCGGGCCGCAACATCGCCTTCCGAAGCCACGACACATGGAACACATCGTGGAGATTCTCTAGCTCGGGCGGTAGCTCCAACCGATAAGCTAACGATCCACCCCTTTCCAATATAGTTTAAGGACCCACATACCTCGGGCTGAGCTTCTTCACACCACGCACTCGTGACACTCCATGCATCGGCCGGATTTATAGAAATACTTTATCACCCACTTGAAACTCCACCAGATGGTGCCTTGCATTATAATACTTCGCCTGCCAACTTTGATCCTCTAACATGCGATCCCGTATCAACCTAACCACCACATCAGTGTCATCTATATACACAACTCCCAAAGTCTCCGGGTCTTCATATTGTACCCAAGACAAGGGGGTTCTACACCTTCTTGCATAAAAGGATTCATGGGGCGCTATGCCGATGCTCACCTGATGGTTGTTGTTGTAGGAGAATTCCACCAGGGGTAAGAGCCTTTCCCACGGCTCTCCCCTATCCAACACACATAATCTCAACAGATCCTCCAATGTACGGATGGTCCGCTATGACTGCCCGTCCGTTTGAGGATGGAATGCGGTGCTGAAGGAAAGGCACGAGCCCAAATACGCCTATACCGCCTTCCACTCCATGGAGGAAAAGCGACCATCGCGGTAAGAAACTATCGTCTTAGGCACGCCATGATACCGTACAAACGGCTCCACAAAGAGACATACCAAGACATCCACATGAGCCTCCTTCTTCATTGGGATAAACCGGGCAACTTTCGTAAGTCGATCAATGATCACCCATATTGAATCATTCCCTGAGCGTGAGCGAGGTAGCCCATGTACGAAGTCCATGGAAATATCCTCGAACTTCCACTCGGGGATGGGCAATGACTGTAACAAGCCATCGGGACTCCTGCACTCCGCCTTCACCCTTTGACAGGCTTCACAATGTGTAATAAAATATCAGACATCCTTCTTCATTCCCGACCAATACATGGTCTTCCGTAAGCCGGCGTACATCTTTGTAATTCCCGGGTGCACTGAATACTGAGAGCAATATACCTCTCTCAAGATATCCTCCCGGATTTTACCTTCCTTGGGAATGTAGAGCAGGCCGCGAAAATAAACGAGGTCGTCTTTTAGTGTGTATTCGTCGGTAGTCCCGTCTTCGATTAACTTGATTGTCGGGGCCTGAGCCACATCCACTCCTTTCTCCACCCGAATCTAGTCCCGGATATCACAAACTATGATCATGCTGTCCAAATACACTGTATATTCTGCCGAAGGAGCCTTAAATATCAAAGTAATATCCATCTCCTCAATCATCTGAGCCAACTCCATACTCATCAACCGAGACTCTGGGATCGAGCCTGCTATTTTTCTACTCAATGCATCGGCTACTGAGTTTGCTTTTCCGGGGTGGTAGTTCAAGGTGAACTCATAGTCGTATAAAAATTCTAATCACCTTCGTTGTCTTAAGTTCAACTCCTTCTGAGTATGAACGTACTTCAAGTTTTTGTGGTCTGAAAAGATCTCGCAGTGGACGCCGTATAAATAATGCCTCCAAACCTTCAAGGCGAACACCACTACTCCCAGATCCAAATTATGAACCGGGTAATTGATTTCGCGCTTCTTCAATTGTATTGAAGCATAAGCAATCACGTGCCCGTGCTGCATCAATACCGCTCCCATCACTTGATATGACACGCCCATATAAACTTGAAATCCTTCCTTCCCAGATGGAAGGACAAGGATGGGGCGGAGGTAAGTCTATCCTTCAATTCTTGGAACGCAGTTTCACATTGGGGTGTCCACTAATACGACACACCTTTCTTGGTTAGGGAAGTAAGAGAAAGAGCAATCTTTGAGAATCCATTTACGAACTTGTGGTAGAACCCGGCAAGTCCAAGGAAACTCCGCACATCAGTCGCCGACTTAAAGTGTGACCACTCCTTTACGACACGCACTTTGGCCGGATCCACAGCTAGCCCAGCCCCACTGATCACATGACCCAAGAAGGCAACCTCCTTAAGCCAGAATTCGCATTTGCTAAATTTGGCGTACAAGGCATGCTCCTTCAATTTCTTCAACACCAAGGTCACATGCTCGCCATGCTCCTCCTCCGTCCTTGAGTAGACTAGGATATCATCGATGAAAACAATGGCGAAGATGTCCAAATAGGGCTCAAATACCTTGTTCATCAGGCTCATGAAAGCCGAAGGGGAATTTGTGAGCCCAAACGGCATTACGGTGAACTCGTACAACCCATATCTTGAACTAAAGGCTGTTTTTTGGATGTCCCCTTCTTGTATTCTCAACTGGTAATACCCTGAGCTCAAGTCTAGCTTAGAAAACCAATGTACTCACACTAGTTGATCGAACAACTCGTTGATCCGAGGTAGAGGGTAAGTGTTCCGTACCGTCAACCAATTGAGTTCCCGATAATCTATGCACAGACGCAGGGTTCCATCCCTCTTCTTCACGAACAATACAGGGGCTCACTAGGTTGACGAACTGGGGCGAACAAACCCTGACTCCACCAGTTCTTGTAGTTGAACTCTAAACTCTGCGAGTTCTTTCGGGGCAATTCGGTAAGGGGCCTTGGATACAGGCTTGGCATCCGGTACGAGATTAATTTGGAAGTCAACCTCTCTATGCGGGGGTAATCCTGGAAGATTCTAAGGAAATACCTCGGGGAAGTCCCGCACCGCCCATACGTCTTTTACGTCCAATGCTACTTCTTCAACTTGAACCAGATCATAAAAACTTCATCCCCCTTCATGTGGGCTTTTACAACCTGAACGGATGATAACGTCAGACGGGGTGCGATGTTAATACCTTGTAAGATGACGTCGGAGCCTCCATGTCTCAAATAGATCTGCTTCTCCGCGCAGTCGATCCTTGCAAAGTGCCAGTCTAACCACGTCATGCCCAGAATGATGTCAAATTCCGGCATTTTCAAGATAGTGACAAGCGTAACGAAAGTCCTTTCCTCAATAAGTACCTCAACCTCGCACTTAGCGGTTGCAACCATATCCGAGCCGTCCAGAAGGCGCACTAGTCGGGCTATTCAGGTAAAATATTGCACACCCCTCATGTCCTTAATGAAATCCTCAGACACAAAGGAGTGTGAGGCACCGGTATCGAACAGCGCATAGGCCGTGTTTCTGCCAATTATCACGGTGCCTAAGTACCAATAATCAAAACTTATTGCTAGATAGCTAGTATGTCGTAAGCAACTTAAGTTTAACACAGAAAACATGAAAGCTTTCTGCACGTACCTGCAATAACAATCTGGGGATTCCGTTCTTGCGCAATGTCTAGCGCGTACACTTGATCCCGGGAAGGGCCGGGGTTACCTCCTCGCGGTCCTCATCCTCGACCACGCATGTAACCCCACCCTCGAGTGTCCTCCGGGGGGAGAGCGGGAGGGGCTTTCCCAAAAAATTGCGGGCAAAAGCGTCGAATGTGACCCGGTTGGTTGCATTCAAAACACACCAGCCCAGGACGCCTCTCGAGTTGCTGAAATTGCTGAGGCTGTGGCGGTGGAGGCAATGCGAGCGGTTGCGGAACCGGATGCTCCACCCTATAGTTTCGGTGGACACGCCCTCCACCTCTTTGATATCCTCTTCCTCTTCTAAAGTCCTGTCTCCTTCTATTGCTCGGGCCAGCTTGCATAATGCCCTCTGCAGGTCTCTTACCACTACCCAAGTGGTCCGCTGTGAGAAGCGAACTAAAACAAGCCGGAAATGGTATAACTGAAATTTTATTATCAGAAAAAGGTATCTATTACAAAGGCATGGCCTCCCTTATATATAATGGAGGAGAGAAGAGAGAATACAAATAAGAGATGTGGGACTAAAACTATACAAAAAATCTGGACGGCTAGAACAACAGACCGGAACAAGCCGCGCGGTTAGACAGAAGGGCTAATCGCTCGGCCACTACTAGAGAGAGAGACAAGCCGCCATGTGAGACCGTTAGACCGCCCGGTCTCCTAGTCGCCAGTAACAGACCGCTAGACTACTTGGACCTCAGACCTCAACACAGCAACCAAACCGCTGAAGGCAAACCGCCAGACCGCCCGATCAATAACCCGCCAAGCCAGACCGACAGACCGCCCGGTCTCTAACTCCAACACTCCCCCTCAAACTGGAGCATATATGTCGATCATGCCCAGCTTGTCACATATATGAAGAAACAAGGCGGATACTGGCTTGGTGAAGATGTCAGCCAGCTCTTTTTCAGACGTGACGAAGGGAGTGCAAATTTGTTCCTTCAGAATCTCTTCACGAATGAAATGACAGTCGACCTCAATGTGCTTGGTTCTCTCATGGAAGACTAGATTTTTGGAGATGTATATAGCAGCCTAGTTGTCACAGAACATAGGTAGAGGATGGTTGTAGACCTCTCCTAAATCCAACATGAGAGCCCGTATCCACTTTAGCTCGCAAGTGGTCGATGCCATACTCCGATACTCAGCTTCAGCACTGGACCTGGAGACAACAGATTGCTTCTTGCTCTTACAGCTTACCAGATTGCCCCCAACAAAGGTACAGAAACCGGAGGTAGACTTGCGGTCCCCTTTGTCATCAGCGTAACTCGCATCTGAGTAAGCTTCAACCCTCAGATGATCATTCTTCTGAAAGAGCAATCCTTTCCCAGGGGCTGCTTTGACGTACTCCAAGATCCGCAAGGCGGACTGTAGATGGCACTCCCTGGGACCTTGCATGAATTGACTCACCTTGCCCACAACATAGGAAATGTCGGGCCTAGTCACGGTGAGGTATATGAGCTTACCAACTAGACGCCTGTACCGCGAAGCATCTGAAAGAAGAGGCGAACCATCTGTCCAGGTTTTGTCTTCTCCAACAGCCATGGGACATCGGGCAGGTTTGGCCCCAGTCAATCCTGCTTCTTTTAAAATATCAAGAGAATACTTACGCTGAGAGAGGACTAAAGAGTTGGGCTTCCGAGAGATTTCGATCCCCAAAAAGTACTTCGGAGAACCCATATCTTTCATGACTAGATGTTGGCGAAGATGCCGCTTTGTCAAGGCTACCCCTTCCTGGTCATCACCAGTGAGAAGAATATCATCCACATATACTGCAAGAACCACCAGTCCCGAAGAGGTTTTGCAAATAAATAGAGAGTGATCAGCAGCACTGCGAGCAAAACCAACGGCCGCCACGATGCCGCTGAACTTGTCAAACCAAGCTCGAGGGCTCTGCTTGAGGCCATAGATTGCCTTCTATAGCCGGCATACTTGTGTCTCCCCCTGAGCAACATACCCTGGAGGTTGCTCCATGTAGAAGGCCTCCTGAAGATCACCATAAAGGAAGGCATTCTTGATATCCAGCTGGGAAAGTGGCCAGTCTTTGTTGACCGCCACAGAGAAAGGACCCGTATAGTGCTGAGACGAGCCACGGGAGAGAAGGTGTCAAAGTAATCAACCCCATAGGTTTGAGTAAAGCCCTTAGCCCCCAGGCGAGCTTTGTAACGGTTCACAGTGCCATCTGGGCCAAACTTGACTACAAAGACCCAGCGACAGCCAACAACATCTGTATCAAGGGGAGGAGGGACAAGAGTCCAGGTACCCCGCTCTGTGAGGGTCGCCATTTCCTCATCCATGGCCAGCTTCCAGTGAGGAATGGCAAGGGACTCCTGGTAGGAACGAGGTGTGGTAGTAGCAGAGATAGCCAGTGCAAAGGCCCTGAGAGAAGGGGTAAGACGATCATATGAAACAACAGCAGCAAGGGGGTGTAGGGTACACGTCCGCACCCCTTTGCGAAGAGCTACAGGAAGATCCAGGTCGGCGGGCTCCTCAGCATCCAGAGCATCCGTGGCAGAGAGAGCTGGCCTGGGAGGAGAGAGCGACAGCAGCGGAGATGAGGGAGATGGAGACGGAGAGAGAGGCAGAGGGAGAGGAGTGGGCGGAGACGGAGGAGGAGCGGATATCGCAGTAGGAGACGAGGAAACGAACGGAATAACAGGAGAATCAGAGGTGGGGGGAAGAGAAGAGGAGTCATCCGAGAAGTAGGAGGCATTCTCGAAGAAGGTAACGTCAGCGGAGACGAACTGCTTACGAAGAACAGGATCAAAGCAGCAGTAGCCTTTCTGAGTGGCCGAGTACCCCAGAAAGACACATTTGGTGGAGCGAGGGGAGAGCTTATCACGGGTGGCAGATGGGACATGCACAAAAGCAGTGCACCCAAAGATTCGGAGAGGGAGAGGAAAAGGCTCCTTGCCTGGATAAAGGATGGAAAAAGGGGTTTTTCCCTTGAGAATGGAGGAGGGAATACGATTGATGAGATAGCAGGCAAGAAGAACACCATAGCCCCAATATGAGCGAGGGACATGCATTTGAGTCATTAATGTGCAAGCAACATCGAGGAGGTGACGGTTTTTGCGTTCCGCCACCCCATTTTGTTGTGATGTATAGACACAACTTGTCTGATGAATAACGCCATGTTGCACACAGAAAGAGGTAAAAGCATGACTTAAGTACTCTTTTGCATTATCAGAGCGAAAAGTTTTAACACTAACACCAAACTGATTTTTGATTAAATGATAAAAGGAGGTTTATACATTAAAAAGTTCAGAGCGATCTCGTAAGAGATACACCCAAGTACATCTAGAAAAATCATCAATAAAGGTTACAAAATAAGAACTACCCCGACCAATAGTAAGGGTAGGAGCAGGTCCCCAGATATCGGAGTGGACTAGATCAAACGGACGGGTAGAGCCCCAACCTTGCTTCGGCGGGAAGGAGGAACGATGATGCTTGCCAAGTTAACATGCTTCGCAGTGGAGAGGAGTAGTGGAGGGAGGGAGGTGGGGCAGAAGCTGATGTAGAAGCCGTGGTGGAGGATGACCGAGACGGAGATGCCACTGGAGAAGATCCGTACAAGAAGAAGAGAAGGCGGACAAAGAGGAAACGTTGTCGAGGAAGTAGAGGCCGCCGCTCTCAGTCCTAGTAGCAATCGTCCGCTGGAGCTCGGATCCTGAAAAGAGCAAGAAGATGGAGTAAACGTTACAGAACATTGAAGCTGCTTGCACAAAGAAGTAACCGACAACAGATTGCACGGAAACTTGGGCACATAGAGAGTGTCCTCTAGTCGAAGGGACGGAGTAACATGAACCACTCCCGACCCATGAACCGGGGAGGGAGAACCGTCTGCAATGAGCACCGGGGGCAACCGATCATGCTGTTTGAGGAGAGAGAAGCACTGAGGATTGCCCGTCATATGATTAGTAGCACCGGAGTCGATAAGCCATTTACCTTGAGTGACTACATGGGCACTACCTGATGATGTGACCACGGAAGCAGACAGCTTGGAAGAAGAGGCGGACGAGTCACCCGAGGGGCGAAGATGGGGATGCTTTGTCCAGCAGCGGTCAAGAGTGTGTCCGGTGCGGCCGCAGTGAGAGCAGAGATAGCGGGAAGAAGGACGTCCGCCAGACTGATGATTGCGGCTACCAGAGCCACTCCGCTGAGTTTGATGAGCATAGTTATCTGGAGGAGAAGGAGCGGGAAGAAGCGGGCGCTGAAGGAGAGAGGTGACAGCGGCGATGCTAGCAGCGGTGGCATCTAAAGTAGGAGATTCCGCCTCACCAAGAATTTGTTTGCGGATCATGTCATAAGTGTCAGGAAGACGGAGCAGATAACACACAACTAGAAGCTCCTGGAAGTGCTTGTGTTGTTGTGCCAGATCCGCAGAAAAGGGGAGATTCTGAAGAATCTAAGCCCCAAGAGCTTGAACTTGTTGGTAGGCAGCAGCTGGAGACAAGGTAGGCCGGGCATACAACGTATAGATGCGGGACGTCTGAGCCCCTTTGGATTACAAAGCAGCAAGATGAAGCCAAGCGGCCTTCACCGTCTCATCATGACGGATGATGGGAAGGCACTCATCGGATAGACTGTTAGCGAGCCAAGTACGCACAAGAGCGTCACTCGCATCCCAGTCATCAAAGAGAGGTGAAGTGGTAGGAGGAGGGTCATCAACGAGATGGTGGCATTTGCATTGCGAGCGAAGGAGAAAGGTGAAAGAGACGCTCCAATCCGGGTAGTTGGAGCCGACAAGCTTGGAAACGGTGCCAAGGTTCCCGGAAGGAGTAGGAGGTAGAGGCGGAGCCGGATTGGCTACAGGAGTGGTGGCAGTGGAAGCATCAGAAAGAGCCATAAGAGCAAACAACAGGAAGCCGCGCGGTTAGAAAACAAGCCGCGCGGATAGGCAGAAGAGGAACTGCAGCGGTCAGGATGTCAAACACCAGCAACCAGAATGACCACGACAAAGCCGCAGTATCAAGCAAAGGGGAAGAAGTCGAGCGGCAAGCAGACAGTCCGCTCGAACAGAAGCACAAGAGAGGGCAAGGCACACAGCGATAGGTCACGGCGAACTAGGCAACAGGTCGCGACGACCAGAGCAAGAGCAAACAGGAGGAGGCAAGACACACGGCGATAGGTCAAGGTGACAGATCGTAGTGAACAAGGCAACAGGTCGCGCACACAGAGGGCAACGACAAGGAGACCGCGCGGACAGGGCGCAAGCCGGAGAAGCAAGCCGCGCGGACAGAGAGAAGCACAGAATCAGGAGGAAAGGATCGATGCCTATGATACCATGTGAGAAGCGAACTAAAACAAGCCGGAAATGGTATAACTGAAATTTTATTATCAGAAAAAGGTATCTATTACAAAGGTATGGCCTCCATTATATAGAATGAAGGAGAGAAGAGAGAATACAAATAAGAGATGTGAGACTAAAACTATACAAAAAATCTGGGCGGCTAGAACCACAGACCGGAACAAGCCGCGCGGTTAGACAGAAGGGCTAACCGCTCGGCCACTTCCAGAGAGAGAGACAAGCCGCCATGTGAGACCGTTAGACCTCCCGGTCTCCTAGTCGCCAGTAACAGACCGCTAGACTGCTTGGACCTCAGACCTTAACACAGCAACCAAACCGCTGAAGGCAAACCGCCAGATCGCCCGGTCAATAACCCGCTAAGCCAGACCGACAGACCGCCCGATCTCTAACTCCAACATCCGCCTCCAATCATTTTGCCATATCGATGATCTCCGCCAAGCTAGCATCCGCTATAAATAAAAGGGCCTGCCTTAGGGGATCTCGCAACCTTTGTAGAAATGCTTGGCATAACCTCTATCATCTAACTCGTATGAGTCCGCAAACCTTGCGAGATGTTGGAACTCTCGCTGATATTCCGTAACCGTCTTCGATCCTTGTTTCAGTAGAAGGAACCTCTCTTCAAGTTCATCTCGAGCGGATGAAGGAATGAAGTGCTCCAAGAAAGCATCCGAAAATTCGCTCCAAATTATCTCTGTATAGACTCGGCCTTGGAAGGTGGAGCCCATGAGTGACTTCCACAACCTCTTAACATGTAGCTCCAAGGTGGACACCTCCAGTGACACAGCCATGTTGGCTGGACAATGGATACAAGCCAACAACTCCTATACTGTATCAAGCCATTCCTCCGTGCGCACGACTGACTCTGTCCCAAGGTAAGTGGGGGGGGGGGGGGGGAGAGCCCGGAAGGCTCTCAGCCAGTTAGAGCCCAGGGCCTGTTGTAGACCCGGAGGTTGCTGTTCCCTAAAAGCATCCAAGATGGTGGTGAGCGTCTGCCCCAACTCGGACTGTTGGAACTGAGTGGGTATGGAAGGGGCAGGAGTGCCCCCCAATGGCTCAACACGCACTGGAATCTATACGTAGAATGCAAACTTACGGTCAGGTTGGCTAATCTTAAGGTCATAGTTGGACAAACTTAGTATGGATTACATATTGGCACACCAGTTCTTCCGCTAAGTCAGTTTGTCCCAAAACTGACTAGTCGAACGGGAGTGGCCCATTGTTGAATGACTTCTTTTGTTGAGGATCGTGGCAAACTGATACCATTTGTAAGACACCCCTCCCGGAACACAAAATATGGCACGAGAGGGGTCTTATGCCCAGAATAGCCGCCTTGGGGTAACACTAACACTTGAGCTTGCCTGTACCACAAGACGCCTATTCTGCTGGCTACAATTGATATAAATATACATATGCCAACCCAACCAAAATAATATAAAGAAATCAAATCCACACAAGCTATAAGTCCAAAAGTACAGTAATAGAGAAGCTAAACATGCTTCTACAAAATCAGAGTATAGCTATAAAGTTGCCCCAAAGGGGCTACACCAAAACTCTCATATACTCACATCTACAATAGACAGTAGCAACGACACCGTCCCTTCAGGCCTTGTCGTCCTATCCTGGTTGATCGGCTCCATGACCTGCTGTTCCATCTGCGGGATTTCCTCCTAAAAAGGAAGATGTAGCAACCGTTAGTCATAAAGACTAAGTGGCTTCATATCCGCTCTCCCGGCGACTCCTCGGCACTGGGCGGAGAAAGGGACATGGTACAATATATCTATATAAAGCAGGAGTATAAACAAGCAAGTGGTATGTTTAAACACGCAAGTGGTATAGGTACGGTATCACTACGTATATGAAGCAGTGTATAAACAAGTAATAAGTTATTCTAGCATTTCTACCATCTATCACAGCATATGAATATAGAGTTATAACAGAAAATAACTTAACTTATATGAATGCTCATACAAGCATATAAGTTGAGGATCGTTCAACAGTAAGTAACTCATCGTATAGGAGTGCCCATACAAACTTATATGATTAGGATCTTGTGTATGTAATGAAGTGCAATGGCATGTATGCAATGCAATGACACACCCATGATCACGCACATACAGTTGCTATGTCGACACAGACTAGTAGTTCCCACTTTTCGAGCAGGTAGCAAACCTCTCAGGCGCCAACCGTCGTGGCAAGACGGTGACAGTAGAACGGGCACTTCTACTACTAAGTGGGTATCCACACTACTTCATTTAGGCCTCCGAACGCTTCAACGCTAAGAACACAAATGCGAAGCCCATGCGTACTACGGCCCAGCGGGTTCTCTTGGGTAGATGTGCACCAAGATCCTAGCCCCAAACTGTCCTATGCGTGAAACTGAAGGAGCCTCGGAAAGTAGCACGAGGACCAAGCCCAACCATTCACTTGGCACGGAAGGAGCCTCGGGGAAAGCACGAGGACCAAGCACAACCGCATAAAGTCTATCTGTCAACTCCCATCGGTGTGACGATTGGCGAGCCCGTAGACCTGCCACACTATCCTTAACTCAGGATTACGACACTGCGTGTCGACTCACACCGCATGCAATTCCACAATACTGTGGCATGGAAGAAGCCTCGGAGAAAGCACGAGGACCAAGCCCAACCATCCACCTGACACGGAAGGAGCCTCGGAAATGAGCATGAGGACGAAGCCCAACCGTTCAGTTTACTCATCTCAACACCATCCCGACTAGTGACGGCCAACATCGCACATATTACCTTCCATAATGCTACCCGTAGGGAGACGACACTCTAAGAATTGCACTACTAAATTTCATTTTATCAATTCAACATACATATGGCCATAGTTTATTCATCTATATGGCATTCCGAATGATTTCAACATCATATAACAAAATGCGCATAAATGATAATCTCCCAATTTATATCAAGCAATTTTGTTCGATTCAAGCTTTCTTCACAACTCGTATTCAAATTAACAAACTTAAACCTTCATAACACTACGGTTTTTATCATAAAATAGTTCACCCGAACCTCGAATTAGATTGCAACATTAATTCCACCGAATCTAAATCCATGTTATACACTACCAAGAAATTTAGGTGCAACAATAATCTGGACAACAACTTAAACCGAAGATTCCTGTGGCTACAGAAATCTGGTGAGTGCGTGTAATCTCTTGAAGGACAGGTCTTTCCATTGGATACAACTTTCATGTTCAGCCTGCAACCCAGATCAGACTATAACCCACATGAAATTGGCTCCAAAGCCTGCAACGTACAAAATACAATTTATGTGCGCTTAGCTTAAAAACCTTACTTCGATTAGACATTCCCGTGGCTACAGGCTTCACTCGAAGGCATGTAACTACTCGTTGGAAAGGTAATTTCAAGGGCAAAAACTTTCGTGTTTAGTCAAAAGCCCAGATCGGGCAATTTCTTGCCTGAAAACAGCCAAGAAGGTCGCTGCGTGCAGAATACAGATTTAGCACGCATCTTGAAGCAGAATGAACGACATCGGTTCATCTTCCTCCTCAAGCCGATCACCCCAAATTGCAACCAGAAGTTCCTCCACCCTTATTCTCCCTCTCAAGGCCATTCCTCTTCACGAATCCACCCCCATCATCACTTTGAAGAAGGGGAGGTTGAAGATGACTTGTCATTAGAACAAAAGTTCTAGATAGGCCTTCCTAAGAAACCTTGTCCTCACACATCAAGACTCATTTGAGTCGATGTCTTGCCTAAGAATATCTAAGGATCAAGCACCAAGGGAGAGGAGAGAAAGCTCACCTCATTTCCAGCGGTACCATCATTTCCGGCCATGGATCTTGTCATCCTCCTTGGCGGCATCGCTTTTTCCTTGACGGCGGTGGCGTTTCTCCTCCTCCAAGGTTTGCTCCAGCAAGATCTCCTCCTCCATTAGTCTCCCACCAAAAAAATAGGGTTTGGGAAGAGAATTATATTGCTAGGGTTTCACTTTTCCTTTTTATACAGAAGCTATACGGATAGGGACACGACCATGTCCTTACCCGTGCTCTGCTATAAGGAAGCGGCTCGACTGTCGTTTCGTGCTCCTACACGGGTACTGACACGCCCGTGTCGGTACCCGTGTCCAGGTGACACAGTCGTGGTTATGTCCGTGTCAATACCCATGTCCTGGTCGGGACACTTTTCGTTGACCTGAGCTTGAAGCACATTGGTAGGGACATGCCCGTATGGCTATCCGTGTCCTTCTCGGGACCGATCACTCAACGCTACACAGCCAAGGCATGGCACACGGGTAGGGACACGCCCGTGTCCCTACCCGTGTCCTACTCGGGACAAACCACTCAATGCCCTTTTATTACCACTCAACCCCATAGTCACTCAACGCCACTGAACACGGGTAGGGACACGCCCATGTCCCTACCCGTGTCAAGCTCAACACAAGTTTTCAGCCTATTTCCTTGTTCCCGCGAGTGCGCACCTGATCTCCTGCACCCCCTTGAGCCTACACCATCTCTCCTGACCCCAAAAACATGCACAAGGGGCCTAGCGCGAATCAGAACGTTACAAAAAAAATCTAGTCTGAAATAAAGAAACATCTACCTCTCTAAACTGAGGTGAAAGACAAGCGAAATCAACTAGCCGCAACACTGAAATCACGAACTCCGCCAGTCAAACCTGCTACTACTCTGAACCTGAGGCATTGAAGAACACCTTAGAAGCAAGTTACAAGTAGTGCAAAAAGAAGTAAAAGAACCTGACAAACCTCTAAGTAGGCCGGAAACAACAGACAAGCTAGCAATAAAAGGTAGTGCAAATCAATAGAAACAGATCAAAGAACTAGCTTTGCATTATAAGTCAAGCTAACTCAAAACAAAGAGCTTAGGGAGCCGTATAAACATATTTAGATATCTTAAAAGATTTCAAATTCAAATGTTATTCAAATTAAATTTTCAAATGAGACTGATCAGCTCGAGAAAGAGGATCATAACATCGGGCAAGCCTGGGTGTATAATTCATAACCAAAAAGGTGTACTATGCCGGGGAAAAAGGTCCACAACGCGCACAGACCCAGCAAACAAGGTACTATACCAAGGGAGTTACCCCAACGCGCATAGCCCATCAAACAAGGCACTGTGCCGAGGGAGTTACCCCAACACGCACAGGCCAGCAAACATTTTATATTCATTATATTATAAGAGTTTCATCAAAATTTCCAGGTTATACGGTCAATAACAGACTCCGACTAAAATTTTACACATCCGACAAAGTTTCAAGGGTCACACAACGAAATTTGACTTAGGCTTCAATGGGCACATTCGACGAGTCAAGGTTTCGTTAGACGAATTGCAAGTTAGGCTCGACACGACGACGCAATTAGCCCGGCAAGAATCCAAGGTTTTCGCAATTATGATTTCTAGGGACAAACGGTATTGAGAATTCACTCTTCGAAATTTTACATACTCGATGAAATTTGACATACTCGATGAAATTAGGCATACTTGACAAATTTTAATGTTCACTTGACGAATTGGACAAGTGTAGCGCAAGACACGACAACCGACGATCAAATACAGACAAACTCATGTCGGATAATTCCGACGAATTCCGTCGGGATAATCCGACGAATGGCCCGATCCTTTCCGACAAACGGCACGGACACTTCCGATGAATTCTACTAAAATGACTCGATGGATTTGGACATACATGACACACACAAAAAATTAACAAACACTAGAGATAAATAACCTAACAATTTCTACTAGTAAGCTAACAATCAGAGGAAAACGAATGAAACACCACTTGCCTCAAAACGTCCACTCACGCGCTCCGCTTAGAGGATCGTCCGTAAGAATATCCCGTCTTCGATTCCTGAAACTTTTCGGAGTAAAACGAGAGTTAGGTTAAAATCCCTAGCGCCAAAAATCCACGAAATGGAGAAATCTTACCGCGCACGCGTTGCTCTCGTCGAGAGCTTTCCGGATCTTTGATCGGTTGAAGATTTCGTCCACCGAGGCTCCCGGAATCGCAGCCGGGAGTTCACGAACAAGAAGAAGTCGCCGCACCCGCCGCTCTGGTTTCGGTCGATCTTTTGGGGGAAGATGAATAGGCATCTTCTTATATTATATATATATATGTGTGTATAATAATATTACAATACTAATAATAATAATTAAGACTAATAATAGTAGGTTAGAAATCAGGGGGAGGATTCAGCGAGAGAGAGAAATGGGTTTCGCAAGAAGGGAGGATTTCGCGAGAAATGAACAGTTTTTCTTTCGAATAATAGCATGAATAGTGTTTTTTTTGACAAGCTCGAGAAGCAGAAGGGATTTCTCAAAAAGCAAAAAAAGATTTCTCCAAAAGCAAATGGATGAACAGTGGAATTTTCAAATCTACCCTTGATCAAAATTTAGGGATGAATAGTTCATTTAATTTTTGAATAGTGTTTTAATATAATAATAATAATACATTATAAATATTATATCGTTACGGAGGGTCAAACGCGCGCCGAATCATTCGAAATTCGCGCCATAGGTGAATACCGACGCTACAAACCCAACGGCGAAGGAAACAAAATTCTGGCGCACCATTCTCGAGATATAAATTTCCAAAGTTTACGGCGAACATTAAATATACAATACTTCGGAAATTCGCCGAGGCTCCAATACTGCTCGAATCGCGACGAAACTTGACGAGCAAATCAGAAATTAACCAATCTAATTTCCAGACGTAAAATCTTCCACTTTCGATGCAAATCCCAAAATTTGGTCGGCTAGACCTAACATACGCGAAAATGCACTAATGGTGACGTACCGTACACTCACGGAAATGTAACGCCCTTACGTCATAATGACGTCACCACAATAATTAAAAAATTATCGAAAAAACTGGGGCGTTACCTCCAGCCCCCTACTTCCAGATCAGTTCCGCAGCAGCTGCACGTAAACATTCTACCAAGCGGTGGCAAATGTAACACCCCGAAACTCAAAAGAGTGATGGGTGGTGTTTTGAGCAAAATCTGGGATTTGGTAGTGGTGATACGGCCTAGGACACGGGCGTGTCCCAGGGCGTGTCGTGCTCGGGTTTGGCGCTGGTCGCGTGGTCGACGAAATTGCAGTCAACGGTCGTCGGGGGGTGAATACGGCCTGGGACACGGGCGTGTCCCAGGGCATGTCAGCCACTCGAAGCCTTCCACTCAATGATCATTGAGTGAGGACGCACGACCTGAGCCCAGGCGTGTTCGGGTCCGACACGGTCATGTCAAATTCTACACGGGCGTGTCGAATGCCCGTGTCCTGCTCGGATCGTTTGGCGAATTGTGCTAAGGAAGTTACACGGCCTGGGACACGGGCGTGTCTAACACACGGCATGTGACACGGGCGTGTCACATGGTCGTGTAGTGATTGGTACGTTTTGGACCTGTGTCGATGGAGGCACACGTCCAGCAACACGGGCGTGCACTGCTTGACACGGGCATGTCAAGCCTGACACGGGCGTGTCGAGTGTCCGTGTTCTTTTCGGGACGTGACAGTTTTAGTGTCGATTGAGGAACACGGCCTTGGACATGGGCGTGTCGCAAGTCGTGTTCGGCCCAGGAAGTTTAATTTCGGGTTGAATCGCAGCCGTTCGTTTCCTTATTTTGGGATCTAACGGCCTATGGCTCTCCATGCTAGGGTTAAGGCCGAGATTGGGGGTTTAAACCTTCACTTTCACTTAGCCATTCTCTTTATATAACCTAGAGAGAAGGGAGAGCAAGGAGTTTGGAGGAAGAGGAAGATCCGGTTGCCGGAGGATCGGAGCGCCAAATCGCAAACCGAGCCGAGATCTGCGGAGGCAAGATCATCGCAGTGCTTTTCATCTGCGTAGTTTTCCATGGAGCCGAAGAGAAATTTTAGGATAACGATTCTCATCTTGAGAATGTGAAGCTCTTCTTCTTTTGCATGGGAAAACCCTCTCCCGTGAGTGTGCGACGAGTTTGCGGTGTTCCTTGGGATAGATATGTAAAGTCCCCTTGTTTAGAGTCCGGAATCGAAGTACGGACATATGCATGTTGTGTGAAGCCTACCCGGACGTGTTGGTCTGGATCGGTGATGATTTGCTATGCATTGTTAGCCGGAGAAGTCTCTATGCCTTTTGTGTTTTTCGGGTTTTTACGTGGTAGATTGCAGCATGGATCCTTGGGGATTAACCCCAAGGCGCACCCAGAAATCTGGGCAGAAGCGTGATTCTACTTTTGTTGGTGGCCTTGGAGCCATCATTGTACATAACCAGGTTATGTACGTTGTTTGATCGATTTACGGGTTACGGGGAAACTTAGCTCGCGCCGATGACTTTTAGTGTCGTGGCTGTGTGAGCAGCGAGTTGAGTGAAACTGTACCTGCTCTATGTGGTTCGGTTAAGTGGCCTGCCGATGGCATTGAGGGAGGGTCTTCGGTTTAAGCCATGAAGACTTAAATGCTCACGAGATTGCCGTCCTTGGGGCGATGGTGGACCGAGTTCACCGTGTAAGGGCCTAGAGAGCACGGGGTGTGCGGCCGTGTGTTCCTACACCTGTGGTGAAGTGTGCTTAAATTGTACTTTCACAATCCTGTTTGTTTATACTAATGCTTTGACGGGAAGAAGCTTTGACGCCCCGAGGTTGGGGGCGGAATCGTTATAATTTGGTCAGCTTTAGCTGACCGTTATTCTTGTTTTCCACCGTTGCGGTGATTTGTGCTTGTAGGTGCTGCGGAGCCGAGTGGCAAATAGCGGGCCAAAGCCCAAGTTGCTGAGCCGGCCCTCGAAGGCCTTGTTTGTTTACTTTGTTTAAATCATGTGTGGCTGGCCTGCGAGCCAAAGTTTGTAAGACACTATTTAAATATTGGTGAACTATTGTAAGGCCTTAAGGCCAATACTCTTTGGTACCTTGTATTTCATTCCTGTATAGTTTGTTAGTGGACATTCATGCTTGTTGGCTGGGTTCTTACTTGTGCAACTAAATAAATTACTTCCGCTAGATGCTCTATGCAGGACGTGTGTATTGGTTGAATGGTTTCATTGAGTAACCCACCGGTCTGTCCGTGGTATATGGCGTCGGGCCCTGGCCGGACCTACT
The DNA here is from genome assembly GCA_039513925.1 of Platanthera zijinensis. NCBI lineage: Eukaryota > Viridiplantae > Streptophyta > Magnoliopsida > Asparagales > Orchidaceae > Platanthera > Platanthera zijinensis. The sequence goes on from CM077086.1 coordinate 76,380,884, forward strand.
GCTATATGCTATGTGACGGATAGGGGTGTTACAATTTAGTATCATACTACCATTTTCGGTCAGGCTTAAATGAATTCGTGGATGAATTCACTTTAAGGGGTGGTGATCACATGTGTGTGCCTAATCTTTATTACATGAAAAGAACCCATGAATGTACACTTAGGAATGAAAATACACGTGTTTGAGGAACCTACGTGTTCCTATAATTGCGTTTCACAATGTTGTTTGGTTGCTTACCAGTGTTTTGTACGATTATAGGTGACCAGGAGTGGTGTTAGACCGTCAGAATGTCTAGTTTCTGAGGCAAGCAGCGCACCAAATGATGCGCCGATAATACCTCCTTTGGCTGAGACCATTCGATTGGTAGAGGAGGCAGTGTTTGCGATTATCAACGCGCAGCCTGCGAGGCAGGTGCAGTAGCCTGCCCCTGCTGTGGAGTAAGAACCGCTCCAAGGAGCGGAGCCAAGGAAAGTGGAGAGGTGGTAGTGGATCCAGTGTTTCCTAGGAGAGCAACTGAGAAGCAGCTTAAGCATGTGATGGGCTTCAATCCTCAAGTGTTCTCGGGGACAGGAACCCCAACCCAAGCAGAGGATTGGCTCTCCAGGGTTAAGAGAGTGTTGATTGCTACTGAGACGAAAGAGTGGCAGAAGAACACAATTGCCACGTTCTTGTTGGATGGTGACACAAGATTATGGTGGGAAGGCTTGGAGATACACCATCTGAGGGGTAGGCAGTTGACTGATGTCTCGATGGAGGAGCTTTCGAGACTGTTCTTGGCTCGATACCTCCCCTCAGCTCAGAGGATTTCTTTGGAAAATTAGTTCCATAACCTTGGTTAACACGGACCGGTCTTTGGAGAAAGACATAAAGAACGTTCAAGCTAAGAAGGACTCTAATGTGAAGGGGTCAGAGTTCAAAAGGCCGAACTCCTCAAAATCGGTGTTCCACAAACGGAATGAAAAGGCTAGGACGTCGGGTCCAGCCCCTTCTTCAGGTGCCTCGGGGGAAACTACCAACCGAACCCCGGGTGCTTGTTAGACTTGTGGAAAGTTGGGGTACTATTCCCGAGATTGTCAGAGCGGATGTGCAAAGTCCGAGAGGAAGCAGGGAGCAACCTATTAAGAAAAGGGCAAGGCAGTGGAGTCAACCGCATCCCATTATGCTCCGACTCAACCAAGAGTCTACAATCTGGGCCTGTAGGAGATCATCAAACAAGCGGATGTGGTGACAGGTACGGTTTAATTTATAGCAAGTTAGCTTTAAATACTGTTACCTAGTGCTTGTTAGCATATTACTGTTTGTATATGCTTTGTCTTGATTTGCGATAGTCCGGCAAGAGCACTATTCGATACGGTAGCTTCACACTCCTTTTTGTCCGAAAGTTTTATATCGCGCATCGGAGTCCCTTCTTCGATGGCGAAGGACAAATTGGACGTGCTGCTGCCGAATGGGTGTTCTATGCGTGCGGACAGAGTATGTGCCGTAAATGTTTATATTGGAAGTCAGCAGTTCGACTTGCTAGCGTCGTTGCTGCCGCTAGCAGAGTTCGACGTTATCTTCGGTATGGACTGGCTTTCAGAGCAGAAGGCTTTTATTGATTGCAACCGCAAAGAGGTCAAGCTGGGTGCTGGGCGGGAGACAACGTTTGCGTGATTGAAGGGTTCGAGCAAGACGCTGATGTCTTCTCTTCAGGTGGTCAAGGCAGTTCGTGTTGGCGTAGAGCTGTTCTTAGCGTTAGTGGAGGCTGTAAAGCCTAAAGCCACTTTTGGTAGTATCGCAGTAGTGTGCGAGTACCCTGAAGTGTTCCCGGACTATCTTCCCAGAGCCCCACCACAGCGAGAGATCGATTTCACCATCGAGCTAGTGTCAGATGCCAAACCTTTGTCACACTTTCCTTATAGGTTGGCACCTAAAAAGATGGAAGATCTAAAGGTTCAACTGGAGGAGTTGATGGAGCAAGGTTATGTGCGTCCAAGTTCATCGCCTTGGAGCGCACCGGTCCTCTTTGTTAAGAAGAAGGATGGAAGTTTACGGTTGTGTATCGACTACAAAGAACTGAACAAGTTAACAGAAAAGAACAAATACCCGATCCCAAGGATTGATGATCTTTTTGATCAGTTAGTTGGGTCGTCGGTATATTCAAAATTGGATCTGAAGTCCGGTTACTATCAGCTGAGGATAAGGGAGTGTGATATCCCAAAGACAGCGTTCAGCACAAGGTATGGGCATTTCGAGTTTACGGTCATGCCGTTCGGGCTGATTAATGTGCCATCTGTATTCATGGATCTGATGAACAGAACGTTCAGGGAGTACCTAGACCGTTTTGTGATTGTCTTTATTGACGATATATTAGTGTACTCGCAGTGCGAAGAAGATCACTTCAAGCATCTGCATCTGGTTTTGGAGACGCTGAGGAGGAACAAACTATACGCAAAGTGATAGTTTAACTTTCAAGGCAGCCTAAACACCTAGAGGGGGGGGGGGTGAATAGGTTCTGCTTCTCTTTCTAAAACTTCTAGACAGAATTCAATTTATTAACTAATATAAAAACACAGCAATCACAGAAAACAAAACATCACAGATTGCACTATGTTTTATAGTGGTTCCCCAAGGTCTGGGTACATCCACTTTCCCCCTTCACCTATCTAGCTGTATGCTAGATTCGGCCAAACTTCCACTTATCTCAGATCAATAGATCTTACAACTCAGAACCCAACTGGTTCCTACAACTCAGGCACAACTGCCCTACCTCAGCCTTGCCCCAAGGCCTACAACTCAGAGAATATCCTTCTCCTACACTCAGGCAATCAGCCCTACCACTCAGAGTTCAACACTCCTACACTCAGCCTTTATAACATAGGCTTACAACTCAGATCTGTATAAACAGATCCTACAGAAATATAGAAAAGATTGTTTAAATTGTCTTGCCAAGTTGAGAGAGAAAAGGCAATGACAATTCTTAATCAGCTGATGCAATCAACTATTTCTTAGCCTTCTTCAAAGCTTCTTGAAAATGTACTTAGCTGAGTTGATTCCAAACAGCTTCTTGAGAATCCACTGGTGGATTCTTTCTTCTTCTTCAAATTCTGACTTGATCTCTCTCTATCCAGAACTTTGAATGATTCTTCTGAATTCTGATTAGAACTCTTCTTAGATCTACCCTTAGATAGTCTTCTTAGATCTCCCGGAGAAGATCTTCTTAAGTGCCTAGCACTTTCTTGAAATGAGTAGAATGTAATCCTTCTCCACTTTCTGATCCAATGTATTTCAAAGGGTCAGTTCTATATGTTGTTAATTGTCTTCTTCTCCTTCTGAATCTGTCTATTTATAGACATTCTTCATGGTAACCGGCTGATCCGGTTTCTAACCGTTTTCTGACAAGTCTGACAACTTCAATTAACTGGTGATAACCCACAGCTGTCAAGTCTTCAAACAAGTCCTGTGCCTTAGTGTTGAAACAGTCTGTCAGAAAGTGTCGAGACCATCTGTCTATTTGTGTCGACACAATTGACTTTGGTGTCGACACTGCCTTCAGTGATGTCGACTAAATTGCCTTTGTGTCGACACATCTTCTTCTGAAAATAACTTGGTCTTTGACTCTGCAGTGTGTCGACACAAGTCCTGTGTGTCGACACAGTTGTTGTAGAATCATAACTTTAGTAAGTGTTGACTTAGCCTTCAGGTGTCGACACATTCATTTTTTAGCTTTGCTATAATGTGTCGACTTACTCACTATGTGTCGACACATTCTGCTGGTGACGACAAACTTGTGGTCGACTATTTTCTTCTGTGTCGACATATTCAGATGATGTCGACAAACTTGAGATCGACTATACTCTTCAGTGTCGACGCATTCTCCCAATGTTGAGGTCGACGTTTTTCTTCTGTGTCGACACAATTTCCCAGTGTTGTGTCGACTTACTTCTTCTGTGTCGACACAATTTCCCAGTGTTGTGTCGACTTACTTCTTCTGTGTCGACACTTTTTCCCAGTGTTGTTGTAGACTATGTTATGTGTCGACACTTTTTCCCAGAGTAGTGTCGACTTACACCTTCTGTGTCGACACACTTTCCCAGTGTTGTGTCGACAACTTTCTTCTATGTGACGACACATGTTCCTTTGTGTCGACACTTGGACTTAGAATTTTTTCTGTAAATTTTAACAATTCTTTACCTGCACATGTCAACTCAAAACAACATCAAATACAACATGATGTATATCATTGAGCTAGGTTGGGCTTCTTCAAATCAGGTACACATTTTCCAATGTACCCAACAATCTCCCCCTATTTGGAGAAGTCATAACCCTTATAGCCAATGATATACACCATTTATAAATAGTATAAAATGATGATATATGACAATACACAGGGATACTTAATTATAAACAAAATAATAAGAACATCATGGATAAAACAATCTATCACAGATTTAACAATATTTTGTTTATTACTGGGTAATGTTTGATTACATGGTTTTTCTTTGACTGATCACATTACATCATTACAAAACATTATGAAAGAACTAAAACATTATCAGGATTGATCAGGCTCTCTAATAACAATCCCTTGGCCAGATTTAATTTTAGCTGTCACAGGAGCTTCTGATTCTTCAGCCATCTTTTTTCCTTTAAGATCAGCTTTCTTCTTAGCTTCTTCCTTGAGCCTTTGCCTTTCAAAATAGTGAAAAGGCTTTGGGAAGTATTTGCTTGGCTCCATAGCATCAGGTGGAAGTCTTCCCAGCTTAGCTTTCCTTCTGAATTGTACAATGGCTTCTTGTCTTGCCTCATACTTCTGCCATTCCTGCTCATTGTACCACTTGCCCCTTTCATGAACTTGATCTTTGACAGCTTTCCATGCAGTGAGTATTATATTTCTGGAAGTAGGACTCCACTGCTCAAAATCTGGCTTCAGCTCAGCCTGCTCTCTAAATCTTTTCTTTGACAGTAGAGCATCTTGCTGTTCTTGCAAATTTACCTCAGGCTTATCAACCTTTCCAAAGATAACATTTACAACCTCCTTTGAAGGACTATACATATATTGCACTTGCTGATCCAATATATCAAAATCTGGAGGGGGGTCTATGACTTGGGCAACCTCAGGTTGGTCACCTTCAAGTAGTCCTGTTTGTAGACCTGACTCAGCCACCATGTTATCATCACACAATGGTGGATATCCCAATGTGGCTCTTATACTATTGGTCACCCATTTGGCATGCTCAGAGCCTGCATGAATTAGCATCCTCTCCCCCTTTATGGCTTCTCTTGATACATGATCTCTAAGATCTTCTTTCTGAAATCGAATTTGGCCATCCAAATAATTCACTCCCTCCTTGAAAAATGGTCTTAACTTTTGAAGCTTTTCAGATATTTCCTGTTGAGAGGTTGTGATGGCAGTCTTAACAGATGCAATAGCAGCCTGAAAATTCTTATCAAATTCTTCCATTTCTTTGGCTCTATCTGCAGGCATCCCTGGAACAATCTTCTTCACCTCTTGAATGATCTCATTATGAGATTCAGTTAAATTGTCATTCATTCTTATTTGATTTTCCAGAACATAACCTTGCTTCAAAGCAATATCATCCACCTTTGTAGAGATAGCCTGCTGTTGTTTAGCCAGATAAACTACAGCATTGCCACCCTTGTGGAAGCAATCTGTCATTTCAGTTTTATGCAAGTTGACTTGAAATTGGATGGACTTGATGTCCTGAGCTAAGTCAAACTGAACTGACTTGCTATTTTCATCAACATACTTCTCCAGAGCCATCCTTTGGTCATCCAATTTTACTTGAAGATCTACCATAAATTTATTGTAATCAAAGGCTGGAGAAACTTGTGGAGTTGTTGTCTGCAATGCCTGCTTGTAGTTCTTGCTTCTTCTCTTAAAGACAACAAGTTTTCTTTTCTTAGCCACCCTGGCTTCTTCAGTTTCTGTGTCAGAGGAAGTATCTACATGAATTCTTTCTGTGCCAGGGAGTTGTTGCTCAGCTTCAACATCCACTGGCTCATCCTCAACCTGTGTTTCCACAGCAGCTTCCTGATCAATGTCCATTCCTATGAACTTCTCAATATCTGGTCCACCTCCTTCTTTATCAGCAGCAGTATCAACATCTGGGAATAACTCCTCCATAGTAAATTCCAGTTGAGTGGTCACATCTGCAGCAGTTAAATCTTGAGATATGTTTAACTGTGCTTCCTCTTGGACTTGCACCTCAATATTTGTAGTGGCAGGAGTAGGTGTGGACACTAGCTCCCCCTGAACCTGTGCAGTAATAATAATTTGAGCAATGTCTTTTATAGTAAAATACATTAGCTCCCCCTAAACCTAAGCAGGAGTAGATACCTTTGGAGCAGAAGTGGAAACTGGCTCCCCCTGCATCTGGGCAGGTGTTGATACTTCCTGGACCACAGTTGAGGCAAGCTGTGTCCCTTCTTGTACTTGTTCAGATTCTTGATTTGGTGTAGAGGATTGCACAGGGGTGTCTGGCCTGCTCTCTTCAGGCACATCCTTTGACAGCACCCTATCCCACCTGGTGAATAGTCTCATATCCATTCTTCTCATATGGTTAATCTTACTCCCTTGCAGCTGCTGCATCACATCTGGAATCACCCCAGTGAAGTACAGACTCATGATCCTAGCCATGTTAGGCTTCTTAATTCCCTCTTTGATCTTGTCAAAGAGTACTCTTGACCAATCAGTAGGAATAGTAAAAACTATCCTGGTCATCAGGCTGAACATATAGGCAGAAATCCTATCATGTCCACCTGTCTTGCAGAGGATTACCTTTCCAACAACTTCCGACAAGAACTTCCCTTGCTGATTCATTCCCTTTCTGTTGAATGCAGCTCCTATCTTCAATCCTGAATCCAGGCCACACCATTGAAGGGCTTCCCTTGTCTTAGATATAGGAACTGCCTCTTCATTCTCAACCACTTGTAGTTGGAAGATCTTTCGTAAACTTCTTTGAGTAATCTTTACCTTCGTCCCTTGAATAGTGGACTTAATCTTGAGGCCAGTAGAATGGACTGATGCAGAGGTAAAGAACTCGTGCACCTCCTTCTTCCAGATCTTAGTTGGTTCTGAAATGAGAAATTCTAACCCTGATGCAGAGAGAAGGGTGATAACTCCTTGAACATCAGGCGGCGCCTCTGCAAAGGCCTGGCGCACTAACTCATATCCTTCATTGATGTTATCTTCAATCCTTGGCGCCATCGTTGTGTCGAGAAAGCTTGAGAGAAGAGAGAAAGAAAGACTGTCGACACAGGGTTTGAGTCTCGAAAACCTTGAAAGCGTGTCGACACAAAGAGCTTTTGACCTATTTATAGCTTCTGTTGAAAGAAGTTCAAAAGGCGCCAAAAACAGTCTAAATGTGTCGACACAGACGGAATGTGTCGACACAAGCTTCTATTAACTCGACATTTCTTCAGCCTACTATGTGTCGACACCAATTTGTGGTTATGTCGACACCTTGGATACATAGTAGAAAGACAGAAATTCTGTGTCGACACTAAGGACAAGTGTCGACACATATTTTGTAAGTGTCGACACCATAATTCTGGTTGAGTCGACATTACATTTCTGGTTAAGTCGACAATAAAACTCTTAAGTGTCGACACATATTCTCTGTGTCGACACAATATTTCTGACTTGTCGACATAATTTCTCTGAGTCGACACATTATTACTGAATGTGTCGACACATTCTTACTTAGCCAATTTCTGTAACTTCAATGTGTCCTTTTTAACACTTGATTATGTTGTTACTACCTTTACTTACTTATAAACCATTTCAATAGCATTGTTAATGATTTTGTTTAATACATTAATCAATGGTTAACATACCTAATTCAATTTTGAATTTATTGAATTTGGTTTCATCTAAAGGCTTAGTAAATACATCTGCTATTTGATAATCTGTTTTTACAAATTCCAATGAGATGTCACCTTTTTCTACATGTTCTCTAAGAAAATGATATTTGATTTCTATATGCTTAGTTCTACTATGAGAAACTGGATTATTAGCAATAGAAATAGCACTCTTAGAATCACATAAAAGGGGTGTTCTACTTACCTGAATACCATAATCTTTAAGCTGATGCTGCATCCATAATAGCTGTGCACAGCAGCTTCCTGCAGCAATATACTCTGACTCAGCTGTGGAAATTGCCACACTAGTCTGTTTTTTACTACTCCAAGATATTAGTCTTCCTCCCAGGAATTGACAAGTACCTGTAGTACTCTTTCTATCCTCTCTACATCCTGCAAAATCTGCATCTGAATAGCCTGTTAGTTGAAAATCTCTATTCCTAGGGTACCAAAGACCTAGAGTAGGAGTGCCCTTTAGATATCTCAGAATCCTTTTTACTGCAGTATAATGAGATTCTTTAGGGCAGGCTTGGTACCTAGCACAGACACATGTTGCATACATAATGTCAGGTCTACTAGCAGTGAGATATAGTAGTGACCCAACTATTCCTCTATACAATGATTCATCAACAGGTTTACCTGCCTCATCTTTGCATATTGGCATACTTGTGCCCATAGGAGTTCTCATGGAGGAGGATGACTCCATACCATATTTTTTAATTAATTCCTTGGTGAACTTAGACTGGGATATGGACAATCCATCATCAGTCTGTCTTACTTGGAGTCCCAAGAAGAACTTAAGTTCTCCCATACTGCTCATCTCAAACTTCCCTTGCATAAGTTTGGCAAACTTTTTACAAAGGTTGTTTTCAGTAGATCCAAAGATTATGTCATCAACATAGATCTGGACTAAGATGATCTTTCCTTTGGATTCCCTAAGGAATAGAGTTTTGTCTATCTTTCCTCTTGAGAATTTATTCTCAATGAGGAAGGTAGACAGGGTTTCATACCAAGCCCTTGGAGCTTGTTTTAACCCATACAAAGCTTTCCTAAGCTTATACACAGAATCAGGTTTAAGAGGATCTACAAAACCTGATGGCTGCTCTACATATACTTCTTCTTTAAGATCACCATTCAGAAATGCTGACTTTACATCCATCTGGTATACTTTGAAGTCTTGGTAGGCTGCATAGGCAAGGAACATTCTGATTGCCTCCAGCCTTGCTACTGGAGCAAAGGTTTGATCAAAGTCAATCCCTTCTTCCTGCCTGTATCCTTTTGCAACCAATCTTGCTTTATTCTTTATTATTATTCCACTTTCATCTAGCTTGTTCCTATAGATCCACTTAGTCCCAATTATGTTGTGGCCTCTTGGTTTAGGAACAAGCTCCCAGACCTTGCACCTTCTGAACTGATTCAGCTCCTCTTGCATAGCATCAATCCAGTGCTGGTCTTGGATAGCTTCTTCAAACTTCTTAGGTTCCATTTGAGACAAGAAACTAGAATGCAAAACTGTGCTTTGATTTCTGCTTCTAGTTTGCACTCCTTGTCTTGGATCACCAATTATCTGATCAGTAGGATGATCTCTTAGATATCTTATAGCTGGAGGTAGATTCCCTTCAGGTTGAGCATCTCCAGCTTCTTCATTCTGCTGTTCCTCTTGGTTTTCATCAGCTTCCATTATCTCTTGTACTCCCCCTGGACAGCAGCCTTCATTTTCCAATGCTCCCTCTTCCTTTGAAGCTTCAGCAATGGAGAGCTTGTCCATCTTCTTGCTTATACCTGTTGAGTCATTTGATCTACAAGACAATTCACAATTGATTAATCTTGTTTCATCAAATACAATATGCACAGATTCTTCAACAACTTGAGTAGTTAAGTTGAAGACTCTATAGGCCTTACTATTTGTGCTGTACCCAACAAATATCCCATCCTGGGATTTGGCAGCAAACTTAGTCAAATAAGACTTACCATTGTTAAGTATATAGCACTTGCAGCCAAAGATCCTAAAATAGGATAGATTTGGTTTTCTGCCTTTCACAATCTCATAGGGAGTCTTCCTGTGGCTTTTGGTGATAGAAGCCCTATTGATGACATGACAAGCAGTGTTAACTGCCTCAGCCCAAAAATATTCTGGGAGAGAGGTGTCACTCAATAGAGTTCTACCAGCTTCAATTAATGATCTATTCTTTCTTTCAGCAATTCCATTTTGCTGAGGTGTTCTAGGTGAGGAGAACTCTTGGAAAATCCCAAAGTCTATACACAAGTTTGTTATGCTTTCAGATTGAAACTCAGTACCATGGTCACTTCTGATTTTGACCACTGTACTGTTCAGTTCATTCTGAATTTGCTTTACAAACTTAAATAATACACTTGGGGTTTCAGATTTTTGTCTCAGAAAGAACACCCATGTAAATCTAGAATAGTCATCTACAACCACTAGTGTGTAGACATTCCTACCTAGACTGTGAACTGGCATAGGACCAAAAAGATCCATATGCAAGAGGTATAAGCACCTCACAGAATCCTTGTTTTCAAGGCTTTGAAATGAGGTTTTTGTCTGCTTGCCCTTTTGACAAGCTGAGCATACCCCTTCCTTTATACACTTAACTTGAGGCCCATTCCTCACTAGTTCTTTACTAAAGAGTTGGCCAATTGTCTTGTAGTTTAGATGAGCCAATCTCTTGTGCCACTTAACACAATGAGAAGCATTGTCATCAGCTACAAGACAAATGGGGGATGCCTTATTCTCACATTCAAAATTAAGGCAATACACATTTCTCTTCCTATACCCAGTCAATATGATCTCTTGATCACTTGACCTTTTGATATGACATCCATCCTTACCAAATGAAATGTCATATCCTAGATCACTCAGCTGGCTTATGCTTATTAGATTATGTTTCAAACCTTTTACATAGGCCACTTGGGTGATAGTAATTAGGTTTGAAGAGATGTTACCAAATCCTTTGATGACTCCTTTTTCAGATCCACCAAAGATCACTTTATGTCCATCTTTGACAGATGAATACTCCTTCAGCAGCCCCTTTGTTCCAGTCATGTGCCTGGAACAACCACTATCCAAGTACCATATAGGGGCATGGTAACTTGGATTCACCTGCAATACAGAATTACTTACCCTTAGAACCCAAGTAAGTCTTGGGTCCTTGGTTCAGGTTAGCCTTAATAAAGTTATCATAACCTCTTCTAACAGGTAGACTCTTATTCTTTATAACACTTGTGTTATACCAGCAGTCCAATGCAAAATGACCCCTCTTGCCACAGCACCAACATTCAAACTTATTGTATCTAGATCTAGATACATCCTTGTCAGAAGCATTTCTGTTCATTGCTGGTGCTGTTGCAACTTCTCCTACTGGTTTCTTAAAACCATAGGGCTTATGACCATAGGTAGGCCTGCTTGCCTTAACACCCTTGTTCTTCAGAACATTTGTCTTGATATGATCCTGAATGTCTTCATGATCATATATGTTAGAAGGCACTTTCTCCTTACCAAACCTTATGGGGACTGAAAGGTTTAGTGGCTGAATAGGGGCTTTGCCTTTCCTCTTGAATCTGCCAGCCCTGGAGTTACCCTTAAATCCTAATCCAGCCTTACCCTTCTGAGTGACAAATTCATCTATCAAGGGTAAGACAGATTTTGGCTTAGAGTAACTAGCCACTAAATCCCTTTCAATTCTAAGTCTGTCCTCCAGACTCTTTACTTGATCATTAGTATAATTAATTGTGCCCATCTGAATAATAGTTATATTCTTCAGCTTGGCAATTTCAGCTAACTTTTGATCAAGGACTTTTTCTAACTCAGTTGTTGCAACCCTTAGATCAGCAATTTCCTGAGCCTGTGATTTAACCAGGTTCTTGCTTTTCTTAAGGGCCTGCAACAAGTCCCCATACTTGTCTATCAATTGATAGACATCTCCTTCAGATCCAGATGCATCTTCATCACTTGATGCAGATGTAGCTGATTCTTCACTTGTACTACAAACATATGTACTGGAAGGACAGTTTACCTCATTAGGACCAGACTGATTCTGGCATAGGTCCTCTTCTGATCTAGTCATCAAACCCATGCATTGATGTTCATTGATGGAGTCTAGCAACTGCATAAACTCCTCTTCCTCAGATGCAGCATATAATCCAATATATGCTTCAGCTTCAGATCCTGATTCTGAAGTTGACTGGTCTGACAGACTTTTATCTTTCTTTGCTACAAAGGATTTCTCCTTCTTGCCTTTCTGATAAGTCTTCTTCTTTTCTGAAGATTCCTTCCTTTTGTCAGGACAATCAGCCACTACATGTCCAGGCCTATTGCAACAATAGCAGACAATCTTTGAAGTAGTGGCTTTGCTGGGCTTTGACCTGCTTTTCTCTTTCCTAGATGACCTTCTTTTCTGATAATAGTCATCTACTTGCTGTGATGAGGAAGGCCTAGACTTCCATTGCTTCTTTTTCAAGAACCTTTGAAATTGCCTAGTGAATGCAGCAAAGTCTGCATCTGAATCACTGCTGACTGAACCCTTATCTGAATTTTCAGAACTACCTTCTTCAACTTCCTTAGGAGGAGATGGTGATTTCCTCCTATTCTTTCTGGTGGCTTCAGCATTAAATGCCACAGTCTTTTCTCTATGCTCTCCTCTTGAGTTTCTTTCCTCCTCCTTCCTTACCATAAGTTGCATTTCATAGGATAGCAACTTTCCAAACAGAGTTGGAGGAGATATCTCTGCCAATTTTGCCACTTCTCTTATGCCACAGATCTTTGTATCCCAATCCTTTGATAAGGATCTTAAGAATTTGTCATTCAGTTCATAGGTACTGAAGACTCTTCCATAGGAAATTAGCTCATTCACAATTCTATAGAATTTCTTATAGCACTCAGTTATGCTATCAGATTTTCCTTGTCTAAAACTTTCATACTCCTGATTTAGCATAGATTTTCTGTCCAGCCTTACTTCTTCTGATCCCTCCATGTAGACAATCAATGTGTCCCACATCTCCTTGGAGGTCTTGCAGTGAATCAGATTCTGAAATGTTGAATCATCTATGGCACTGACAATGATGTTCTGTGCCCTTTTGTCCATGGTTGCCAAGATGATTTCATCCTTGGTCATTTCAGAATAAGTCTTTGGTGTTTGGATATTTGCATCAAGAACAGATATCTTCATTGGTATGAAGGGGCCTTCCTGTACTGTGATGTAAATCCTTGGGTCAGATGCTTCCATAAACAATCTGACTCTTTCTTTCCAGATCCCAAAGATTTCCTTCTTGCATATGGGTAATTTCATTGACCCTAGCTCCTTATGATTCTCTCCAGAACCCATCTTCTTGATTCTTGAATCTGCCTATCAGATCTACCTCAGACTGTTAAGTCCTTTTTGAGGAACCTGGCTCTGATACCACTTGATAGTTTAACTTTCAAGGCAGCCTAAACACCTAGAGGGGGGGGGGGTGAATAGGTTCTGCTTCTCTTTCTAAAACTTCTAGACAGAATTCAATTTATTAACTAATATAAAAACACAGCAATCACAGAAAACAAAACATCACAGATTGCACTATGTTTTATAGTGGTTCCCCAAGGTCTGGGTACATCCACTTTCCCCCTTCACCTATCTAGCTGTATGCTAGATTCGGCCAAACTTCCACTTATCTCAGATCAATAGATCTTACAACTCAGAACCCAACTGGTTCCTACAACTCAGGCACAACTACCCTACCTCAGCCTTGCCCCAAGGCCTACAACTCAGAGAATATCCTTCTCCTACACTCAGGCAATCAGCCCTACCACTCAGAGTTCAACACTCCTACACTCAGCCTTTATAACATAGGCTTACAACTCAGATCTGTATAAACAGATCCTACAGAAATATAGAAAAGATTGTTTAAATTGTCTTGCCAAGTTGAGAGAGAAAAGGCAATGACAATTCTTAATCAGCTGATGCAATCAACTATTTCTTAGCCTTCTTCAAAGCTTCTTGAAAATGTACTTAGCTGAGTTGATTCCAAACAGCTTCTTGAGAATCCACTGGTGGATTCTTTCTTCTTCTTCAAATTCTGACTTGATCTCTCTCTATCCAGAACTTTGAATGATTCTTCTGAATTCTGATTAGAACTCTTCTTAGATCTACCCTTAGATAGTCTTCTTAGATCTCCCGGAGAAGATCTTCTTAAGTGCCTAGCACTTTCTTGAAATGAGTAGAATGTAATCCTTCTCCACTTTCTGATCCAATGTATTTCAAAGGGTCAGTTCTATATGTTGTTAATTGTCTTCTTCTCCTTCTGAATCTGTCTATTTATAGACATTCTTCATGGTAACCGGCTGATCCGGTTTCTAACCGTTTTCTGACAAGTCTGACAACTTCAATTAACTGGTGATAACCCACAGCTGTCAAGTCTTCAAACAAGTCCTGTGCCTTAGTGTTGAAACAGTCTGTCAGAAAGTGTCGAGACCATCTGTCTATTTGTGTCGACACAATTGACTTTGGTGTCGACACTGCCTTCAGTGATGTCGACTAAATTGCCTTTGTGTCGACACATCTTCTTCTGAAAATAACTTGGTCTTTGACTCTGCAGTGTGTCGACACAAGTCCTGTGTGTCGACACAGTTGTTGTAGAATCATAACTTTAGTAAGTGTTGACTTAGCCTTCAGGTGTCGACACATTCATTTTTTAGCTTTGCTATAATGTGTCGACTTACTCACTATGTGTCGACACATTCTGCTGGTGACGACAAACTTGTGGTCGACTATTTTCTTCTGTGTCGACATATTCAGATGATGTCGACAAACTTGAGATCGACTATACTCTTCAGTGTCGACGCATTCTCCCAATGTTGAGGTCGACGTTTTTCTTCTGTGTCGACACAATTTCCCAGTGTTGTGTCGACTTACTTCTTCTGTGTCGACACAATTTCCCAGTGTTGTGTCGACTTACTTCTTCTGTGTCGACACTTTTTCCCAGTGTTGTTGTAGACTATGTTATGTGTCGACACTTTTTCCCAGAGTAGTGTCGACTTACACCTTCTGTGTCGACACACTTTCCCAGTGTTGTGTCGACAACTTTCTTCTATGTGACGACACATGTTCCTTTGTGTCGACACTTGGACTTAGAATTTTTTCTGTAAATTTTAACAATTCTTTACCTGCACATGTCAACTCAAAACAACATCAAATACAACATGATGTATATCATTGAGCTAGGTTGAGCTTCTTCAAATCAGGTACACATTTTCCAATGTACCCAACACAAAGTTCTCTAAGTGCGAGTTTTGGTTATCCTCAGTGGCGTTTCTTGGTCACATAGTCAGTAGAGAAGGGATTGTGGTGGATCCGGCGAAGATTGTTGCGATACGAGAGTGGCCTGTGTTGTCTTCGGTAGCGGAAGTCCGGAGTTTTCCGAGGCCTGCCGGCTATTACAGGCGCTTCGTGGAGAACTTCTCGCGGATAGCGTTACCTCTCACGACATTGACAAGGAAAGATCAGAAGTTTGTATCGACGCAAGAGTGCGCACAAGAGTTCGAAGAGTTGAAGAGTCGGTTGACCACGGCGCCAGTGCTAAGTTCGCCGAGTGGGACCGAAGGTTTTAAGATATACAGCGATGCCTCAGGCAGTGGTATGGGTTGCGTACTGCTACAGCATGGTAGTGTTATTGCGTATGGCTCGCGTCAACTGAAAGTGAACGAAAGGAATTATCCGGTCCATGACTTGGAGTTAGCGGCCGTGATTTTTTCGCTAAAGCTATGGAGGCACTATTTATATGACGTAAAGGTCGATATTTATACCAACCACAAGATCCTGAAACACCTGTTGGATCAGAAGGATCTGAACATGAGGCAGCGGAGATGGATGGAGTTCCTGGGGGACTATACGTTCAAAATTCATTATGTGCCCGGAAAAGGCAATGTAGTTGCGGATGCGTTGAGTCGCAGTGCTCCCGCCAAAGCCAACTGGTTGTCTATTCATGATGAGCGGTTGATTCTGGAGTTGGAGGCGTTTGACATCTGTTGTGTTGACAAGCAGACTAGCGCCGAAGCATTATTGAACTAGACAGAAGTTCAGTATCACCTGGCTGATCGGATTCGGCAGGCTATGGAGTTGGATAGCAGTATGAAGGAGATCATGGATACAGCTTCAGATGGGTCAAATTCCAAGTTTTCAATTGAAGATGGACTCCTAAGGAAGGACAGTCGTTTGTGCATCCTAAATGTGGGAAATCTACGGGTGGAGTTGATGTACGAGGCTCATCATACCAAGTACTCAAATCACCCAGGGAGCACGAAGATGTACCGAGATCTGAAGAAGTTGTTCTGGTGGTCAGGACACAAGAAGGATGTGGGACTATATGTGGCTAAGTGCCAGACTTGCGGCTTAGTGAAGGTAGAGTGCCAAAAGCCAGGGGGTTTCTTGAAATCTTTGCTTATTCTGGAGTGGAAGTTCGACGATATTTCGATTGACTTTATGCATGGCTTACCAAGGTTGCAGAAGGAAAAAGACACCATCTGGGTGATCATAGATCGGTTAACAAAAGTGTCGCACTTCATTTCGTATAGGAAGGATGATTCAGTGGAGAAACTGGTGAAGCTGTATGTGGATAATATAGTCAGACTGCACAGTGTGCCCCGCAGCAACGCGAGTGATCGAGATGGGTGTTTTACGTCCAATGATTGGAGGTTAGTGCAGCAGATGTTGGGGAATAAATTGAAGTTCAGCGCAGCATTCCATCCGCAGAAGGATGGGCAGACCGAGAGGGTCAACATAACCATGAAGGACATGCTCCGCAAGTGTGTTCTAGACTTCAAAAAGCATTAGTAAGACCACCTGTATTTGGTGGAATTTGCGTACAATAATAGCACCAAGAGAGCAAACAAATGGCGCCCTTTGAGGCCTTATATGGTAGAAAGTATCGCACGCCATTGTCGTGGCTAGAAACGAGTGAGGAAAGGTTGTATAAAAAGCAAGAGGTGGAAAGCGCTACTTCATTTGTACGAACCATTCAGGAGCGTTTGCTGATCGCTCATGATAGGAAAGCTAAATACTACAATGCCAAGCATCGGAACGTGGAGTTTGCAGCTGGCGATTGGGTGTATATGAAAATAAAGCCGTTCAAGGGTGTTTCACGGGTACAATGCTTGAAGATGCTGGGCCCAAGGTACCTTAGACCATTTGAGGTCCTAGAGCGGTTCGGTGAGGCGGTTTACCGTCTGAAGCTATCGGTGGAGTTAAGTGGTCTACACGACGTATTCTACATTTCAGTGTTGCGGAAGGCGGTGCTAGAGCCTTCGCAGGTGATCGCAGTTGATCAAGTATCGGTGGATGAAGGGTTGACAACTAGGGTCAATTCCATTTGTATTGAGGACTCTGAAGTCAAGCGACTTCGTAATAAGGAGATCAGAATGGTCAAGGTCCGTTGGGACAATTACAGTCGTGAGGAGCTCTCTTAGGAATGGGAGCAGACCATGATTGAGGAGTTCCTAGAGTTATTTCACTCAGGTACCGCTTTTGGTTTTCTATTTTCTTTTCCTTTGGTAATCTCTTGGAAACTCAAAAGAGTGACGGGTGGTGTTTTGAGCCAAATCTGGGATTTGGTAGTGGTGACACGGCCTTGGACACGGGCGTGTCCCAGGGTGTGTCGTGCTCGGGTTCAGCGCTACTCGTGTGGTCGACGAAATTGCAGTCAACGGTAATCGGGGGGTGAACACGGCCTGGGACACGGGCATGTCCCAAGGCGGGTGAGACACTCGAAGCCTTTCACTCAACGATCGTTGAGTGAGGACGCACGACCTGAGCCCAGGCGTGTTCGGGTCCGACACGGGCGTATCAAATTCGACACGAGCGTGTCAAATTTGACACGGGCATGTCGAATGCCCGTGTCCTTCTCGGGTTGATTGGCGAATTGTGCTAAGGAAGCTACAGGTCCTAGGAAATGGGCGTGTCCAAGGGCGTGTCTAGCACACGGCATATGATACGGGCGTGTCACATGGTCGTGTCGTGCTCGAGACGTTTTGGACCTGTGTCGATGGAGGCACATGCCCAGTAACACGGGCGTGTACTGGCTGACACAGGCGTGTCAAGCCTGACATGGGCGTGTCGAGTGCCGGTGTTCTTTTCGGGACGTTACAGTTTCAGTGTCAATTGAGGAACACAGCCTTGGACACGGGCGTGTCGCAAGCCATGTTCGGCCCAAGAAATTTAATTTCAGGTTTAATCGTAGCCGTTCGTTTCCTTATTTTGGGATCTAACGGCCCAGGGATCTCCATGTTAGGGTTAAGGCCGGGATTGGGGGTTTAAACCTTCACTTTAACTTAGCCATTCTCTTTCTAAGACCTAGAGAGAAGGGAGAGCAAGGAGTTTGGAGGAAGAGGAAGATCCAGTCGCCGGAGGAGATTCAGAGCGCCAAATCGCAAACCGATCCCAGATCTGTGGAGGAAAGATCATCGCTGTTCTTTTCATCCGTGTAGTTTTCTATGGCGCTGAAGAGAAATACTAGGGTAACGATTCTCATCTTGAGCACGTGAAGCTTTTCTTCTTTTGCATGGGAAAACCCTTTCCTGCGAGTGTGCGGCGAGTTTGCGGTGTTCCTTGGGTTAGATATGTAAAGTCCGCCTTGTTTAGAGTCAGGAATAGAAGTACGAGCATAGGCATGTTGTGTGAAGCCTACCCGGACATGTTGGTCTGGATCGGTGATGATTGTTATTCATTGTTAGTTGGAGAAGACTCTGTGCCTTTTGTGTTTTTCGGGTTTCTACGTGGTAGATTGTAGCAGGGATCCTTGGGGATTAACTCCTAGGCGCACCCGAAAATCTTGGCAGAAGCGTGATTCTACCATTGTTGGTGGCCCGGGAGCAATCATTGTACATAACCGGGTTATGTACGTTGTTTGATCGATTTACGGGTTACCGGGAAACTTAGCTCGCCCCGATGACTTTTAGTGTCGTGGATGTGTAAGCAGCGGGTTGAGTGAAACCGTACCTGCTCTATATGGTTCGGTTTAGTGGCCTGCCGATGGCATAGAGGGAGGGTCTTCAGTTTAAGCCATGAAGACTTAAATGCTCACGAGATTGCCATCCTTGGGGCGGTGGTGGACCAAGTTCACCATGTAAGTGCCCTGAGAGCGCGAGGTGTGCGGCCGTGCGTGCCTACACTTGTGGTGAAGTGTGTATAAATTGTACTTTCACAATCCTGTTTGTTTATACTAATACAAGTGCAAGGAAGAATCTTTGCCGCCCTGAGGTTGGGGGCGGAATCGTTATAATTTGGTCAGCTTTAGCTAACCGTTATTCCTGTTTGCTACCATTGTGGTGATTTGTGCTTGCAGGTGCTGCGGAGCTGAGCGGCAAATAGTGGGACAAAGCCCAAGTTGCTAAGCCGGCCCTCGAAGGCCTTGAATATTTACTTTGTTTAAATCATGTGTGGCCAGCCTGCGAGCCAAAGTTTGTAAGACACTGTGTAAATATTGGTGAACTATTGTAAGGCCTTAAGGCCAGTACTCTTTGGTACCTTGTATTTCATTCCTGTATGGTTTGTTTGTGGACATTCATGCTTATTGGCTGGGTTCTTACTTATGAATGGCCCGCTATTTGCCGCTCAGCTCCGCATCACCTACAAGCACAAATCACCGCAACGGTAGCAAACAAGAATAACGGTCAGCGAAAGCAAACCAAATTATAACGAATCCGCCCCCAAACTCGGGGCAGCAAAGCTACTTCCCTACAAAGCATTAGTATAAACAAACAGGATTGCGAAAGTATAATTTAAGCACACTTCACCACAGGTATAGGCATGCACGACCATATACCCCGTGCTCTCATGGCACTTACAAGGTGAACTCGGTCCACCACCGCCCCAAGGACGGCAATCTCGTGAGCATTAAAGTCTTCGCGGCTTAATCCGAAGACCCTCCCTCTATACCATCAGTAGGCCTCTAAAATCGAACCACATAGAGCAGGTATGGTTTCACTCAACTCGCTGCTTACACTGCCACGACACTAAAAGTCATCGGCACGAGCTAAGTTTCCCCGTAGCTCGTAAATCGATCAACCAACGTACATAACCCGGATATGTACAAAGATGGCTCCCGGGCCACCAAAGATGGCAGAAACACGCTTCTGCCTAGATTTCCGGGTGAGCCTTGGGGTTAATCCCCAAGGATCCCTGCTGCAATCTACCACGTAGAAACCCGAAAAACACAAAAGGCACGGGGTCTTCTCCGGCTAACAATGCATAACAAATCATAACCGATCCAGACACCCACGTTCGGGTAGGCTTCACACACCATGCCTATGCCCGTACTTCGATTCCGGACTCTAAACAAGGGGGACTTTACATATCTACCCAAAGGAATACCGCAAACTCGCCGCACACTCGCGGGAGAGGGTTTTCCCATGCAAAAGATTAAGAGCTTCACATGCTCAAGATTAGAATCATTACCCTAGCATTTCTCCTCGGTGCCATGGAAAACTACGCGGATGAAAAGCACCACAATGATCTAGCCTCCGCAGATCTGGGCTCGGTTTGCGATTTGGCGCTTCGAATCTCCTCCGACGACCAGATCTCCCTCTTCCTTCTTCCTCCTTACTCTCCCTTCTATATAGGGTTTAGAAAGAGAAAACCCAAATAGAATGAGGGTTTCTAAGCCCTATTCCCGAGTACATCCCAGCAAGAACAGCCCTGAAGCGTTGGATCCCAAAATAAGGAAACGGACGGCCACGATTCAAACTTAAAATGAACTTCCTCTGCCGAACACAGCTTGCGACACGCCCGTGTCCATGGCTATGTGCCTCAATCAACACCGAAACTGACATGTCCTAAAAAGATCACGGGCACTCGACACGCCCGTGTCGGGATTGACATGCTCGTGTCACCCAGTACACGCCCGTATAGCTGGGCGTGTTCCTCCAACGACACAGGTCCAAAACGTCCAAAGCATGACACGGCCATGTGACACGCCCGTGTCACATGCCGTATGCTAGACACGCCCTGGGACACTCCCGTGTCCCAGACCGTGTAGCTACCTTAGAACAACTCGCACAATGACCCGAGCAGGACATGGGTATTCGACACGCCCGTATCAAATTTGACATGCCCGTGTCAGACCCGAACACGCCTGGGCTCAGGCCGTGCGTCCTCACACAACGATCGTTGAGTGAAAGGCTTTGAGTGCCTCACACTCCCTGGGAAACGCCCGTGTCCCGGGCCGTGTTCACTGCCCCGACAATCATTGACTGCAATTTCATCGACCACGTGACCATCGCCGAACCCAAGCATGACACGCCCCTGGGACACGCCCGTGTCCTAGGCCGTGTCACTTCTACCAAATCCCAGACTTGGCTCAAAACGCTACCCATCACTAAGTTGAGTTTCAGGGTATTACAACTCTCTCCCTCTTAAAAGAATTTCGTCCATGAAATTACCAAAGGAAAAGATAACAGAAAACCAAAAGCGGTACCTGAGTGAAATAACTCTGGGTACTCCTCAAGCATGGTCTTCTCCCGTTCCCAAGAGAGCTCCTCACGACCGCAATTGTCCCAACGGACCTTGACCATTCTGATCTCCTTGTTACGAAGTTGCTTGACTTCAGAGTCCTCAATACAAACGGGCTTGACCCTAGTTGTCAACCCTTCGTCCACCGGTACTTGATCAACTGCAATCACCTGCGTAGACTCTAGCACCGCCTTCTACAACACTGAAATGTGGAATACGTCGTGTAGACCACTTAACTCCACCGATAGCTTCGGACGGTAAGCCGCTTCACCGATCCGCTCCAGGACCTCAAATAGTCCAAGGTACCTCAGGTTCAGTTTCTTCAAGCGTCGTACCCGTGAACCACACTTGAACGGCTTTATCTTCAGATACACCCAATCGCCAACCGCGAACTTCACGTTCTAGTGCTTGGCATTATAGTATTTAGCTTGTCTATCCTAAGCGATCAACAAACGCTCTCGAATGGTTTGCAACAACTAAGTAGCGTTTTCCACCTCTTGCTTTTTGTACAACCTTGCGAACATGTACTCCATCGTCCTGTTGACTCTCTCGGTCTGCCCATCCATCTGCGGATGAAATGCTGTGCTGAATTTCAACTTAGTCCCAGTATTGGCTGCACCACCCTCAGTCATTGGATGTAAAATGCCCATCTCTATCACTCACGATGCTGTGGGGTACAACGTGCAGTCTAACAATGTTATCAACATACACCATCGCCAATTTCTCCACAGAATCGTTCTTCCTATGCGGAATGAAGTGCGATAGTTTTGTTAACCGATCTACGATTACCCAGATGGCGTCGTTTCCCTTCTGCGACCATGGCAAGCCATGCACAAAGTCCATCAAAATATCGTCGAACTTCCACTCCGGAACAGGCAAAGATTTCAAGAAACCTCTGGCTTTTGACACTCTGCCTTCACTAAGGCGTAAGTCTGACACTTCGCCACATATAGTGCCATATCCTTCTTGAGTTCTGGCCACCAGAACGACTTCTTCAGATCTTGGTACATCTTCATGCTCCCTGGGTGAATTGAGTACTTGGTATGATGAGCCTCGTACATCAACTCCTCCCGTAGATTTCCCACATTTGGGACGCATAAACGACTGTCCTTCCTTAGCAGTCCATCTTCAACTGAAAACTGGGAGTTTGACCCATCCGAAGGTGCATCCATGATCTCCTTCATACTGCTATCCAATTTCATAGCTTTCCAAATTCGATCAGCCAGGTCACACTGAACTTCCGTCAAGCTCAACAACGCTTCAGTTCTAGTCTGCTTGTCAACACAGCAGATGTCTAACGCCTCCAACTCCCGAATCAACCGCTCATCGAGAATCGACAACCAGTTGGCTTGGGCGGGAGCCCTACGACTAAACGCATCCGCAACATCATTGCCTTTCCCGGGCACATAAAGAATTTTGAACGTATAGTCCTCTAGGAAATCCATCTATCTCTGATGCCTCATGATCAGATCCTCCTGATCCAAAAGGTATTTCATGCTCTTGTGGTCGGTATAAATATCGACTTTTACGCCGTACAAATAGTGCCTCCACATCTTTAGCGCAAAAATCACGGCCGCTAACTCCAAGTCGTGGACCGGATAATTCCTTTCGTGCACTTTCAGTTGACGTGAGCCATACGCAATAATACTACCATGCAGCAGCAACACGCAACCCAAACCACTGTCTGAGGCATTGCTGTATAACTCAAAACCTTCGGTCCCACTCGGCGAACTTAGCACTGGCGCCGTGGTCAACCGACTCTCCAGCTCCTCTAAATCTTGTGCGCACGCAGGTGTCCAAACAACTTTTGATCTTTACTCGCCAAAGTCGTGAGGGGGTAACTCTATCTACGAGAAGTTCTCTACGAAGCGCCTGTAGTAGCCGGCCAGCCCCAGAAAACTCTGGTCTTCCACTCCCGAACGCAACACAGGCCACTCGCGTATCATAACTATCTTCGCTGGATCCACTGCAACACCCACTCTACTAACTTTATGACTGAGGGACGCTACCTAGGATAACCCAAAACTCACGTTTGGAGAACTAGGCATAGAGATGGTTCCTCTTTAGCGTTTCCAACACCAAAAGCAGATGCTTGTAGTGATCCTCTTGTTCTGCGAGTAAACCAATACGTCGTCGATGAAGATGACCACAAAATTGTCTTGGTACTCCCTGAACGATCTGTTCAACAAATCCATGAACACTGACGGGGCATTAGTTAGCCCGAATAGTATGACCGTAAACTCGAAATGTCCATACCTTGCGCCGAACGATGTCTTTGGGATCGCGTACTTGCTCTTTTCCGAACTTAAGATCCAATTTTAAGTATACCGATGACCCGACCAACTGATCAAAGGATCATCAATCCTTGGGATCGCGTACTTGCTCTTTTCCGTTAACTTGTTCAGTTCTCTGTAGTCGATCCACAGATGCAAACTTCTGTCCTTCTTCTTAACAAAGAGGACCGGCGCGCTCCAAGGTGACGAGCTTGTACGCACATAACCTTGCTCAATCACCTCTTCCAGTTGAGCCTTTAGCTCCGCCATCTCCTTAGGCGTTAACCGATATGGAGAGCGTGGCACAGGTTTGGCACCTAGCACTAGCTCAATCGTGAAGTCAATCTCTCGCTACGGTGGGGCTCCAGGGAGACCATCAGGGAAACACATCAGGATATTCGGATATACCAAAGATACTATCCAATGTAGGCTTAGGCTTCGAAGCCTCCCATGGTGGCAGTAACGATGCTTGCAAGTAGAACTCCTGACTCCCAAACCGTAACCTTGCGACACAGACTCTCTCTCCGTACGCATCGAACGACCATAAAGCAATAACACATCCAAATTGTCCTTTACCATCTAATGATATACTACGATGCGCAATACAAATCCTTCGAAAAAAATGAGTGCGAAGTTCCCGTATCGAAACTATGCAATCGCCGGATTACCAAAAATCCAAAACAAAGCCTAGAACTTCAAGTCCTAAGCTAACAGGCATAAGGTAACAGGTATAATAAGTTAAATAGCTATTAATTAACCCATACCTGTAAACTCGACTGTCGGCCACAAGGCCTCCTGCAGGCCAAGGATGTCCACTCTCCGTTGGACCGGAGTATACTACGATGCGGTGGACTCCACCTCTTTGACCTTCTCCTCAGATGCATCCCCCGACTTCTTCTCGGACATTGGGCGTCCGCTCAAACAATCCCGGGGATAATGTACCGGCTTGCCACAATTAAAGCATGTGCCCGGTGCATGACCTGTAGTCGCCCCTGAAGCACCAAATGAAGGGGCTGGACCCGAAGTCCTAGCCTTTTTATTCCACCTTCGGAAACCGGACTTCGAATTCGGCACCTTGAACTCTGACTTCTTAGCACCATGGTATTCAATTGCTCCTGCCATAGCTTTCATTGTCTTCTGAGCACCCTCCCGACAATCTCGGGCAAAGTGCCCTTTCTTACCACAAGAATGGCAATTGTAAGTTGCCTAGCTAGTAGATGGTCTAGCTTCTTTACTCAGCGTTTTGTGGTAGGCAGTCCTTATAGGATCTGTAGGGTTTGGTACCCAATTCACTAGTATTTGATGAGTTTTCGTCAACTCTACTTCCAAAGTTCTGGCCGACTCCACCAAGGCTCAGAATCCCAATAGCTTTGGTCCTAGAAGTAGGATACGAAACTCGCTGCGTAGACCATTATAAAATCTATCGACTATGGACTGCTCGCTTTCCCACTCAAAGCCTGGGTAGCGCCTTATCATAAGGAATGTCTGCAAATATACTTCAACTGAGTGTGCTCCCTGCAACACAATCATGTTCATCTGCTTCCCTAATGGGCCCCTAAATTCCATTTGCTCCATCACCCCGCCCGGTGTTGGGGCCATATCATGGACAGAGGGTTGCGCATTTCTTCCATGTTGTGCGTTGGTCACAACGAACACCGCTTCAACTAACCTTCTTATGGTTTCAATAGAAGTAGTGGTCTCAGGCATGTCGCTAGGTGCAGTACTTTTCTCAGAAAGTGTGCGTTCAGACTGCCACACGCCACTCCCAGACACCTATAGTCATACGAAACACCAATAAGTGACCGAACAAAATTGCAAAAGCAATTATAAGAACACGCAGGTTCCTCAAACATGTGTATTTACATTCCTAAGTGGACATTCATGGGTTCTTTTAATGTTATAATGATGACTCACACACATGTGCTCACCACCCCTTAAAGTGAATTCGTCCACGAATTCATTTAAGCCTGACCAAAACCAGTAGTCTAATACCAAATTTAAACACCCCTATCCATCACATAGCATATAACAGTAGCTCCGACCGGGGTCCGACGCCATATGCCACGGACAGACCGGTGGGTTACTAGATGAAACCATTCAACCAATACACACGTCCTATACAGAGCATCTAGCGGAAGAAATTTCTTAAGTTGTAACAATAAGAACCCAGCCAACAAGAATGAAAGTCCACTAACAAACCAAACAGGAATGAAATACAAAGTACCAAAGAGTGCTACCCTTATGGCCTTACAATAATTCACCAATAATTAAACAGTGTCTTACAAACTTCAGCACGCAGGCCGACCACACATGATTTCAACAAAGTAAACAAACAAGGCCTTCGAGGGCTGGCTCAGCAACTTGGTCTTTGGCCCGCTATTTTCCGCTCGGCTCTGCAGCACCTGCAAGCACAAATCACCGCAACGGTGGAAAACAAGAATAACGGTCAGCTTAGGACGACCAAATTATAACTATTCCGACCCCAAACTCGGGGCAGCCAAACTCCTTCCCTGCAATGCATTAGTATAAACAAACAGGATTGCGAAAGTATAATTTAAGCACACTTTACCACAGGTGTAGGCACGCACGACCGCACACCTCTTGTTCTCAGGGCACTTACACGGTGAACTCGGTCCACCACCGCCCAAAGGACGGCAATCTCGTGAGCATTAAAGTCTTCCCAGCTTAAGCCGAAGACCCTCCCTCTATGCCATCGGTAGGCCTCTAAAACTGAACCATATAGAGGAGATACAGTTCCACTCAACTCACTGCTCACACTGCCACGACACTAAAAGTCATCAGCGCGAGCTAAGTTTCCCCGTAGCCCGTAAATCAATCAACCAACGTACATAACCTGGTTATGTACAAAGATGGCTCCCGGGCCACCAAAGATGGCAGAAACACGCTTCTGCCTAGATTTCCGGGTGCGCCTAGGGGTTAATCCCCAAGGATCCCTACTGCAATCTACCACGTAGAAACCCGAAAAACACAAAAGGCACGGAGTCTTCTCTGGCTAACAATGCATAACAAATCATCACCGATTCAGACCAACACGTCCGGGTAGGATTCACACACTATACCTATGCCCTTACTTCGATTCGAAACTCTAAATAAGGGGGACTTTACATACCTAGCCCAAGGAATACCGCAAACTCACCACACACTAGCGGGAGTGGGTTTTACCATGCAAAAGAAGAAGAGTTTAACATGCTTAAGATGAGAATCGTTACCCTAGTGCTTCTCCTCGATGCCATGGAAAACTACGCGGATGAAAAGTACGGCGATGATCTTGCCTCCACA
Organism: Platanthera zijinensis; assembly: GCA_039513925.1. Taxonomy (NCBI): domain Eukaryota; kingdom Viridiplantae; phylum Streptophyta; class Magnoliopsida; order Asparagales; family Orchidaceae; genus Platanthera; species Platanthera zijinensis. The sequence continues at coordinate 76,407,813 of CM077086.1, forward strand.
GATCTGGGCTCGGTTTGAGATTTGGCGCTCCGAATCTCCACCGGCGACCGGATCTCCCTCTTCCTTCTTCCTCTTTGCTCTCCCTTCTCTCTAGGGTTTAGAAAGAGAAAACCCAAATAGAATGAGGGTTTCTAATCCCTATTCCCGGGTATATCCCAGTAAGAACAGCCATGAACTGTTGGATCCCAAAATAAGGAAACGTATGGCCACGATCCGCACTTAAAATGAACTTCCTGGGCCAAACACGGCTTGCGACACGCCCGTATCCATGGCCGTGTGCCTCAATTGACACCAAAACCGTCGCGTCCCAAAAAGAACACGGGCACTCGACACGCCCGTATAGGGATTGACACGCCCGTGTCACCCAGTACACGCCTGTATAGCTGGGCGTGTTCCTCCAACGACACAGGTCCAAAACGTCTAGAGCACGACACGACCATATGACATATATGTGTCACATGCCGTATGCTAGACATGCCCTGGGACACGCCCACGTCCCAGACCATGTAGCTGCCTTAGAACAACTCGCCAAATGACCCGAGCAGGACATGGGTATTCGACATGCCCGTGTCGAATTTGACATGCCCGTGTCGGACCCGAACAAGATTGGGCTCATGCCGTGCGTCCTTACTCAACGATCGTTAAGTGAAAGGATTTGAGTGCCTGACATGACCTGGGACACGCCCGTGTCCTAGGCCGTATTCACTACCCCGACGATCGTTGACTGCAATTTCGTCGACCACGCTATCATCGCCGAACCCGAGCACGACATGCCCCTGGGGCACGCCCGTGTCCCAGGCCGTGTCACCTATACCAAATCCCAGGCTTGGCTCAAAATGCCACCCGTCACTCTTTTGAGTTTCGGGGCATTACATGTAGTGGCGATATATGATGTCTACTGATCGTTATGAAAATAAAACCGAACTAGCAATCCAAAGAAGGCAAGTATACCTATCAAATTGTAGTGAGGGGGCACAAGTATTGTATTAAAAATCCAGTAACTGTTGAGTAATTATACTCACATGAAAAACTATTATCTTATCAAAAAATCTTTTAGGGTTTGTTAACTATTTCAAAAAGAAAGGAAACTACTTGAAATTATGAAAAGAAGATTACTTGCACTATTAAAGACAACTACTTGTGATTAAAAGAGAGATTGAAATGGTGAAAAGGAGGTCGCACTCGATCGTGAATCACCTAGGTATATGTTAATCAAAGATACAATAACGAACCTAATCTTAATAAGATAAAGGTCCTTGCCCGTGGAGGTTCCCAAAGATTGAACACGCTTCTCTCGAAGTCATGCCCAACTTAGTTTAGAAAGGTCTGATCGAACTCTCGTTCGTATTCGGAGGCCCAAAGCTCGCCTTAAGTGGTGAAACCCGCTATTGGATTTCACTCCAATCCACAAGATTTAACGTCTTCCTCTCTCGAGGGATGCGTGTTTCTCTTTACTCTTGAGTGTTTACTTGAAACTATGAGCCTCTCGGCTAGCTAAGAGTGAAAACCTAGATGGAAATTATATATCGATGATATAATTCCAAACATGATTATTCAAGAGTAAATCGAAGGCCTAAACCTTAAAAAGAGAAAGTAAACAAAAGCATCATAACTTAATCAACTCAACCTCGGATCATCAAGATCGAGTGTTAGGAGGATTTAGTTACTCATGGTGTAGAAAAGGAAAATCAAATTAAGTAAATGAAAACTAAGACCGAGCAAAATGGAAAGAGAATAACGAATTATTTTATTTATTAATGAAAATGAGTCACAACAAGGGCATACAGATACTCTAAGGGAAGCTTACACGAAGATTACAAGTGCGATAAAAAAGAAGTACAAGTGCGTTACAAGGAATTGCATGAAAACAAAAAAATATAAAGATTTGAAATGAGAAGGAGAGCTAAAAGAGCTTAAAACATGAACAACTCTAAAATGACAGCACCTCTATTCCCAAAATCTTGATACTCAACCCTTGGAGATGATTTCTATTTATAGAAATTTTTTAGGGACTATACGCCCCCCGTACATGCCCAAGTCAGGCGTGTACCTGGGGCGTGTCAGATGCGGTTTGACTTTGTTGGCTTAAATTTAAGTCCGGAAGTGACTGACGCAGCAGATGGGTTATACGCCCTTAGGACACGCCCGTGAACAAGGGGTGTGTCAGATCCGGCGTGACTTTGGACCGTGGAAAAATTGCACTGCAGTGATTTCTCGGGACTTGGAGGGCCACGCCTCATAGACACTCCCGTGGTGGTACACGGGCGTGGCAGAGGGCGTGTAAGCTGACTTTTCCTGGAACCTGACTTCGGACCGATAGCTTCATTCTATCTGATTTACACACCCTAAGTACACGCCCAAGTAGGGCGTGACCTTGTGGCGTGTCAGAGAAGAAAACCAAAAATCCTAAAAAAACATAAAATTAACTTAGAATAATAATTGAGAAAAGAAACTAAAAAGAACCTAAAAATACAAAAGGTAAAACATTTAAACGAGATTATAAATATTTTTCCCTAATAAACAAGCTAAATTATGCTTTATAAAATTCCCCCATACTTATTATCTTGCTTGTCCTCAAACATAGACTATGAGATAACTAAAATAAACATGATTAATTGAAAATTTTAAAAATGCTATAAATGACTAAGATGAGAATTTAGAGGTAGAGAAATTTTGAAAAAGAACTGAAAATTTCTACTTTAACATAGCATAGAATTTTATAAATTTCACTAAATAAATAAAAAAATCATCCCAAATTTTTATTGAATTAAAACTTATTAAAGTAACGAGTAGAAAAATGCATTAAGTCACTACTAAAGTCTAAGAGACAAATTAAAATCATAGTCAATCAAGATAATGATTAATATTTCTATCAAAAAAACACTTACTCAATCTAGTTTCTCGCTACTATACAAAAAAGTAAACGTAGGAAGTATGAATTACTATGGCTTTTATTAGGCGTACAGTTAGACTTAGGTTTTTAAGGGTGCGATATTCAAATGATATACATTAGGGTTATTTGCACACTAAAAACAAAGAGAAGTGAGTTTTGCCAAAATAATGATAGCAGAAAAAAATACTTTTCACATTTTTTTTCTTTTTTTTCTTTTACTTTTTTAATCAAATACATTTTTTTCTTCATTTTTAATTTTTTAATTTTTTATACTTAAATATTTACACATTTGTAGCAAAAGATAATACAAGGATTTTCCACAATTTTTTCAAAAAGATGCACATTAACAATTAAAGCTAAAAAAACAAATTTAAAGAGTGCATATAGGTAAGCTATTTGACCGTGGTGAAATAAAAAGTAGGGCTACAAAAAAAGGAAAAGACACAAAATGGCTAGCAATGATTATTGTTAGGCGGGGTACAAAGGCTCAAACCTTTTCAAAAGAAATGCCTAGATAATTTTCATGCTTCCTAAATTAACTCAAAGTAAAGCTTTGAAATTTCAAAATAAATAAGCATAAAAATAGAAAATAGAGAATTTGCTTTCATGAAAACAATGATAATAAGCGTCTAGACCGGTTTGTGTCTACTACATTTAATACTAATTAACTTTTTAAAAGATTTTAATAAGAAAAAATACAGGATGATTGGTTTTATAAAAGTTAAAGAAATAAAAAAAAGACTCGGGAAAAGTGAAAAAGAATCAAGAAATTTTTCAAAAACAACATACTACCCTAAATAGGAACACTGCATGAGTCAACATACTACTCGCTAAACATATTTAAGCAGAAAACTAATCTTATTCATTCTAACTAAGCAAGTAGAGATGAGCTTGAAAAAACAATAAAATGCAAAGTGGCGGGGTACTAATTGATTTGGCAAAAATTAACTCAATTTAATTTGGGATTTTTTTTCAAAAGTATATATATATATATAAAGTAAAATAACTAAGGAAACACTCCCCCATACTTAAAGTTAAACATTGTCCTCAATGGAGAAGGAGGAGAAGGAGAGAGATGCTAATAAAGTAAACTGAAATTAAATAAAGTAAAACAGGAACTTCCCCAGATTTGTGACTCGCAAATGGCTGGGTGATGCCGCTCCCCCATGCTTATGCTTTGGAATTTCATGAGATATCATCCTGAACTTCTTGTGTAATCAGTAATGTTGGAGCCGGCGATCGCAGGGCCTCGGCATGTCGGATTCTCCCGGGGCAATTGGAAAATAATGAAAACAGAAAAAAAAACCTTGGGCTGCCTCCCAAGAGCGCCCTTTGTTTAAGGGTCATTTGAGCTCGACCCAAAAGAATATTGTCCAATAAGAAGTCTTAAACTATTATTACAGTCAATGCAAAATAAAATTAACAATGTCCATATTAATATCATCACCAGAAAAAATGAGTTTCAGACGCTACCCGTTAACTTTGAAATCACCCTTATCCGGGTGTGAAATTAAAACAGTGCCATAAGAGAAAACTTCTTTAACAGAAAAAGGACCAAAACTTCGAGATTTGAGCTTTCCTGGAAATAAATGCAGTCAAGAATTATAAAGCAAAACTTGGTCGCCCGGCTTGAAGGTTTTTAGGTGCCTTAAATTTTTATCATGAAAATGTTTCGTCCGCTCTTTATATAATTTATTATTTTCGTAAGCATATGAGCACCACTCGTCGAGCTCGTTAAGTTGAAATTTCCGAAGGTCGGTGATGGATTGTGGATTGAAATTTAAAAATTTTAAGGCCAAAAAAGCACAATGTTCAAGTTCTATGGGTAAGTGGCATGACTTTCCATAAAGCAACCGACACAGTGTACAACCAATGGAAGTTTTGTATGCTGTTTGGTAGGCCCATAGAGCATCGTCTAATTTCACTAACCAATCTTTATGTGAAGAAGAAACTGTCTTTTCTAAAATATGTTTTATTTCTCTATTTACTACTTCAACTTGACCGTTAGTCTGGGGGTGGTAGGCGGTTGAAATTTTTTGCGTAACGCCGTATTTTATAAGAGTTTTAGAGAACTGCGCGTTACAGAAATGAGAACCCCTATCACTAACGATGGCTCTTGGAGTATCGAATCGGGAAAATAAATTTTTTTTTTAAGAATAAAATAACAACTCGGGAGTTATTAATAGGAATATCTTGGGCCTCTGCCCATCGTGATATGTAATCTACGGCAACCAGAATATATTTATTCCAGAAGCTAGAAGGAAGAGGGCCAACAAAATCGATTCCCCAGAGGTAGAAAACTTCGCACTCAAGGAAATAATTTTGAAGCATTTCATTTTTATTAGAAATATTTCCCGACCGTTGGCACTCACAAAGGATTGTGCGTCCATAAAAATGCAAGGCCAATAAAAGCCTGCACTAAGCACTTTGTGAGCGGTGAGATTGGCTTGATAGTGGCCGCCAGTCGGTCCTTCATGTAGGTATTTTAAAATATCTTGTCCTTCTTCAGATGAGACACATCTCCTTACCACCTGGTCTGCACAAACTCGGAAAAGATGCGGGTCCTCCAAAAAATAGTTCTTCAGATCAAAAAAGAATTTCTTCTTTTGCTGAGAGGATAACTCTTTCAGGAGGACACGAGGCACTAAATAGTTGGCAAAGTGTGCAACCAAGGGGAAGGTGATGTGTTAATAAAAACAGATTTTCATCGAGAAAAGAGTCATTAAAAGTCTTTTCATCTAAATTTTTAGTATATGAATTATCTAAACGAGAGAGATGATCTGCGACCAAATTCTCGGCCCCCCCTCTTATCGCGGATATCTAAGTCAAACTCCTGAAGGAGTTGGACCCAGTGGATCAAGCATGGCTTGGCATCCGATTTAGCAAGTAAGTACTTGAGGGCCGAGTGGTCTGTGAAAATTATAATTTTAGAAAGCGTAATGTAGGGGTGGAATTTATCGAAAGAAAAAATAACTGCTAAGAGTTCTTTTTCTGTCATGGTGTAATTTTCCTGTGCAGATGTGAGTGTTTTACTCGCATAATAAATAGGGTGGAAGTTTTTAGATATTCGCTGTCCTAGAACGGCTCCCACAGCAAAACTACTCGCATCGCACATAATCTCGAAGGGAAGGTCCCAGACCGGTACTATCATAATTGGTGCATTAATTAACTTATTTTTATGAATTCAAAAGCAGTTAAACAAACATTATCGAAGTTGAATGGGGCGTCCTTCTCTAGCAGATGAGTAAGTGGTTTGGTGATTTATGTGAAATCGTTTATGAATCTACGGTAGAACCCAACATGACCTAAGAAACTTTGTATGGCTTTAACATTCATTGGCGGTGGTAGTTTCTCAATTACTTTGATCTTGGCGATATCTACCTCAATTCCTCGGGAAGAAATCTTATGTTCAAAAACTAACCACTCCCTCACCATAAAATGACATTTTTCCCAATTTAGGGCGAGGTTAGTTTCTTCACATCGTACTAAAACTTTTTCTATGTTTTCTAAACAGAAATCAAAGGAGTCACCGAACACGGAGAAATCATCCATAAAAACTTCCATAATAATTTCTACGTACTTGTCCAAAATGGCTAGCATACATCTTTGGAATGTAGCTGCATATTGCACGACCCAAATGACATTCTTTGGTAAGCGAAGGTGCCGAAAGGACAAGTAAACGTTGTTTTCTCCTAGTCCTCGGGTGAGATGGGAATTTCAAAATACCCCGAGAGTCCATCCAGAAAATAGTAAAAGCTATGGCTGGAAAGATGCTTTAAGATTTGATCGATGAACGGCAAGGGAAAGTGGTCCTTGCGGGTGGCATCATTTAACTTACAATAATCGATACACATGTGCCACCTCGTCACCGTCCGTGTCGGGATTAAATCATTATTTTCATTAATAACTACCGTGATCCCTCCTTTTTTCGGCACTACCTGAACTGGGCTAACGCACTTACTATCTGATATGGGGTAGATAATTACTGCATCTAAGAGTTTCATTACCTCGCCTTTTACTACTTCTTTCATGTTTGTATTTATGCGGCGCTGAGGTTGGATTGAGTTAAGCAAATTATCTTCCATTAGGATTTTATGAGTGCAAAAGGATGGGCTTATGCCCTTGATATCAGAAATCTGCCAAGCGATAGCTCGATGATGTTTTTGTAGAACTTGAAAAAGTTTATCATTTTCTATTTCAGTTAAGTAGGCCGAAACTATTATGGGCAGTTTGGAGTCATTTTTGAGGAAGGCTATTTTAGATGTTTAGGTGGCTCTTTTATTTCTAAGGTAGGAGGGTCTTCGTAAGATGATTTAGAAGATTTTTCTTTTTCAAAAATCATTTCTTCGTACACTTTTGATTTATTTTGAAAATTTGAAGGAGTGGAATCAGCAGCCAGGGCTGTTTATTACAGACCGTCAAGAGAAATAGTTGAGGAAGAATAAAAAGAAGAAGATTCATTTTCAGAAAGGCAGTAGGAAGAGTCATCACTTTAGACATCTATGAAAAAACAAGAGTCATTGTTTTCTAGGGTGTTCTTCATCCATGAGGTGATAGAAAAAATAACCTCGTCGTCTCCTACATGTAGTAAGAGCTTGCCATTGCTTACGTCAATGATAGCTCGGGAGGTGGAAAGGAAGGGTCGGCGAAGGATCAGGGGAACCTCGACGTCTTCTTCGATGTACAATATGACAAAATCCACGGGGAAGATGAATTTGTCGACTTTGACCAGAACATCCTCCACTATTCCTAACATGTACTTAACAGATCTATCAGCGAGCTGGATACTCATATGCGTGGGGTTAAGGCTACCTAATCCTAGCTTCTTGAATAAAGAGAAAGGCATTAAGTTGATACTAGCACCTAAATCGGCTAGCACGTGCTTGATGAATAGGTCACCAAAGACACATGGGATAGAAAAACTACCCGGGTCATTGATTTTCTTTGGTAAGCCATTTGTCAATAAAGTATAACACTCGGTCTTTAACGTGACGTATGATAAGTTCTCTAAATTTTTCTTATTTCTCAGGAGTTCATTCAAGTATTTTGCATACTTGGGCATCTGTGAGATGGCTTCGTGGAAGGGTAAATTTATGTGGATTTGTTTAAACATTTCTAAGAAGCGGTTGTACTGATCATCTAAATGTTCCTTATTAAGTTGGGACAGATAAGTTGGGGTAGAATCTTTTTGTAAAGTATAGGGCGGGGTGATAAATTCTTTTTCAACGGGTGGAGGAATGATAAAATTTTTCCCAGCAGAGGCTTGATTTTTTAAAATAGGGGCGGAGCTTACCTCAGGCTCTTTGCTAACCATACAAAAAACTTGCTTCCCACTCTGTAGAGTTATAGCTTTCGCTTGCACTCTCGGGTTGGGCTCGGTATTGGCAGGAAGAGACCCGACGGGTTTCTTAGATATAATTTTAGCTAGTTGTCCTACTTGATTTTCTAGATTTTTAACGGATCCGGCTAGGCTTCTTATAGTTGCGTCATTAACATTCAGATATTTTAAAAACATTTCCTCTAAGCTTGGAGGTTTTTGATAATTTTTAAGAGGTAGAGGTGGTGCAGAAAAATCATTTTATGGTTGCGGGTGCATTGCGTTCGAAAGGTTACTCCACGAGAAATTTGTGTGGTTTTGTAAAGCGGGATTATAACTATTCGGAAAAGCAAAGACCGGCACAGGAAAATTTGCAGCAGAAAAATTATTAAAATCATTCCTAGGCATATTGCTAACATAATCTATTTGTTCGGGAATAGGAGTTGCAGATTCCCATACCTGAGTGGCGGAAGCTGCAGTCATCTCCGTTATCTTTTTACTTAATACTTCCACTTGTAGAGCTAGCTAGGAGACGTTATCTACTTCAAATATACCTGCAAGTTTTTTTGGGCGAGGTCTAGCCACATTCCACTGATATGTGTTCATGTCCATGTCCTCGAAAAGCTCAAGAGCTGCTTTTGGGGTTTTGTGGTTTAAAGTGCCACTAAAAGCTGCGTCTATCATTTGCTTTGTATTTTAATTTAGCCAGTTATAAAATGTCTTCATTTGTAACCAAACAGGCTATGCGTGATGGGGGCATCGTTTTAAGAGTTCTTTAAATCTTTCCTAGGTTTCATAAAGAGATTCATAATCTATTTGAAAAAAGGCAAAAATATCGTCCATAAGTTTTGCAGTTTTAGCTGGCGGAAAATACTTTGTCAGAAATTTTTTGGTTAGTTGATCCCAAGTGGTGATGCTCCCTCTTGGCAGAGTCATCAACCACTATTTAGCTTTAGTTCTAAGGGAGAAGGGGAAGAGTCTTAGCCTAATAACATCATTTGTAACACCATTGATCTTGAAGGTGTCACAAATCTCAAGAAAGCTTGCTATATGCGCGTTCGATCTTTATCATGAAGTCCGTCATATTGTACATACTACTGTACCATTTGAATTATGCTAGGCTTAAGTTCAAAATTATTATTAGCTATAGCAGGGAGAACGATGCTTGATTCTTTACCCTTTAAATTTGGTCGTGCATAATAAGACATAGGCCTATGCAGGGCTTCCTCTACGATGGGCTCTTCCATTCTTAAAGTAGAAAATGACTCAGATTCCTCAACCGGTATTTGGAGAATAGGGCTTTGAAATCGCGATCTTATCCAAAGAGAAGCTAATTTTTTTTAAATAGATTTTAATGTTTTAACTCCCGAACTTCCCAAGGGCTACTCGATGATGGGTTCACAAGGTACTAGACAAGATAGTGGTATTTAAGTCACATTGCCCTTTTTGAGAGAGTTAGGTGGAGTAGAAAAATTATGAAGCCGGTTTCTATTAAGAGCGTTAATATTTTTTTTGAATTTTTAATTTTTTAAGAAAGAGGGTGAGAAAGAGAAAAAATAAGAGCAATATGTTTGTGTTTTCAAATTATCAACAAAAGTTGCTTCCCCGACAACGGCGCCAAAAACTTGATGTCTACTGATCGTTATGAAAATAAAACCGAACTAGCAATCCAAAGAAGGCAAGTATACCTCTCAAATTGTAGCGAGGGGACACAAGTGTCGTATTAAAAATCCGGGAACTGTTGAGTAATTCTACTCACATGAAAAACTATTATCTTATCAAAAAATCTTTTAGGGTTTGTTAACTATTTTAGAAAGAAAGGAAACTACTTGCAATTATGAAAAGAAGATTACTTGCACTATTAAAGACAACTACTTGCAATTAAAAGAGAGGTTGAAATGGTGAAAAGGAGGTAGCACTCAATCGTGAATCACCTCGGTATAAGTTAATCAAAGATATGATAATGAACCTAATCTTAATAAGTTAAAGGTCCTTGACCGTGGAGGTTCCCAAAGCTTGAACATGCTTCTCTCAAAGACGTGCCCAACTGAGTTTTGGAAGGTCCGATTGGACTCTCGTCCGTATTTGGAGGCCTAAAGCTCACCTTAAGTGGTGAACTCCACTATTGGATTTCACTCCAATCCGGGAGATTTAACGTCTACCTCTCTCGAGGGGTGCGTGTTTCTATTTACTTTTGAGTGTTTACTTCAAACTATGAACCTATCGACTAGCTAAGAGTGATAACCTAGATGGAAATTATATATCGATGATATAATTACAAACATGATTATTCAAAAGTAAATCGAAGGCCTAAACCTTAAAAAGAGAAAGTAAACTAAAGCATCATAACTTAATCAACTCAACCTCGGATCATCAAGATCGAGTGTTATGAGGATTTAGTTACTCATAGTGTAGAGAATGAAAATCATATTAAGAACTTGAAAACTAAGACCGAGCCGAAGGGAAAGATAATAACAAATTATTTTGTTTCTTAGTGAAAAGGAGTAACAACAAGGGCATACAGATACTCTAAGGGAAGCTTGCACGAAGATTACAAGTGCGATAAAAAAGAAGTAAAAGAATGCTACAAGGACTTGCATGAAAACAAAAAAATATAAAGATTTGAAATGAGAAGGAGAGCTAAAAGAGCTTAAAACATGAACAACTCTAAAATGACAGCACCTCTCTTCCAAAAATCTGGATACTCAACCCTTAGAGATGCTTTCTATTTATAGAAATTTTTCGGGGAGTACACGCCCCCGTACACGCCCGGGTCAGGCGTGTACCTGGGGCGTGTCAGATGTGGCGTGACTTTGTTCGCTGAAATTTAAGTCCGAAAGTGACTGGTGCGGTAGATGGGGTACACGCCCTTAGGAAACTCCTGTGAACAAGGGGCGTGTCCGATCCGGCATGACTTTGGATTGTGGAAAAATCGTGCTTCAGTGATTTCTCGGGACTTGGCGGGCCACGACTCATAGACACGCCCATGGTGGTGCTACACGGGCGTGGTGGAGGGCGTGTATGCTGACTTTTCCTTGAACTTGACTTCAGACCGATAGCTTTATTCCATCTGGGTTACATTCCCTAAGTACACGCCCAGGTAGGGCATGACCTAGGGGCATGTTAGAGAAGAAAACCCAAAATCCTAAAAAAACATGAAATTAACTAAGTTAGAACAATAATTGAGAAAAGAAACTAAAAAGAACCTAAAAATACAAAAGGTAAAAGATTTAAACAAGAATATAAATATTTTTGACCTAATAAACTAAGCTAAATTATGCTTTATCAATATACTCGGCCTCAGTTGTAGAATCGACAACTGTATCCTGCTTGGAACTTTTCTAGCCAATAACTCCTCCATTTAGGCAACATACAAACCCTGACTAAGACTTTGAATTATCACTATCAATTTGTAAGCTAGCATCCGTGTAACCACTTACAACTAGCTCTTCCTCTCTGCCGAATACAAAGAATGTATCCTTAGTCCTTCTCAAGCACTCGAGGATATTCTTGACAGCTATCCAATGACCTTCATCGGGATTAGACCGATACCTACTAGTCATGATCAAATCATAAGAGACATCGGGTCTAGTGCATATCATTGCATACATGATTGACCCAATTTCTGAAGCTTATGTAATCAACTTCATGCGGTCCTTATCTTCACAAGACTTAGGACACTGGTCCTTAGAGAGACTCATACTATGAGACATGGGCAAGAATCCTTTCTTGGACTCAAGCATGCTGAACCATTTCAAAACCTTGTCAATGTACGTACTTTGAGTCAAACCCAGCAAATTCTTCGATCTATCTCTATAGATCTAAATACCAAGTATATAAGTCGCTTCCCAAAATTTCTTTAATGAAAAGCAGTCCCCTAGGTTGTTCTTAATAACTTGCAGGGTTGGTTTGTCATTCTCGATCAATAGTATGTCATCTACATATAAAATCAGGAAGACAACAATGCTCCCACTAATCCGTTTATAAACAAACGGTTCATCCTTTTTCTTGATTAAACTAAACTCTTTGATTTTTTCATCAAAATGAAGATTCCAACTTCAAGAAGCTTGTTTTAATGCATAAATGGATCTCTACGGCTTGCATATTTTAGTGGCTTCACCTAGAGATACAAAACCCTCGGGTTGTGTCATGCACACTTCCTCAAGGAGGTTCCCATTAAGGAAAGCCATTTTGACATCCATCTGCCAGATCTTGTAGTCATAATACATAGCAATAGCAAGCAGAATTCTGATGGACTTAACCATAGCAATAGGGGAAAGGTCACATCATAGTTAATACCATGAATTTGCTTGAAACCCTTAGCCACCAGTCGCCCTTTGAATGTCTGTACATTCCCACCCATGTCGGTCTTCTTCTTGAAGAGAAACTTGCACCCTATGGGTCTTAACCCTTTAGGTGGTTCCACCAAAGTCCATACTTGGTTTTTATATATGGAGGCCATTTCATATTTCATGGCCTCAAGCCACTTCTCGGAGTCCGGTACACACATAGACTCTTAGTAGGTTGCAGTATTATCACTATGATCCATAAGAAACACATTACCTATTTGAGACACGAGAAATCCATATCTCTCAGACTCAAACCTTGGTCTACCAGATCTACGCCAAACTTGTGTTTCTTGAGCAGGCTCTCCAGCTATAACAACTTGTAGTCCTGACTCAGGTTCAAATTCCGATTCATTCACTGTTTGTGGTTCTCGAACTTCTTCAAGTTCTACCTTAGCAGTCTTTCTACTTAAGAATTCTTTCTCAAGAAAGGCACCAGTCCTCGCGACAAACACTTTGCCCACAGACGGTAGGTAGAAGTAGTACCATTTGGTTTCCCTAAGATACCTCCCAAGATAACACTTATTTTATTTGGGTTTCAGCTTATCAGGCATTTGATATCTCACAGCCCCAAACCTTAATGAACGACATACTGGGACGCTTCCCAGTCCATATCTCATATGGTGTCTTTAAAACCGCTTTCGTTGGTGCATGATTTAGTGTTAAAGCTGTAATTTCTAGAGCAAAACCCCAAAAGGAAATAGGCATATCTGCATGACTCATCATCGATCGCACCATGTCTAACAAGGTTCGATTCCACTGCTCAGACACATCATTATGTTGTGGTGTTCTAGGTGCAGTGAGCTGTGATACAATACCACACTCTTTCAGATGATCACGGAATTCACGACTTAGGTATTCGCCACCTTGATAAGATCAGAGTGCTTTAACCTTCTTACCCAATTGGTTCTCTACTTCGTTCTTAAACTCTTTGAACTTTTTAAATGTCTCAGATTTGCACTTCATAAGATACACATATCCGTATCTACTAAAATCATTAGTAAATGTAATAAAGTAGAAGTACCCACCTCTAGCCATAGAACTCATGGGTCCACATACATCACTATGTACTATACCCAAGAGATCATCAACCCTCTCATTGAAGCTAGTGAAAAGGACTTTAGTCATCTTGCCTAACAAACAAGATTCACACCAATCAAATGATACATAATCAAAAGAGTCCAATAGTCCATCTTTATGGAGCTTGGATGTGTTTCTCATTTATATGGCCGAAATGACAATGCCAAAGGTACGTAGGGTTTGAGTCATTTGTTCTTAGTCTTTTAGTATTTTCAATTTTGTATATCGAATGGTCTAAGTTCAAAACATACAGACCATTAAACATTTGGGCTACACCATAACAAACATCATTCTTAAATATTGAACAACAATTGTTCTTAAAAATAAAAGAAAAACCCACCATGTCAAACATGAAATGGATATAATGTTTCTCGTTTTTGAAGGAACAAAATAATAATTATCTAATTCTATTACAAGCCCACTGGGCAAAGCAAGATGATAAACCCCCATGACAACAGTAGCAACTCTTGCTCCATTGCCAACGCGTAGGTCCACCTCTCCTTTACTTAATAATCTTCTCCTTCCCAGTTCCTGCACATTTATACAAATGTTAGAAACACATCCGGTATCTAATACCTAAGATGAAGGAGCAAAAAAGTTTATCTCTATAACATATATACCTGAAGCGGAAGTTATACCTCCCCTCATCTTTTGCAGAACCTCAATGTATGAAGGACAATTCCTCCTTCAATGAGCAGCCTTGCCACAGTGGTGGTAGTTTCCTTCTTTCCTTGAGCCAATCTTTTTTAGTGCAGAAGACTTGGGCTTCAGTACAGACTAAGGTCCTACCTTCGTCTTCTTGAAGCCATTGGCCTTACCCTTGCCTTTACGCACCATCAATATGGGGCTAGCAGGCTTGGACTTCTTCTTGTTTATCTCAGCAGTTCACAACATACCTAGGAGCTCGGGCAGTGTCTTGTCTATTTCATTAATGTTATAGTTTAAGACAAACTGCTCATAACTGTCTGACAACGATTGCAGGATCAGGTCTATGACAAACTCTTGGCCTAGAGGGAACCCTAGTCTTTCAAGGTTCTCGATATACCCAATCATCTTGAGTATGTGAGTCCCTACTAGGTCCCAAGCTCCCATCTTGCACTGGAACAACGCCTTAGTGACATCAAATCTCTCTTGATGAGCTTGCGCTCTTTCCTGAGAACAATTCTCAGGTTTCTGTACCAGTCCAAATAATTAGTCCCGCTCAGCTTTTCCTTCGCAAGGATGGCTCAGAGGGATAGGGTGGAGTGTGAACAACTTGCCATGAAAATTCTACAAGGATACAAGCAAAGAAAATTATTACTACATTTAAAAATATAACATTTTTCTTTCGATTTGGACTTTAATCAAAATAACTCCAACTATTTTTATCAAACTGATAACCCTTGATATCAATTCGAAGAGTTTATGCGAGTAACTCTCTTAGTGGACAAGATCCAAATTTCACTAACACTATGAGTCCACTTTGGCTTTTTCTCACAATGCAGCTAATTAAGTGGGCAACGCTTGCCAATTACATCACTATGCAATTCTTTTATTGATGGTGAATAACTCTTTATTCACATCCATCATATGGTGCATGCAAACCCCATGCCTCTGGGCACTCAACCTGTAAGACCCCCCTCCCGGAACACAAAACACGACATACAGAGAGTTTTATGCCCAGAACAGCCGCCTTGTAGTAGCGCTAGCATTCGGGCTAACCTGTACAATGAGACGCCTATCCTGCCGGCTCTAACCAATATCAACCAATGCTAACCCAATCAAGAATATAAAATAGAAGTCAATCCACACATAAGTAATAATAGTCCAAAACTAAAACAAATAAAGAAGCTACAACAAGCTTATAAAATATCCGAGTACGAGTAAATCTTGGCCAAAGGGGCTTAGACAAGAGTCTCTCAAACTCACATCGGTGACTGACAGTAGCGACGACACCGTCCCTTCAGGTCCTATCGTCCTGACCTGGCTGTCCTGCTGCAAAACTTGACATTGCTCTGTCTGTGGGGTTTCCTCCTTAAAAGGAATACGTAGCAACTGTTAGTCATAAAGACTATGTGGCTTTCACATCCGCTCCCCCGGCGACTCCTCGGCACCGGGCGGAGAAAGGAACAAGGGTATAATATATTTATATAAGTAGAAGTACAAACAGGTGGTATAGTGTGAGAAATATCAAGTATATCAGCAGTATAATGAATGAGTAAATATTCTACTTTAGCAGTTCTACCATCTACAACAGCATATGAAAAAGTTAAAGCTACGACCAGAAAGTAACTCAACTTATATGAATGCTCATACCGACATATAAGTTATGGATCGGCTTAACAGTAAAGTAACTCATCGTATAAGAGTGCCCGTACAAACTTATACGATGTGGATCTTGTGTATGCAATGTAATGCAATGATATGAATCCAATGAAATGTCTCACCCATGATCATGCACATACAACTGCTATGTCGACACAGACTTGTAGTTCCCATTTTTCGAGCAGGTAGCTAACCTCCCAGTCATCATCCATCATTGCTAGATGGTGACAGTAGAGCGGGCATCTCCATTACTAAACAGGCATCCACACTACCTTGAATAGGCCTTTGCACGCCTAAACGCTAAGAACACAACAACGGAGCTCATATGCGTACTACGGCTCAGCAGGAGTCTCGGGTAGATGTGCACAAAGAACCAAGCCCTAAACTGGCCTATGCTGTGACCCGGAAGGAGCCTCGAAAAAACCACGAGGACCAAGCCCAACCGTCCACTTGGCACGGAAGGAGCCTCGGGAATGAACACCGAGGACCAAGCCCAACCGCCAAAAGTCTATCTGTCAACTCCCGTCGGTGTGACGACTAGCGAGCCCGTAGACCTGCCACACTATCCTTAACCCAGGATTACGACACCGTGTGTTGACTCACATCGTATGTAATTTCACATCATTGTGGCACAGAAGGAGACTCAGGAATGAGCACCGAGAACTAAGCCCAACCGTCCACTTACATCTCTTCTCAACATTACCAAACCAGTGCGGTCAAACCCCACACTTGCACCCTTTCACAATCTTGTGCCACAGGCACTTGAGGGTTCATCGTCAACCTAAAGGTACCTCACATATTCATCAAACATACAACCATTTGTTCATAATAGTCGTTACCAATTATGTATAGTATCTTCAAGCCAAACTCATCTTTTTTCAACGCATTACCCTTGCCAAGTGCATCCTTATTGATTCGCATATCTAAACCATTCCTACCGTCCCAACTCATCAATCCATTCATTCTCCAACCTTAACCAAATCACATTGATCAATTACATTTTACAACATCATTTGTTTATTTAGGGTCTATCCGATAAAAATCATCACAAAAGCTTATAAACTCTCTACCAGCCCAAGGCCAATACAAAACAAACACGAGATCTACATTTGCAGGAATAATTACTGCACAAAAACTTCAAACGGGGATTCCTAAGGCTGCAAGAATCCAGTGAAGACGTTTAACCCCTCGTTGGAAAGGAATTTCCAAGGGTTGCGACTTTCATGTTTAGTCGAAAGCCCTGATATCGCCGCATCGTGTCTGAAAATGGCCTCGAAGGCTGCTGCATGCAGAAAATAGATTTTTGCACGCATCTTAAAGCAAGATGAACGACATCGGTTCATCTTCTTCATCAAGCCATATGTTCAAACCATGTCCAGAACTTCCTCCACCCTTATTCACCCTAATGAGACCATTTCCTCTTCATGAACCAAATCCACCATCTACTAAAGGAGAGGGGAAATGTTGAAGTCATCAATATCCCTAGGGCACAAGCCCTAGAATGGTCTTTTCCTTGGAAATCTTCATCTTCGCAAGTCAAAATTCTCTTGAGTCGACATCTCTCCTAAAAATAACTACAGATCTTGCACCAAGGGACAGGGTAGGAATCTAACCTCGTTTCCAACATTTCCATCGTTTCCAGCCATGGATCTTGTAATCCTTCTTGGCGGCATCTTCTTCTACTTGGTCGGTGTTAGTTCTTCACGGGAAAAAGATTGGCTCCAACACCTTCTTCCTCTCCAACAGTTTTCTACAGCAATGGCTTGGAAGGGAAGAGTATAAAAGTCTAGGTTTTTCTGCCCTTTTCATGTGGGAAGTGGATAACTGTATAGCCACATGTCGACCTCTCATTGGCCCACCAAATCACTAAGTAAATGAGTCCCTTCAAAACGATGCGGCCATAAAAATGCGTCAAAAAATGAAATTGAACGACACGGGTAGGGACAAGCCCGTGTCACTACCCTTGTACTGCTCGGGAGAACGTGGTCGACGATCGTCGAGCTCCGCTCGACGAATCATAAAACTGTTATGGATACACATGGGTAGAGACACACCCGTGTCTCTACCCGTGTCCTACTCGGGAGGAACATGGTCGACGATTGTTAGTCAAGCTCCGCTCGAAGAATACACACACACGCACATGGGTAGGGACACGCCCGTGTCACTACCCGTGTCCTACTTGGTAAACACGGTTGACGATGTTAGTCGATCTCTGCCTGAAGAATACACACACGGGTAGGGACACGCTGGTGTCTCTACCCGTGTCCTGCTCGGGACACACAACGAGGAATACACATCGTTGCCAGAGAGCCACATGGGTAAGGATACGCCCGTGTTAAATACATATGGGTAGGGACACTCCCGTGTCACTACCCGTGTCCTTCTCTGGAAATATCTGTAAAGATGACCCAAAGGCACCAGAGCACCACACGAGTATGGAAACGCCTGTATCACTACCCGTGTCCTGCTCTGGACGAACTTATCATCCCTTACACAAGTGTAAGCCTAGCTTATAACACTCCCTGAGCCCAAGTCAGTTATCCTTACTTAAAAATGCGCACGAGGGGCCTAGCGTGAATTGGCACGTTACAAATCCTATAAAAAAAATAAAAGATTTCGTCCCCGAAATCAGGCCAAGGCTATGGGGAGAGAAAAGCATGATATAAAATAAAATTTGCTTTTAAAATTTACCTTGAGGAAATAACTCCGGGTAACGAATTTGCATCAAGTCCACCAGCTCCCATGTATACTCCTCCTTCCTAGGATTAGACCACAACACCTTTACCAAAGGAACACTCTTGCGGCGCAAATTCCTTGTTTCATTGTCTACTATCCGCACCGTCTCTAGTCGTACAGATCTATCGGTTGCTATTGCTCCATCAATGTTGGGAATATGTTGATCGGGACGCAACAGAGCCTTCCGGAGAGACGACACATGGAATACGTCATGAAGGTTCTCCATCTCTGGTGGTAACTCTAACCGATAGGCCAAAGGGCCAATCTTCTCCAATATGGTGTAAGGACCAACGTACCTTGGGATTCCCTTCTTCACACCATGTACCCATGACACTCCATGCATCGGCCAGATTTTCAGGAGCGCTTTGTCACCCACCTGAAATTCTATCACCTGGTACTTTGCATTATAATATTTAGCCTGCCGACTTTGAGCCTCAAGCATGCATTCTCATATTAGTCTAACAACCGCATTGGTATCATTGATGTACTCAATTCCTAAAACCTTCGGGTCTTCATCTTGTACCCATGACAAGGGGGTTCTACACCTTCTTCCGTAAAGGGCTTCATGGGGTGCCATCCCGATACTGACATGGTGACTGTTGTTATAGGAGAATTCTACGAGGGGTAAGAGCCTTTCCCACGACTCTCCTTTATCCAACACACACAGTCTCAATAGGTCCTCCAATATTCTGGTGGTCCTCTCCAGTGCCCGTCCGTCTGAGGATGAAATGTTGTGCTAAAGGTAAAGCGTGAACCCAAGTACGCCTATACTGCCTTCCATTCTTTAGAGGTAAACCGACCATCCCGGTCAGAAATAATTATCTTTGGCACGTCATGGTACCGTATAAACTACTCCACAAATAGGTGTGCCAAAACATCCACATGAGCTTCTTTCTTCATAGGAATAAACCTGGCTACCTCTGTCAGGCGGTCAATGATTACCCACACTGAATCATTCCCTGAGCGTGAGCAAGGCAATCTGTGGATGAAGTCCATGGAGACATCCTCGAACTTCCACTCAGGGATGGGAAATGACTTTAATAATCTACTGAGGCTCTTGCATTCCGCCTTCACCCTTTGACAGGCCTCGCAAGTGCGTAACAAGATATCTGACGTCCCTCTTCATTCTCGTCCAAAACATGGTCTTCCATAGGTCATTGTACATCTTAGCAATCCCAGGATGCACAGAATACTGAGTGCATTGTGCCTCTCTCAGGATATCTTCCCGAATTTTACCGCCTTTGGGAATGTAAAGACGGCCACGGAGATGAACGAGGCCGTCTTTTAGGGAATACTCGTCAGTAGTCCCATCTTCAATTCACTTGATTTCCGGGGCCAGAGCCGCATCCTTTCCTTGCTCTGCCCGAATTTGGTCTCGAATATCACAGACTATGCTCATCGCGATTAAGTACTCCGTATACCATTCCAATTGGTCTTTATATACCAGGGTAATCTCCATCTCTTCGAGCATCCGAGCAAACTCCATACTCATCAATTGGGACTCAGGGCTTGGTTTTGGTACCTTCCTGCTCAAAGAATCAGCTACGAAATTTGCTTTTCCGTGGTAGTAGCTCAATGTAAATTCATAATCACATAAAAACTCTAACCACCGCAGCTGTCTAAAATTCAATTCCTTCTGAGTATGAACGTACTTTAAATTCTTGTGATCCAAAAAGATTTCACAGTGAACACCATACATATAATGTCTTCAATCCTTCTAGACAAACACCACTGCTCCCAATTCTAAATAATGTACTGGGTAGTTCATTTCAAGCTTCTTCAGCTGTCTTGAAGCATATGCAATCACATGCCCGTGCTGCATCAATACCGCTCCCATCCCTTGATACTACACGTCGGTGTAAACTTGAAATCCTTCCTTCCCGGATGGGAGGGATAGGATGGGTGCGGATGTAAGTCTGTCCTTCAGTTCCTGGAACGCAGCTTCACACTGGGGTGTCCACTCATATGGGACACCTTTCTTTGTTAGAGTAGTAAGAGGAAGGAAATCTTTGAGAATCCTTTTACAAACTTGCGATAGTACCTAGTAAGTCCAAGGAAGCTCCGCACATCGACTGTTGACTTCAAGGGCAACCAATCCCTCACGGCACACACTTTGGCTGGATCCATAGCTAGTACAGCCCCACTGATCACATGACCCAAGAAGGCAACCTCTTGGAGCCAGAATTCACACTTGCTGAACTTGGCAAACAAGGCATACTCTTTTAGCTTCCTTAGTACCAAGGTCAGATGTTCGACAAGCTCTTCCTCTTTCTTTGAGTATACCAAAATGTCATCGATGAAAACGATGAAGAAGATATCTAGATAAGGCTCGAACACTTTGTTCATCAAACTCATGAAAGCTGAAGGGGAATTTGTGGGCCCAAATGACATCACGGTGAACTCGTACAAACCATACCTTGAGCTAAGAGCCGTTTTCTGAATGTCCTCCTCTTGTATCCTCAACTGATAATACCCCGAGCTCAAATCCAACTTGGAAAACCAATGCGCTCCTACGAATTGGTCGTACAACTCGTCGATCAGGTGTAGCGGATAGGTATTACGTACCATCAGTCGGTTGAGCTCCCGATAATCTATGCATAATCGTAAGGTTCCATCCTTCTTCTTAACGAACAGAACAGGGGCTCCCCAAGGTGATGAGCTTGGGCGAAAAAACCCTGATTCCACCAGTTCTTGCAACTGAACTCTAAACTCTACGAGTTCCTTCGGGGCCATTCGGTAAAGGGTGCTAGAGACGGGCTTGGCACCCGACACTAGCTTAATTTGAAAATCCACTTCCCTATGCGAGGGTAATCCTGACAATTTTTCAGAAACTACCTCGGGAAAATTCCGCACCACTCGCACATTTTTCATATCCAATGTCCTCTCTTTCAATTTGAAACATATCATGTAAACTTCATCCCCTCACATGTGAGCTTTCATGGCCTGAATCGAAGACGATAACAAACGTGGTGCGAATTTTACACCTTGGAAAATGACATCGGTATCCCCATGTCTCTAGTAAATTCACTTATCCATACAGTCAATTCTTGCGTAGTGCCAATCCAGCCATGTCATGCCCAGAATGGGATCGAACTCTGGCATTCTCAAAACTGTGGCATGGGTATCAAAGTTCCTTACCCAAATGGGTATCTCCAATTTGCACTTGGCGGGTGCGATCATCTAAGAGCCATCTGGGAGGCGTACTCTTCGAGCAATACCAGTGAAGGATTGCACTCCTTCTAGGTCTTTGATGAAGTCTGCAGACACAAATGAGTGTGAGGCACCAGTATCGAATAACGTATAGGTCGAATTCCCACCGACCACCACGGTGCCTAAGTATAAATAGCAATACTCAAAGCTAGATATCTAGTACTTCTTAAGAAACTTAAGGTTAATAGTGAGGATGTGATAACTAAATTTATCATACCTGCAATCACCTTCTGAGGGTTCCTCACTTGTGTCATGTCCAGCGCGAACACCTGATTCCGAGTAGGTCTGGGGTTTCCTCCTCGTGGTTCTCGTCCTCGACCACGGATATGACCCTGCCCTCGCGGAGCTACCGGAGGGAGAGCAAGAGGACCATTCCCAAAAAGCTACATGCAGTAATGTCAGAGGTGGCCCGATTGGTTGCATTGGAAGCACACTCGCTCATTCCTCCCCTAGGGTTGTTGAAATTGTTGAAGCTGTTGTGTTGGAGGCAATGCTGGCGGCTGCGGAACCGGGTGCTCCATTCATAAATTTCGGTGGAAACACCTGCCACCTCTCTGATGTCCTCTTCCTCCTCCGTAGTTATGTATCCTTCTATTGCTAGGGACAGCTTCCATTACACCCTCAACAGGTCTCTTACCACTTCCCAAGTGGTTTGCTTTTAGCCTCTTTGCAATGTCAATTATTTCTACAAAGCCGGAGTCCGCTACAAACAAAAGGGCCTGCCTCAGGGGGTACCGCAGCCCTTTGTACAAGCGCTTAGCATATCCTCTGTCATCCAAGTCATATGAGTTAGCAAATCTCGCGAGATGTTGGAACTCTCGTTGATACTCCATAACTGAGTTCGATCCTTGCTTCAACTGTAAAAATCTCTCTTCGAGTTCATCTCGAGAAGACGAGAGAATGAAATGCTCTAAAAAGGCTCCCGAGAATTCGCTCCAGCTAATCTCCATATAAACTTTCCCTTGAAAGGTGGAGCCCATGAGGGACTTCCACCACCTATTGGCGTACAGTTCCAGGAGTGTCACTACTTGGGTCACAACCATATTGTTCGGACATCTAATTCTCGCCAGCAGTTCTTGCAGGTGTCGAGCCATTCTTCCGTATGCACTGCCAACTCCGTCCCAAGGTAGGCAGGAGGAGAGAGCTTGGAAAGTGCTCACCTAATTGGAGCCCGGAGCTTGTTGTTGTACAGGGGCTTGTTGGGATCTAAAGGAATCCAAGATAGTTGTGAGTGTTTGCCCTAGCTCTGATTACCGAAACTGTGTGGGTACGGACGGGGCGGTTGTGCCCCCCACTGGCGCAACATGCATTGGGATCTACATGTAGAGTATAAAACTAAGGTCAGGTTGGCTAATCATAGGTGAAAGTTGGACATACTTAGTGTGAATTACATATGGGCACACCACTGATTCCGCTGAGGTAGTTTGTACCCAAACTGACTAATCGAACGAGGGTGGCACAATTGTTGAATGAATTTTTTAGTTCAGGATCATAGCAAGCTGATATTATTTGTAAGACCCCCCTCTCGGAACACAAAACACGACACGAGGAGAGTCTTATGCCCAGAACAGCCGCCTTGCAATAGCGCTAGCACTCGGGCTAACATGTACCATTAAACGCCTATCCTGCCAGCTCTAACAAATATCAACCAATGCCAACCCAACCAAGAATATAAAACAGAAGTCAATCAACACATAAGTAATAATAGTCCAAAAGTACATCAAATAAAGAAACTACAACAAGCTTCTAAAATTTCAAAGTTTGGGTAAATATTACCCAAAGGGGCTTCAACAAGGGTCTCTCAAATTCACATCGGTGACTGATGGTTGCGATGATACCGTCCCTTCAGGCCCTTTCATCCTGGACTGGCTGTCCTACTACAAAACCTGATGTTGCTCCGTCTGCAGGGTTTCCTCCTAAAAAGTAAGACGTAGCAACCGTTAGTCATAAAGACTAAGTGGCTTTCACATCCGCTCCCCTGAAAACTCCTCGGCACCGAGCGGAGAAAGGAGCAAGGGTACAATATATTTATATAAGCAGAAGTATAAATAGGTGGTATAGAGTGAGCAATATAAGGTATATCAGTAGTATAATGAACGAGTAACATTCTACTCTAGCAGTTCTATCATCTACAGCAGCATATGAAAAATGTAAAGCTACGACAGAAAGTAACTCAACTTATATGAATGCCCATACAGGCATATAAGTTAAGGATCGGCTCAACGTTAAAGTAACTCATCGTATAAGAGTACCCATACAAACTTAAATGATTAGGATCTTGTGTATGCAATGTAATGCAATGATATGAATGCAAAGCAATGACTCACCCATGATCATGCACATGCAACTGCTATGTCAACACAGACTTGTAGTTCCCATTTTTCGAGCAGGTAGCTAACCTCTCAGGCATCATCCGTTGTGGCCATATGGTGATAGTAGAGCGGGCATCTATATTACTAGGCGAGCATCCACACTACTTGGCCTAGGCCTCTGTATGCCTCAACGCTAAGAACACAACAGCAGAGCTCACATGCGTACTACGGCTCAGCAGGAGTCTCGGGTAGATGTGCACCAAGAACCAAGCCCTGAACTGGCCTATGCTGTGAACCGGAAGGAGCCTCGGAAAAAGCACGAGGACCAAGCCCAACCATCCACTTGGCATGGAAGGAGCCTCGAGAATGAACACTGAGGACCATGCCCAACCGCCCAAAGTCTGTCTATCAACTCCTGTCGGTGTGACGACTAGCGAGCCCGTTGACCTGCCACACTATCCTTAACCCCGGATTACGACACTGTGTGTCGACTCACACCTCATGTAATTTCACATCATCGTGGTATGGAAGGATCCTCGGGAATGAACACCGAGGACCAAGCCCAACCGTCCACTTATGTCTCTTCTCAACTTTACCAAACCAGTGCGGTTAAACCTTGCACTTGCACCCTTTCACAATCTAGTGCCACATGAACTTGAGGGTTCATCATCGACATAAAGGTACCTCACATATTCATCAACCATACAACCATTTGTTCAAAATATTCGGTACCAATTATGTACAGTATCTTCAAGCCAAACTCATCGTTATTCAACGCATTACCCTTGCCAAGTACATCCTTATTGATTCACATATCTAAACCATTCCCACCATCCCAACTCATCAATCCATTCATTCTCCAACCTTCACAAAATAACATTGATCAATTACATTTTACCACATCATTTGTTCATTTACGGTCTATCCGATAAATGTCATCGCAAATGCTTATAGACTCTCTACCAGCCCAAGACCGATACAAAACAAACACGAGATCAACATGTGTAGGAATGATTACTGTACAATAACTTCAAATGGGGATTCCCAAGGCTACCGGAATCCAGTGAAGACGTTTAACCCCTCATTGGAAAGGCATTTCCAAGGGATGCTACTTTCGTGTTTAGTTGAAAGCACAGATCTGGCCACATCGTGTCCGAAAACGGCCTCGAAGGCTACTGCGTACAGAAAACAGATTTCTGCACGCATCTTATATCAAGATGAACGACATCAGTTCATCTTCTTCATCAAGCCATATGTTCAAACCATGTCCAGAACTTCCTCCACCCTTATTCACCCTTATGAGCCAATTTCCTCTTCACGAACAAAATCCAACATCTACTCAAGGAGAGGGGAAAGGTTGAAGACATTAATATCCTTAGGGCACAAGCCCTAGAATGGTCTTTTCCTTGGAAATCTTCATCTCACAAGTAAAAACTCTCTTGAGTCGACATCTCTCCTCGAAATAACTACAGATCTAGCACCAAGGAAGAGGGTAGAAGCTCACCTTGTTTTCGGCATTTCCACCATTTCCAGCCATGGATCTTGTCATCCTTCTTGGCGACATCTTCTTCTCCTCGGTCGGTGTTAGTTCTTAACGGGAAAAAGATCGACTCCAACATCTTCTTCCTCTCCAGCAGTTTTCTACAGCAATGGCTTGGAAGGGAAGAGTAGAAATAGCTAGGGTTTTCTCCCCTTTTCATGTGGGAAGTGGATAACTATATAGCCACGTGTCGACCTCTCATTGGCCCACCAATCACTCAGTAAATGAGTCCCTTTAAAACGACGTGGCCAGATAATTCTTCAAAACACAAAATTGAACGACACGGGTAGGGACACGGCCGTGTAACTACCCAGGTCCTGCTTGGGAGAACATGGTCGAAGATCGTCGAGCTCTGCTCGACAAATCGTCGAACTGCTGTGGATACACACGGGTTGGGACATGCCCGTGTCTCTACCCATGTCCTACTCGGGAGGAACACAGTCGACGATCGTTAGTCGAGCTCCGCTTGAAGAATACACACACACACACACGTGTAAGGACATGCCCGTGTCACTACCTGTGTCCTGCTTGGGAAACACGGTCGACGATGTTAGTCGATCTCTGCTCGAAGAATACACCCACGGGTAGGGACACGCCCGTATCTCTACCTGTATCCTGCTCGAGAAACAGAACAAGGAATACGCATCATTGACAGAGAGCCATACGGGTAAGGACACGCTCGTGTCAAATACATGCGGGTATGGACACGCCTGTGTCACTACCTATGTCCTTCTTTGGAAATTTCACAAAGAAGACTCAAAGGAACCAGATCACCACACGGGTATGGACACGCCCGTGTCACTACCCATGTCCTACTCTGGACTAACTTCTCCTCCCTTACATAAGTGTAAGCCTAGCTGCCAGCACTCCCTGAGCCCAAGTCAGTTCTCCTGACTTAAAAACGCGCACGAGGGGCCTAGCGCGAATTGGGACGTTACACAACACCAACTCCACTTACATAGTAGACAAGCTCATCACTTCATGTGATATTCAAAATCTAACACATGCTTAGTTTCACAAACCAACATGGTGACAGTTAATGTTAAGGAGTAAATATCAAAGAAATCGCATGTGTTCTTTGGAAGATCCAAGACTACATTTGGGCATTTAGAACACTTCTAAATCTCCAAATCTACACGCCATGGATTTAGCAACTTATGAAACAATGAATATTGCCGACGAACTCCCTATGATATCACTCTTGGGTTTTTGGGGATGGCATAACACTTGTGCACACAGTGGAAATAAGAACAAGAAAAACCCAAACGAGTTCGGATCTAGCAATATTCATGAATTATGAAGTAAAGCATGCCGTAATAAAATTACCTTTGAGGGATTGAGTCTAAACTCAACCTAGATGCTCCAGAAATATCTATCCAGACACTTAGAGGCTTGAGTCTTGACCGCAGAAAGTATATCCACGCCTCTACAATAGTCCACACGATTGGGAGAACCCGTGGCAGCTTGTTGCACAAGTTCTAGGTCGGGAGAGGACACTCAGTGTATCCACAGACTTCTAGGTCGGTTGAAGGAGAGGCAACGACAACACTCGCCAGGATCGGGATCGGGATCGGCAGAACTCTTCCGTTGGCTCTTAAGGTTATCGGTCTTATCTCACAGTACGGCTCGTGTGCTTAGACAAAAAGAGAAAACTGTAAATAGTAAACACTAAAGCATCCTGTTTATACTCCAGGAGATAAGTAGAATAACTTCCCATCACTATTCGCAGACCCAGGACATAGAAAAAATAGACCTTCGGCCAGACAACAGTTTGTCTGGACGAATCGCCGAATATCTACATGATATACGACGAATCGTCGAGTATCAATTTATACTCGACGAATCATTGTGTATCTTATATCATAAATGACGAACTCAAAGCTCTCAGCACTTTCGGCGCCAAAGGACAGTTTCAACAAACGGTATTCATCGAATTGCATTCATCGGACGACATTTGTCGAACGGCATTCATCGAACTGCATTCGTCGAATTGTATTCGTCGAACGACATTCATCGAACTGTATTCGTCAAACTCATTCATCGAACTCATTCGTCGAACTCATTCGTCGAACTACGCACGACTTCTACGCCAAAGGCCAGATTCATAGAATGGCGTTGAGTGAATACAATACACTAAACGCCGAAGTGCCAGATTTGCTGAGTAAACCCATTACTCGGCGAAGTGATTGAGTGCACTCAACGCCTAAGACCTAGACTTGTCAAGTAAACTCCTTTATTCGACGAATCACTGAGTGGAATCAATGTACTCAACGCTTAAGTGCGACAATCGATGAATCAACACTTGATACTCGACGAATCTGTGAGTCAACTCAACACACTCAACGCCATCATTTGATGAGTTAACACTTAACCCGATGAAAGCTTTGACTGGTATCAATGCACTCAATGCTCTTTGCCTTAGAATATTTATGTCCCATTTGCTAATCATATGAGCTACACCATACAGATCAAAACTCCCAATTTCTCCACAATCTTATGTGTGACCCTGATAGACTCATACTTAGTTGGCAGTGAGGCTACATGCTTGATCACTTCCAGATCACTATGGTAGCACCAACATGAATGACGACTGAGTAAACTCTAGTTGCTCTCCGCCAACACCTTTGGTCGGCCTCCTCAGCAAGTACAAGCATAAACCCAACCCCTCTAGGCCAGCTAAGTGGAGTAGGTCGGCAAAAGGACCAATTTTCCAGCTGCGCTCACAACCTCAACCCTAGACGGCAGTGCCTGAGACAAATAGAGGAGAAGGGAGAGAGGCTGGGTTGCTTTTAGTTGGCAGCTACTCCCAGAAAAGGGGTAGGTGCTTCTCCTCCTTCCAATCGGTCAGTTCCAAAAACCAAGAAGGCTCGAGTCATTCTAGCAACGGTTGATTGAGAGAGTGAGAGAGAGAGTGAGAGAGAAGAGAGGAGGCTCGGGAGAGGGAGAGATGGGGAGATCAGCCTCCTTCCAGCAGCACGCGTGAGAGTGAACAAGAGAGAGAGAGAGAGAGAGAGAGAGAGAGAGAGATTGGGAGAGGGATGAGGTAGGGATCAGGAGAGGGGAATCAGGGAAATGGGGGCTCGGTTCGTGAGAATGAGGGAGGAAAGGGGGAGGATTTTAGGTTTTATATAAAAGCCTAGCCAAACTTTTATCTGCAGACCACCCATAAATGCACACAAAAACTCGCAAACCGCACACTGACACCCACTATCCGCACACCGACTTTGTAGACCTTAGGGATTATAACCCCTATCCCCATACCATTCTCTCTAAACGCACACCAAAATAACTTCGGTTAAATTTGGGGCGTTACAATTCTCTTCTCCTTAAAAAATTTTGTCCCGAAATTTTATTCATAAAGGAAAAAACGAAGAAGTACAAAAAATTTAAAAACTTATCCCTCAATGGAACAGCTCGGGGAACTCCTCAAGAATTGTTTTGCTCGCACTCCCATGTAAGTGTTGGTGTTACCATGATGATCTGGAAGTGGTAAAATAGGTAGTCTCACTGCCAACACGATATGAGTCAATAGGGTCACACAAAAGAGTGTTTGGAGAAGTTAGAGGAATGGATTGTGTTGATCTTACTCATATATGATGAGTGAAGGACCAAGAACTTGACTTATTGGAATTCGTTGAGAGATGAACTGATTCGTCAAAACCTCTCGAAGAATTGTCGAGTCATCAGCTGATTCGTCGAGTGCGTCGAGTGCATCGAGAACTCTCGATGATTTTTCGAGTCATCAGCTGATTCGCTGAGAGCGTCGAGACCTCTCGACGATTCATCGAGTCATCAACTGATTCGTCGAGTGCATTGAATGTGTCGAGTCATCTCGACATTTCGTCGAGTCATCAACTGATTCATCGAGTGTGTTGAGTGCTTAGAGATCTCTCATCGATTCATCGAGTCATCTAATCTGTTCGTCGAGTCATCTCTGTTAATGATTCATCGAGTTAATTCCATTTGTTCTGGGTCTGCAGATAGCGACAGTTCAAGCCTATTTATACTCCTGAGTATATATATATATATCGATTGTCTTAGGGTAAAAGGGTTAATGAATTAAGGGGAACTCGAAACTGGCGTAAAGTGTTTCCCGAAGTGCCGATCCCGTCGCTCCTATACGCCCCGATTTTGGCTCCCGCCTTCACCGCCTCTCCTGGTGCAGACCTAACAATCTGTGGAAATGTAGAGGGCTTTCCATTCTCTATCCTGGATCTTGTTTTACAAGGTGTCAGTGTTCTCCCAATTTTTGTGGATTCCCGCAGAACCGCAAATCCTTCTTGTGTGAACTCGTCGACCGGCCAAGAACTGTTCTGGAGCATATTGATTGAGTGTTGACTCAATGCCACTCAGGTATTCTCCTATTTTATGTTATGCAAACTTCTAGATCAATGTTCATCGCAGGATCCTAGTTTCTCTTTAGGATTTTCTTGAACTTTATTTCGTTGCGCACATTTGATGTGGTGTTAAGTAAAACCATTCAATGGTATCAGAGCGAGGTTTCCAATGATCATTATTTTAGAAGTTTTCTGCATCTAGTGTGTTTAGATCTATAGATTTTAAAATGTTCAAAATGCCCATATCTATTCCTAGAGCATCAAATGTTGATGGTTTTTGAGTGAAATCGGTGGTAATTTTCCAAAAATTGGTCGAGGCGCTGCCCACACCCCGCAGACCACCGCCAGGGGCGCTGCCCCGACCCTTAGACCCTGTTAGGGGCTCTTCCCATAAGACCCCACCAGGAGAGCAGCCCCTTGGAACCCCGCTCAGAGCGCAGGTGTTTTGTTGCAATTTTGTGAATGTGCATAATGGTTAATTGTGAATCATGATTAAATGTTAGTCGATTATTATAAAATCTCTTATCCAAAATTAAGTGTGTGGATGCCTTCTGATGGATGACACTCTTCCTTCCTCGATCGATGATGTGTGAGCTTGCCAAAGAAAGGTGCATTAATGTATCTTGAAAGACTTTGTTTCGAGAGTAGGTAAACACCAACAGAGGGTGAATAGGTTTTTGTGTCTTTAATGACTATCTTTTTTCTTTGGTGTGTTGCCATTTAGTTTTCAATTAGCTTTCAAGAACACACAACAATACACAAGTATTTATAGTGGTTCCCTAAGGTATGAGTACATCCACTGTCCCTCCTACTTTTCTAACAGTGTGTTAGACAAGGACAACTTCTCCAATCTCAGCTCAATGAGCTTACAACACAGATTCCTCAGGATCTCTCAAAATCTTTCAAGTCCTACCTCATGCCCAAGGACCTACACTCAGATATATAATCTCATACAACTTAGTAATTTGCACTAGATTACCTACCTCATACTTTATCCAAAGTCCTACACTTAGGCTAGTAGGATAACCCTACACTCAGAGAGTGAAACTAGGCCATACCTCATATTCACAACTCAATCCTACCTAAGGCACAAAGGCCCTACAACTTAAAGAATAAATCTTCTACCTCATGCACACAGGCCTTACGTCAGATCCACAATAGGATCCTGCCTCAGGCGTACATGCCCTACCTCTCAGCCTTTATAATTTAGGCTACAACTCAGATCTGTTAAGATCCTATAGAGTGAAATGAGTTTGTTGTTGATGATTGACTCTGGAGGAATGATCTCTGAGTCTACCTTCCAGGACTGAGTGAACTCAGACCAACTTTTACTCTAAGAAAATAATCTTTGAGCCTTTTCTCTAGACTGAGTGAACTCAGCCCAACTTTGACTCCTGGTAAATAGTAAATTGAGTCTTCTTTTTCCTGAACTATGAAAGCTCAGTCCTATCTCCTTCACAACAACAAGATGGTTGATCTTCAAGTTGGTTCTACTTGTACTGAGAAGTAACTTGTAAAGCACTGATTTTTTAAGCCTTGTCTATTATAGAGTTTAGAGCATAGGCCTTGAAGAGGAGCAGTTACTTTAAGCTTGTTCTACTACTTGTTCTAACTAAGAAAAGGATCTTTCTGAACTTGCTGTTTAAGACTTTCTTCAACTAGCAAACTTTAGCTCTTCTTCTCCTTGGAACTCAGAAAGAAAACTCCCTGAAATTGATGTTGAAGATAGATTTAATCTACAGTGAATTAATTCTTCAACAACCAACATTGTCTGTGAATCACGGACTAACTGTAGAGTAAGTTCTTGGAAAACTTCTCCTTCGTCGAGAGGAAGAAGTTGACCAGAAAGCTCTATTCTACTTTTCTTTCTCCAAGCTCAGTCTCTTCTTTCTCCTGTACTCTCCTTTTGTATGCCGTCGTCCAACGGCTCTACTACTTGTTCTAACTCAGAAAAAGAGCTTTCTAAACTTGCTGTTGAAGACTTTCTTCAACTGGCAAACTTTAGCTCTGCTTCTCCTTGGAACTCAGAAAGAAAACTCCCTGAAATTGATGTTGAAGATATATTTAATCTTCAGTGAATTATTTCTTCAACAACCAATATTGTCTGTGAATCACAGACTAACTATAGAGTAAGTTCTTGGAAAACTTCTCCTTCGTCGAGAGGAAGAAGTTGACCAGAAAGATCTATTCTACTTTTCTTTCTCCATTCTCAGTCTCTTCTTTCTCCTGTACTCTCCTTTTGTATGCCGTCGTCCAACGAATCTTTGCGCAGTAAGACTGAGCGAAAATGGAAATTGCTCCATCACTTTTGCATTTACAGCTGTACTAAAGGAAAGCAGCACCTTTTCTCTTCTAGCAAGCAAATCCCATAATATTTGAATTTCTGCTGATGTCAACATGACTCAACGCTTCTATACTTAGGAAAATCTAGGTGTACTTCTCAGGCGTTAAGTAAAGCCTTGTCACTCAACACAAAAGTACTTAGCTAAATTCTTCATCTCAGTTGTTGAGTGCATTGAGTGAGCATTCATCACTCAATGTATTCTATCTTTTATAGTCTTAACTGACAAGGGGTTGAGTGAGCCTTCATCACTCGACGCTTTTGGACTTAGTTAAATTGTCTATTGAGTAGGCATTGAGTGAACAACCTTCACTAAACATTTCAGGACTTAGATGAATTGTCCATTGAGTAGGTGTTTGGTGAACAGCCTTCACTCAACGCTTCTAGACTTAGACAAATTTTCTATCTGCTCTTTCTGAGGCTTTGACTGCTTGAGTTTCTATCAACGCTTCCGCCCTTCTAGAGTTGAGTGAAGATTGTTCACACAATGCTTCTGGACTTAGCGGATTTTTTGCCTGTCTAGTAACCAGTCTTCTTGATTGAGGCATTGAGTGAACTGCTTTCACTCAACACTTCTGTCATTAGCCAGATATCTTATTGAGTTTGTGTTGAGTGATCTGCCTTTACTCAATGCTTTTGGACTTAGCTAGATATCTTGTTGAGTTTGCGTTGAGTGAACTGCCTTCATTCAACGCTTCTGGACTTAACCAGATTTATAGTCAACAACATTGCAGCTTTGATTGTATGTAGTTCTCTCAACGCTTTTTCTCTTCTATCATCGAGTGAATTGCCTT
Source organism: Platanthera zijinensis (assembly GCA_039513925.1). Lineage (NCBI taxonomy): Eukaryota > Viridiplantae > Streptophyta > Magnoliopsida > Asparagales > Orchidaceae > Platanthera > Platanthera zijinensis. The sequence goes on from CM077086.1 coordinate 76,441,023, forward strand.
CACTCGATGCTTCTGGACTTAGCTAGATTTCTTCTTTGCCAGCAATTTGTCTTAAGTCCAACAAGTATTGTGACACTGACTGAAAGTTAGGTGATAAGATCTATCTACCTCTAGAGGGGGGGTGAATAGAGTAAGTTCAAATAGATTGATGTATTTAAAACTTTTGATTTACTTAGTGTAGAAAGTGAGTTATGCAATGGTTAAATATATGATAAAGCAAACAGCACACAGCACACAGCAAGAAGTAAACATAAACCACAGAAGACACAAGGAAATTATAGTGGTTCCCCAAACTTGGGTAGTCCACTCTTCTATCACCCTTTGATAGGAATCCACTGCAGGATGGTTGATCAGGTGTCCTGGGCACCACCAGATTTTTTGATAAGGTGTCTTGCCACCACTGATTTTGACAAGGTCTCAGCTAACCAAAAGGGTAACTTTTGAAGGGAGTTAAAACCCTGTACAGATGGAATAAGGTAAAGAAAGGATGAGTATGCTTCTCTGTCAACTATCAGATAGAAGCTTGTGGATTTTGATGTTGTCAAAGCTCCCCCTGAGATGTAGATGAGTTCAGGTAGAAGAAGCTTTGCACAAGGGTGACAGGCTCTTCACTGCTTGTCCTTCTTCAGCAATAGGTAACTCAGAAACTGAGTGTTTGATGTCTGAAGGTAGAAGGCAGTCTGTAGAAGAGTTGATTGCAGAGCAGAAGAGAATCAGAGAGTGTTGATGATGATATTTCTCTGAGTGATGTTCTTCTCTTTGAATTCTCTGCAGCAGATTCTGTGAGAGAGAGATGATGAAGAATGTTCTCTGTAACAAATCTGAATAACTGTGTTACTGTTTCTCTCGAAAAATCTCTGAGTAATAGAATTACTACTGTCTGATAGATAGCCGTTGGCAGGGAATTCAATGCATTCCTTAACTGTCCATGCCTTGGAAGGAAGTGCCTTAATTGATTTCCAATGAAAATTCCTTGAGATATGGACCAATTAAGTCTTGAAACGGCCAGGGGATCTCTTGTAATAACTGCTTTGATGATCTTTAATTTGAATTTCAAATGTCAACAGACGGGAGAACTCAAAACATCGAACTCATCATAAATCGTCGATCTGAAGACGACTATCCGTCGATCAGAGAGTGATTAAGGATGCAGAGAGAATCACGCCAAAACGTCGAGCTGAAGTCGACGTTACGTCGAACTGAGGACGACGCTGCGTCGAGCTGCGATCGACTATGCGTCGAGCAGCGGTCGACTACGCGTCGAGCTGAGGACGACGACACGTCGAGCTGGGGTCGACTATCCGTCGAGCTGAGCAGAACTAAATTCTCAAATATCCTAAGTTCTAAACTCACACTCAATGACCTATGCTATACAATGAGGTCATGAATCCTTAGCATAGTTATCCTGACCCAAATATAAAAAGGGTCTTCCAACAATCTCCCCCTATTTGGATTAGGATTACTATTCACATGATTATAAGGAATTAAAATGCATACAGAAGATTAAAACACAGACAAAACCATAAACCACAGATAGGAGCAGGAGCAGATATATAAATATCAAAAGTGTTTATTGCAGTTGTAGAGAGGTAGAGCCATCTTACATTACTTCTTCTTTGGTTCTTCTTCAAAGCTTTTCTTGAACTTGATTTCTCTTTGAGGATTGGTAAAATCTTTCCTGGATCTGTAATCCTCAGAAGTACCCAAGGAATTTATGCTTTTTCCACTGGGAGGAACAGCAGCAGGATGCAATTCCATGTACCTATCAAATTCAAAGAATTTACTGGAGTTGTATTTGTCCAATTCTTGTCTTCTCTGCTCAGACATAGTACTGATATTTGATGTGTCCAGTCCTCTTTCTTTATTCTTCTTAATCAGGTCTAGAGCAGCAAGCTCAGCCATTCTAGCTTTCCAAGCAGTAGGATTGTTGACTGGATCATCATAAGGGACAGGAGGTTCATATTTGTTGCTTTGATCTGAAGGAGGAGGTTTTTGCCTTACACCATCATTGAGCTTGAAGGGAAAAGGACCAGAGGCTGAAGCAATAGTCTTTCCTCCCCTTTGATATGGCTGGTGTCTAGCTTGACCTCTTGATTGGTTTCCTCTTGAAGATCCTCTTTGTTGATAACCTCTTGGTTGGCTACCTCTTTGTCCTCTCCTGGATTGATATGTCTTGCCTTGGAAGGAGGATGTGGGAGGTTTGCTGACAGGGTTAGCACTGCCTCCTGCACCTGGAGAAGATGGAGGAGGAGGAGGAAGAATAGATTTAGAGGGGCCTTTGAAATACTTTTTCTTCAGTTTCATAGCCTTGAGTTGGTTCTTGGAATATTGCATCCAGGGCTCTGTAATCTCACAGTTGTGAAGAATGTGATAGGGAGTATCATGGTCAGTGGCCCTTTCCATTGGAACTCTCTTTAGAGCTTTGCTTCTAGCTTTTCTCTTTTTAGCAATGGTGGCAGATGAATCATCTGAGCTAGTGGCAAACTCATCAGAGGAGCTGCTTTGCACATGATCATAAGGATCATAAAAATCCTTCTTGGAGGCAATTCCTGAAACAGGAACAGAAGCAGCTGTCAGTGTAGATGATGTATCTAACACTGCAGGAAAAGAAATGGCTTCAGGTGCAACAGACATAGGAGCAGCTAAGTCACTGATAACTTCAGATATTACAGCCTCAACTGAACTGGCTGGATAGATCTTATTAGAAGGAGCAGAAGCTACCACTACATCAGAGACTTGAGAAACAATAGAACTGGCAGGAGCAACAGCTACCACTGCCTCTGGAACAATAGAACTAACAGGAGCATCAGCTACCACTGTTAAGAAAACAATATCAGAATCAACATCTTCAACTGATTTGGCAGGAGCTGAAGCTACCACTGTAACTGAAACAACAACTCCAGGAACAATTGCAGGAGCAAGGGCTTCCACTGCATCAGAAGTGTTGGGCAACTCATCAACAGTCATATCATCAACAGAATGATCAACAATACTAATATCAACATTAGAACAAGTAGGAGCAGCAACAACACTATGATCAAGAGAATCATTTGCAGGAGCATCAGCTACCACTGCATCACCATCAAGGATCATTTCATCAAAAATAACAGCAGCAGCAGCAGAAAAGGGAACAATAGCCCTGGACAGATCTTCAGGAAGCAATAATCTGTATGGGCTGAAAGACCTTTGGAAAAAGTATGCTGGCACTGCCACTGTAAAGTCTTCAACTGGAGGCAGCTCTTCTTCTACAAAAATCTCCCCCTGCCTAGAATCAGTAAGAACTGACTCTAGGCCCCTAGAAGAAGGGCCAGCCACAAGAGGAGTAAGGGAAGAGAGGTTAGATGAGATGGAGTTCAAAGAGAGGATTATTGGAGCTAGGGAAGCATCCAATAGAGAAGAAAGCCTTTGAGCCAAGAGCTCATAGAGCTTGTTGGCCAAGGGAAGCAAATCTACTTGCTTAAGGGGATGTTGAGCAGAGGTAGAGGGAGGAGAAACAGATGCAACAGGAGATGATGTTGGGATAGATGTAATGGGGGTGGTAGGTTCAATGATGGATGACATGATGAGGTCAGAAAATGATGGTGTCTCAGATATGTCATCAGGAGAACCATCCAAGAAAGAATCATCTGGATTGTTGATCTCAATATCCATTGGAGGGAAGAAGTGAAGAGGATGAAAATCTTCAGATGTGGTAATGGATGGAGGAATAGAAGAAGCAATTGTAGCAATTGATGATGTTGTTGGCATAGGGGATGAAAATTGAGATGTGGATGGAGTGAAGGTGGTTGGAAAGCTGAAGGAAGATGAAATGGTGATGGATGGCATGGCTTCTTCTACTAGATCAGAAGGCTGAGGTGAAGTGACCACGACAGTCCTTGTTTCTGTAGAAGTTTTCATAGCTGCAGCAGCTCTGGGGTTGGTGATTTTCCTGTCCCACTTACCAATGAGGGCACAGGTCAGTCTCTTAGAAGCATTGATATGCTTAGAGGATACCAGAAGCTGAGGGCAGATATGATGAAGCAGCAAACCCAACACTCTTCCAAAATGGACATAGGTCTTGTTGACCTTCTTCTTCACTAAATCAAACAGAATTTCTCCCCAATTCAAGTGCTTTTTGTCCAGGAGAGCAGCCATGATGCAAAATTGATGCCTAGAAATGGCATCATGTGCTGTTCTCTTAGCACAGATAACCTTGCCTACCACATCAGCTAGAAGTCTGAATTCTATGGCAAGGTCTACTTTCAACAATTTGGAGGTATTCTCAGAGGAATGACCCATCCTGTCTAACATTGCAGCATATTCTTCATTGGACAGCTCCATACTGTCATTGCCATTCTCCAATTCAAACACCTCAGTAAATATAGCAGAGGTTAAGGATACCTGAGTCCCTGAGATTGAACCAGTAATGGTGCTTTCATCTTGAGTGACTGCTGTATAAATCCATTCTTTGATTTCTGTTTCTGCTATTGACATTCTGGTTGTCATGAACTTCTCCAATTTCTGTTCCTTGAACAGCTCCAGAATTTCCAGAAAATTCTGAGATGATCCTTCAAAGGAATCCAAATCAATGTCGAAACCGCAATCAAATTTCATTGCCGCCAAGATTGCTGCTGGAATCGCCATTTCCTGTAGAATACCTCTCGAAAACAAGTGTAAAATCTTTGGAGGGAGAAAATACTTGCAGAAAGCGCAAATGAAATCGACGCCGAGAAGATGATTTTATACTAGGGTTCGACGCAAAAAAGGAAATAACGTCGAGCTTAGATCGACGCTAAGAAGCTCTAGGGGAAACGAAGAGACTCGGTGGTGTTCAGCTTAGATCGACGTTCGACGTTTTGAAGGTCGACGGTCGACGCTATTTGGGATGCTGAACGTCGAGCTCTGGTCGACGTCAATTAACGTCGTCGACCGAGACAGAAACTTAACAATCTCTAGACAGGGTCAATCTCTGGTCGACGCAAAGATGAGGTCGACGGTCGACGCTTTTTAGCGGTCGACGATCAGTCGATCTCCAGTCGACGTTTTCAAATGAAAAATGTCGAGCGTCGAGCAGAGTTCAGACAGAACCTCTAGACACTTAAGAAAGAGATACATTTGCCTAGACTTTGTCATTTTTATGGTTTCAAAATCTTGTAAATTAACTTATGCTATCTCCATCTATCATTCCCAACTGATTAAGGAAGAAGAAGTGCTTCTTTTCATCCAAAGGTTTGGTGAAAATATCTCCCCTTTGTAAATCAGTAGAAATGTACTCTAGTGCTATTTTATTCTTTTCTACATTATCCCTTAAGAAGTGATGTCTGATCTCTATGTGCTTTGTCCTACTATGGAGAACTGGATTTTGAGCAATGCAAATTACACTAGTATTATCACAAAGAATTTTTGACTTCTCTAAGTTTTAGCCATAGTCTAGGAGCTGGTTTTGGATCCACAATATCTGTGAGCAGCAACTACCTGCAGCCATGTATTCAGCTTCAGCAGTTGATGTAGACACAGTTGTTTGCTTTTTGCAAAACCAGGAGACAAGTCTGTCACCAAGGAATTGACAAGTTCCACTGGTGCTTTTCCTGTCTACTCTACATCCAGCATAGTCAGCATCTGAAAATCCAGTGAGATCAAATCCTGAGTCATGTGGATACCAGAGACCTAGATTTGGATAGCTTTTTACATACCTAAGAATTCTCTTAACTAATGTGAGGTGTGACTCTCTAGGGCTCACTTGGAACCTAGCACACACACACATGTAGCAAACATAATATCTGGTCTGCTAGCTGTAAGATATAAAAGAGAGCCAATGATTGCTCTATAGTTAGTCTGATCAACTGGTTTACCAGATTCATCAGCATCTAAAACAGCATTAGTAGGCATGGGTGTTTTCATAGAAGATGCATCTGACATACCAAATTTCTTAACCAATTCTTTTGCATACTTGGTTTGAGAAATAAATATGCCATCAGCATGTTGTTTGATTTGCAATCCCAAGAAGAAGGAAAGCTCACCCATGCAACTCATTTCAAACTTTGAGTGCATTAGTTGTGAGAACTTTTTGCACAAGCTTGAATCAGTAGACCAAAAAATTATGTCATCTACATATATTTGTACTAGTAGGATATGGGACTTATGGGTTCTAATAAAAAGAGTTTGGTCAACTCTACCCCTTTTAAAATCATTTTCAAGCAGAAAGGAGGCTAAGGTCTCATACCATGCTCTTGGAGCTTGCTTGAGACCATATAAAGCCTTATGTAATTTGAAAACATGTTCAGGAAAGGTTGGAGAGATAAAACCTGGAGGTTGCTTGACATAGACTTCTTCCTTGATGTCTCCGTTGAGAAATGCACTTTTAACATCCATTTGGAATACCTTGAATTTCTTGTGTGCAGCATAAGCAAGGAAAATTCTTATGGCCTCCAACCTTGCAACTGGTGCAAAGGTTTGGTCATAATCAATCCCGTCTTCTTGACAATAGCCTTGAGCAACAAGCCTTGCCTTGTTTCTCACAATGATCCCTTGATCATCTAACTTGTTCCTGAATACCCATTTAGTTCCAACAATTTGCTGGTTTCTTGGTTTTGGAACCAATTCCCATACTTTGTTTCTTTCAAACTGGTTTAGCTCCTCTTGCATTGCAATGATCCAGTTTGGATCTTGCTCTGCATCTTGAATTGTTTGAGGCTCTATTTGGGAGAGAAAACAAGTGTGCATCAGATGTTGATTTATCTGATTTCTGGTTTGCACACCTTCTGAGATTTCTCCAATCACTTGAGAGATTGGATGATCTCTTATTGTTACTAAATCAACAATGGGTGTTGATTGTTCACCAACCTGTGTTGTTGTTTCCTCTTGTGGAACAACAACTGGTTCTTCAAGTTCTTCATTATTTCCTTCCAAAATCTGATCAGTGTCTTCATTGTTACTAACATTTAGTTCTTGTTGTGTAGTGGAAGATAAAGAACCATTATCCATGATGGTTAACTGATTTATATTTTCAGCTAGAGATTGTACCTGCAAATGGTCTATGGTAGAAGAATTCTTCTCCTTATAAGACATATTAGACTCATCAAAGGTAATATGCATGGATTCTTCAATTTTATGGGATGACTTGTTATAAACCCTATAAGCTTTGCTGTTCAAAGAGTATCCCAGAAACACTCCTTCATCAGCCTTAGCTTCAAATTTTGCTAAATATCTCTTGTCATTATTATGAATGAAGCATATGCAACCAAAAATCTTGAAAAAGCTAACTTTAGGTTTCTTCCCTTTGAGCAATTCATAGGGAGTCTTATCCTTTAGTTTATGTATCAGGCTTCTATTCAAAATATAATTGGAGGTGTTCACAGCCTCTGCCCAAAAGGTTAGAGGAAGATGAGCATCTATCAATAATGTTGTGGCAGATTCAATTAAGGTTCTATTTTTCCTTTCAACTACCCCATTTTGTTGAGGAGTTCTAGGAGCTGAGAAAGTGTGTCTGATCCCTTCATTCTGACAGAACTCTTGCATAAGAAGAGAATCAAACTCTGTCCCATGATCACTTCTGATCAGGGCTATATGAGTATTGAACTCAATCTGTATGCTCTTGAGAAAATCTGTCAAAATTTTGAAGTTATCAGACTTCTTTCTCAGGAAGAACACCCAAGTGAATCTTGAGAAGTCATCTACAATCACTAAGGCATAAGATTTCCCCCCCTAGGCTTTGTACTGTAGTGGGTCCAAAAAGATCCATGTGCAACAGATACAAAATTCTAGGTGAATCACTCTTATTAAGTGATTTGAAACTGTTTTTGGTTTGCTTTCCTAATTGACAAGCCTTGCAGAGTCCTTCCTTCTTGTAGGAACCAGAAGGTAGTCCTCTAACAAGGTTGAGTTTAGATAGCCTAGCAATAGTTCTAAGGTTAACATGTCCTAATCTTTTATGCCAAAGCTCATTTGACTTACTAAGAGAATTGAAAAGGCATATATCTACTTTAGAAGAATTGAAATCAACTAAATATATATTATCTTGTCTATTTCCAATCAACACAATATTGTTATCTAAAGCAATATTACAGACCAAATCAGTGAACCAAACCTGATAACCAGCATCACAAAGTTGACTGATGCTGATTAAGTTGTGCTTTAGTCCTTCCACATAAGCTACTTTCTTGAAGGTGATTGATCCAATTTTGACTTGACCATATCCTTTGGTTTGTCCAAAGTTGGAATCACCAAAGATTACTCTTGGTCCAAGCTTTGCTTTGAAGGATGTAAGATTGCTTTTGGTCCCTGTCATATGTTTGGAGCAACCACTATCCAGGTACCAATGCTGGTTCACCACTGGATAGCTCTTCATCTACACATGTAACAGCTTAATTGTTTTTCACCCAGTTCACCTCGGGTTGAGGTTGATAACCAATGAAATCAGAAATGAAAGACATTTCAGGCTGACTCTTATAGCCTTCAGGATGATATCTCCTAGGAGGAATCACCCATTCAGTATAAGGGTTAGGCTGAGATGTAGGATATTTATGATTTGATTTAGATTTATCCTGTGTAAATAAAACAAGGCTCTGAGCTCTATTCGACGATCGTCGATCTAAGTTCGACGCTGATGTTTCAGGACGTCGAGCTCCATTCGACGTTCGAACAAGCCTACCTTCAGGGACAACAGCCAGTCGACCTGAGTTCGACGTGTGTCGACCTGAGTTCGACGTGTGTCGACCTGAGTTCGACGCTTCAGCATGGTGTTGCTGATTCTTGTTAGAATGGCGTCGAGCTCTGGTCGAAGATCGTCGAGCTCTGTTCGACGTTTTCTGTTGTACTTGAAATGGCTTAGGTAGATCAGAATTTTTTCTGGCTACCACCATAATTTCTTTACCCTTGTTACTGGTAAACTTTATGGGAGTTGTTAGCACTATAGGTTGGCTTGAAGAGGCACCCAAACCTAGTGAACCATTCATTCTTGAATTCACTGTGCTTGTGATGTCTATTAACTTGAGACTCCTCCCATTGAGAGTTTCCTCAAGCTGTTTAGCCTTGGATAGCTCACTCTTTAGTGAAGCTATCTCCTCCCTACAGCATTCTAACTCATCAGAAAGCTTGAGATTATTTGCACTTAATGTGCTGTAATCAGACAACTGACTTCTAAGAGAATCAATTGTTTTCTCAGCAGTCAACAAGTCTATGCACATAGATTTAAATCTAAATTTGAAATCATCAGAAGAAAAATCAAATGAGTCAAGTACCTGATCTTCACTTAATTCCTGATCAGTCACATATTCAGATTCATGCTCTGAATCTGAGCTGCTTTGTGATGCATTGATTGCCATCATGCAGAATCCTTTCTCAGTGGCATCATCCTCATCATCACTTGTGCTGGATGATTCTTCAGACTCTTCAGTATCACTCCATGTTTCAGCAACAAATCCTTTCCTTGTATGTTTGGTGTTGCTGGAGGAGGATTTATCATAGTATTTCTTGGAGTCTTTATCTCTTTTCTTGTCTCTTCTTTCTCTCTTGTCTTTCTAGTCTTTCTTGTCTTTGCCTTGATTTTCAGGACAGTTTGGTGTAGTGTGTCCTGGTTTCCTGCAGCCATAGCATATAATATCTTTATTATTGGATCTGTCATACCTTGGCTTATCTTGGTCTTTAGAAGACCATTTTCTGAAGTTCTTTCTAGCCATCTTGTTGAATTTTTTGGCTAGAAGGCTTAATAGTTCTTCATTGCCTATCTCCTTCTCTTTAGGTACTTCCTCTGAAGCTTTGAGAGCTATTGTCTTCTCCACTTTGGGTGCAGAAGAAGTCATGTTTTGCTCCCCTTCTCTATTTTTGACAAATAGCTCATAGGACTTGAGTTTGCCTAAGAGAGCTTCAGTGGATGTCTCAGTTTGACTTCTGCTATCTTTAATTGGCCAGATTCTTGAATCCCAAGTGCTAGGTAAGCACATGAGAATTTTATCATTTATCTCTGTGAGAGATATATCCTTGTCCAAAGTTTTCAGTTCACTGACAATCAGACTAAATCTGTTGTACATGTCAGCCACAGATTCAGCTTGAGCCATTTTGAAATTCTCATACTGTGTTATCAGCTGAGCTCTTCTATCTTTTCTTTCATCAGCTGAACCTGAGACTATCTCAGTTAGTTTGTCCCAGATTTCTTTGGCGGAGTTGCATTCAGCAACCTTCTAAAATATGTCATCTGACATTGTTTGGGCCAAGATGTTCATGGCCTTTGCATCAGCAACTTTCCATTTCTTTATATCAGTGTCTGTTCCTGCAGGTGGTGGAATAGCTGAGGTACTTGTTGTAGTAGGAGGCCTTGGACAATCTGTTAAGACACAGTTAAAAATGTCTTCATCAAAAGAGTTCATATATAATTTTATCCTTGCCTTCCAGAGTCCAAACTTAGATAGATTGCACACTGGAGGTCTTGTGCTTGCATAATCCTTGTTTTGTGTCATGAGTTTTTATAAAAACAATTTTTATCAAAACAAAATAAACCCTCTGTAGAGTTTGATCTTATCAAAGATCTTTGTGGTCCAGGTGTTAGCCTGAAGGAAAGACCAACCTCGCTCTGATACCAATTGAAAGTTAGGTGATAAGATCTATCTACCTCTAGGGGGGGAGTGAATAGAGTAAGTTCAAATAGATTGATGTATTTAAAACTTTTGATTTACTTAGTGTAGAAAGTGAGTTATGCAATGGTTAAATATATGATAAAGCAAACAGCACACAGCACACAGCAAGAAGTAAACATAAACCACAGAAGACACAATGAAATTATAGTGGTTCCCCAAACTTGGGTAGTCCACTCTTCTATCACCCTTTGATAGGAATCCACTGCAGGATGGTTGATCAGGTGTCCTGGGCACCACCAGATTTTTTGATAAGGTGTCTTGCCACCACTGATTTTGACAAGGTCTCAGCTAACCAAAAGGGTAACTTTTGAAGGGAGTTAAAACCCTGTACAGATGGAATAAGGTAAAGAAAGGATGAGTATGCTTCTCTGTCAACTATCAGAGAGAAGCTTGTGGATTTTGATGTTGTCAAAGCTCCCCCTGAGATGTAGATGAGTTCAGGTAGAAGAAGCTTTGCACAAGGGTGACAGGCTCTTCACTGCTTGTCCTTCTTCAGCAATAGGTAACTCAGAAACTGAGTGTTTGATGTCTGAAGGTAGAAGGCAGTCTGTAGAAGAGTTGATTGCAGAGCAGAAGAGAATCAGAGAGTGTTGATGATGATATTTCTCTGAGTGATGTTCTTCTCTTTGAATTCTCTGCAGCAGATTCTGTGAGAGAGAGATGATGAAGAATGTTCTCTGTAACAAATCTGAATAACTGTGTTACTGTCTCTCTCGAAAAATCTCTGAGTAATAGAATTACTACTGTCTGATAGATAGCCGTTGGCAGGGCATTCAATGCATTCCTTAACTGTCCATGCCTTGGAAGGAAGTGCCTTAATTGATTTCCAATGAAAATTCCTTGAGATATGGACCAATTAAGTCTTGAAACGGCCAGGGGATCTCTTGCAATAACTGCTTTGATGATCTTTAATTTGAATTTCAAATGTCAACAGACGGGAGAACTCAAAACATCGAACTCATCATAAATCGTCGATCTGAAGACGACTATCCGTCGATCAGAGAGTGATTAAGGATACAGAGAGAATCACGCCAAAACGTCGAGCTGAAGTCGACGTTACGTCGAACTGAGGACGACGCTGCGTAGAGCTGCGATCGACTATGCTTCGAGCAGCGGTCGACTACGCGTCGAGCTGAGGACGATGACACGTCGAGCTGGGGTCGACTATCCGTCGAGCTGAGCAGAACTAAATTCTCAAATATCCTAAGTTCTAAACTCACACTCAATGACCTATGCTATACAATGAGGTCATGAATCCTTAGCATAGTTATCCTGACCCAAATATAAAAAGGGTGTTCCAACACTGACATCTTGTCAAATTATGGTATAATAGACAACCTGTGTACAATGAACTTGAAAATATATCAAATACAATTATGGAGTTAACATTGATGGTGATGCCTCTTCAAATTCAGAGAAAAATGAAGGGCAATATTCCTAACAATCTCCCCATATTTGAAGAAGGCAGAATACACAACAATACTAAGGTGCACTAATACATAAAACATATTAATTAAGTAAATGTAAGTTTGCTCAAATTTCCCCAGTTTAATGCAGTGACTTCACATGTCAAGTCATTGCACTTCTCAGGATACCACTTAAAAGTTCCCCTCCCTTTTTCTGGCTCAACATGTCAATTTATGGCAGTGACTTGATACGTCAGATCATTGCTCTCATTGCTCTCCTCCCCCTTTCTGGCTTCTTCAATAGGCATTCATCTATTAAGAGGGGGGGGGGGGGGGTAAAGGATCATTGCTCTCCTCCCCCTTTCATGTCAGATCATTGCTCTCATTGCTATCTCTAAGAGGGTGTAGAAAGGCTCATTGATCTCCCCCCACTTTCATGTCATATCATTGCTCTAATTGCTCTCTCATTGAGGGTGGAGAAAGGATCATGGGTGAAATTTTCTCTTGGTCCTTTTGACCATCATGCTTAGCAAGAGTTTATTCCTCAGCCAACTGTATGGATGGAATGACCTCATCCTGTGTGGGAACCTATGAATGCTCCCCTCGACTACATCATTATTTTTGGAAGAACAAAATTCTTGTCCAATACTATATCCTTCTCAGCTGATCTCACTAAAGTTTAACCTAGTAAGTTAAAGTCATTAACTGTTATCTATTCATCTAACCTTGCTAAAGATATATTTTAACAATAAGGAAAATGGACTACATCATGAATTGAAAACAAGAATATAAAAATGTAGATCTATAACTGAAATACTTAATGTACATTGGAACATTAAGCATTCCTAACTCAATTTTGAAAAAATTGAACATAGCCTCATCCAATAACTTAGTAAATATATCAGTAACCTTATTGTTAGTGGGGACAAATTCATGGAAAAGGTCTTCACTGTCTATATGTTCTCTAATAAAATGATATCTAATTTTTATATGCTTAATTCTACTATGTGAGACAGGATACTTAGCAATAAAAATTTCACTGGATGAGTCACACTATAAGGGTGAATGACTTACCTTGAGATTATAGTCCTCTAACTAATGTTGTATCCACAGAAGTTGTAAGACCCCCTTTTTTTCTTTTTAAAAACCCCGGGGTCTTATGCCCAGAATTGCTGTTTTGCGGCGGCACCGACACTTGGGAAGGTTGCCACTACAAAACGCCGATTCTGCCAGCCTTTTCGATCACTAAATAGAGAGAAGCAATACATAGTTATGAATAAAACTAAGCCCACAAGTCACATGTAAAATATGAAATGTCCCAATCACATCAAGTCCATAAATATAGAAACGAGAATGAGAGTACCGTACTGAAATAAAATAGATCAATGGAAATATAAATGGGCTTAAGCCCAGTACATCATATTCTCACTACAGTCTCTCGCGGAAGCTATGAGAAATACTAATCACTCACGGAGCTGGTCACTGGTTCTACGGTACTAGACTGGCCCACCTCCATGCACACCGTACTCTGCTGGTGCTGGTCCCCCTGCTGCAGGCCCCTATCTCCCATCCGGATCCCCTGTAATGTTGTGGTCCGAAAACCATTAGTCATAAAGACTAAGCCCTATCATCCCATACCCCTCCCCCCATGGCTCCTAGGCACCGCGCGGGGAGAAAGAAAGGGAAGCTATGAAAGTGGGGAGTACAAAAAGGCAAGTGACGGTGGAACTAGTCTAGCAGTTTAATATAGGAGGTAAAATGGTACAAGATACATTAGATAAGTAGGAAATATGGAACCTTAACTTATATGGTTGCCATATAAGCCAAGGGATCTTCTACGAGTCTCCTATCGTATAAACAGTCCCATCCCTATTTATACGATATGGTGTCAATTGTAAACAGTTAACATATATTATAAAGAATAACCCTAACTTATAGACTTGCCCACACAAGCCTATAAACTAAGGGATCGTATTGCAAGGCCTAATGTATAAAGCGTCCCTTACTGACTTATACATTAGGGGTAAGGGTTGTATGATGATGTTATGATATTCTATGTTATGGGTTAATGTTATGCAGGTGCACACACACACATGACTCTATGCGCACAGACCTTTAGTTCCCCCTATTCGGGCAACAAGCTTCACTCCCAGGAACCTCCGTACTTGAAAACGGAGATAGTGGGTCGGGCCCCCACTCCTAGATGGGTATCCGCATTACTAGGCCTAGCCCTTACCTATGACTCTAGAAGAACACAACCTAGAGTCACCACGTACTCTGCTGGCCATATCCACCAGACTTTCACTGGCCAAGTGTCCCCGACACTGCCGGGTCAGTGTATCAACGTAGGTGCGAACGACAATCCAATATCGAAGACCCACCACTTTGTTTATGTAATTAAACATTCTCTCGAGCCCTGAGCTCCCCGGACTATACCGTCCGTCAAAACCACCACCGAGCCTACCACTCGGTCAACCGTATCAATAAACCTCCTGTGATACCGGGGTGTGTGAAGGTGAATTCCTATTTATACTAGTTACTCTTTATCACTTGTTCTTTCAGTTTACGTTAACCCAAGACTGCCCCCGGTATACCCGGTGAAGGGTTCTCAAAAGGGCACCATGAACTATGATGGTAGCAATGGCCCAAAGTTCCCTTTCGCAAGGAACTTACTATTATTGGTTGTTACCTAATTCCCGATCCATTTAATGTTATAATAGTTCTATCCTTAGTGTATTTTGACTCATTCCCTCTCCACAGGGAAGACGATGTTTCATCGACCCCGAGCGCCACTTAACACTAGCCACCTGCCTTCTCTTCCTCTTGACTTCTAAGGATGCACTTATTTCACAATTCAAAATGAGTACTCTAGCATCTAAATTCTCTAAGTAATTTAGCACCCTATAGTGAATTCTGCAGTTTTACTAAACGCAAACCTCCCTAAGCTATATGACGTCTACAAAGGGAGGTACCCCAAATTTTTATCCAATGACCCTATAATATTTAATGGGGGTCTATCATGAGATGTTTAATCTAAATCCAGAGGTTCATAATTTTCTTAATTAATTTTGTAATTAATAAATTTTCTAAGAAATCAAAATGCCCTAGTTTTGTACACGATGTACCATTTTGGTCATGCAAAATACTTAACAAAATTATAATAAATACTAGGCATCTAGGTTACTGTAAATTCAAGGCCTCATAATTTTTTAGCAATATTTAAACCTCTAAACATAATTGTTGAACATAACTTACATTTATCAATATAATGAAACAAGTACTTCTAATACACATCCAAAAATTCCATAAAAATCTACAGAGCTTTATAATCACATAAAAGGTCCTCTAACCAAATTTCACAAGATTTCAATGAGTGGTTAATTCAAAATAAATTCCTAAGTAGATAGTGCAATTTGAAGGATTGTGAATGAAGTACTTTGTTTATTGATCTAAAATTCATAACAAAATTTCCAGAGATGATTAACAATATAAAAATACTTTTACCAAAACTCCATCATGATTCAAGGTCATATGACCCACTAATTAATTCCTAGGGTGTAAGGACCTGAATATTTATTTAGTGGTTTAAGTGGGGTGTATGTGTCCAACTACTGCCTAATCCCTTCCTAGGGCATTTCAACCTCCTAGGATTACATGGAATAAACCCCAAGTCCATTTAAGAACATATCACCCTATGTCCTTCACAATCCCCCAAAGTTTAACCTAAGGGTTTGAACTTGAGTCCTAGGGAAAACCCACCCCAATCCACCCCATAATCCATGAGGGGGTGCTTACTGCCATAACAAGCCAATGGCCCAAATTTCAGCCTCTGTTGAGGTGATTTGGCCACTTAAACCCACAAGGGGCATTTTGACCTAATTACCCCCTTTTAGCCAAATCTAGGGTTAACTGAATCCCCAACCAAATCATCACCAAATGGGATGAAATTTTATACAGAGTCCAATAATGACCCCGAGAACCTCTCACCAAAATTTGGGAGAATTTGAAGGTCATTAGACCAATTAATTAATTCATACTGATATTATTAAATTTTTACCAAAACTATAGAAAAGTTTTCTCCAAAAATTTCCATTTTTGGACATAACCTAGGTATAGGTAAGTTTGACTCTCTGTCCAAATTTCAGGTCATTTAGACATGTGGTGAAGTGAGGGCACTCATTTTAATCTCTGACTAGCCCTATGTATAGACCTCACCAAAATGAGTGTTATGGTCAGACCTCTTATCAAAATTAGTTGTCACAAATTTTAAATTAAACTATACTACAAGAGATACAATTTGTATGTTGGACACTTTTCTTGGTTTTGTCTCTTAGTATTTTTAATATTTAATATAACATGGCTGAAAATAGGAGGTAGAAAATAAACTAATTAATATATAAATTTTCTTGATCAAGCACACATCATAAAGCATGATCCAGTGGCTCCTGTGCTTCTTCGTCCTCCAGCCAATGGGTATGATCTACCCGACCTGGAGCTTATTCTAAGGTTGTTTCCTTGCCACCTATCCCCCTCCATGGCCGGCCATAACCGCCAACACCTTCGTTGAGGTGGGGGCTATCGTCGGGCGGCGGCACGACCGCCGGAGGGGCGGTTTTCGGCGATCCGACCACTCCATTTTTTTTTTGAAAAACCATTGAAATTCAGAAATTTTCTCACTCCAATCGGGCTCAATTGAGCCCGATTCTTGGCCCTATTGATTCCTATGATCTAACCATAGAAGAAGAGGAAGGGGAGGACCTTTGCGACGATCTGGAGTCACGCCGATCGCCGAGTTGACATGGTGGTGGTGGTGGTGGTCGGATTTATGCGATTACACAGTGGGATGGATTGGCTCCTTTAGGTAAGGGTTGTAAATGAACCCCTGGAGTCCAGTGAAGCTTTTAAGATGAAGAGAAGGGGGAAGGGGTGGGTGTAGGTTACCATGGCCATTAATGACCCCCTTTAGGAAAATTCGGCCATGGTGGGTGGAGGATGAGGCATGACTCATTTCAGTCAAAGTCCAGCTGGTTGCAATGGGTCTGTACTCCCCTTGTCAAAGTGGATTGAATGGGGGAGGTTGGGGAAGGGGAAGGGTGAGCCTCAAAGTCTTCCCCATTACTCCCCTCTCTTTCTCTCTCTTCCATTTTTGGGATTTTCTCTCTCCTACTCACCAAGCGTGAATTTGACTCCCACCTAGCCTAATGGCAGCCCACATGATCATTTTATCAATTGTTGCATGTTTAGCCTAAGTGAATTGGGCTTGAGCTTGAGTTAGCCCATTTGGGCTAGCTGGACCTAAACCTTGACTAAAGTTGACCTGGGTCAATTTGGTCTTTGGGGTTGCACCCAATGGGACCTTGGTGGCCCATTGGCCTCCCCTAAGGTTTAGGTAGGGTTTACTTGGCCCTTTGGAGGTCACTTGACCCTTAATTATGACACTTTGACCATTTTAGGGCTAGAGTGGACCATGAATTCATTGAGTGACTTTTGAAGAATTTTTGTGGACTTAGAGTTTTTCCCTCTAGTACCTACGCTGAATTCATCGAGTCTGACCTTCATCGTTGAGTATTCGTCGAATATTATTGACAAATTTGTGTGGACTTAGAAGTCTTTTGACAAGTGACCCTCCTATTCGCCGAGTATACCTTAGTAGATTTTTGAGTTTTCTTTCGTTATCAGTACTTTTGGAAGTTTATTTGTGGCCTTTGGTTGGCAGTGGATAAAGGACCACCACCTAAGTACCGGTTTGTCAATCATTACACCTGGTGGGTGTTTCTTCTTTTCTCTTCTTATAGACTGTTGGGTTTTGTTGTATAATGTGGCCACCACCATAGTGCCTTTTTGAGATTATTTGGTCTAATTGTTTGTGTTGGACAAGTGGCCACCGCCTCAGTACCGGGTTTCTATTACCGGTGTTAATAATTCACGTGTTTAATTGATTAGTTTTTTCTTATATATATACATATGTTTATAAACATACTCTTGCAGATGTTAACGAAGCATAGCTCTTTGTCGCACTTGGTGCAACTTTACATAATTAACCTCTTGAATTCTTCATTTGCATACTGTGTTTTGATTTAGATGCGTGGTTTGACAACTAATCTGTTTGGATTGGTAACCTTCTTAACATCTAACAAGTTGATTTTGATCTTTTTCTGCCACTTGTGTTTATATTTACTGACGCATTCTTCTTCTTTTTGAAAGCCTCATGCCCAAATTATTAGTGGTCTGAGCATCTAAAGTTAGTGGTCTCAAGAATTCTACAGTAGTAGCAGTGGTTATTCCCTCACCTCTATGAGGTTGTTTTGTTGTTCCTATTTTAGTTCAAACATACTATATGATGACGTAGCGAGTGTCTGACATTCGAAGAGCGACACGGACACAAAGTAGACCTACCATGCCAAACATGCCTTAGTTCTAACGCACCTACACAAGCATTTATCGTCTCGTTACGGTCAGCTCAATCGCAGTACATAATACCATAAGGAGGAGAGATCGACTCTAAAATAACGATAAAAAATATAATCGGATTATTCCCCAAATAAACATAA
Organism: Platanthera zijinensis; assembly: GCA_039513925.1. Taxonomy (NCBI): domain Eukaryota; kingdom Viridiplantae; phylum Streptophyta; class Magnoliopsida; order Asparagales; family Orchidaceae; genus Platanthera; species Platanthera zijinensis. Next base: position 76,459,590 of record CM077086.1, read on the forward strand.
AAGGTGCCACTCCTTTTTGAGAGTAAAATCTAGGCTATAGGCCAAGATCCACTCAAGCAAATAGGATCTACCTGATACGGATTATAGATGTTTGTCAACAATGAAATCAATTTCAGAAATGGTAAGCGATGGTATTTAAAATCACGAAAAACAACGGTTCTTCATCCTCAACACAATACTAAGAAAAAAACACAAGTATGAGGGAAGAGATGTTACCCAACCCGTTTTCATGAACACACTAGATAAGGTGGGAGAATCACTCTCTCCACAGATCTACCAACGTCACACCGAATGGGGCAGCAACCTTCTTCCTTGGAGTCACACCGAAGGAAGCCACACTGGATTCGCACCGAAGTAGGTGGAGGGAGCAAGGGGGGCCGGCGGCTTCACACTACAGGCGGCAGCTAGGGAGAATCCCCTTGGCCGAAACTCTCAAAGAGGGTTAGGTTTTTTTTATTCTCTTCTTCTCATTCTCATAAAAGGGGGATCCATATATAGGAGTTACAAAAACATCCGGGCGACTAAACACACACCAAATGTTTTGTTAAATGCTGGAAATAAATGCTACAAAGTCCCTAAATGAATTTAAAATTATTAACCAAGCTTGGAATAATTTTATATTCACACATATAAAAATAAAAGTAATTAGTGCATGTTATTTTAATTAAAATAGTCTTCAAATGGGCTTAGCATGCCGCAGGCGGAGGTTGTAGCGTTGTCTTCCGTTAGCGTCGTCATGGCTCTGAAGGTCTTTGTTGTAGCGCCTCAGCAACTGGATCATCATCAAGTAGAGGTAGCAGGGCGGAAACATCAATCCTCTCCGGCTCAAAATCACGTATCTCTGATGCGTGGTCCAAGAGATAGCGATGGATAAGAGCGGCATCCAAGCGTCGTAGCTCCATCTCGAGGACCCATGAGTCGTCTGAAGGGGGGGATGTCACGCCAACGGACGAGGAAGCGGTCGGTAGCACCATCAGGAGTAACAAGTGGTTCAGCCGCAAGGATACTATCTGGAGTAAGGAATGTCTTGGTGAACCCGGGAAACATGTTAGCAGTAAGAATAAAGGAATGCAACTCACCATCCGAGGAGATACCTGTGGGGACCGTAAAAGAGAGATCATCCGAACTACCACTCCCCAACCCATTAGAAAGCTCAGTGGAATGAGAAGACGACAAAAAATTCCACTCTGGTGGAGGCGTGATGCAGGCTTGCAGGTTGACACCAAAATATATCTACGTGCTTGCATGCTTATCTCTCTACGATCCAAATCCTATAACCACACTACCGTTCTATGCCGCACCACGTTATTAATTCTATCAATTATATGCCAGCGTACGGGTAGCCAAACCGGTTAGGATCGAACAAGGGTTATGAGCCAATGTTCTTTCCGGCTAAAGGAACCCACACGGTACGAACGAGCGGTGTTGTACCAAAAGAGATCTACCGAATAAAATTTGATTTGGAAAGGGTAAATCTCTCCCAACAAAAGAAAATGAAGGTTCTAAAAACCTTTTCGAAATTAAATTAATCAAGATAAATACAAAACAAGGCAAAGAAATTCCACGATTAATTAACGCTTCAAAAAATTGCACGCCAAGAATGTCCACCACAAGATTATCTAAGGAAAGAAACACACGAGAGTGGAAATTTTCATTACCCAACAAGAATGGATGATTCCGATTTCTCGACGAGGATCATTCTTCAATGGCTCAACCGGAGTCACGCCGGTTGGAGAGAAACTTGTTCTCCTTCGTCACGTCACGTCAGAATTGGAATCGACTAGGAGGCAACCTTTTGAATGATAATATATATATGGAAAGAGAGAGAAAAGGTGGTAGACTATGTGTGAAATAGGAAAGTAGGGGTTGCTCGGTTTTGGTTTGGAGGGAAAATATCGGCTGATTCTTGATGGAGAGGAGGGTGGTGGTCGGGTTTGACAGTGGAGGTGGTAGTCAGGTTTGTAAAGGGAGGATGAGTGTGGCGGTTTTGGTGGTTGTTGGAGGGTCGGCGGCTTGGGTGGTTGTTGGAGGGCCGACAGTTTTGGAGAGGTGAGGGCTCGGGTTGTTGTAAGGGGAGGAGGGTGGTCGGCTAATGATGGGAAATGTAGAGCTGCTTGGTGGTGGGTAGTCGGCTATGGATGGAGGTGGTGTTCTTTGTTAGGTGGTTGGTTTGTGTAAAGGAGGAAGAGGGAGAGATGGGTGGCCGAGATGCCAAGGGGAGGGGAGGAAGAGGTGGTCGGAGGCCAAAAGAGGGGAGGAAGAGAGGGGGCCGAAAGTTGCCAAGAAGAGGAGGAGGAAACTTTTCAAAAGTTAGGTTTTTCAATTTTTATCATTCTCTAAGCATTATGAAAACATTACATGTCTATATATTGGCTACAACCACAACATGGCTACATGCTGCCAAAAATAAAAATGTCTCTCACACATGACATTAAACATGAAATAACAATGCAAAATACAATAATAATAAAACAAAACATAAAAAGAGAATTAATAATTAATAATAATTTATTAATAATTATTATTAATTATTAATATATTGGTTTGCGTTCAGGACGGATATTATGGCGACGCTCCACTTGGTCATCCGTAAGCACGGCGTCGCCGTCTTCAATATATTGCGGGTCGTCGTCGCCATCAATCCTCCCCCACTCAAAACTACTCATCACCGATGAGTTGGGCTGAATGCACCAGCGCCGGAGAGCAACAGCCAAAAGAGCCACCTCCGATCTAGTAAGCCAAGAGTCATCGGAGGCCGGACGATCACGCCATCGAATCTAGGAGTGGCAAACATCACCACATTAAAAGGAGAGCACTTCAACATGGAGTATCCTGTCATGCAAAAAGTTGGTCCTAGGGATCCTTGGAAAAGCATTAAGCAATAAAAGAAAACAAATTTCTACAGCAACAACCAACATACCTTCAGTGAAGACCGATTAAGAGAGAGATCCAGGCACAAGCTCACTATCCAAACCAAAAGAAAATAAAGTGGACCCAAATGGATAGGCAGATAATTCTAGTGGTGGAGAAACATATAGCGTTAAATCAGAAACGTTAAAAATAGGGGTAATATCCCAATCAATGGAAAATTACAAATGATATGTGTATTCTCCTAATTTCATTAATATCCGAAAAAGGTCCAGCTGACCAACTCACCAACTTTCTATAGTGCCTGAAGGCAAACGTTCAGGTATGAGATGCACCAAAACTAAATCGCAAATCATATAGTGAGACGCTCTTCTATGTAAACTAGCATGAAATTGATAAAATATAATTTTTATGGTTAGCGCTTCACTACTGTGCTTATATAATTTTTGAACATGAGAGGAATAAACTAGTGCGAGTTGACTTCGATTATCAGACAGTGGAAATGAAGTCAAGTCAAAAGGCACTTGTGCTCTAAATCCGTGCACGTTCTCATTCTGCGAGCAACAAGCATATAAGGAATCATAAGACGCAACTATATAAAGTAACTTATTACAAGTGCGCCTAAATTTTTCGCTACCGTGTGGTGTTTACCCATGCGCTATGTGACTCAACCCAAATATAGAGGATAAAGGAGTTAAGTCCGGGGGTACGGGAACCTTAAAATCAAAGATGATTTTCATAGGCTTCAAAGTCGCAGTCCTAATTTTATAATTTATATAATCACTCTTGGCATGAAGATATGCCAAGGGAAACCGCTCAGCATAAATTGAACACGCCCGGGTGTGGCAACAGATGCAAATGATACAACACATGTTACCTAACCGTGGTAACTAACGGGTGGAAAAGGGGTCATCAAATTGAAGTGAATAAATCTGTGCGAACGACTGTGGTATATAGGGGTGTGAGAGACACCACATCTAGAAGCACAATAGCCAAAGACTCAAAAACTGACGAGGATGGAACCGTAGCCGGACACGCAGAGAAATAAGTAGTCAAATGTGTCGCGTAGCCAGATCTACGTAGAGCGGTGAACAGACTAAAAACTAGCGCGCTCAACTTTATAATATCTAAGCGCTGAGGCAACGCTAAGGTAGGAACTAAAATAGTGGGCGTGTCACAACAACTCAGTCTAGGCCTACGGATTCCACTACTTACAACATTTACTAATGCGGGCACAAAAATAATAGGACGGGTCGGTAAAATCAAACCCGAAAAACCCAAATCAGAATTAATTTTACATATCGATGCAAACATCAATGAACTCTAATCCGGGGGTAAAACCAAAAAGTCATCCAAAGATACTACTTCCTCATTTGCATTTTCTTCCATCACACTAGACAATTCTTTTAATTCAGGGCCAGGAATGGTCTCCGAAAATGGCAAAATCGAACCCGACGGAAAATTTAATTCAATTTGATCTTCAGATAATTGTGATGACATCAAATAACTACTGTTCGGATTCACAACGCTAACTTCTTCTAAACATACCCCTTTCACATCAAGTAAGTCTTCCCAATCAGTTGGAACATCCTTTAAGTTAGGGTAATCAATAATAATAGGGAAATCCTCACTCATAGGCTCCTCAAACAACTGAGATATATCATCAGTCGGAGTAATCGTAGGCTTTAACACGACAGTGATCATAGTTTGGATAGGCCCCTCACTACTAGGGTGATCAGTCACAATGCTAGTAGGGCTAGTAATAGGCAATGTACTACTCTTATAGGGCAGACTATCATCATCCCAAACATCGTCTTCTAGATCACTAGGTATTCCCTCAATTTCAGACTCCTCAGAATCGTCAGGCACTATCATAAGTGAAGGAAGACTCTAACCTAGTTGTTCAACTTCATCATCCAGAGATTCTATATCCACATCATAATCCTCAGAGGTATCAGTCACTATCTAAAGGGGCTTCGACATCGAGGCTAAAGGAGACAAAGCTCTAGTAGTAACATCTTTCGAGTCCAAGACATGTGATATATTGGGAATGGTTTCCCTAAAGGTGGTAGCAGGTACACTATGGGCAGGCTGACCTCTAGGGAATAATGATCTAGCGTTAGGTATATAATCATTCCTATAGGCAGGTATGAGACTAGCTGTAAGACCCCATTTTTTCTTTTAAAACACCGGGGTCTTAGGCCCAGAACCGCCCCTTTGCGGTGACACCTTCACGCCCTGAAGGGTCGTCACCACAAAGCGCCGATTCTGCCGGCCAATTCCATCACAAAAAGGTAGCACAATGAAGTAAAAGCAAGTCCACAAGAAAATCACATATATAGAAAAAGAAGTCTCCACGAAGGGAGTGTCCACAAAATAATATATCAGAGTACTAAAAATACGGGCTTATGCCCGGTACATCATGTCCTCACTACAAATCACTCATGCGGAAGAAAAAACAGAATATCTACTCAAGGTCGAGACTCACGGTCCCGGCTATAAGAAATCTGGAGCTAGACTGCCCCATCTCCAAGCACACTAGTCTCTGGGGCTGCTCCCCCGTGCTGGGCTCCACGATTCCCAAAAATTATGCGGTTCGAAAACCGTTAGTCATAAAGACTAAGCTATATCATCCCCTACCCCTTCCCCCATGGCCCCTAGGCACCGAGCGGAGAGGAAGAAAGAGAAAGACCACAAGGTGGAGATTAAATCAAAGAAATAGGTGGAAGCGGAACTAATCTAGCAATTCTATAATAAATAATGGCAATAATAGAAAGTAGGACATGTAACCTTAACTTATGTGCGGAAGCACCTAAGCCAAGGGATCTTCTACAAGGCTCCCATCGTATAAAGTGTCCCATACCACTTATACGTTGGGGTGTCGGTTATTAAACAACAACATATATATAGAATTTAACCTTAATTTATAAACTTACCCACACAAGCTTATAGACCAAGGGGTCGTTTTGCAAGGCCTATTGTATAAGCGTCCCATTCCACATATACATTAGGTGTCAGGGGTTAAATTAATCGATTATGCAATGACATGCTAATTGCTATGATGAATCATGTAAGTGCAACACACACACCCGACTCTGTGTACACAGACCTTTAGTTCCCCCTTTCGGAGCCGTTACCTCCCAGGATACCTCCGTAGTGGCAGACGGAAGCGGTGGGTTGGGCCTCACCCACATCTAAACAAGTAAAGCACTACCGGTAAGACCTATCATACGCCTCAACGCTTGGTGCACGAAGCGGACTCCTGCGTACTCTTGCCGGCTAGCGCACCGGACTTCTGTTGGCAAAGTGCTAACCACACTTGCCGAGTCAGCGTATTGGTGTCGGTGCATCGACCCTCCAATACCAAAGACCCACCACCTTAATTTTCTTTCCATTTATGCACATGCAAATTTAATCGTAATCAAACAAAAACCGAGCCGAAGCTCCCCGGACCAAAACGTCCGTCTCTTAACCAATCGAGCCGAAGCTCCCCGGACCATTCCGTCCGTCTCTTAACCAATCGAGTCGAAGCTCCCAACAATCTTCCTGTACTAACATTGTTTGTGAAATGTGAGATCCTAATTACTAGGTTACTCTTTTCAGTTTGTTATTACAGTTTATGTTAACCCAGGACTGCCACCGGTATTCCCTATGAAGGGCTCTTAAAGGGCACTAGGAACTATGATGGTAGTTGAAGCCCATCATTCCCTTTCGCAAGGCACTTATTGTTATTGGTTGATTCCCTTTACCCATTCCCTTCTCATATTACGAAAGACTAACCTTGGGTGATTTTTAACCTTCCTCTCTTCGGGAAAAACGATCTTTCGTCGAACCCGAGCACCTCTTAACTCTAGCCAACACCACTTCTTACTACTCTTCATATCATTCTATTGCGAAATCATCCACATCTATCCACCCAAACAAAATGACTAACTCCAACCACTATCCCAGATCATGTCCTATTGCAATTTAACAATTTGCTATATGCAGACCAACCTAGACTATATGTCGAACCGATTAGGAAATAATCCAATACTAATACAAATGAACTAACTTATTTACTTGAGGTATATCATGATATGATTAGCTTATAATCAGAAAACTATAATTTTCCTAATTTATCTAGCATTTAATTAATTTCCTCAAAAATTCCATGGGCTACCGATTTGAACATGAACTACCCGAAGTACTCATGCAAGATGTCCAACAAAATTATTATAAATATTTTGCTATCTCAATTTGGTAAATCCAAAGTATCACAATTTTTCTATCATCAAAAAGGCACTAAAACTATTTTAGCAATATTTTCTATCTTTCATTATTTATTAATCAAGTAAAGAGAATATCCATCCAAAAATTACAAATTAATTATACTATGCTGATACAACCTTAAAAACAGCATTGACCAAGTTTCATAATTTTTCAGGAAGTATTAATCCCTGAATAAATTAATTATAAAAAATCTCCATAAGGTGGACTTGTAAAGAAAGTGCTGTAACTAGGATTCTAAAAATCATGAATAAATGTCTACAAGCATATAATGGTTTGAGTGTCTCAATTCGTAAGATTCATAATTTTTCAACAACAATATCATCTATAATTAATTTGTAAACAATAAAACCCCCTTTTTAACATTTGTGGATGAAGTACTAAATTTACTAAACTAAAAATTATACAAAAATTCGTGAGCAACCATTCTGACCTAAAACATTTATTTCCAAGATTTCATGGGGTTTCAATGAACTGAAAGATCTAAATAATTAAAACATCAATTAGGGCTATAATAAACTTTACAAATGAAGTGCGGGAAATAAACATCGTAAAATTCCAGTAAAATTGCTATATTTCTTACCCAATCCAAAACTCACTCTACCCGATTTTCACAGCTTTTAGATAATGTTTAGTGATAGATTTTACTTATTTGGTATTTTACCCTAAAGCTAAGGTTAGGGTTTTGAGGTATCTACCTATCTCCAAATCCTCCGAGATTCCATCCATATGATTTATATTATGCTAATGTCGACTCTACTGAATTTCAAGGCAATACAAAGGCATTTGCTCCCATGTCCTTCACAACCCTCAAAACCCTCCATTTAGGGTTTGAGTTTGGATCCTAGAGTAAATCAACCCTAAACTACACCATTTTTCTCCAAGTGGGTTATAATAAGCCTTCTAAGTCAGTGGTCAAAATATCAGCCTCTGTTGAGGTGATTTGACCGTTCCAACCTCTTAGCGCACTTTTTACTCAAAAACGCCTCATTAATGCCTAGTTAAGAATAGGTGACTTCCTATCCAAAACTCATCCAAATTAGTTGAGATTTTGTACAGAGCTAGGTTTTACAGCCAGGGACCACTCACCAAAAATTGGGAGGGTTTGGATGTCATTTGACCACTTTGATAAATTACTCTAACTTTATTAAATTAAAACAAAAACCTTAGGCAAATTTTCTCCAAAAATTTCCATTTTTGTATAGCCTCTAGGTATGGCTAAGGGTAACCCCCTGTCCAAATTTCAGTTCATTTGGAAAAGAGACGAAGAGTGGGCATTCATTTTAGTTCCTGCCCAACTCTAGGTACATCCCCCACTAAAACGGGTGCTGCGGTCAAACCGCTTACCCAAACGAGTTGAAATAAATTTTAAATTAATTTAGACTTAAAGGTCTACAACTTTCATGACTGGCAATTTTTCCTAAATCGGCCTCTATGTACCTTGTTTTGCAGCATTCCAAATACGCCCATTTATATATATTTTTCCTTATATACTATATTCATAACATTATAATATAAATATGTTTTACTGTTCAACTTCTACAGAACCCGAGAACTGAAACCAGACAACTTATATTTCCTATAGCTCTTCCATAATACGTCGCTGGTCGTCCGATCACTTCCCTGGCCAGCCACCACCACCACCACCTTCATCGAGGCGATGGCTATCGGTCGGCGGTGGTTTTGCCGCCGGAGGTGGCGGTTTCCGGCGTACCCGAAAATATATTTTTCATGGTTTTTCCATGAAAACACGTGATAGGTCCGGCTCCTTTGAGCACGAACTTCCTTTCTAAGATCCTAAGATCTACCCATAAGAGAAGAAGTAGAGGAGGACCTTGTTCGCGGTTTGGAGGCGAGATGAATGTCGGATTGTCATGGCGCGGTGGTGGCGTTCCCGAACTTCTCCTACAACAAGAAAAATAACTCAAATCCATTTGGTCAACAGTATAAACTTCTCATCTTGCTCTAAGGGGGATTTTATAGATCACCAAGTGGGGAGGGGAAAGCGTAAGCATTTATGGTCATGAAGACTCTCCTCTTAATATTATTTCGGTTACGGTGGAGGGAGAGGAAAAGGTGGAAGATGAAATGACTGGTCCAGGTGGAGATTTCCTATTGGATCAACACTTCCTCATTTTAATAAGTAATTAGAGAAGGAAACGACCAATAAATACTCCTGGTGTAACTTTCCATACCAGAATTTATTATAACGCGTGTTAGAATAATTTCGGGCTTAAACCGACATTTCGGCCTCTGTCACGGGCGTGACATGTCAGTCACGGGCGTGACAGGCCCGTATGGAAAATTTTGAGTTCGCTGATTGTCTTCCTGAGATCGACGATCATCAAAGGGGGTCACACCCTAGGTCACGGGCGTGACATGTCGATCATGGGCGTGATAAGCCCGGGTTGCAAATTCTGCTCTCGCCGATCATCTTCCTGAGATCGACGATCGTCTAAGGGGGTCACGCCCTAGGTCACGGGCGTGACATGTCGGTAACGGGCGTGACAGACACGTGATGCAAATTCTGAGTTCGCTGATCTTCTTCCTGAGATCGACGATCGTCGAAGGGGGTCACGCCCTAGGTCACGGGCGTGACGGGTCGGTCACGGGCATGACCAACCTGTGATGCAAATTCTAAGTTCTCTGATCATCTTCCTGAGATCGACGATCGTCGAAGGGGGTCACCCCCTAGGTAACGGGCGTGACGGGTCGGTCACGGGCGTGACCAACTTGTGACCCGAAATCTTGGTCGATGGACTTCAATTCTTGGGTTTCCTAGGGATCTGTCACAATAGACTGACTCCTAGGGGTCTAGCCGGAAATGGGATGTTATAAATCCCAATAAACAAAACAAAATAATTTTCCCCGAAATTGAGGTTTAGCCTACGGGGATTTCTACTGAAATAAAATAAACTTGTAACATCCCATATGGTTTTCCTATTGTGTCGAAGCGAGATTACTTGTTTGATAAACGAAGGCAATCTCCCCAATAAACAAAAGTTTAGCCCCTACTTCCTGACTGAGTGCACATGCCTAGGTTCTCAATTTCCCTTATCTAGTCCTACCGGTTCAATACAAGAAGGTAATTTATAGTATACCAAGAGGTGGTGAGGTATACCAGACTGAACAACTCCGGGTATTTTTGTCTCATTTGGTCATGCGGTTCCCAAGTGTGCTCCTCCTAACTGTGGTTCCTCCACAGAACCTTGACTAAGGGGATCTTCTTGCGGTGCAAGATCCGTACTCTATTATCATCGATCCGACCGGCTCTAAGTGAACAGACCGGTCTGAAGCTACCAGCCCTTCGGTGGTCAAAATCTGCTGCTCCGGGCGTAGTAGAGCCCTCCTCAACAAAGAAATGTGGAAGACGTCATGCAGAGCTTCCAGCTCTGTTGGCAACTCCAGCTAGTAGGCTAGGGCCCCGATCCGCTCCAGGATCCTGTAAGGGCCCATATACCTAGGGCTGAGCTTCTTCCTCTGACCACGCACCCGTGAAACTCCATGCATGGGCCGGATCTTCAAAAACACTCGGTCCCCCACTTGAAACTCCACCTGATGATGCCGAGCGTCATAATACTTAGCCTGTCTGCTCTTCGCCTCTAACATCCTGTCTCTAATCACTCTCACCTGAGCCTCGGTGTCTTCAACAAAATCCGATCCCAACACCTTCGGATCCTCGTCCTGAATCCATGAAAGCAGAGTCCTACATCTTCTTCCGTACAAGGCTTCATAGGGAGCCATCTTGATGCTTGAATTGTAGCTGTTGTTATAGGAGAACTCGACCAGGGGTAAGAGCTTCTCCCATGGTTCCCCATGGTCCAAAATGCATAGCCTTAAAAGATCTTCCAGCGTCCGTTTGGTGCGTTCTGTCTGCCCATCCGTCTGGGGATGGAATGCGGTGCTGAAGGTAAATCTCATGCCTAAGTAAGCCTACACAGATCTCCACTCCCTGGAAGTGAACCGCCCATCCCGATCCGACACGATCGTCTTGGGCACCCCATGGTATCGAACAAACTACTCCACAAACCTCCGCACTAGTACTCCCACAGAGTCATCCTTCCTGATCAGAATGAATCTGGCCACCTTCATCAACCGATCGACCATGACCCAAATCGAGTCATTTCCCGTCCGTGATCAGGGGAGTCCATGAATAAAATCCATCGCGATGCCCTCAAATTTCTACTCTGGCACCGAGAGTGGCTGTAGTAATCCAACGGGGTTCCTGCACTCCGCCTTAACCAAATGACATGCCTCGCAATGAGTCATGAAGAATGTAATGTCCTTCTTCATCCCTGGCCAAAACATCGTCTTCTTCAAGTCTGCCGTCATCTTGGTTATCCACGGGTGTATAGAATATCTGCTACAATGCGCCTCCGCCATGATGTCCTCCCGAATCTTGCCTCCGGCGGGTATATAGACCCTGCCTCTAAAATATAGCAATCCATCTCTCAGGGAATAATCCCCTGTCGAACCCTCCTCCAAGGCTCGGAATATCGGCTCTGCCCATACATCTGTCTTCTGTCCATCCCGGATGCGGTCCCGAATGTCATCTATAACAACCATCGATCCCAAGTACTCAAGGTACAGCTCTGGATCATCCTCGGACACAAGGGATATCTGCATATCTCTGAAGGACCGGACTAGCTCCATGGACATCAGTTGTGGTCCCTTCCCTGAGGTATCTCCCCTCCGGCTCAAAGCATCTGCCACACCGTTTGCCTTCCCAGGGTGGTAGTGCATGGTGTATTGGTAATCCGACAGGAACTCCACCCAACGTCTCTGTATGATGTTTAGTTCCTTCTGTGTGTCCACGTATTTCAAGTTCCTGTGATCTGAGAAGATGTCACAGTGAACCCCGTAGAGATAGTGTCGCCAAATCTTCAGAGCAAAAATAACTGCACCCATCTCTAGATCGTGCACTGGATAGTTCTTCTCATATATCTTCAGCTGTCGGGAGGCATAGGCTATCACGTGCCCGTTCTGCATAAGAACGGCACCCATCCCCTAGTAGGAGGCGTCCGTGTACACCTGGAATCCCTCCCTTCCTGACGGAAGAGCGAGAATGGGAGCTTAGGTAAGCCAACCTTTCAACTCCACAAAGGCCGCCTCGCACTGTGGCGTCCAAACGAAAGGGGATTCCTTCTTCGTCAGGGAAGTAAGAGGGAGCGCAATTTGGGAGAATCCTTCGACGAACTTCTGGTAATATCCTGCAAGTCCCAGGAAGCTCCGTACATCCGTGACTGTCTTCAACGGTGGCCAGTCCCACACTGCTTGAATCTTGGCCGGATTAACTGCCAACCCCGCTCCGCTGATAATATGACCTAAGAAGGCCACCTCCTTTAACCAAAACTTGCATTTGCTAAACTTCGCGTACAACTGGTGCTCCCGTAGCCTCTCTAGAGTCAACGTCAGGTGTTGTGTATGATCCTCCTTCGTCCTTGAGTAGACGAGGATGTCGTCAATAAATACTATGAAGAAAACATCCAAATACTCTTCGAATACGCGATTCATGAGGCTCGTAAATGCTGAAGGCGCATTTGTGAGCCCGAAGGGCATCACTGTAAACTCGTACAGTTCGTACCTACTACTGAAGGAGGTCTTCGGAATGTCCTCCTCTCGAATTCGTAGCTGGTAGTACCCAGACCTTAAGTCGAGTTTCGAGAAGAAATGTGCTCCTTCCAGTTGATCAAACAACTCGTCAATCCATTGTAGCGGGTATGTATTCCGGACAGTAAGTCTATTCAGAGCTCGATAATCAATACATAAGCGAAGACTTTCATCCTTCTTCTTAACGAATAGCACCGGGGCTCCCCACCGTGAAGAGCTTGGCCGGACAAACCCTGCCTCTACTAGTTCCTGCAACTAACTTCGAAACTCTATCAACTCTTTCGGGGCCATTCTATAAGGGGCCTTAGATGCCGGCTTGGCTCCCGGCACAAGCTGTATCCTGAAGTCCTGCTCCAGATGCGGAGGTAGACCTGGCAGCTTCTCTGGAAAAATATCAGTAAAATCTTGTACTACTGGAATGTCTGCCACTGACTCCTTGACTTCCTTCATCTCAAATAGAATCTGATAAACCTCCTCTCCCTGCAGATGGGCCTTAACGGCCTGTACCGAAGATAAGAGTATACGAGAGGCAGGTCTTATACCATCGATAACAATAAATGAGTCCCATTGTCTCACGGTGATCCTCTTTGCTTGGCAATCAATCTGGGCATGGGTCCAGTGCACCCATGCCATGCCCAGGATCAGGTCGTAGTCCGTCAGCTTCAAAATCATCGCTGGAGCCTCGAACGCCTTTCCACCAATTTCTGCCTCCATATTGCAGTGGTCCGAGGTAAGGAGTTCAGATCCATCAGGTATTCGCACCCTCATCTTCGAGGCCGTGAATCGCTCCACGCCTTCCAGTCCTTCTACGAACGTCTCCGACACAAAGGAGTGAGTAGCTCTAGTATCAAAAAGTGTGCGGACAGGCTTGCCGCTGATGAAGACTATACCTGGGGTGATTAGATGTCTTAGGGTTCTATAATGAGTTTTATTTCCTTGTTAATCTATCTAGTGCGGTTCTAAGATTTAACAACTGAGAGGGAAATTCTATGAAAATAACAAAGCAATGCAGCGTACCTGCTATGACCTGCTGTGGATTCCGAGGCTGCGAAAGGTCCAAAGCATACACCTGCTCCCTTTCCTGTCTACGATCTCCCCCTGGTATCCATGATCTCGACTGCGTCGTCGGCCTCCGAAATGCTGAGCAGGTGGGCCACCCTGTGGTGCTGGAGGTGGTGCCCCCTCATGGGGCAGTTTCTCCTCAAATGCCCAATCTGATGATAATGGAAGCACTATGGTTAGGGATACGCCATACCCCCGGGTCTCGGCATCTCCTGCATCTGAAGAGGTTGAGGGTCCAATATCACCTGCTCCCTCGGCTCCTGCCTCACATCCTGAAGAGGCTTGTCCTCTGTCCTTCTTCCATCTGGTATCACCCCTCGCCGCTGATAATTTCTGGCTCTCCGGCCCTGATCCTCCACTTGCAGCTTCCGGCCCCGAGTGGTGTGCCAATCAGCCTCAATCCTCTTTGCCATCTCCAAAATCCGGGAGATAGGCCCGTCGAATACAAACAACAAATCCTCCCTCTAGTCCTCCCATAGGCCCTTATAGAACCTCTTGATGTACCCTGCTTCGTCCAGCTGGTAAGAATCTGCATATCGAGCCAAATGGTCGAACTCCCGATGGTACTCCACCACCGTCCGGGTGCCCTGCTTCAGCTGTAAGAACCACTCCTCCAACTCATCCCTGGCGGACTGTAGAACAAAATGCTCTAGCAGTGCGGCCCTAAACTCTTCCCAGGTAACTTCCGCAACCTCCCTATCGGCAAACGTCGTTTCAAGCAGCGTCTTCCACCACCTCTTGGCATGGTACTCCAGACAAGAGACAACCAGAGCCACCCTCTTCTCCCAGGGGCACCGTATCCCGGTCAGCATCTCGTACATAATATCCAGCCACTCTTCTGTCCGAACCATCGACTCTGTCCATAATTAGGACGGGGGAGAAAGTCCTCGGAAGATGCTCAACCAGTTGGCCCCCGGGTTTGGCTGCGGGACCGGAACCTGCTGGGCCCTGAAAGCCTCCAAAATGGCTGTCAGAGTGTGTCCCATGTTTGACTGAAGGAAAGGAGTGGGGACCGGTGGAGGTGGTGCAACATCTGGAGCCTTTTGAACTCCACCTTGTGGCGTAGGATGTGTTGGAGGCTGCGTAACAAAACCCATACTGAGAAAACGTTCAATCTTTACTAAAAGTGTACAATTTATATGTGATCCCCATATGGGCGCACCACTGCTTCCACTGCTTAGTTTGTCCCAAAACTAAACTTGAGCGGGGGTGACCCAGGGTTAGTGGACTGCTATCTATTTCAGATCGATGTTTCCTCTGATACCACTTGTAAGACCCCATTTTTTTCTTCTAAAACACCGGGGTCTTAGGCCCAGAACCGCCCCTTTGCGGTGACACCTTCACGCCCTGAAGGGTCATCACCACAAAGCGTCGATTCTGCCGGCCAATTCCATCACAGAAAGATAGCACAATGAAGTAAAAGCAAGTCCACAAGAAAATCACATATATAGAAAAAGAAGTCTCCACGAAGGGATTGTCAATAGAATAATATATCAGAGTCCTAAAAATACGGGCTTATGCCCGGTACATCATGTCCTTACTACAAATCACTCATGTGGAAGCAAAAACAGAACATCTACTAAAGGTCGAGACTCACGGTCCTGGCTGTACGAACTCTGGAGCTAGACTTCCCCATCTCCAAGCGCACTGGACTCTGGGGCTGCTCCCCCGTTCTGGGCTCCACGATTCCATAAAATGATGCGGTTTGAAAACCATTAGTCATAAAGACTAAGCCCTATCATCCACTATCCCTTCCCCCAAGGCCCCTAGGCACCGAGCAGAGAGGAAGAATGGGAAGGACATGAACGTGGATATTAAATCAAAGAAATAGGTGGCAGCGGAACTAATCTAGCAATTCTATAATAAATAATGGCAATAACAGAAAGTAGGAAATGTAACCTTAACGTATGTGTGGAAGCACCTAAGCCAAGGGATCTTCTGCAAGGCTCCCATCGTATAAAGTGTCTCATACCACTTATACGTTGGGGTGTCGGTTATCAAACAGCAACATATATATATAATTTAACCTTAATTTATAAACTTGCCGACACAAGCTTATAGTCCAAGGGGTTGTTTTGCAAGGCCTATTATATAAGCGTCCCATTCCACTTATACATTAGGTGTCAGGGGTTAAATGAATCGATTATGCCATGACATGCTAGTGGGTATGATGAATCATGCAAGTGCAACACACACACCCGACTCTGTGTACACAGACATTTAGTTTCCCCTTTTCAGAGCCGTTACCTCCCAGGATACCTCCGTAGTGGCAGACGGAAGCGGTGGGTTGGGCCTCGCCCACCTGTAAACCAGTAAAGCACTACCGGTCAGACCTATCGTACGCCTAAACACTTGGTGCACGAAGTAGACTCCTACGTACTCTTGCCGGCTGGCGCATCGGACTTCTGTTGGCGAAGTGCTAACCACACTAGCCGAGTCAGCGTACTAGTGTCGGTGCATCGACCCTCTAATACCGAAGACCCACCACCTTAATTTTCTCTCCATTTATGCACATGCAAATTTAATCGTAATCAAACAAAAAACGAGCCAAAGCTCCCGGAACCAAAACGTCCGTCTCTTAACAAATCTAGCTGAAGCTCCCCAGACCATTCCGTCCATCTCTTAACCAATCGAGCCGAAGCTCCCAACAATCTTCCTGTGCTAACAGTGTTTGTGAAATGTGAGATCCTAATTACTAGGTTACTCTTTTCAGTTTGTTATTACAGTTTACATTAACCCAAGACTACCCCCGGTATTCCCTGTGAAGGGCTCTCAAAGGGTACTAGGAACTATGATGGTAGTTGAAGCCCATCGTTCCCTTTCGCAAAGCACATATTGTTATTGGTTGATTCCCTTTACCCATTCCCTTCTCATATTACGATAGACTAACCTAGGGTGATTTTTAACCTTCCTCTCTTCGGGAAAAATGATCTTTCGTCGAACCCGAGAATCTCTTAACTCTAGCCAACACCATTTCTCACTACTCTTCATATCATTCTATTGTGAAATCATCCACATATATCCACCCAGACAAAATGTATAACTCCAACAACTATCCCAGATCATGTCCTATTGCAATTTAATAATTTTCTATATGCAGACAACCCTAGACTATATGTCGAACCGATTAAGAAAAGATCCAATACTCATCCAAATGCCCTAACTTATTTACTGGAGGTATATCATGATATGATTAGCCAATAATCAGAAAACTATAATTTTCCTAATTTATCTAGCATTTAATTAATTTCCTCAAAAATTCCATGTGCTACCGGTTTGAACATGAACTACCCTAAGTACTCATGCAAGATGTCCCACAAAATTATTATAAATATTTTGCTATCTCAATTTGGTAAATCCAAAGTATCACAATTTTTATATCATCAAAAGGGCACTAAAACTATTTTAGCAATATTTTCTATCTTTCGTTATTTATGAATCAAGTATAGAGAATATCCATTCAAAAATTACAAATTAATTATACTATGCTGATACAACCTTAAAAACAGCATTGACCAAGTTTCATAAATTTTCAGCAAGTATTAATCCCTGAATAAATTAATTATCAAAAATCTTCATAAGAAGGACTTGTAAAGAAAGTGTCGTAACTAGGATTCCAAAAATAATGAATAAATGTCTACAAGCATATAATGGCCTGAGAGTCTCAATTCTTAAGTCTCATAATTTTTCAACATCAATATCATCTATAATTAATTTTTAAACAATAAAACCCCTTTTTAACATTTATGGAAGAAGTACTAGATTTACTCAACTAAAAATTATACAAAAATTCAAGAGCAACCATTCTGATCTAAAACATTTATTTCCAAGATTTCATGGGGTTTCAATGAACAAAAAGATCTAAATAATTAAAACATCAATTAGGGCTATAAAAACTTTATAAATGAAGTGCTGGAAATAAACATCGTAAAATTCCAGTAAAATTGCTATAGATTCTACGCACTCCAAAACTCACGTTACCCGAGTTTCACAGCTTTTAGATAATTTTTAGTGATTGATTTTCTTTATTTGGTATTTTACCCTAAAGTTAAAGTTAGTGTTTTGAGGTATCTACCTATCTCTAAATCCTTCGAGATTCCATCCAGATGATTTATATTACGTTATCGTCGACTCTACATAATTTCAAGGCAATACGAGGGCATTTGCCCCCATATCCTTCACAACCCTTAAAACCCTCCATTTAGGGTTTGAGTTTGGATCCTAGGGTAAATCAACCCTAAACCACACCATTTTTCTCCAAGTGGGTTATAATAAGCCTTCTAAGTCAGTGGTCAAAATATCAGCCTCTATTGAGATGATTTGACCGTTCCAACCTCTTAGCGCACTTTTTACTCAAAAACACCTCATTAATGCCTAGTTAAAAATAGGTGACATCCTATCCAAAACTCATCCAAATGAGTTGAGATTTTGTACAGAGCTTTGTTTTATAGCCAGGGTCCTCTCAACAAAATTTGGGAGGGTTTGGAGGTCATTTGACCACTTAGATAAATTATTCTAACTTTATTAAATTAAAACAAAAACCTTAGGCAAAGTGTCTCCAAAAATTCTCATTTTTGGACAGCCTCTAGGTATGGCTAAGGGTAACCCTTTGCCCAAATTTCGGGTCATTTGGACAAGGGACAAAGGGTGGGAATTCATTTTAGTTCCTGACCAACTCTAGGTATAGCCCCCACTAAAACGTGTGCTGCGGTCAAACCGCTTAACCAAACGAGTTTAAATCAATTTAAAATTAATTTAGACTCAATGGGCTACAACTTTCGTGACTAGCCATTTTTCCTACATCGGCCTCTAAGTACCTCGTTTTGCAGCATTCAAAATACGCCCATTTATATATATTTTTCTTTATATACTATATTCATAACTTTATAATATAAATATGTTTTACTGTTCATCTTCTACAGAACCCGAGAACCGAAACCAGACAACTTATATTTCCTATAGCTCTTCCATGATCCGTCGCTGGCCTTCCGGTCACTTCCCTGGCAAGCCACCACCACCACCACCTCCATCGAGGCGATGGCTGTCGGTTGGCGTTGGTTTGGCCGTCGGAGGTGGCGGTTTCCGGCGTACCCGAAAATATATTTTTCATGGTTTTTCCATGAAAAATCGAGATAGGTCCGGATCCTTTGAGCACGAACTTCCTTTCTAAGATCCTAAGATCTACCAAAAAGAGAAGGAGTAGAGGAGGACCTTGTTCGCGGTTTGGAGGCGAGATGAACGCCGGATTGTCATGGCGCTGTGGTCGCGTTCCCGAACTTCTCCTACAGTAAGAACAATAAATCAAATCCGTTTGATCAAGTGTGTAAACTTCTCAACTTTCTCTAAGGGGGCTTTTATAGATCACCAAGTGGGGAGGGGAAAGGGTAAGCATTTATGGTCATGAAGACTCTCCTCTTAATATTATTTCGGTTACGGTGGAGGGAGAGGAAAAGGTGGTAGATGAAATGATTGATCCAGGTGGCGATTTCCTATTGGATCAACACTTCCTCATTTTAATAAGTAATTAGAGAAGGAAACACCCCATAAATACTCCTGATGTAACTTTCCATACCAGAATTTATTATAACGCGTGTTAGAATAATTTCGGGCCTAAACCAACGTTTCAGCCTCTGTCACAGGCGTGACATGTCAGTCACGGGCGTGATAGGCCCATATGGAAAATTCTGAGTTCGCCGATCGTCTTCCTGAGATCGACGATCGTCGAAGGGGGTCACGCCCTAGGTCATGGGCCTGACATGTCGATCACGGGCGTGATAGGCCCGGGTTGCAAATTCTGCGCTCGCCGATCGTCTTCCTGAGATCTACGATCGTCGAAGGGGGTCACGCCCTAGGTCACGGGCTTGACATGTCGGTCACAGGCGTGAAAGACCCGTGATGAAAATTATGAGTTCGCTGATTGTCTTCTTGAGATCGACGATCGTCGAAGGGGGTCACGCCTTAGGTCACGGGCGTGACGGGTCGGTCACGGGCGTGACCAACCCATGATCCAAATTCTGAGTTCGCCGATCGTCTTCCTGAGATTGACGATCGTCGAAGGGGGTCACGTTCGAGGTCACGGCGTGACGGGTCTGTCACGGGCGTGCCTAACCCGTGACCCAAAATCTTGGTCGATGGACTTCAATTCTTGGGTTTCCTAGGGTTCTGTCACAACAGACCGACTCCTAGGGGTCTAGCCGGAAATGGGATGTTACACTAGCGCCATAACGATACTCACTCAAAGGCTTTGTGTTAGTAATGCGGCGATAGACGGGATAAAATTGATCCGAGAGTAGGCTACGCATTGCCGACCAAGCATGTTTATAACTACCAACACGATGCTCTTCGTTTAGCCAAAACACGCGGGCTTGACCTACTAATCGATCTCAGGCTATGTTAACCTTTGGGTGGTCGTCCTATACGTGACACTTAAAATAATTTTCTAATCCCTTAAGCCAGTCTCTAAAAATTTTGAGATACTCTAAACCGTCATAAGTAGGTGTCTCAATGCTAGTGGGAGGTTAAGCGGGGGGACGGTTGGTATTCCAATGGTATAAAGGCAAGGCTGGGGTGTGCTTATTCATAACCATAGCAATAGTCAAACCGTGCAGCATATACGTTATATGCCATTTTAGTGAGAACCGAAGAGAAAAACTCACCCGGAACTGGTGCGCATGCAATGACTAAATAACCTGACCCTATTTAATTTTCAAAGAGGTAATTGTTCCCGCTAATTACTTAAAATAACAAATGTATATTTTTTTTCTTACTGGCAATAATAGGAAGATTATTAAATAATTTTTTTTTGATTTTTTTTGCTGAAAAAAAAATATAGGCCGCCATTTGCAGACCAAAATTATTTTATAATGATTTAATAAAAATAATGACTTAATGAAAAATAATTTTTTTGGATTTCTTACTAAGAAAATGATGGAGAATTTCCAGAAATTTTTTTTTTGAATTTTAAGAAAAACTGAAATTTTAGACCGCTATTTGCAGGCAAAAAATTTAAAAATTGATTTATGTGTTGTGCAATGAAATGTGCAAATGCGTGTCGGTGCTCAAAACAAAAGGGGGAGGGGGCCAATTAGGAAATTGACGTGAACCTCCCTCTGATACCAAATTGATGCAGGCTTGCATGTTGACACCGAAAAATATCTACGGGCAAGCACGCTTATCTCTCTACGATCCAAATCCTATAACCGCACAACCGTTCTACGCCGCACTACATTATTAATTCTATCAATTATATGCTAGCGTACAGATAGCCAAAACAGTTTGGATCGAACAAGGGCTATGGGCCAATGTTCTTTCCGGCTAAAGGGACCCATAAGGTCCGAACGAGCGGTGTTGTACCAAAAGAGATCTACCGAATAAAATTCGATTCGGAAAGGGTAGATCTCTCCCAACAAAAGAAAACGAAGGTTTGCCAAACCTCTTCGAAATTAAATTAATCAAGATAAACACAATACAATGCAAAGAAATTCAATGATTAATTAACGCTTCAAAATTGCATGCCAAGAATATCCACCACAAGATTATCAAAGGAAAGAAACACACGAGAGTGGAAATTTTCGTTACCCAACTTAAATGGATGATTTCGGTTTCTCGGCGTGGATCATTCTTCAATGGCTCCGCCGGAGTCACGCCGGTTGGAGACAAACTTGTTCACCTTCATCGCGTCACGCCGGAATTGGAATCCACTAGGAGGCAACCCCTTGAATGATAATATATATATGGAAAGAGAGAGAAAAGGTGGTAGACTATGTGCGAAATAGGAAAGTAGGGGGCTGCTCAGTTTTGGTTTGGAGGGAAATGATCGGCCGATTCTTGATGGAGAGGAGGGTGGTGGTCAAGTTTTACAGTGGAGGTGGTGGTCGGGTTTGTAAGGGGAGGATTAGGGTGGCAGTTTTAGTGGTTGTTGGAGGGCCGACAGATTGGGTGGTTGTTGGAGGGCCGACGGATTGGGTGGTTGTTGGAGGGCCGACAGTTTTGGAGAGGTGAGGGCTCGAGTTGTTGTAAGGGGAGGAGGGTGGTCGGCTAATGAGGGGAAAGGGAGGGCTGCTTGGTGGTTGGTAGTCGGCTATGGATGGTGGTGGTGTTCTTCTTGAGGTGGTCGGTTTGTGTAAAGGAGGAAGAGGGAGAGATGGGTGGCCGAGATGCCAAGGGGAGGGGAGGAAGAGGTGGTCGGCGGCCAAGAGAGGGGAGGAAGAGAGGTGGCCGAAAATTGCCAAGAAGAGGAGGAGGAAACTTTTCGAAAGTTAGGGTTTCAATTTTTATCATTCTCTAAGTTTTATGAAAACATTACATGCCTATATATAGGCTACAACCACAATATGGCTACATGCAGCCAAAAATAAAAATGTCTCTCACACATGACATTAAACATGAAATAACAATGCAAAATAAAATAATAATAAAAAAACATTTAAAGAGAATTAATAGTTAATAATAATTTATTAATAATTATTATTAATTATTAATATATTTGTTTACGTTCAGGACGACTATTATTGCGACGCTCCACATGGTCATCCGTAAGCACGTCGTCTCCGTCTTCAATATGTTGCGGGCCGTCGTCGCCATCAAGGCGAAACCAATAGCTTCAAATCCGAGACATTAAAAATGGGGGAGATACCCCAATCAGCAGCCAAATCAAAAACGAAAGCATTGTCTCCTAGCTTCTTCATAATCAGAAAAGGGCCGGTGCACTTTCGTGCTAACTTTTTAACAGTGCCAGTTGGCAGTTGTTCGGGAACTAACCAGACTAAGACTAGATTGCCAATCTTAAAGTGTGACACTCTCCTATGTAGATTAGCGTGCGCTTGATAGGACTCGTATTGAGAAGCCATTGTTGGAACACCCTATTACTAATTTGGGTAAGGATCACTATGCTTGTCTTAGGAATCCCAGTTGACCTAGTTGTATAGTTGAAAAGGTCAACATTAGAATGAGTCTAGGTCTTAGAACTTAGGGTTGGAGCTGCCCCCAGGACCATTCCAAGATCAAGGTTGAAGAGCTTAGTCTAAGGCAATTTTCGTCGAGCTCAGGTCGACGAATCGTCGAACTCCGTTCGACGCTCTCTGAGCTCATCTTCAATAAAACGTCGAACTCCGGTCGACGATCTTCGAGCTCAGATCGACTATCTACTTTTGTCTAGCTTCTGCTGAGTCGTCGAACTCCCCTCGACTATCTTCTAGCTCAGTTCGACGATCACTCCCTAAAGTTATTTCTCAGGTCTCTGAGCTCGGTTCGACGATCTTCGAGCTCAGATCGACGTTTTCTGTCTGCTTGTCCATTTAATCTCTGAGCTCAGTTCGACGATCGTAGAGCTCAGATCGACGTTTTCTTTGGAGAGATCGACGCTTTCAGGAATTCAAATGCTGCTGTTCTTTGGAATGTTTTTGAATATTATCAGCATTTATGTCAGAAGATCTCCCAGCCGTTTGTCTTTATTTCTGGAGCAAGTTTCAAGGAATTATTCAGAGAATGTTTGCTGGACTTTCCTCTAGAAGACAAGACTATTTTTGGAAGACATTTATGACTCCCAACGGCTAATTTTGGACATGGAAACGTCAGAAAATTTTATTCCCTTCTTTTGTGTTATTAAGGTTTACAGAATACACAAGAAGAACACACACAGAGATTGACAAGAAAAAAGTGTTCACAATCTCATCACTCCAGACACCTTACCTTCAGCCTTCTTGCTGAAACCATCCTGTGCTGGAGATCAAAGTTCTGAAGACCTATCACCCTAGAGCAAAGCTTCTTTTCCTGAACCTTTCTACATCTCAGGGGGAGCTTTGACATCATCAATCCACTTGTGCTTCTCTCATTTGATTGAGAACAGAGAAGACACCCTTCATTCTTATTTTTCTTTTCCTGCTGTAAAAGGGTTCTTGAACTCCCTTCAAAAGTTCTGTCTGGTTCTGAGAGCCTTGTCAAAACTCAGTGGTGGCAAGACACCTTATCAAAAAATCTAGTTTTGATTTTTGGGCACCTTATCAAAAGCTCATTGGTGTCAGGACACCTGATCAACTCATCCTGAGTGGATTCCTACCAAGGGTGGTAGAAGAGTGGATGTACCCAGGTTTTGGGGAACCACTATAATTCCTTGTGTCTTCTGGTTTGTTTGTGTGATTTGTTTGTTGTGTGCTGTGCTTTTTACTTCTTAGTTTTTAACATCTTACTAGCACTCTACACTATATCATAAATTGAATTTTATATGTGCTGTTTATTTCAACTATGAAAAATTATTTTAAAATACTCTATTCACCCCCCCTCTAGAGTTGAGATAGATCTTAGCCTCACTTTCAATTGGTATCAGAGGCAGGTTAGTTGCTCATACAGGCTAACACCTGAACCAAAAGATCCTTGATAAGATCAATCTCTTAAGGGGATTATTTTCTCTACATCTTCCTTTTTATTTAAAGACATGGCACAGAACAAAGATTATGCAAGCACCAGACCACCAGTGTGCAACCTTTCTAAGTTTGCACTCTGGAAGGCAAGGATTAGATTATACATGAATTCTATTGATGAAGATATTTTCAATTCTGTCTTGACAGTTTGTCCAACTCCACCAGCAAGCTCAAGTACAAATGCTGTCCCACCTCCTTCTGGAACAGATGCAGATATAAAGAAGTGGAAGACTGCAGATGCTAAGGCTATGAACATCTTAGCCCAAACAATGTCTGATGAAATCTTTCAGAAGGTAGCTGAATGCCACTCAGCCAAAGAAATCTGGGACAAACTCTCTGAAATTGTCTCAGGATCTGCTGATGAAAGGAAAGATAGAAGATCTCATCTGATAAGCCAATATGAGAACTTCAAAAAGGGAGAAGCTGAATCAGTGGCTGACATGTACAATAGACTAAGTCTAATTGTCAATGAGCTAAAAACCCTAGACAAAGAAATCTCACTGACTGAGCTGAATGACAAAATCCTGATGTGCTTCCCCAGCACTTGGGATTCAAGAATCTGGCCAATTAAGGATGCCAGAAGTTTAAATGAGATTACTACTGAAGCTCTCCTGGGCAAGCTCAAATCCTATGAGCTGCTCATTAAAAATAGAGAAGAAGAACAAAAGGCTATCTCTCCAGCCACAAGGAAAGAAAAGACCATAGCCTTCAAAGCTGTAGAAGAGGAGCCTGAAGATAAAGCTACAGGAAATGATGAGCTCATAAGTCTACTAGCCAAAAGATTCTACAAGATGGCCAGAAAAGACTTCAGAAAGAAACCATACAAGGGTCATGATAAACCAAGGTATGATAAATCAAATAACACTAAAGAAATCATATGCTTTGGTTGCAGGAAACCAGGCCACATTGTGCCTGACTGTCCAGAAAACAAGAATAAGGACAAAAGGGAAAGAAGAGAAAGAAGAAAAGAAAAGGATTACAAGAAGAATAGCTCAGACAAAGCCTCCTCCAGCAAGAACAAACATACAAGGAAGGGCTTTGTTGCTGAGACCTGGAGTGAGACTGAAGAGGAATCTGAAGCCTCATCCAGCTCCAGTGATGATGAGGATGATGCAGATGAAAAAGAATTTTGCATGATGGCTATCAATGCATCACAGCAAAACTCTGATGAAGAATCAGATTCAGATTCAGAAAGTCAACCAGATGAGGATCAGGTAATCAACTCTTTTGATTTTAATTCTGAAGACTTCAAAGATGAATTTAAGACACTGTGTCTAGATCTATTAAAATCTGAGAAGGAGATAATCTCTCTCAGGAATCAATTATCTGAGCATAGTGTCCTAAACACAAAGAACCTCAAACTCTCTGAGGAGTTAGAATGCTGTAGGGAGGAGATAGCTTCATTGAAGAATGAACTATCAAAGGCCAAAAAGTTTGAAGAATCTCTAAATGGGAGAAGTATCAGACTGATGGACATCACAAGCACAGTGAACTCTAGATTTAATAGCACACTGGGCTTGGGTGCTTCATCCAGCCAACCTATAATTCTGACAACTCCAATCAAGTTTGTCTCTGACAAAGGAAAGGGAGTAATAGAGGTACCCAGGAAGAATGCAGATCTGTCAGAGAAGAACTTAGTTCAACAGATGGCGTCGAGCAGAGCTCGACGATCGTCGAACAGAGCTCGACGATCTAACTACAGATCGTCGACCTCAGCTCGACGATATCCAAACTCTGAACCTCAGCATAATCGATCTTCGAACAGAGATCGACGATCTGACCCAAGATCGTCGACCTCAGTTCGACGATCGTCGAACAGAGTTCAGGCTTGTGAACACTCCTTCAATGGCACATTCAGATTCAATCCTAGAAGCTCCACATCCCAAGGCTTTAATCCCTATACTGAATGGATAGTACCTCCTAGGAGATACCATCCTGAAGGTTATAAGGATCAACCTGGGATGTCCTTTATTTCAGAATTCAAGGGATATCAACCTAGGCCCAAGGTTAACTGGGTCAAAAACAAATAAGTTGTTTTTGTGTAGGTGAAGACCTATCCAGCATCAAACCATCAATGGTATCTGGATAGTGGGTGCTCAAAGCACATGACAGGGGACAAGGACAACTTCACTTCCTTCAAAGCCAAGCTTGGACCCAAAGTAATTTTTGGAGACTCAAGCTTTGGAACTACAAAAGGATATGGTGCAGTCAAAATTGGCCCAGTCATATTCAAGAAGGTGGCATATGTTGAAGGACTCAAGCACAACTTGATAAGTATCAGTCAACTGTGTGATGAAGGATATCAAGTGACCTTCAACAAAGCCATATGCAAAGTCAAGTCAGTGGACAACACAACTGTGTTGACAGGTAACAGAAGAGGTAACATTTACTTAGTGGATTTTCATTCACCAGTGGTAGATATTTGCCTGTTTAATTCCATTTCAAAATCTAATGTTTTATGGCATAAAAGACTAGGACATATTAACCTTAGAACCATTGCTAAGCTATCTAAAGACAACCTTGTTAAAGGACTACCTTCTGGTCCCTACAAGAAGGAAGGACTTTGCAAGGCTTGTCAATTAGGCAAGCAAACTAAAAGTAGTTTTAAATCAATTAATAAGAGTGATTCACCTAGGATTTTGTACCTGTTGCACATGGATCTTTTTGGACCCATATCTGTGCAAAGCCTAGGAGGGAAGTCCTATACTTTAGTGGTTGTAGATGACTTCTCAAGATTCACTTGGGTATTCTTTCTGAGGAAGAAGTCTGATAACTTCAAGTGTTTGACAGATTTTCTCAAATGCATTCAGATTGAGTTCAACACTCACATTGCCCTGATCAGAAGTGATCATGGGACAGAGTTTGATTCTCTTCTCATGCAAGAGTTTTGTCAGAGTGAAGGGATCAGGCACACTTTCTCAGCTCCTAGAACTCCTCAACAAAATGGGGTAGCTGAAAGGAAAAATAGAACACTCATTGAATCTGCAACTACATTATTGGCAGATGCTCACTTACCTCTGTCCTTTTGGGCTGAGGCAGTGAACACCTCCAACTATGTGTTGAACAGAAGCCTGATACACAACTGAAGGGCAAGACTCCTTATGAATTGCTCAAAGGGAAGAAACCTAAAATAGGCTATTTCAAAGTTTTTGGTTGCACTTGTTTTATTCATAATAATGACAAGAAATACCTAGCAAAATTCCAAGCTAAAGCTGATGAAGGAGTGTTTCTGGGATACTCCATGATCAGCAAGGCCTATAGGGTTTATAATAAATCTTCCTGTAAAATTGAAGAATCTGTTCATATTATTTTTGATGAAGCTAACATGTCTTTCAAGGAGAAGAATGCTTCTACCATAGAACCTCTGCAGGTACATTCTATAGCTGAAGACTTGAACAAACTGCAAGTTGCTGAAAAGAATGAGAGCAGTGATGATGAAGAAGATGTTCAACATCTTGAAGAAAATCATCCTGAAGAGCCAGTTGCTGCTCCACTAGAGGAGACAACAACACAGGCTGGTGAACAATCAACACTCCCTGTTGACTTAGTAACAACAAGAGATCATCCAATCACCCAAGTAATTGGAGAGATCTCAGCTGGTGTGCAAACTAGAAGTCAGGTCAACCAAAACCTGATGCACACTTGCTTCCTATCTCAAATTGAGCCTCAATCCATTCAAGATGCAGAGCAAGATCCACACTGGATCATTGCAATGCAAGAGGAGTTGCATCAATTTGAAAGGAACAAGGTTTGGGAACTAGTGCCTAAGCCAAAGGATCATCCCATTGTTGGAACAAAGTGGGTATTCAGGAACAAGCTGGATGATCAAGGAGTTATAGTCAGAAACAAGGCAAGGCTAGTTGCTCAAGGGTACTCTCAACAAGAAGGAATAGACTATGATCAGACATTTGCACCAGTTGCAAGGCTGGAAGCCATCAGGATATTCCTAGCCTATGCTGCCCACAAAGGTTTCAAAGTGTATCAAATGGATGTAAAAAGTGCATTTCTCAATGGGGACATCAAAGAGGAAGTCTATGTTAGACAACCTCCAGGTTTTATCTCTCTAACTCACCCTGATTATGTTTACAAATTGCATAAAGCACTATATGGTCTCAAGCAAGCCCCTAGAGCATGGTATGAGACCCTAGCATGCTTTCTTCTGGAAAATGATTTTGTTAGGGGGAGAGTAGACCAAACTCTTTTTATTAGAACCCATAAGTCCCATACCCTGCTAGTGCAAATTTATGTAGATGACATTATTTTTGGTTCTACTGATTCAAAATTGTGCAAAAAGTTTTCCAAGCTTATGCACTCTAAATTTGAAATGAGTAGCATGGGTGAGCTGTCCTTCTTCTTAGGACTGCAAGTCAAGCAACATACTGAAGGCATATTTATTTCTCAAACCAAGTATGCAAAAGAGCTGGTTAAGAAATTTTGTATGTCTGATGCATCATGTATGAAAACACCCATGCCCTCAAATGCTGTAATAGATGCTGATGAACATGGGAAACCTGTTGATCAGACAACATATAGAGCAATAATTGGCTCTTTATTGTACCTTACAGCTAGTAGGCCTGATATAATGTTTGCCACATGTATTTGTGCTAGATTCCAAGTTAGCCCTAGAGAGTCACATTTAATCTTAGTTAAGAGAATTCTTAGGTATGTTAAAAGTTGTCCAAATCTAGGTCTCTGGTATCCAAAAGATTCAGCATTTGATTTAACTGGATTCTCAGATGCTGATTATGCTGGATGCAGAATAGACAGGAAAAGCACCAGTGGAACTTGTCAGTTCCTTGGTGATAGACTTGTCTCTTGGTTCTGTAAGAAACAAACATCTGTGTCAACTTCAACTGCTGAAGCTGAGTATATGGCTGCAGGCAGTTGCTGTTCACAAATATTATGGATACAGAATCAGCTCTTAGACTATGGCTACAACTTAGAGAAGTCTAAAATTTTCTGTGACAATACTAGTGCTATCTCTATAGCACAAAATCCAGTCCTCCATAGTAGGACAAAACACATAGAAATTAGGCATCATTTTCTAAGAGATAATGTAGAGAAAAATAAAATTGAAATTCAATATATTCCTACTGATTTGCAAAGGGGAGATATTTTCACCAAACCTTTGGATGAAAAGAAACACAGTTTCTTCCTAAATCAGTTAGGTATGTTAGATGGAGGAAGCCTTAATTAAATTACAAGATTTTGAAAAGCTAAAACAGACCAAGACTAGGCCAAAAATCCTTCTTTTTGTGTCTGTAGAATGAGTTTAGACTCTGAACTGCGCTCGACGTTTTCCCCAAAATCGTCGAACAGAGATCGACGATTTTCCAAAAATCGTCGACCAGAGATCGACGCTTTTGCAGTCGTCGATCTGAGTTCAGAGCCCTCGCTAGAGCTAGGCTTTCTCTCCTTCTGATCAGAGGCCGTCGAGCTGAGCTCGACGTTTTTCAACATCGTCGAACGAAGATCGCCGATTAAAGACTCTTCAGATTCCCTCTGTAGCCCAAATCGTCGAGTTAAGCTCGACGTAAACGTCGAGCTGAGCTTAACGATTTTCCTTTTTCGCGTCGAACCCTAATATAAAATCTTTCTTTCAGCCGTCGTTCTCCCTTTGCGCTTTCATACTCTGCAACTCTCTTTCTTTTCCCTCCAAATTCTCTACGCTTGGTCGTTTTTGGTTTTCTGTTGCAGGTGAATATGGCTGAATCAAGTGCTGCTATTGCTAAGATGAAGTTCGACACGGGTTTTGACATCGACATAAACTCCTTCGACGGAAGCGACCAGCGCTTCAAGGACATCCTAAACTTATTCCGAGAACAACAGCTGACTCCAATAATGACTACAAGGATGAAGATCGCCTCAGAAGAAATTAAAGAGTGGTGTTTTACCGCAACAGACGAGACTGAGAATTCTGTTGTCGGCACCATTAAGGGGACTCAGGTATCTCTATCCCCGGCTCTTTTAACAGAAGTCTTTCAACTCAGTACTGGAGAAGACTCCATTGAACTGTCTGGAGAGGAGTTTGACACCATGCTGGATAGGATGGGTCACAATGCAGTCAACCCTAATAAACTACTGAAGAAAAATCTGGCTATCGAATTTCAATTCCTGGCTGATGTAGTTGGGAAGGTGCTGTTGGCCAAGCATTCAGCCCATGACACCATTTCCAGATATCAGTTCTGCCTGATGGGAGCCTTATTAGATAAGAAACATCTGGACTGGGGCTCCATCTTCTTCACTCTGATTAAGAAGAAGATCAACAAGAATGCAGTTAGTTATGGAAGAATCTTAGGGGTCTTTCTGCACAACAGGTGCCCTGACCTATTAACCTCCTCTGGCATGTTTATCAATGCATCCAAGAGGCTTTCCTGTGCCCTCTTCAGTAAATGGGACAGGCAGATTATAAACCCCTCCAGGGCTGCTGCAACACTTCATTCAGGCACAAGGACTATTTCAGTCACTCCTTCAGCAGAAGAGCTGCCTGCTTCCTCCCCTCCTCCAGCCATATCCACCCAAGTTGTCACCTCCTCACCACCAGTCTCCACCATAATCATCTCATCCCCAATTACCATTTCCTCACCTATGCCTTCCCCTCCCTTATCCACCTCAGAGGAATTCCATCCTCTCTTCTCCTATTCAACCTTCACCATTCCATCCTTCTCACTTACAGATGATTCCTTCATGGATGATTCACCCTCTACTCCTCCTGAGCCACCCTCAACTTCCTCCTTTCAACAACTGCTCCATGACATTCTCTCTCAACCCTCCTTTACACCATCTCTTACTTCCCCTATCTCCTCCTCAACCTCCTCTATCTCCATTATTCCATCTTCTGAACCAACCATTCCCTCTCCACCTTTCTCCACAATTTCAGTTTCAGCCACCATCCCTCCATCTACCTTTGCCTCAACCTCTGCTCAAGCCCCACTTGAGCATGTGGATCTTCCTATTTTGGCAGACAGGCTGTATGAGTTGCTAGCTCCCAAGCTGACATCTCTACTGGAGTCTTCCCTGGCTCCACTCCTAAAGCAAGTACAGGAGCTGTCTACCAAGATTGCCTTCCTTTCCTCCTCCCTGGCTATCCCATCTTCTGTGTGCCTTGATTCATCTTTCTCTGAACCAAGGCAGGGGGAGATGCCTTATGAAGAAGTGGATGTGCCAGCTGCTGATATTATGTCTGCTCCAGCTCCAGCTCTTGGATGTGCTTTTGCACTGAATCTGCAGAGGCTGCTATCTATATTTGATACAGTCCATTTCAGCTATCTGCCTGCAACTCCTGCTGAAGATTTGTCTAAGGCCATTGTGCCTATAGCTACCTGTGATCCAAGCCATATTGATTCCTACATCAAATCCTGGAAGGATGTGGATATCTCTGATGCTGATACTAAGGCCACTGTGCCTCTTTTAATTGTTACTAAGGCCACTGTGCCTCCTTCTGTTAAAATTGCTGCTGCTGCTACTGCTGACATAGAAATGACTCCAGCAACTGATGCTGATGAAATTGCTGCTCCTGCTCCAAAGTCTGCTCCTGCTTCTGCCTGCTCTGCTGTTGCTCTCTCTCCTCCTGCTCCTGATGTTTCTGCAAAACTTAAAGCTCAAGAAGAGCTTATCAGAAGAATTGATGATCTGTATGATCAACATCAAAGTTCTGAGAGTGACCAATATAGGACTGATTCTGATGATTCTGCTAGAACTATTGCCAAGAAGAGAAAAGCCAGAAGTAAAGCAATGATGTCAGTCCCTCCTGCCAAAGCCAAAGACTCAAATGATATTCCATACTACATCCTGCATGACTGCCCCATCTCTGAGCCTTGGATGCAATATTCCAAAAATCAACTGAAAGCTATGAAGAAGAAGAGGAAGCTTGACAAATATGAAAAAGGATCTTCTCAATATCAGCCTCCTCCTCCTCCTCCAGATTCTGGCTCAGGTTCAGCCCCTCAAGCTCCAGTCTCCAGACACAGTTCTTCCCAGCATTATCAAAGATCATATCAAAGGGGACAGCATCAAAGAGGATATCAACCCAGAAGGGGTAATTACAGAGGAAATCAAAGAGGACAAGGATCCTATCAAAGGGAAGAACAAGGTCACCCTGACCCTTCTTCAGGTCCCTTTCCTTACAAGCTGAAAGACACAATTGTTTCCAGGACTCCTTCTACTGTTTCTGAAATCATCAACAGATATGAATCTCCTATTCCTTTTGAAGATCCTGAGAACAACCCTGTATCCTGGACAGCCAGAATGAAAGAATTGGCTGCCCTTGATCAAATAAAAAAGGCCAGAGAACAAGGCAAGGATACTACAAACATAACTACCTTATCAGAGCAGAGAAAGAAAGAACTGGAAAGATATACATCAAGGAAATTCTTCAATCTAGAAGACTATATGAAGCTGCACCCTGAGGCTGTTGTTCCAAGGCCCAAATCTCAAACCTCTCTAGGTGCAGAGGATGACAGAAGGTCAAAGAAAGAAAGCCAGAATCCAAATAGAGAAATTTTATTTAAAAAGGGATCTGAAAGGAAGTGAACTGTGTAAGCTAAACATTTCATCCACCTTTGGATATCTGCTGATATTTATCTGTGATCTGCTTTACTGCTATATATCTTCTCTGCATTTTGTATTAGCTTATGTATTGTTGTATGCTTTTTATTTCCTATGATTGTCTGTAAATAGTAATCCTAACCCAAATAGGGGGAGATTGTTGGAACACCCTATTACTAATTTGGGTAAGGATCACTATGCTTGTCTTAGGAATCCCAGTTGACCTAGTTGTATAGTTGAAAAGGTCAACATTAGAATGAGTCTAGGTCTTAGAACTTAGGGTTGGAGCTGCCCCCAGGACCATTCCAAGATCAAGGTTGAAGAGCTTAGTCTAAGGCAATTTTCGTCGAGCTCAGGTCGACGAATCGTCGAACTCCGTTCGACGCTCTCTGAGCTCATCTTCAATAAAACGTCGAACTCCGGTCGACGATCTTCGAGCTCAGATCGACTATCTGCTTTTGTCTAGCTTCTGCTGAGTCGTCGAACTCCCCTCGACTATCTTCTAGCTCAGTTCGACGATCACTCCCTAAAGTTATTTCTCAGGTCTCTGAGCTCGGTTCGACGATCTTCGAGCTCAGATCGACGTTTTCTGTCTGCTTGTCCATTTAATCTCTGAGCTCAGTTCGACGATCGTAGAGCTCAGATCGACGTTTTCTTTGGAGAGATCGACGCTTTCAGGAATTCAAATGCTGCTGTTCTTTGGAATGTTTTTGAATATTATCAGCATTTATGTCAGAAGATCTCCCAGTCGTTTGTCTTTATTTCTGGAGCAAGTTTCAAGGAATTATTCAGAGAATGTTTGCTGGACTTTCCTCTAGAAGACAAGACTATTTTTGGAAGACATTTATGACTCCCAACGGCTAATTTTGGACATGGAAACGTCAGAAAATTTTATTCCCTTCTTTTGTGTTATTAAGGTTTACAGAATACACAAGAAGAACACACACAGAGATTGACAAGAAAAAAAGTGTTCACAATCTCATCACTCCAGACACCTTACCTTCAGCCTTCTTGCTGAAACCATCCTGTGCTGGAGATCAAAGTTCTGAAGACCTATCACCCTAGAGCAAAGCTTCTTTTCCTGAACCTTTCTACATCTTAGGGGGAGCTTTGACATCATCAATCCACTTGTGCTTCTCTCATTTGATTGAGAACAGAGAAGACACCCTTCATTCTTATTTTTCTTTTCCTGCTGTAAAAGGGTTCTTGAACTCCCTTCAAAAGTTCTGTCTGGTTCTGAGAGCCTTGTCAAAACTCAGTGGTGGCAAGACACCTTATCAAAAAATCTAGTTTTGGTTTTTGGGCACCTTATCAAAAGCTCATTGGTGTCAGGACACCTGATCAACTCATCCTGAGTGGATTCCTACCAAGGGTGGTAGAAGAGTGGATGTACCCAGGTTTTTGGGGAACCACTATAATTCCTTGTGTCTTCTGGTTTGTTTGTGTGATTTGTTTGCTGTGTGCTGTGCTTTTTACTTCTTAGTTTTTAACATCTTACTAGCACTCTACACTGTATCATAAATTGAATTTTATATGTGCTGTTTATTTCAACTGTGAAAAATTATTTTAAAATACTCTATTCACCCCCCCTCTAGAGTTGAGATAGATCTTAGCCTCACTTTCAGCCAAGGTAGCCTGTATACGTGCATGTAGGTCCTAAATGTATTGGGCGAAGGATTGTGCAAACTGATTTGCTTTGTACGCTGGGGGCAACGAAACCAAGTCAAGTGGAACCAGGGCCTTGTACCCGTGAACAATCTCGTTTGGAGACGTATCCGTGGACCTATTTTTGGAATTATTGTAGGCTAATTGGGCATGGGGAAGAATTAAATCCCAAGTACCTTTGTGGTCGCTTACTAGACATCTTAGTAGATTTCCCAAGATTTGATTAATCACTTCCGTCTGCCCATCAGTTTGGGGATGATTGGCGGCGGAAAAAAAAATTTGGTACCCATTAAAATCCATAGCGTTTTCAAGAAATAACTCGTAAACTTGACATCTCTATCCGAGACTATTGTCTTCGGCACTCCACGGTGTCTAATAACATTAGTAAAATATTATTTTGCAATATGGGACGTATCGTTAGTCCTACTACACGGAATGAAATACTCAAATTTAGAAAACCTATCCACAACTACAAAAATAGAATCGTGACGTCGAAAGGTGATGGGAAGGCCTAAAATGAAATCCATGCTAACGTCTTCCCATGGTATGGAAGGTATGGGTAGGGGGTGTATAACCCAACATTTGATTTAGTGCCCTTAGAGACTTGACATGTACGACAACTACTCACTACTCCTCCAACCATTGCCTTAAGTTTAGGCCAATAAATTTTCTCCTCAACGAGTGCAATGGTTTTATCCCGCCCAAAGTGACCACTCAAACCGCCACAATGTAATTCCCAAATAATGTGATGTCGTAACGAGGAACACGGAATACACAACTTCCCGTGCCTAAAGAGATAACTGTCCCGAAGAGTAAAGCCGGAAATAGTCGTGGGAGAGCTGACCTAGGCGGATAGATATAACTCTTGAAAATCTGGCAAGTGGCGTATTCGTCTTTAATGTGCTCGAACCCTATAACGTGGACTTGCATGGTGGATAACAATAGGGTAAGGCGGCTAAGAGCATTGACAACGCGATTTTCAGACTCCTTAAGGTGCTTGAGAGTAAACGTGTATCCTTGTAAGAAGGCTACCAACTTAGCGTGACAAACACTGATTTTTTGCTGACCTTTTATGAAACGCAAAGCATCAAGGTCGGAGAGGATCACAAAATCATTGGAGAGAAGATAGTGCCTCCAATGATGCAAACAACGAACAACAGCATAAAACTCCCTATCGTAGTTTGAATAATTCAACTTAGCGCCCACTAACTTCTCACTAAAGTAACTGACCGAGTGACCTTCTTGACTTAAGACACCTCCTATCCCCACCCCAGATGCATTGCAAGTAAGCTCAAAGATCTTGGTGAAGTCAGGTAGACGTAACACCGATGCCTCGATCATTAGCTTCTTAATATGGTGGATGGCAGAGGTGGCAGACTTCGTCCATATAAACTCACCCTTCTTCATGCAATCACTAATAGGAGCCATAATGCTACAAAATTCCCGTATGAAATGGTGATAGAAAGTAGCTAATCCATGGAAGCTACGCACCTCTCGTAGGATAGTGGGTTCGGGCCAATCCCTTATCACTTGAACCTTTCCAGGGTCAACTCGTATACCCTCAGACCCGACTATATAACCTAAGAACTCTACCTCAGGAATATAGAAAGTGCACTTCTTAAAGTTTAGAAATAATGTCTCCTCCCGCAAGGTGGAAAGAATCACCTTCATGTGGGAGATGTGCATGGCAGCGGTGGTGCTATAGACTAGGATATCATCAAAATAAACTACCACAAACTTCCCCATGTATGGCTGAAAGATGTGTGTCATGTAAGACCCCCCTCCCGGAACACAACACACGGCACGAGGGGAGTCTTATGCCCGAAATAGCCGCCTTGCGGTAGCACTAACGCACGGGTTAGCCTTTACCACAAGACGCCTATTCCGCCGGCTACAATCCATATCACAACAATTATGCCAACCCAACCATAACAGAAAAGTAAAACTAAAAGCAGTTCAGTTCACAGCTAAGTTAAAGTCCAAAAGTAGCGGAAGATATCAAGCACAACAGGCTTGTACAAATAAACAAGAGTCTAGAAATGTTTTGCCAAACGGCTACATGAAAACACTCACTACTGTCACTGACGGTGCCGATGGCACCACCACCTCAGGTCCTATCATCCGGGCCTGGCTGTCCTGCTGCATAGTCCGTTGCCGCTCTACCTGCGGGGTTTCCTCCTAAAAAGGAAGACGTAGCAACCGTTAGTCATAAGACTAAGTGGCTTCACATCCGCTCCCCCGGCGACTCCTCGGCACCGGGCGGAGAAAGGAACAAGGTACAATATGTATATATATATAAGCAAGTAAACAAGCAGGTGACAGTAACTATAGTGGAGTATAAGCTACGCTACACAACTAGCAGTTTTACAAATATCAATAGTAAATGACAGTAGGTATAAGCACTCAGAATAGTAACTTAACTTATAAGAGTGCCCATACAAACTTATAAGTTAAGGATCGGCTTAACAGTAAAGTAACTCATCGTATAAGAGTGCCCATACAAACTTATACGATGAGGATCTTGTGTATGCAATGAATGACATGTTATGAATGTTATGTTATGACCGACTCATGCGCACGCACATGCAAGTTGCTATGTCGACACAGACTAGAAGTTCCCACTTTTCGAGCAGGTAGCTAACCTCTCAGGCGTCGTCCGTCGTGGCCAGACGGCGACAGTGGAGCGGGCGTCTCCACTACTAGGTGGTATCACACTACCTATCCTAGGCCCCCGTACGCCTCAACGCTAAGAA
Organism: Platanthera zijinensis; assembly: GCA_039513925.1. Lineage (NCBI taxonomy): Eukaryota > Viridiplantae > Streptophyta > Magnoliopsida > Asparagales > Orchidaceae > Platanthera > Platanthera zijinensis. Next base: position 76,496,782 of record CM077086.1, read on the forward strand.
CACAACAGCGGAGCTCACATGCGTACTACGGCTCAGAAGGGGTCTTGGGTAAATGTGCACCAAGAACACAGCCCAACCTGGCCTTTGATTTCGAACCGGATGGAACCTCGGAAACGCACGAGGTGCAAGCCCAACCGTTCTCATGGCACGGAGGAGATCTCGGGTTATGGACACCAAGTATCTAACCCTACCGCCCAAGGTCTACCCATTGGCTCCCATCGGTGTGACGACTGGCGAACCCGTAGACCTGCCACATTCATTATCTCAACACCGCGACACGATGAATCGTCGCACATCACATGCCCCAAAACAACTCGCTCGATGCTACCCGTAGGGAGACTACCACTCTAAGCATCGGTTGTTAATAAACCCCTTGAGCTCGGATTACGGTTACAAAATACTCCTCACATAGTGTTCATCATATTCACGTCCCTCTATTCACTGATTTCACCTCAATACTTCGCATAATTAATATGTTCAACATCAAACTATATAAATAAATTCAATACCAATCTCAACTCTTAATTACTAGCCTTCCCATCCAATCCATTTCCCTACTATTGCATAGTTATTCCTTATTGCACGACCAAATGTGTAACCATACTAAATTATAGTAACAACAACATTATAGATATATGGGAGCAAGATAACAAATGAGTAAATCACAATCATTGCAAGAGTGCTAGCATTATAATTTAACAAGTGCAATAACATAGGGTAGTCCGATACTAAAACTGGGATTCCCGGAGCTACAGGAATCCGATCACAATGCACAACCCCTCGTTGGAAAGGTATTCGCGAGGGCTACGACTTTCGTGTTGAGTCGATCACCCAGATCTGGTCGCAACATACCAGAAATTCAACTCGAACACGTACAGGAAACAGTTTCCTGTACAGGAATTTTCCCGAACGCAGCGGACTCGAACCAGCTTTCCCGTGGCTACAGGTATTGCATGGAAACGAGCAACCACTCGTTGGAAAGGTAATTTCGAGGGCTACGACTTTCGTGTTGAGTCATTCACCCAGATTTGGCCAGAACACCTCCGAAATTGGCCACGAAGGTCGCAGCGTGCAGAAATCAGATTTCTGCACGCATCTTAAGGCGAGATGAACGGCATCCGTTCATCTTCTTCCTTGCAACGGCCTCGCATAAACTTCTCCAGAAATCACCCAACCTTATTTCTCCTTTCAAAGCCAAACCCTCAACGAAAACCCCTCTCATCTCCTCTTTGAATGATGAGAAGGTTGAGGGAGACTAAACCTAGAAAACCTAGGTATGGCTTTAGCCTAAGAACTCTCCTCCTCACATCAAGACTCTATGGAGTCGATGTCTCTCCTATCATAACTATAGATCTAGCACCAAGGGAGAGGGGAGGAAGCTCACCTCAAGTCCAGCGGTACCACCATGGCCGGCCATGAGCCTCGCACTCCTTCGCGGCGGCATTGTTTTTCCCTTGACGATGGCGGCGCTTTGATTCCTCCAAAGATGGCTCCGGCAAGCTCTTCCTCCTCCTCCAGCCAAGAACTCTCTCAGGAATTTCGGGGCAGAAGAAAGGAGAATGAATGCTAGGGTTTCCAACTTTTTCCTTTTTATACATCGCAGACACGGGTAGGCACACGGCCGTGTTCCTACCCGTGTTCAGGTGACACGGCCGTGTGGCATGCCGTGTCTAAGGCCGTGTTCCTCCCAGAACCACTTTCTGCCGGGTCAGGGTTGCGTCACACGGGTAGAGACACGGCCGTGTCCCGACCCGTGTCCTTGGCACACGGCTAGGGACACGCCCGTGTCCCAACCCGTGTCCTTGGCACACGGCTAGGGACACGCCCGTGTCCCAATGCCCGTGTACCTCTCTGACTGGAAGCCTATTTTTATGAGGCACACGGGTATGGACACGGCCGTGTCCATACCCGTGTCAGCCAGAAAGGCCATTTTGCCTTGTTTTCCTCATTTCCCGTACGTCCGCACCTGCTCCCCCACATCCCCCATTGGGCTCACCACAGCCCCCTTGACTCAAATACGCAAACAAGGGGCCTAGCGCGAATTGGGACGTTACAAATCCTATAAACAAAATAAAAGATTTCGTCCCCGAAATCAGGGTAAGGCTATGGGAGTGAAACACATAAAAAGGGAACTATGCTTTCAAATAAAATTTTTACCTGGAGTAAATAATTCCGGGTAGCGCTCTTGCATCAAATCTCTTGGCTCCCATGTGCACTCTTCCTTCCCGTGATTAGACCATAGCACCTTCACCAAGGGAACACTTTTGCGGCGCAAGGTCCTTGTCTCGTTATCAACGATCCGCACCGGCTCCAGTCGCACAGACCTATCAGACGCCACTGCACCATCCGCCGTGGGGATATACTGTTCAGGCCGCAACAAAGCCTTCCGAAGCGACGATACGTGGAACACGTCGTGAAGGTTCTCCAGCTCCGGTGGTAACTCCAATCGATAGGCCAGAGGGCCAATCCTTTCCACTACAACATAGGGCCCAACATACCTTGGGCTGAGCTTCTTGACTCCACGTACTCGTGACACTCCGTGCATCGGTCGAATCTTCAGGAACACCTTATCACCCACTTGAAACTCTACCATACGGTGCCTTGCGTTGTAATATTTCGCCTGTCGGCTTTGAGCCTCTAGCATTCGATTCCGGATCAACCTAACCACCGCGTCCGTGTCATCAATATACTCATTTCCCAATGTCTTCGGATCTTCGTCTTGCACCCAGGACAAGGGCGTTCTACACCTCCTTCCATACAAGGCTTCATGAGGTGCCATTCCAATACTAGCTTGATGACTGTTATTATAAGAGAACTCCACGAGAGGTAAGAGTCCCTCCCATGGTTCTCCTTTATCTAGCACACACAACCTCAATAGGTCCTCCAATGTTCGGATGGTTCGTTCAGATTGCCCGTCCGTTTGTGGGTGAAAGGCTGTGCTAAAGGCGAGGCGCGAGCCCAAATAAGCCTGTACAGCCCTCCATTCTCTTGAAGTAAACCGACCATCCCGGTCGGAGACGATCGTCTTGGGCACACCATGGTACCGCACAAATTGTTCCACAAAGAGACGCACTAAGACGCCCACTTGCGCCTCCTTCTTCATTGGGATAAATCGGGCTACCTTGGTCAACCGGTCAACTATCACCCACACAGAATCATTCCCCGAGCGCGAGCGAGGTAACCCGTGGACGAAGTCCATGGAGATGTCCTCAAATTTCCATTCGGGGATGGGCAACGACTGTAGCATTCCACCGGGGCTTCGACACTCTGCCTTCACCATTTGGCAGGCCACACAATGAGTAACAAAGTACTTGACATCCCTCTTCATGCCCGGCCAACACATCGTCTTTCTCAAATCGGTGTACATCTTCGCGATCCCCGGGTGCACCGAGTACTTGGAGCAATGGGCCTCCTTTAGAATATCCTCCCGAATGTTGTCACCTTCGGGGATGTAAAGCCGGCCACGAAAATGGACAAGGCCGTCTTTTAGGGAGTATTCTTCCGTATTCCCATCCTCCATTGACTTGAAAGCCGGGGTTAAAGCCGCATCCTTCTTTTGTTCCGTACGGATCCGGTCTCGTATGTTGCAAACTATACTCATCGCGGCCAAATATTCTGTATACTCTTCCGGTTGATTCTTAAAGACCAAAGTAACTTCCATCTCTTGCAGTGTTCGGATTAACTCCATCCTCATCAAGCGGGATTCCGTGTTCGCTTCCGGCGCTTTCCGGCTCAAGGCATCAGCTACGGAATTAACCTTCCCGGGGTGGTAGTTCAAGGTGAAATCATAGTCGCACAAGGACTCCAACCACCGCCACTGTCTCAAGTTTAACTCCTTTTGGGTGTGAACGTACTTCAGATTTTTGTGATCCGAGTAGATCTCGCAGTGGACGCCGTATAAATAATGCCTCCACATCTTCAAGGCGAATACCACCGCTCCCAACTCTAGATCATGCACCGGGTAGCTGGCTTCATGCTTCTTCAACTGTCTTGAAGCATAAGCGATCACATGCCCATTCTGCATCAACACAGCTCCCATCCCTTGATACGACGCATCCGTGTAGACTTGAAAGCCCTCCTTCCCAGATGGAAGAGCTAGGATGGGTGCAGTCGTCAATCTGTCTTTCAACTCCTGGAATGCAGCTTCGCACTGGGGTGTCCATTCAAACGGCACACCCTTCTTGGTCAGCGTGGTAAGGGGAAGGGCGATCTTCGAGAAGCCTTTCACGAACTTGCGATAGTACCCGGCAAGTCCAAGAAAACTTCGTATGTCGGCCGCTGACTTCAATGGCGACCACTCCTTCACGGCCCGCACCTTGGCCGGATCTACAGCTAGCCCCGCCCCACTAATCACATGGCCCAAGAACGCGACCTCTCGAAGCCAAAACTCACATTTGCTGAACTTGGCAAACAAAGTGTGCTCCTTTAGTTTCCTCAGCACTAAAGTTAGATGTTCGGCGTGTTCTGCTTCAGTCTTGGAGTAGACTAGGATATCATCGATGAACACGATGACAAAGATGTCCAAATAAGGGCCGAACACCTTGTTCATCAAGCTCATAAAGGCGGAAGGGGCGTTTGTGAGCCCAAACGGCATCACGGTGAATTCATACAAACCATATCTCGAACTGAACGCCGTCTTCTGAATGTCATCTTCTTGTATCCTCAGCTGATAATATCCCGAACGCAGATCTAACTTGGAGAACCAATACGATCCCACCAATTGATCGAATAATTCATCAATGCGCGGTAGGGGATAGGTGTTCCGCACCGTTAACCGGTTCAACTCTCGATAATCAATACATAACCGCAAGGTGCCATCCTTCTTTTTGACGAACAAAACGGGCGCTCCCCAAGGCGATGAGCTTGGGCGAACGAACCCTGCTTCCACCAATTCCTGAAGCTGAACTCTAAACTCTGCAAGTTCCTTCGGAGCCATTCGGTATGGAGCTCGCGAGACGGGCTTGGCACCCGGAATTAGCTTGATTTGGAAGTCCACTTCCCTATGCGGGGGTAGTCCTGGCAATTTCTCGGGAAATACCTCGGGAAATTCTCGCACCACCCGCACATCCTTGACCTCTAATGTCAATTTCTTCAACTCGAAGCAAATTACATAGACCTCGTCCCCTTCCATATGAGATTTCATAACTTGGATTGAAGACAATAATTTACGGGGTGCGAATTTAATACCTTGGAAGATGACTTCCGAGTCTCCATGCCTCAACATAACTTGCTTCTCCGCACAATTGATCCTGGCGTGGTGCCAGTCCAACCACCTCATGCCCAGGATGAGATCGAACTCCGGGATTCTTAACACTGTTGCCGGAGTTTCAAAGAACTTTCCTCCAATAAGGGTGTCGAAGTCGCAACTTGCTGACGACGTCATCTCAGAGCCGTCCGGAAGGCGCACCCTTTGAGTAATGCCCGTGAAGTGTTGCACTCCCTCCAAGTCCTTCACGAAGTCCTCCGAAATGAACGAGTGAGACGCACCCGTGTCAAATAACGTATAGGCGGGCTTCCCGCTAACCATGACAGTGCCTAGGTTCCAAAAAGGTAATCACCGTTCAAAATTGCGCGTAACATTTGTATCGTAAATCTAACAAGTCATATAATATTAATAAATTTGCACGTACCGGTGATGACTTCCTGCGGATTTCTCTCCTGAGTCATATCCAATGCGAATACATGCTCCCGTGTATGTCCTTGATTTCTCCCTGGTGGTCCTCTTCCTCGGCCACGTATGTGCCCTCGTCCCCGTGGAGCTACTGGAGGGGGAGCAATAGGGGCACCACCGATCAGTCGCGGGCAAACTCGTCGGACATGCCCCGGTTGATTGCACTCAAAACATATCATCTCACGTCGGCCCCCAGGTTGTTGATAATATTGCTGCTGCGGTGGTGGTGGTAAAGGTAGTGGTTGCGGAGTTGGGTACTCCACCCGATAGTTCCGGTTGACCCACCGACCGCCTCTGTAGTTTCCCCTTCCTCTGCCATGATCATTCCGCCTTCTATTACTAGGGCCGACTTCAATTACACCTTCCGCAGGTCTCTTGCCACATCCCATGTGGTCCGCCTCCAGTCTCTTTGCCATGTCAATGATTTCTGCCAGGCTTCCATCGGCTATAAACAAAAGGGCCTGCCTCAGGGGGTCCCTTAACCCTTTGTAGAAGCGCTTCGCATAGCCTCTATCGTCCAACTCATAGGAATCGGCAAACCTAGCGAGGTGTTGGAACTCCCTCTGGTACTCCGTTACCGAATTCGATCCCTGCTTCAGCTGCAGAAATTTTTCTTCAAGTCCATCCCGAGCAGAAGAAGGGATGAAGTGCTCCAGAAAAGCCTCGGTGAACTCGTTCCAACCGATGTCCGTGTACAACCGCCCTTGGAAGATGGAGCCCATGAGGGACTTCCACCACCTTTTGGCGTGCAGTTCTAGCAGCGTCACTACCAATGTCACCGCCATGCTGTTCGGACATCTTATGCCAGCCATCAATTCCTGCACGGTATCAAGCCATTCCTCGGTGCGCACCGGCGATTCTGTCCCAAGATAGGCAGGAGGGGACAGGGCACGGAAGGTGCTCAACCAGTTGGAGCTTGGCGCTTGTTGTTGCACCGGAGCTTGCTGGGCTTTAAATGCATCCAATATGGCTGACAGCGTTTGTCCCAGTTCCGACTGCTGGAATTGTGAAGGGACGGAAGGGGTAGGAGTGCCCCCCACCGGCTCCACCTGCGCTGGGACCTATACGCAAGGTACAAACTAGGGTCAGGTTGGCTAAAACTAATGTCAAATTTGGACAACTTAGTGTGAATTACATATGGGCACACCACTGCTTCCGCTAAGTCGGTTTGTCCCCAAACCGACTAATCGAACGGGAGTGGCCCATTGTTACCTGACTGCTGTAGGTGAAGATCGGCTTAGTCTGATACCATTTGTAAGACCCCCCTCCCGGAACACAACACACGGCACGAGGGGAGTCTTATGCCCGAAATAGCCGCCTTGCGGTAGCACTAACGCACGGGTTAGCCTTTACCACAAGACGCCTATTCCGCCGGCTACAATCCATATCACAACAATTATGCCAACCCAACCATAACAGAAAAGTAAAACTAAAAGCAGTTCAGTTCACAGCTAAGTTAAAGTCCAAAAGTAGCGGAAGATATCAAGCACAACAGGCTTGTACAAATAAACAAGAGTCTAGAAATGTTTTGCCAAACGGCTACATGAAAACACTCACTACTGTCACTGACGGTGCCGATGGCACCACCACCTCAGGTCCTATCATCCGGGCCTGGCTGTCCTGCTGCATAGTCCGTTGCCGCTCTACCTGCGGGGTTTCCTCCTAAAAAGGAAGACGTAGCAACCGTTAGTCATAAGACTAAGTGGCTTCACATCCGCTCCCCCGGCGACTCCTCGGCACCGGGCGGAGAAAGGAACAAGGTACAATATGTATATATATATAAGCAAGTAAACAAGCAGGTGACAGTAACTATAGTGGAGTATAAGCTACGCTACACAACTAGCAGTTTTACAAATATCAATAGTAAATGACAGTAGGTATAAGCACTCAGAATAGTAACTTAACTTATAAGAGTGCCCATACAAACTTATAAGTTAAGGATCGGCTTAACAGTAAAGTAACTCATCGTATAAGAGTGCCCATACAAACTTATACGATGAGGATCTTGTGTATGCAATGAATGACATGTTATGAATGTTATGTTATGACCGACTCATGCGCACGCACATGCAAGTTGCTATGTCGACACAGACTAGAAGTTCCCACTTTTCGAGCAGGTAGCTAACCTCTCAGGCGTCGTCCGTCGTGGCCAGACGGCGACAGTGGAGCGGGCGTCTCCACTACTAGGTGGTATCACACTACCTATCCTAGGCCACCGTACGCCTCAACGCTAAGAACACAACAGCGGAGCTCACATGCGTACTACGGCTCAGAAGGGGTCTTGGGTAAATGTGCACCAAGAACACAGCCCAACCTGGCCTTTGATTTCGAACCGGATGGAACCTCGGAAACGCACGAGGTGCAAGCCCAACCGTTCTCATGGCACGGAGGAGATCTCGGGTTATGGACACCAAGTATCTAACCCTACCGCCCAAGGTCTACCCATTGGCTCCCATCGGTGTGACGACTGGCGAACCCGTAGACCTGCCACATTCATTATCTCAACACCGCGACACGATGAATCGTCGCACATCACATGCCCCAAAACAACTCGCTCGATGCTACCCGTAGGGAGACTACCACTCTAAGCATCGGTTGTTAATAAACCCCTTGAGCTCGGATTACGGTTACAAAATACTCCTCATATAGTGTTCATCATATTCACGTCCCTCTATTCACTGATTTCACCTCAATACTTCGCATAATTAATATGTTCAACATCAAACTATATAAATAAATTCAATACCAATCTCAACTCTTAATTACTAGCCTTCCCATCCAATCCATTTCCCTACTATTGCATAGTTATTCCTTATTGCACGACCAAATGTGTAACCATACTAAATTATAGTAACAACAACATTATAGATATATGGGAGCAAGATAACAAATGAGTAAATCACAATCATTGCAAGAGTGCTAGCATTATAATTTAACAAGTGCAATAACATAGGGTAGTCCGATACTAAAACTGGGATTCCCGGAGCTACAGGAATCCGATCACAATGCACAACCCCTCGTTGGAAAGGTATTCGCGAGGGCTACGACTTTCGTGTTGAGTCGATCACCCAGATCTGGTCGCAACATACCAGAAATTCAACTCGAACACGTACAGGAAACAGTTTCCTGTACAGGAATTTTCCCGAACGCAGCGGACTCGAACCAGCTTTCCCGTGGCTACAGGTATCGCATGGAAACGAGCAACCACTCGTTGGAAAGGTAATTTCGAGGGCTACGACTTTCGTGTTGAGTCGTTCACCCAGATTTGGCCAGAACACCTCCGAAATTGGCCACGAAGGTCGCAGCGTGCAGAAATCAGATTTCTGCACGCATCTTAAGGCGAGATGAACGGCATCCGTTCATCTTCTTCCTTGCAACGGCCTCGCATAAACTTCTCCAGAAATCACCCAACCTTATTTCTCCTTTCAAAGCCAAACCCTCAACGAAAACCCCTCTCATCTCCTCTTTGAATGATGAGAAGGTTGAGGGAGACTAAACCTAGAAAACCTAGGTATGGCTTTAGCCTAAGAACTCTCCTCCTCACATCAAGACTCTATGGAGTCGATGTCTCTCCTATCATAACTATAGATCTAGCACCAAGGGAGAGGGGAGGAAGCTCACCTCAAGTCCAGCGGTACCACCATGGCCGGCCATGAGCCTCGCACTCCTTCGCGGCGGCATTGTTTTTCCCTTGACGATGGCGGCGCTTTGATTCCTCCAAAGATGGCTCCGGTAAGCTCTTCCTCCTCCTCCAGCCAAGAACTCTCTCAGGAATTTCGGGGCAGAAGAAAGGAGAATGAATGCTAGGGTTTCCAACTTTTTCCTTTTTATACATCGCAGACACGGGTAGGCATACGGCCGTGTTCCTACCCGTGTTCAGGTGACACGGCCGTGTGGCATGCCGTGTCTAAGGCCGTGTTCCTCCCAGAACCACTTTCTGCCGGGTCAGGGTTGCGGCACACGGGTAGAGACACGGCCGTGTCCCGACCCGTGTCCTTGGCACACGGCTAGGGACACGCCCGTGTCCCAACCCGTGTCCTTGGCACACGGCTAGGGACACGCCCGTGTCCCAATGCCCGTGTACCTCTCTGACTGGAAGCCTATTTTTATGAGGCACACGGGTATGGAAACGGCCGTGTCCATACCCGTGTCAGCCAGAAAGGCCATTTTGCCTTGTTTTCCTCATTTCCCGTACGTCCGCACCTGCTCCCCCACATCCCCCATTGGGCTCACCACAGCCCCCTTGACTCAAATACGCAAACAAGGGGCCTAGCGCGAATTGGGACGTTACATGTCATCATCTGGGAGAAGGTGCTGGGGGCATTGGATAACCCGAAGGGCATCACAAGCCACTCATATAATCCATCCTTAGATTTAAACGCAGTCTTCTACTCATCTCCCTCACGAATCCTAATCTGGTGATACCCACTCCGTAAATCAAACTTCGAAAAGATGGTGGCGCCAGATAAGACATCTAAGAGGTCATCTAATCGTGGGATAGGGAACCTATACTTGATGGTAATCTTGTTGATAGAATGGCAATCAACGCACATCCGCCATGTTCCATCCTTCTTGGTGGCAAGCAGGGCTGGAACGACACATGGACTCATACTAGTCCAAATGAACCCCTTCTTTACCAAATCCTCAATCTGGGTCAGTAGTTCCTTATGGGCAGCGGGATGGAGTCTATAATGGGGCTTGTTTGGTAGGGACGGACCGGGGATAAGATCTATCGCATGCTGTATATCCCGAAGATGTGGTAACGACGAGGGTAGCTCATCCGGGTAAACATCCTAATATTCTTCTAACAATACCGTAGTCCCCTAGGTAAATCACCCATCACTCCCAAATCAGTCCTCGTACTCAAAAGTACGAGTGCATACATCACTCAATCAAGAAATAGATCCTTCACAAAATCTTTTCTACCCACTAGACTCAGCGCCTTCCTCTCAACTAGAACAGTGGTGTCCTTAATCGACCCTACTGTCTCCTTTGGAGCAGTCAGACTCAACGTAATGAACTTGCCATTAAATTTAAATTCGTACGTATTGGCTATCCCAAAGTGTGTCACATCGCGGTCGTAAAGCCAAGGGCAGCCTAACAATACGTGACAAGCGTCCATAGGGAGGACATCACACCACACCTCATCTGTATAGGACTTGACTAAGAGGGACACTAAGCAATACTTGGTGACCGGAATAGTAACCTTGTTGATCCAAGATACATGAAATGGAGTCTGGTGGGGCTGTGTGGTCAGGGACATACGTGTAATGGCATTTTTGGATATGACATTCACATAACAGCCACTATCAATGATCAACTTATAGAACTTCTCACCACTCAAGGAAAATATATTTGTTCTCTTCCAGACATCTAGCGGGCAAGGGGTGGTCAAGATACAATGCATCACCATAAGGCAGGAGTTATCCTCCAAATCACTAGGGACTCCATCTGGATCACTTTCTTTAGTGGCCTCGTAAAGTTGATTAGCGGGGTCGGTAGCTAAATATAATAGGGCTATGGCCTTAGTCTTAGTTGGGCATTCAAAGGATTAGTGGCTCTGGACACCGCAAGCATAATACGTAGTATTGGACTTACTAACCTTTCCTATGGGGATACGCTCACTAGCAGGATTCCTAGCATTCCTAGCCGTGATAACTACCGATTTAGACTCGTTGGACCGAAACTTCCTTTTGTCCTGATATATTGAGGAGGATGCCCCAGGTGTGACTTTCCCTTTGCATTGGAATAACGGGAGTGAGCCTTAGAGGCTAAATGTTTTTCAATGATGAGGGAAACATTGAAAGTTGTGTTCAAATCCGTATGTCCAAAGCGTAGGAGTTTCCATTGGATATCAGAAGATAGTCCCTTATAAAATCTCGATAAGGTGACCTCGGGGTTCTCCCTAAGATCACAATGCACCATACGGTCCTTCAACTCTCCCATATATTCAGCTACCGAATTTGAGCCCTGCCGCAGGATGGCAAGCTCATCAAACATCTGTGTGCGATGGTATGCGGGAACGTACTGATCGGTCAATAGGTTCTTCTTTACGGCCCATCCAAAAAGTGTGACCCCATTCCCGGTTCCTAGCCTACGCTCCTCGTTCAACCAATAAGTTTTAGCATGACTAGTTAACTTCATCCTTGCAACCTGGAACTTTTGCTGGTCTGTAAGAGTGTGCTACTCGAAGTAGCACTCAATATCCATTACCTAAGTAAGGAAGATCTGGGGATCTCCCAAGCCATCATAAGTGGGGGCGTCGATCTTAATGGCTCGAGTAAGATTGAAGTCACGCTCGGGGAGATGTTCTCGAGGAGGCACTTGGGGAGAGTGTCCATCTGAATCCGAATCATGGGCCGGTTGGTGTTGGTTGGGCTGCCCAATATTATCGGGTGGCGGTGGCGGCCCTTGGTTTGGTAGATGAGGACCTCCTTGATTTAGAAGGATTTGTGCTAACATGGTCCTAAGCTTGATCATATCGTTATGTAATCCCTCTATGGCCTCAGGGTTGGGAACCCCGTGTTCATTTGCAGCCATCCTAGACGACAAAGGTGTAATGTACTCCGTTCCTAGTTTAGTGCGCATACAGGTTTATAAAATATTTTGGAAAGATGATTTTTCCTAAGGCTGTACCTATACTGAAAAACAAAATATTTTTAGAGTTTCCCGAAGTGATTAATATGTCGAGCGTGCAGGAATTTTTTCTTTTAATTTTTCGCTGAAAAATAAACATTTTAAAGCGCTATTGGCAGACAAGAATTTTTTTTTTATTGTGCGTGCTGAAAAAACTGAAGCGAGGACGTGTCAACTAAGAAGTTGCGACAACCGCCTCTGATACCAAATTGACGTAGCGAGTGTCCGACATTCGGAGAGCGACACAAACACAAAGTAGACCTACCATGCCCAACACGCCTTAATTCTACCGCACCTACACAAGCATCTATCGTCTCGTTACGGTCGGCTCAATCGCAGCACATAAAACCACAAGGAGGAGAGATCGAATCTAAAATGATAATAAAAAAAATTCGGATTATTCCCAAAATTAATCTAAAGGTTGCCACTCCTTTTTGAGAGTAAAATCTAGGTTATAGGCCAACATCCACACAAGCAAATAGGATCTACCCGATCCGGATTATATAAGTTTGTCAACAATTAAATCAATTTCAGAAATGGCAAGCGATGGTATTTAAAATCACGGAAAACAACGGATGTTCATCCTCCACAAAATACGAAGCAAGAAAACACAAGGATGAGGGAAGAGATGTTACCCAACCCGTTTTCATGAACACACTAGATAAGGTGGGAGAATCACTCTCTCCACGGATCCACCGGCGTTGCACCGAATGGGGCTGCAACCTTCTTCCTTGGAGTCGCACTGAAGGAAGCCACGCCGGGGTCGCACCGAAGTAGGGTGGAGGGAGTAAGGGGGGCCGACGGCTTCACACCACAGACGACGGCTAGGGAGAATCCCCTTGGCCGAAACTCTCAAAGAGGGTTAGGTTTTTTTTTGTTCTCTTCTTCTCATTCTCATAAAAGGGGGCTCCATATATAGGAGTTACAAAAACACATGTAACCATCCAAGATGGAGATGAAATCTCATCCATCCGGGCGGCTAAACACACACCAAATGTTTTGTTAAATGCAGGAAATAAATGCTACAAAGTCCCTAAATGAATATAAAATTATTAACAAAGCTTGGAATAATTTTATATTCTCACATATAAAATAAAAGTAATTAGAGCATGATATTTTAATTAAAATAGTCTTCAAATGGGCTTAGCACGCCGCGTGCGGAGGTTGTAGCGTTGTCTTCCGTTAGCGTCGTCATGGCTCCGAAGGTCTTTATGTTGTAGCGCCTCGACAACTGGATCATCATCAAGTAGAGGTAGCCGGGAGGCGACATCATATGCCCCCCTCCCCCTTACTCAGGAGGTTACCCGTTCTTATGCCCAGAACCGCCACCTTACGGTGACACTTAGCATATACGGCTAGTCGACACCGCAAGACGCCGATCCTGCCGGCTTGTACGATCATTTACCCTTAGGTCAAGTGAGAATCAAAGTACATCGAGCAGTTATAAAAACTAGAAAGTCCACAAGTCACATCAATATCATCACATATATAGATGAAAAGTACAACAATCCACAATGAGTAAAAAAAGAGAGTTAGGGCTTATGCCCGGTACATGCCAAAATGGAATCAAATCTCTCTCTCACACAGAACAACACTATGCAGAAGTGGTAACTGAAACACTCGTCATCACCTGACGCTGAGCTGCGGTAGTAGTACGTGGTATCTGCTCCTCAGGTCTTGCCACCCCGTCTTACTTATCGTACTGGTGCTCCAGCTCCTCGAGATCATAAAATGATACAGTCATATCCGACCGTTAGTCATAAAGACTAAGAAATTTTGTCCTCGCCTCACCCCCGCGACTCCTAGACACTGAGCGATAGGATGAAAGCAGAGGTCAACAAAGTAGTATTAAAATGGAAGCAGGTGACAGTGGATCTATTCTATCGTTGATATATTTTTAACAGTTATGTCATTACATTAACAGTTTTATATATATATCACAAGTAATGTAAGTAAAGCAATACTAAAAGAAGTGTTATAAGTAAAGTAATGTCAAGTAATGTACTGAGCAGAAATATAAACTATAAACCATTAGACAATCATTACAGGAGTACCTTAACTTATATGAATGCCATAAAAACTTATAAGTTGAGGATTCAGGAATATAACTTATCATATAAAAGAGCCTATACTAATTTATATGATAAGGATCTGCGGTACGTATGACCTAAGTATGTATGTACGCTATGATGTGTTATGCGGGTTATGATTCATACAAGTGAAACTCACACACATGACTCTGTGATCACAGACCTTTAGTTCCCTCTTTTTGGAGTTAGCTTAACTCTCGGGTACCACCATTGTGGCTACGGTAGCAGCGGAGCAGGCGTCTCCCCATCCTAGGCGGGTATACACACTACCAGGCCTAGACCCTTCTTAACCCTCCGTACACGTCCTAGGTGCACATTCAAGAGTATTTGCGTACTAATTTGCTGGTAAATCCACCATTCTTTTTGGTTGAGTATGCGTTTTCGGGGATTGTCCTCCAGACCGTATTGTAAAACAGCCCACTAGCCGCTCAAACCCTCACACCTCGCTAGAGTCACCGTACTGCCATCGGTGTGACAACAAGCTACTGCATGACCCAACACTAATATGTTCTATGCACATGCAAATTATTTCCAACCCGAGCCTCCAGCTCGTAGGACCAACCTGTCCTGAAGTAACCACCCGAGCCTTCAGCTCGCAGGACTAAACCCGTCATGTATCCAAACATCCGAGCATCCAGCTCGTAGGATAAATCAAGTCCTGTATCAAAATATCCAAGCCTCCAGCTCGCAGGACTAAACTTGTCCTGTATCCTCCAACCATATACATTTGAGTTTGTAACGTCGTTCCCTTAACATATTAGACTACTCTTGTCTAATTCCTATTATACATAGTAGTTTAGGGTTAATCCTTGGACTGTCTAGGGAATACCAGGTGACGGGATCTCGGGGGCACTAGGAACTATGATGGGCTGCAACCCAAAGCTCCCTTTCTTAAGGAAACATACTTTTTTATTAATGTCTACCCATTATTAATACCCAAATCTCGTTATTACTCTTGAGTAAACCTAATGACTTATGGTGCTGATTGGGAGAGCGACGATCTTTCGCCGGGCCCCGTTACAGTTATTCTCCTTGTGGCTTGCACTCTATCACTCGTTACTATGTAGTGACATACTTGTGACACCAAGTGGGGTTTAAACTTACCAATACATCTCTCAATCCAACCACCTATCATTTCCATGTGGGTCTGATGCCGGCGGTGCCTGGCTCTCGATTCATACGATGCAAGGTGGAGGCAAGTGCACCTGTCGCAAGTAGTACAGGATATTACGGTGGGGAATATCGAGGTCGTATATTTCTCGGGGCCGGTTGACTATTTCTAGTCCTTCCGGAGGGACTATTATTTTACCGAAAATAACTTGTCGGGTTTTAGATAACTAAAGCGGTTATAAAAGAGAGTTGTAAAAAAGACTTGAAAAATTTGATGAAGGCTTAACGCTCGACATCGAATCAGATCGAAACTAAAGTGACTCTTAATAATTATAGATCTTAGTTCTCAAATTATTTAAAGGCAACTTGGTTGTGGAGGTTCCACAGACATGAGCTCACCTATCACTAGGAATATCGCTCACCTGAACACTAAGACTATTCGACCAAACTCTCGTCCAACGAAGGATTTCTCTTAATGCCCGCATTACATGAAGAACCCCACTATTGGGTGGGAAACGCAATACGGTAGAATTACGCTTCTCCTCTCTCGAGGGTATGTATGCAAATCTTTTTATGTAAGGGTGATCACTACATACGCACGGCCTCTCCGCTAGCTAGCGTATGGATAACAGAAATAGAGCCCACACATCGATATGTGGTTCTACCCGTCATATACCCGGGGCAAACCTTAAGTCCTTTAATTAAAGTGAGAAAAATATCCTTTAATTATTTAGAGTGATTTTATATGTCCCAATGCTCTTCGATCCTGAGGGCTAAGAACGATTAGCCACTCATCGGTATGGGGATGTCTTATGAGTTTGATGAGGTGTGAGTTCAAAACTAAGCGCTAAATTGTTATAAAAAGAGGACATAAAAATAACGTAATGTTAGGAACAAAAAGCTAAAAACTTTAATTGCTAAACAAAGAACTCACGTGCACATCGAACCCATAATTAAAAAAAAGCTAAGTTACACAAAAGGAAAAAATAATTGAAATTACAAGTCCTGCTAAAATGAGTAGGCAAGAAAATGCAAGTCCTACTCAAACGTGTATGCAGGAAATGACAAGTCCTACTCAAACAAGTAGGCAGGAAATTGCAAGTCCTACTCAAACGAGTAGGCGGGAAATGAAAGCGATAGATTACAAGTCCTACTCAAACGAGTAGCCGGGAAATGAAAGCAGCAAAAGCTATCTCATACACACACACACTTTACATAAAATTAAGAAAGCAATAAAGAAAGCATGAAAAGAAAGCATTAAAAATTATCTCATACACTCACACACTCTACATAAAATTTGAAAGAAAAAAATGAAACTTATTCTCATACACTCACACACATAACAAAAAGAGAAAATCAGAGTGAGCGAAAATTTAAAACAATTATATTTCTACTCCTAGAACTTGCAAAAAAAAAAAAATTAAAGGAGCTAAAGGGTTTTGAAAATTAAAGTAAAAAACAAAGTGCTACAAAAATTAAAACGATTAGATTTTTATTCTTATAATTTCATAAAAATGAAATTAAAGTACTAAAAAGCTTAACCTAAACCTAAACAAAGAGAGAAGAAAATAAAAGCTATTATAACAATAATAACTATAATAGAAAACCTAGAACAAAAACTAAGTAAAACAGAACTATGAAAACATTAAAATATAAAACTAAACTCATACACCAAAACACACGTTTTAAAGAGAAAGATAGAGAAAAATAAAGGATAAAAAGAGAATAAATGTGGGGCACTCATATGCATTCCAAGATAACATGAGGAGAGAAAAAAAACTAACATATTTTATTAAGGATAAAAAGTTGATTACAAATCTAAAACAAACATAAAAGAGAGGGGGAGAAAATTCTCCTTACATGGCAAGAAGTGCACCCAAGCAGCCCACAAACAATAAAATTGGCCCAAAATTTTGAACCCTTGGTTATTACAAAAAATTCAATCTATAAGCAAAATTTCAGGGGCGACATGCCTTGGTCACAGGCGTGACAGGTGGGGTATCATGCTGGTGTGTTGGAGAAGTCAAAATCCTGGTGACTTGTCGAATTCTGGAAGCTTCAAGAACGGGACACATGTCTGTCACGGGCATGACAGAATTGGCACGGGCGTGTCAACAATGTATGACTGGTGAAGGCGTCGAGTGTTGAGTGTAGGTTGGTGAACGTAGAGCGACGATCGACGAATGTCAAACGGGATTGACACGGGCGTGTCGCAAAGGTCACAGGCGTGTTCACGGCGTTGAGGTTCGAGTCTACTGGAGGCGTTGAGTGGTTGGAAATGGGCATGTCTGACTGGACATGGGCGTGATTTATGACGTTGAGTGGTTGCTGGAAGCGTCGAGCATTGAGTGGCGATTGACGAACGTCGAGTGGCGATCGACGAACGTCGAATGGCGATCGACGAATATCGAATAGGATTGCCACGGGTGTGTCGAACGAGACACAAGCGTGACATCTTCTTTTCTTTGCAGGCAACACTTTTTCACTGGGATTAAAGTAACACGACCATGTCATGGGCGTGACCAATTTGACACTGACGTGTACTTTGAAATTTTGACATTTCTGCAAAATATTGGAAAATTAAATAAACTTAAGTTAGAAGAGTATTTATAAAAAAGGAACAATTTATTGGAGAAAAAAAAACTACAAAATAACTTAAAACTACTTATATAAAGTACTGAAAAATATGAATATTTACAACTTATCAAATACCAACATACTTAAGCTTTTGTTATTACAGAGCAAAAATTGGAGATGAACTTATAAGGAATAAAAAAAATCCTAAATTTAGCTACCGTTTAAATTAATTAAAAGAGAAATCTAAATAAACACCCGGGGTATAAGAGTTAAGTCCTAATTCATGAAAATGTTTAAGTATAGGAAAAGTTTTGTCCAAAAAGACTTCTTAAAGTAACCAAATAGCAAGCATAAATTGTAATCGTTAGCTAACAAAAATAGATTGGAATTTTAGGAACTTTAGCTTATAGGAGTTTTAAAGGAAATAATGCAATTAAAAATTACGCTCTCAAAAAGATTTTAAATTAATTCTAGAATCATTGAAATTGGCTAAAGGGATTGTTTTGGTTTATTAAGAGGGTTTGTGTTTAGAGGTGAGGTAATTTTTTTCAAACCTTAAATGATTTTTTTTTATATGTGGATGTTTTAGGAAAATGAAATCTTATTTTCCTAATATATATATATTTTTATTTTTTTAATAAATTCATTTAACCCAATGTATATGTATAGGAGTAATGAATTTTATCATCTTACTCCGTAACTTATAATCTTTTAAAATATTGGATGCCTATGTTTACAGAACGAAATCTTATTCCCATTGACATAGGTTCTTATAAGGATATAAATTTTATCATGCCAAGTAAAACATGATAAATTCGGGCAGATAGGGTTTATTTTTTTTCAAGATGAAAACAAGTTTTTAATAAAAAAATTTGAGAGGAACTTTGATAAATTGAATGTTCCTGTATTTCAAGAAGCTTGAAGTAAACATAATTAAAGTCTAAGATTGTTTTTTCTAACATAATACACGTGCCTCTATTTTAGATAAATTAGAAGTAGTGTCTAAAACAAGTACCCTATCTTAAGAAAAAAACATATGATATTCTTTAAAACTTAACCCCGGATATTTAAATCCATCAATCTCCAATTAATAAATGAACAATAAACAAAGAATTAATGAAATTAGCTTATACAAAAACTCGCAAATATATTTATGGAGAGCAAAAAGGGTTAACAATGGAATATTTGATTTTTTTGTTTTATAATTTTTTTTTTATTTTTAAAGTCATTATCTTTTTTTTGTGTGTTTTTAATTTATTATCTTTTGTTTTTATTTTTGGAGTTATTATCTTTTTGGTGTTTTGTGTTTATTTCTGTAATATATACATACTAAAAATGCAAATATATATATATATATTTGAAATATTTTATGTTTGTTTTCTATTTTTTTTATGATTTTAAGCAAATATTTACAAGAGAGCAAAAATAGAAAAGTTATTTACAAAGAGTAGGAATAAAGGAAGAAGGGAAAGAGAAAAGGATATTTATAAAGATATTTATAGAAAAATATTTATAGAAAAATATTTACACAAAATATTTACAAAGTAAATCTAAATTTTTTTTTTGAATTTTTGTTTTGTAATTTTTGATGATAAAACAAAAAATGTTTTTGGAGTTTTCATTTTATAAATTTTTTATTTAGTTTTGTTTTGTTTTTATATTTTTAAATTTTTTAAGTGCTGAAAATGGAATTGCAGAAAGAAAAGCACGAAAACGACCCCCATACTTAATTCCAACATTATCCTCATTGTTGCAATATAAGTATATGGAATAAAAAGGAAATGAAATGCAATATGTACAAAAATAAAAAGGGAGGGTAGAAACTTCCCTAGAACGTGTTCGGGGAGGCCCATTCAAAAACCCTGCATTATTAGAAAGAGTAGCAAACAAAATAAGGAAAGAGCGAAAAAGGTAAACGTGGGGTGCCTCCCAGGAGCGCTTTGTTTATAGTTGTGTAGCTTGACTATTTTGGAGGGGTTATAATGTCAAGGAGGGTTATGGTTTTGTTAACACCGATCACTGGATCGCCCACTATGTATAAATTTAACTGATGACTTTTTACTTTAAACGAACCTCTTTCCGGGTGGGAGACGGGTACGATCCCATATGGCCAAACCTCTTCAACTTTGAAGGGGTTGGACCAACGTGATTTTAGTTTACCCAGAAAAGTCTAAGACGTGAATTATAAAGAAGGACAAGATTGCCCGGAGAAAAAAAATTTTGGGTTTGATTTTTCGATGGTGATAGAACTTAGAACGCTCCTTATAGAACTAATTGCTCTCGTAAGCATTTGCATGCCATTCATCGAGCTCGTTTAGTTGCAGTTTTCAATTTTGAGCGGCTAAGTTAGCGTCGAGGTTTACGAGTTTTAAAGCTCAAAGAGCGCAATGCTGTAGTTCTACAGGGAGATGGCACGCTTTGCCATAGACTAATCGAAACGGCATACAACCAATTGCGGTTTTGTATGCCGTACGATACGACCACAACACTTCTTCGAGTTTGACGGACCAATCTTTCCTATTAAGAGAAACCATTTTTTCTGATATACGCTTAATCTCTCGATTTACTACCTCGACTTGGCCACTTGTTTGCGGGTGGTAGGGGTGGCAAGTTTGTGTGTGACTCTGTATTTAGCTAACGTCTTAGCCATTTAGGCATTACAGAAATGCATTCCCCTTTCGCTCACAATAGCCCAAGGCGTGCCGAAGCGAGAAAATAATTTTATAAGAAAGGTAACGACGACTTGCACATCATTGGTGGGGAGATCTTGCACTTCTGCCAACCTTAATACATAGTCAACTGCCACTAAAATATAAATATTTTTAAAAGACGGAGGTTGGGGGCTGACAAAATCGATGCCCCATAAATCGAAGACTTCGCACTCTAAAAATCAATTTTTGGGCATCTCGTCGCGACGAGAGATGTTACCTGACCGCTGCAAGCTATCACAAGAGCGCACAAAATTGTGAGCTGTTGGGTATTGTATCCACAATGTACCTGATTTGAAGAAGCCCCTGAACAAGCTAAGTTGAATTGACAATGTATTTCATGATTTTCTATCAAGTTGTGCTTGCAGCTATTCCATGCTAAGTACACACCAATGTCAAGGTACAGTGGGTCAATATACACGGGTCTGCGCAACGTAATCCCTCGTTGAGTAGATCAGTGTGTTGACTCATGTGTGCTCTCTCTATTGGAGTGTAATTATTTTCAAGTACAGGGTCAAGATAGATCAAGAGCAGAAGAGGAGCAAAGATGGGTCAAAGACCAAAGACCAAGTTCATAGGAAGGAAGAGAAAAAGCGTCCAAGTAAAAATCGACGGGAATCACTAGGTGATTCTCGTCGATTCGACGGGAATCATTAGTGATTCTCGCCGAATCGTCGAGAATCAGTCTGTGATTCCCGCCTACTTCATCAAGCTGACTATTTCCTTACAAGAATTCTGCCAAGGCAGAATCGACGGGAATCACCAAGTGATTCTCGCAGACTTCGACGGGAATTGTTCTGATTCCCGCCGATTCGACAAGAATCAGGTTGCATTCCCGCCGATTCCCTCAGGCTGACTAGTTTTACAACTGGAAATCAGTTAAGGTAGAATCGATGGGAATCGTGAGTGATTCCCGCCGACTTCGATGGGAATCACTAACGATTCTCACCGAATTTGCCTTAGGCAATTTTTGCCTGTTCGCTGGACCGTTTCAAGAAGCCGTGCGTTGTTTCGGCCGGGGCTAGGGTTTTTCCTTGTGGGCCCCACAACAGTCATTAGGGTTGGCTCGGGTATATATACATGCTTATTTCGAACATCTACAGTAGCGATTCACGGAAAATCAAAAGCAGCCGTGCATGACCTAGCCGATCGCGGAACTCCACCGCTCGCCGTCGCCGCTCGCAAGTTAGTCGCCGCCGCAGATCTTAGATCCTCTTTGATCTTCCGAAGACAGAACCGAGGCTAGTATAGCGTCTCACGCTTCTCTCTCGAGATCCCTTATCTCTTGATTTGTTGAACGAGGTTAGTTCTTCATTCCGAATCGCTTGAGACGACTGATCCGATTGAGATCGTTGGTAGACCTTGCTTGCTTCATCAAGAAGTTTGGATCTATAAAGCATCGCCGCCGCAATCACTTGCCACCGCCGATCTTGGAAAGATCCTCTCCAAGAGAGTACTCCGGTCATGGACTCTTCGTCTTTATCAAGAACGCTTCAACGAATGAAGAGGGACATCGGATTCTCCATAAGTGTAGTTTGTATTTCTTGTACATTCTAATTTAGTTTTGTTGTAAAGGAATATTGATTTCTAGTTGTAAGGGTTGGGTGTAACCCGTGGTGGAGGAGTAGTGACTCCTTCGGTTGGAAGGGTGCCTTCCGTAGTATGAGGATTGGATTTCAATCCGTTTGGTGAAGTGACTGAGTCGTCCCTTGGTGGGAGATAGGTCAAAGGGGGAGAGTGGACGTACCCAAATCGGGGAACCACTATAATTGATTGTGTGCTTTTCTGTGCTGTGTTTGTTTAATTGTGCAGGTTATTTAAATTCCGCAAAAGACTACAATTCACCTATCCCCCCTAGGTGGAATTAGTTGACACTAAAGACTTTCAAGTGGTATCAGAGGGAGGTTACTTGTCAATAAGGTTTACACCTTGAGTAAGATCTCGTGTCTAGTGTCAAGAAGAAAGAAGATCTCAGAAATGGACGGACTCAAGTATTCAGGAAAGATCCCAGTGTGCACCAAGCTGAACTTTCCCATCTGGAAGGAAAGGATCAGGTTCTACATGGAAGCAGTCGACCCTCGACTCTTCATGGTAGTGGAGGAGGGCCCTTATATCCCTACTAAGGCCTCCACCATTGATTCGACAAAGATGGTGCCCAAGAAGCTCTCCTAAATGGATAAGGATGAGATGGTGCTTGTAGGACTCGACAAGAAGGCTCAAAACATCTTAGTAAGCACCGTTGATGATTCCATGATGCAGAATTTCTGCAACTGCAGGACTGCCAAGGACATATGGCACTTCCTGATCATTCTGATGGAAGGCACAGATGAAGTATGGGATGATCGAAGATCCCTTCTAAACCAAAAGTATGAGGCCTTCAGGTAAGGTCCAAAGGAAGAAATCGGAGTGACATTCGAGAACTTCCTGAAGATCGTCAATGCCCTGAAGGGTTATGGCAGAGTGTTCACCGATGGTGAACTAAATGACAAATTCCTTAGATCCCTTACTATGGAATGGGACATCAAGATCTGCGCCATCAGAGAGTTTGGCAAGCTAGCAGAAACTGATCCCCAGATTCTGTTTGGAAAGCTTATGTCCTATGAGCTTCACCTGAACACCAAAAAAGCTGAAGAAGAAGCCGATAAAGCCGATGCCAAAGAAAATACTATAGCCCTGAAAGCCAATCACTCAAGGAAAGGCAAGGGTGTGGCCACATCCCGCTCCTGGAAAAGGGATGAGGAAGAAGACTCTGAGCCATGCTCTTCCGGCTCAGAGCTATTTGAAGAAGAATTCTCCCTCATCACTCGAGAATTCAAAAAGTTCCTCAAGATGAGGAATCAAAGAAAGAGATACAGCTCCTCCTCCAGACATCAGAAAAAGAATTACTCTTCTGACAGGTATGAACCTAAACAGAACAAACATCGCTCTGCTGACATTATTTGCTTTGGATGCAATAAGCCAGGCCACGTCGTTGCTGACTGCCAACAAAGCAAGAAAGACACGGGGAAGGGAGAGGAGCACATGACCTCTAGAGATAAGAGGAAGGAGAGGTGCTACATTGCCAAAAAGACAAAGACACTGAGTGAGTCTGATTCATCAGACTCCAGTGATGATGAGGAAGCCTACTTTTGGATAATGGGTCGCTCTGACTCAGAAGGAGACTGCCCCTATTTACTTGGAAGGTAAAAGATTATACCCCCCTCTCTGAGTCTGACTCTGAGTCTCCTGATGATGATCTCGAGGACAGCCCATCTGCCCGTGAAGCTGAGCTCCTCGAAAAGTATGAGCTTATGCTCAATACCTTTGAGGAATGCCGCAAGAGGTTGAGGGCTAAGAAAAAGGAAGTCAAATTCCTTAAGGCTGAGGGTGTGTCCCTAAGAGAAGAGATCACTAGCTTGATTTCTCTATGATAGGAACACCTGGACCTGACTTCTGAGCACTCAGAGTCTCTAAGGATCCTTGACCAGAAACAGGAAGAAATCAACAAGTTGGAAGAATAACTTGCGATTGAAAAGAAGATTGTCAAAAGCTTCTCTATGCCCAAGACCATTCTTCCTCTAGTTGATGAATTCTCTGCTTAGGCTAAAGGGGCTGGCTTAGGGCATGTGGGTGTGCCTGGTAAATCATCCAGGAGAAACAGAAAATAGAGGAAAAATAAGGCTGCTAAGAAGGCCTCTGCTGTAGAAAAGGGAAAGGCCCCACTCGATCCTGTTTCATTTAGAAAGCCTGGCTTTCCTTACAATGAGCAGGACTTTGAGTAAACCTATGGCCACTTCTTCCGACCCTCGGTTGAAAAGCCCAAGAGGCGGTATGATGGTTGGACCTTCCCCCGAAACTACGGTGAGAGTGTCTTAAAGGCACCTTATGAGGAAATCCAAGTGGAGGATTATGGACACTTCTCTAGTGGCCATAATAGGAAGCAGGCACCAAAGCCCAAGCCTGTTATTCAGAAGGAATAGGAAGTGAAGAAATCATGTGACTGCTGTCATCATGATGCCTCCACCTCCAGATCCAAGGCCCCGTCTGGACCAACCGTACCAAGGGTGAAGCTGGAGCCTAGGAAGCGGTACAACAGGTTTGACTGTTGGTGCTGTGGCAAAGTTGGTCACTTTGCCATAGATTGCTGGTTTAATCCAAGATATAATGAGACTCCTGTTGTTAGCAATGCAAGGTCGACCACTCGTAGGGTTAACCAACCAAGGGGGAGTGTGCTAACTAGGAACCTAGGACCCAATGCCTATTGGGTTCATCAGGTAAGGTAATTCTATTTTGTAGGATATTCTTGGTTCCCAGGAACATGATGGGACCTAGACAAGAGCTATTCCAGGCTTGCACTGGAACAAGAAAGTTGGGAAAAGAGATAATGCGCTACCACTTCTTTCGGGAGCATGTGGAATACATAAATATATCTCTCTGCTATGTCCCCATAGATAAGCAGGTTGCAGATATCTTCACGAAGACCCTAGACGAGGCCAAGTTCAGTCTCTTCAAAACTGAACTCGGCATGCTGAACTATGAAGAGTGAAGACTGTAAGGCTCAAGGCTCGTGGATCAAGGGGGATCATTAGCAAGGAACTCAAGCTCGAGCACAGATGCAAGATCTGAGGGGGAGCATGTGGATCCAAGTGAAGTCCCATATTTGCAGAAGCCGAAAAGGGGGAGATTTCCCTCTCGGCTAAGGCTAAGGCGACTGCCAACGTTAAGTATGCTCTCAGGAGAAAATGGTAATGAATTTCACTCTCAACTGAATTTTTAGTTTATGATTTTCATTCCCATCTGTTTTATTCACCTTAGCTTGTAGGGTTTAGGCTTATTCAAATACGGGGAGATTGTTGGGTATTGTATCCACAATGTACCTGATTTGAAGAAGCCCCTGAACAAGCTAAGTTGAATTGACAATGTATTTGATGATTTTCTATAAAGTTGTGCTTGCAGCTATTCCATGCTAAGTACACACCAATGCCAGGGTGCAGTGGGTCAATATAAACGGGTCTGCGCAATGTAATCCCTCGTTGAGCAGATCAGTGTGTTGACTCACGTGTGCTCTCTCTATTGGAGTGTACTTATTTTCAAGTATAGGGTCAAGAAAGATCAAGAGCAGAAGAGGAGCAAAGATGGGTCAAAGACCAAAGACCAAGTTCATAGGAAGGAAGAGAAAAAGCGTCCAAGTAAAAATCGACAGGAATCACTAAGTGATTCTCGCCGATTTGACGGGAATCATTAGTGATTCTCGCCGAATCGTTGAGAATCAGTCTGTGATTACCGCCGACTTCATCAGGCTGACTATTTTCCTACAGGAATTCTGCCAAGGAAGAATCGACGGGAATCACCAAGTGATTCTCGCCGACTTCGACGGGAATCGTTCTGATTCCCGCTGATTCGACGAGAATCAGGTTGCATTCCCACCGATTCCCTCAGGCTGACTAGTTTTACAACTGGAAATCGGCTAAGGCAGAATCGATGGGAATCATGAGTGATTCCCGCCGACTTCGATGGGAATCACCAACGATTCTCGCCGAATTTGCCTTAGGCAATTTTCGTATGTTCGCTGGACCGTTTCAAGAAGTCGTGCGCTGTTTCGGCCGGGGCTAGGGTTTTTCCTTATGGGTCCCACAACGGTCATTAGGGTTGGCTTGGGTATCTATACCTGCTTATTTCGAACATCTACAGTAGCGATTCACGAAAAATCAAAAGCAGCCGTTCGTGACCTAGCAGATTGCGGAACTCCACCGCTCGTCGTCGCCGCTCGCAAGTTAGTCGGCAGATCTTAGATCCACTTTGATCTTCTGACGACAGAACCGAGGATACTATAGCATCTCACGCTTCTCTCTCGAGATCCCTTGTCTCTCGATTTGTTGAACGAGGTTAGTTCTTTATTTCGAATCGATTGAGACGACTGATCTGATTGAGATCGTTGGTATACCTTTCTTGCTTCGTCAAGAAGTTGGGATCTATAAAGCATCGCCACCATAATCACTTGCTGCCGCCGATCTTGGCAAGATCCTCTCCAAGAGAGTACTCCGGTTGTGGACTTTTCGTCTTCATCAAGAACGCTTCAACGAACGAAGAGGGACATCGGATTCTCCACAAGTGTAGTTTGTATTTCTTGTTCATTCTAATTTAGTTTTGTTGTAAAGTAATTTTGATTTCTATTTGTAAGGGTTGAGTGCAACCCGTTGTGGAGGAGTAGTGACTCCTTCGGTTGGAAGGGTGCCTTCCGTAGTGTGAGGATTGGATTTCAATCCATTTGGTGAAGTGACCGAGTCGTCCCTTGGTGGGAGATAGGTCGAAGGGGGAGAGTGGACGTACCCAAATCTGGGAACCACTATAATTGCTTGTGTGCTTTTCTGTGCTGTGTTTATTTAATTGTGCAGGTTATTTAAATTCCGCAAAAGACTGCAATTCACCTATTCCTCCCCCCTAGGTAGAATTAGTCGACACTAAAGACTTTCATGAGCGTCTTTGAAAAGAGTGGGCCAAAAGAAGCCCGCCTCCAGCACCTTCTGCGCGGTCAGGTTAGCTTCATAATGCTCACCAGCCAGACCCTCATGGCAGTGCCTAAGTATTTGCATGCATTCCACACCAGCTACGCACCTTCGGATTGCCTGGTCCGCGTAGATATGAAAAAGAAAAGGGTCCTCCCAAAAGAAATTTTTCAAGTCAGGAAAGAATTTCTTCTTTTGCTGGTTTGAAAAGTCTTTTGGGAGCACCCGCACAACTTAATAGTTTGCAAATTTTGCGAACTAAGGAGGTGAAGCCGAAATAGTGTTTATGTCTAGGAGGCGTTCCTCGGGGAATTTGTCATTTATGTCAGATTCGATGAGCATTTCCGTACCCGGTTTTTCTAAACGGGATAGGTGACAACGACTAAATTTTCCGCGCACTTCTTATCCCGAATCTCCAAATCAAATTCTTGTAGGAGGAGGACCCATCGAAGAAGGCGGGGCTTGGCGTCTGTTTTTGCTAATAAATATTTTAAGGCAGAGTGGTCGGTAAATACGATAACTTTAGATTGCGTTATATATGAGTGAAACTTATAAAATACGAAAACGACGGCTAAAAGTTCCTTTTCCGTTGTCATGTAATTACCTTGTGCGGAAGTGAGCATCTTGCTAGTGTAATAGATATGGTGGAAGTATTTGTTTATGCCTTGCCAAGAACGGCAACTACGACAATATCACTAGCGTCGCACATAATCTCGAATGGAAGGGACCAATCGTGCGCCACTAAAATGGGAAAATTTTTAAGTTTTTGTTTTATAAATTTAAATGCGGACTCGCATTCGCTACTAAAGACAAAAATAGATTCCTTTTCAAGGAGGCGAGTAAGTGGCTTTGTTATCTTAGAAAAGTCTTGAATAAAGCGTCTATAAAAGCCCTTGTGGCCTAAGAAACTCCTAATGGATTTTACGTTGGAATGCGAGGGAATTTTTTCTATAATTTCTATCTTGGCCTTATCTACCTCCACCCAATTAGATGAAATCTTATGGCCGAGAACCAAACCTTCTCGAACAATAAAGTTACACTTTTCCCAATTCAAAACAAGATGCATGTCCTCATATTATTAGAGGACACGATCTAGATTACGAAGACAAGCTGGGAATGAGCATCCAAATACAAAGACTTCATCCATAAAGACTTCCATGATGTCTCCTACCAGCTCGCCAAAGATCGCCAGCATACATCTTTGGAATGTAGTCGGCGCATTGTAGAGGCAAAATGACATTCTTCGATATGTGAATATGCCAAACGTGCAGGTAAAAGTTGTTTTCTCTTGGTCATCAGGGGAAATGGGGATTTGGAAAAACCACGAAAAATAATCAAGAAAACAATAATAAGGATGATCAGATAAACGCTCCATAATTTGGTCTAAAAATTGTAGTGGGAAATGGTCCTTACGGGTGGCATCATTAAGTTTCCTATAATCAATGCACACCCGCCAACCCGTAACAGTACGATTTGGGACGAGTTCATTGTGCTCATTTTCCACTACGGTTAGACCGTCCTTATTAGGCACGACATGAACGGGACTAACCTAAGCACTATCTGAAATATGATAAATAATCCCCGCATCTAAAAATTTAAGTATTTCGGCTTTAACGACGTCTTTCATGTTTGGGTTAAGACGTCGCTGTGGATGAATGGTCTTGCGGCAATTATTGCTAAGGAAAATCTTATGGGTGCAAAAAGAGGTGTTAATCCCCTTTAGATCAGAAATTTGCCACGCAATTGCGTGGCGATGTTTAAGCAAAACATCCAATAAATCGAAAGTCTCCAAATCGCTCACATGCGAAGAAATTATAATGGGAAGGGTATCATTTTTTCCCCAAAAAAGCGTATTTGAGCGATTCGGGTATGGGTTTGAGCTCTAGGATGGACGGTTCTTCTAGCGAGGTTTTAATTCTAATGTCTTTCGAACCAATCGGTTTAAAAGGAAAATCTATAGATTTATCCTCTACGCAATTTAATTTTTCGAGTGCAAAAATGTCATCGTTAAGAAAAATTTACTCGAAAATAGGAGAACAACGATGTACGAAAAAAGTATCTAAATTATAACAAAAATCATCGCTCGATGACGAGTCTTCCTTTGAGGGATTAATAGAGAAAGTAACCTCATCATCTCCTACCTAAAGGAGGAGACGACCGTTACTCACATCAATTAATGCGCGGGAGGTGGCGAGAAAAGGGCGACCAAGTATTATTGGTACAGCAGTGTCCTCCTCGATGTCTAAGATGACGAAGTCTACCGAAATGATAAACTTGTCAACTCAGACAAGGACGTCCTCCACTACCTTGACGAGGAACTTAACCGAGCGATCCGCTAATTGGATACACATTTTAGTAGGGGCCGGAGTGTCCAAACCAAATTTTTGAAAGATCGAGAATGACATTAAAGTAATGCTTGCGCCTAAATCTGCAAGGGCGTATTTTACTAATATATTGCCAAAAAGGCACGGGAGAGAAAAGCATCCCGGGTCATTTTGTTTTGGGGACAATTTATTAGTAAGAGCCGTCGAACAGCCTGTGTTGAGAGAGATATGCGAAATATTTTCTAATTTTTGTTTATTAGAAAGAAGTTCTTTCAAATATTTTGCATACTTAGGCATCTGCGAGATTGACTCGCAGAAGGGAACATTAATATGAATTCGTTTTAATAGTAAAATAATTTTTTTGTACTTCATGTCCTTACGCTCACTATCAAACTTATGTGGATACGATAATGCCTTATTTTAAATTAATTTTTCGTTTAAAATCGTTAAAGGCGGCATAATCAAAGAAGGGGGAAGAGGGGTCGGAGGAGAAATATGTACCTGTGTATCGATCCATTTTGGATTGACCACCTCCTTAACGCTACGAGGGTTATAGCGTTGGCGTTCTCCCAAGGGTTGGGCTCCATGTTCCCCAGCAGTGACCCAAGCACGCGCTCGGACATCATTCTCGCCAGCTGTCCAACCTTTAGTTAAGGTTTTTTAGCGATCCAGTGATGTTCCAGATATTTGACTCATTGGACGCTATATATTTATAAAAAGTTTCCTCAACCGGAGAAGGTTTCGGAGGAGGAGGCGGGAAAAATGCGGGCACAAAAGAGTTAGGGGGCGCTGCGCATTGTTCGCATTGCTCCAAGAGAAGTTGGGGTGATTCCTCCCACCCGGATTATAGTTGTTACAATAAGGGTTGTTATTGGGGTTGAAGGAAGTACGACTCGAATTTCCCACAAAGTTTATGAACTCTTCGGCCACGGAGACGTTAGAGGGAATGAAATAAGGCGAAGTGGGGGAGGCAACAGACATCTCTGCCACCTGCTTAGTTAGCCTTTCAACTTGAAGGGCTAAGTGAGGAGTGGCATCCACTTCAAAAAGGCTGTCCGCCTGCTTAGGGCATCCCCACGGGACATTCCACTGGTAGGCGTTCATAGCAATTTCTTCAATAAGAGCTTGGGCAGCCTCTTGTGTTTTATTATTTTAAGTGCCCACGGAAGCCGCGTCAATCATTTGACGCATCTGATAGTTAAGCCCATTATAAAATATTTTGACCTGCAGCAAAACTGACAGTGTGTGGTGCAGACACTTGTGGAGGAATTCTTAAAACCTTTCCCAAGTCTCAAATAGAGACTCGAGATCATTCTGCACAAATGAAGATATGTCCACCCGCAACTTTGCAGTTTTTGTGAGTGGAAAATTCTTCGTTAAGAACCGTTCCGCAAGCTCGGCCCAGGTGGTGATACATCCTCGTGGGAGGGAATTCAACCATGCCTTAGCTTTGGATTTTAATTAATTTGGAATAAGGCGCAAGAGAATGGCGTCATCAGTGATTCCATTAATTTTAAAAGTGTCGCAGATTTCCAGAAAACTAGATAAATGGACGTTCGGGTCCTCATCCGGCAGTCCATCAAACTCCACGACATTTTGGATCATTTGAATAATGCTTGATTTTATTTCAAAATTATTTTTCACCACCGTCGGGTGAACAATTCTTGATCTAGTTTAATACAAATTTGGTCGGGCGTAGTAGGACATTGCATGCTCTGCGGTCGCGTTTGGGTTGGCGTCAGCCATAACTAAGGTAGAGGGTTCTCCGATGGATTCTTCGGGGCCTAAAAAAGGATTTCGGCATTGAGATCGAATACGTGCAAGGGAGCGTTCGATCTCAGGATCAAAATCAAAATTTTCAGACTCCGAGGGTTGTCCACGGGTCATACACCCTAAAATATATACTAAATACTTAAAAAGTTTTTGGGTTTTAAGTAGATTTTTTAAGTTTTCTCTTTTTTTAGGAAAATAGATAAAATTAATAGACTCTAGAATTCAAAATAGCAACACGAAAGGTCCCCGGCAATGGCGCCAAAAACATGAAGCGCGCAGCGCCCAATTCTCAATTCAGACAATGAGCGCGCTGGGTTCGGATTGCGTGCGACGAGGTGGACACAAGTGCACTTGTCGCAAGTAGTACATGATACTCTGGTGGGAAATTTTGAGGTTGAAAATCTTTAATTCAAGGATAGCTAAATCACCTAGGGGTGGGGGGGGGGTGAATAGGTTATTGAACTTTCCTAAGTATTTTTTTATTTTCTTTTCTAAGTGATCTAGAGCTTGTCCTTAGTACCTACAATATAAAATAAGAACAAGCAATACAGCACATTACACAGATATTTATAGTGGTTCCCCAATTGGGTACATCCACTTTCCCTCCCACCTATCAAATTATCTTGTTGGACTAGACACTTCTCCAAAACCTTCTCCAAAGAGCTTACACCTCAAATCCCTCAGATCTCTAAGTCTCCTCCAAGACTTACTTCTCAGCCACAAGGGCCTACAACTCAGTGGTTAGCAGATTACCCACCTCAGGCTGTTAAGCCCTACACTCAGGCTGGGAGAATAGCCCTACCTCAGACCACAAGGGATCCTACCTCAGAGCTCTATAGTGCTCCTACACTCAATGACCCTCAAGCCACCTACATCAGCCTTATCTCTATGGCCTACAGCTCAGGCTTTTCAGCACTACAACTTCAGGCAGAAGGCCTTACTCTCAGAGTGCTGCAACACTCCTACAGCTCAGTACCCAATAGGTACCTTCCTCAGTACCCTTCCAGGCACTTACCTCAATGACACAGTTGTCACCTACCTCAGGCCAAAGGGCCCTACCCTCAGGTCCACACTTGGATTTAACCTCAGAGAGCATCACTCTCCTACCTCAGACAATTAAGCCCTACAGCTGAAATCAACACTTGGATCCTACAGGATGGATGTGGGTTGGTGTGATGATTGGCCACAAGTGAAATTTCACAATGCCAGTCTACCATGACTGAGATACACTCAGCCTACCTTGAATCCAGGAAATATATTTCCTGAGTCTAATTATCTGTACTAAGTAAATACTTAGACCTAACTTCCTCTTCTCAGCACCAGAGATTTTATCCAGCTAGAGCTAGAGAAGTAACTTCAACAAATTTTGTTGCAACCTGAGCTGGAAGAATCCCAGCCCAACTCCTTTCTTCACAGCAACAAGGATGAAGATCTCTTTGGACTGTGCTGGAAGTAACTTGTAGATTAGCTTCCCTACGCCTTTCTAAACTGAGGCAACTACTCAGCCCTATCTCCTTCTTCATAGCTCCCCAAGAGAATGTTCTTTAGGTTTGTTGGCTGAGCCTGTGAACCACCAGTAGTAAGGGTCAGCCCAAGCTGCTACCTTTTTCTTAGAGACTACTTCTGAGCTAACTTGCTGGTGTAGATGAAGATCACACCAGCTATCTGTTGTTGAAGATGTTGATTCCAATAGCTAACTTGCTTTCTGTCTTGAAGACTTGAGCTTCCTGTTCTTCAGCTCCACAAAAAAAACTGAGAAGAAGAACTGCCTTGTTGCTTTCTCCAAAAGCTATCTTCCTCTATAAAAGCCTTTTTCTTTTATTGATTTTGTCCCAACAGCTCTTGAGCAGTGGGCCCCATATAATTAATGGCCAGCAGTAACTTTGCTTTGACGCCAATTGTCGTACAGTAGGTATGCGATAACATTTGTCGTGTACTATAGTCATCCCGCCACTAATTAGAAATATGTTGACATGTTGACTTGCTGACATCATCAACTGTGGACTTAGCCAAAAATCAAACAACATTAGTATAGGCGTTGAGTGAGTAAGCATCATTCAACGCCAAAACACTTCGACAGATTTACTGCCTCTTGACGTTGAGTGAGTAACCTTCACTTATGGCCAAACTACTTAGAATATAAATCTATTTTTAGGCATTGAGTGATTCAGCTTC
This sequence comes from Platanthera zijinensis, assembly GCA_039513925.1. Lineage (NCBI taxonomy): Eukaryota > Viridiplantae > Streptophyta > Magnoliopsida > Asparagales > Orchidaceae > Platanthera > Platanthera zijinensis. The sequence continues at coordinate 76,530,331 of CM077086.1, forward strand.
ACTCAATGCCAACCTTGCTTTATCAGCTTTCTGCTGCTTAGCATTGAGTGAGTGAGCATCACTCAACGCAAAAACACATAGAAAAAGTTCTGCCTCCACTATGTGTTGACAGCATTGAGTGAGCAACCTCCACTCAATGCTTTTTGCCTTAACCATATTTCGGCCTCTGCAGCATCTTAGGCGTTGAGTGGCAATCATGTTCGACAAACACTTGTCTCAGCGGTTATGCTGAGACTAACACTTGTCTCAATAGTTTTTGCCTTAGACAAAATCCTGAACTTAGTTCGACGAATGCTGAACTTAGTTTGATGAATGGTGAACTAAGCTCGACGAACTCTGAACTCAGTTCGATGAAATCTCAACTGAGCTTGACGAACTCAGAATCTTAAACTCTAAATTTAGCTCAACGAATGTGAGCTCAGCTCGACGAACTCTGAACTCAGTTCGACAAATTGTGAATTGAGCTCGACAAACTCAGAATTTCAAGCTCTGAATTTAGCTCGATGAATGGTGCGACGAATTCATTCTTACCTCTGGCGTTGAGTGAGCTTACCTCACTCAACGCCTGTGGACTTAGTCAAAATCCCGCCTTTCCAACATCTTCTTTTGGTGTCCACCTTTCTGCCTTATGACCACCTGTCCTATCACTTAGACAATCTGTCTAAACTTGTTCTATGGAACATCCTACACATAATGAGCTTAAACAACATCAAATACAACTATGCTCTTAGTATTGATGGAGATGCCTCTTCAAATCCAATCTAAGGAACATTGTTTGCAATGGACCAAACAATCTCCCCCTATTTGAAAAAGGCAGAACGCCAAACAATACTAAGAGGCAATACTATAATAGGCACAATACTTTCATGCAGCTGTATATTATAATCTGCTACACCTGCTAGTTTATGCTATATTAATTCAATATGCTCCATTTAATGGTATTGAAATAATAGGTTATGTCAATGCATCCTAATACCACTTGAGCAATTGCTCAAGTAATATGCTCTCTCCTTTATGCCACTTAATATTTAAATAGAGCACCACTAGAAGCACTTACCTCAAAATATGCACTGACATAGTCATGGCTTAACGTGTAGTCAATGATTGCCTTTCTCATACTACTTGAATCTTTTCAAGTAATATACACTGACTCTACATGACCTAGTCATGTCAAATATTGCTTCTATATCTCCCTCTTATGTATTGCCACACATATCTCCCCCTTTATGTCTTCTTCAATAGGCATATCTATTGTGGAAGTAGAAAATATCATGGGAGAGATTATCTCTTGATCATAGTAAAAGTCCTATGTTGATACTACTAAGGAAATCATCCTAGTGATCAATCTACTTGATTAGGAGTCATACCTTCTATGTTGATACATTGATAAAACACAACACTACAACATTTGAGCTTGCTACACACATAGTTCCACTTGCTGATGTTGTATCTATAGAATCAGCATCCACTTGTGGTGATATCATTGATAAACCACATCACTGCAACCCCTTGGCTCTTGAGTGACCCATGGATCCACTTGAGCTGGCTTCTAGTTGTTCCTCTTCTCATTATCTCCCCATTAGTCTATGCATTGACCTTAAGACAAACTGATCAGTAGTGATAACTGATCTACTGTAGTAGCTGCTGCTCCTCCTATATTAAGGCATCCTTTGTCAGATTCATGGAAGACATTCTAGTATATTCTAGTCTGGATACTACTTGATGATCTTTATAGTCTTGATATCACATCAAGGACTTATCTACCTATAATAAAAATAAATCCTACAAGACAAACGAGAGTTTGGAGCAGCTGAAGCTATCCTAAGTTCCACATACCCAACTTAACCAAGAGGGTGTTGAACTTGACTTCAACTAGTGGAATGATAAACATATCAACCACTTATTAGAGAGGACAAACTCAGGATTGAGTTATTCCTTATGCTCCCAAACTTATAGATACTTAACCTACATAAGCATACTCCTGCTATAATAGACAGGATTCCTAGCAACTTAGATTACACTAGTATAATATCAATATAAAGAAGTTCTACTTATCTGGAGGTTATGGTTTTGATGCCATAATGAAGTTTTTGTTTCACAATTTTGAGTTTGACAAATTATTCAGATTTCGTCAAGCTCCATTCGACGAATTACTCTGATTTTGTCGAGCTCCGTTCGACGAATTACTCTGATTTCATCAAGCTCCATCCAAGATGATGCTTAGCCACTCTCTTGCACCTTGCACAATCTTTTTATGTTAAGACAGATCTTCTCCCCTTCTTTAGCAACAGACTTGCCTTTTTATCCAGCTTTTTGCTTAGCAGCACCAGAGCATTCAGCCCACTGAGTACTATCTTGATTATTATATTGATCAGTCCCTTCTTTGATTCTGAATAGATAGGGAGGAGCTAGTCTGCTTCTCTTCTCCCCCTAGCTGATTGTAGATGATACCATTAGTACAGCTGCCAATTTTCTTTTCACATGAGGTTGAATTTTCTCCTGCAGCTGCTGGACTTCAAGATCACTTTATCCTAGAATGATCTTTCCATAAACCATCCTTTCATTCTGATACCAAGTCTTTCTTTACACTGCTATTCCAATAGGAATGAGCTGACTTGTATCAATAATAGTTGGAGCAATCCAGCCGTTCTAGTAAACCTTCTTCCAGTAGGATCCATCACTTGGGTAGTTTCCCTCTCAGCTTCTGTAATGTCCATGGGGGCAAGCTGATCCTCATCAGTAATGCTGATCTATTCTATGCTGGGGAACATTGGGTAAGATTCAAGCTTGTCCAATAGCTTTGACTGAACCTGCTCCCCATCAGTTCGAGTGTCTTCGTTTGACAGCCCCCCTCAACATTTGCATAGATCCATTCATTATAACAATCAGTCATCATTTCAGGTGATGATATAACTTGACAGTTTGTCCCTTCTGTATAGTCAGTCTTATAAACTGAGCACAGTGTGCCTCTTCCTTGCTGCTTTCAAAGGAGTTACCTGTGCTTTCCGAAGTGATGCGTACAACCTACATGTCCTTTACAGATTTGCTAGTGTGGCAGCAAGACCTTGTCCAACCTGATATTCATGTTGGCTGGATTTGGCTGGCCTTCATTCCATGATCATGGCCAATTACTACTCCCATAGTGATTGTACCACTTGACTGGAGAGCATATCTCTAGAGTAGATACAACTAACCCATCTCTCCCTGCCACTTGGTACTTCTTTTACCCTTCTTTAGAAATGTACACAACATCCTTATCCTTGGGGTTTGAACCATAGGATAACTTCCTTATTCTAGTCCAAATTCTAGAACATCTTTTGTCCAAGTGCCACATGGGGATGGGAACTTAGAGTAACCTGCAAAACCGATTTACCTTACCTTAGGACCCCAATATATATTGGGTCATAGGTTCCTATTAGCATGAAACTGAACATATCCACTAGTAGAATTTCTGACTTGTGGACTGAACCTAGTTATGGCCACATTAGGATTGTGCCAACAATCAATGGCAAAATGCCCTATCTTACCATAGCACTAACAATCATGTATGTTATATCTTCTCTTCTGTGAAGGCCCTGAAGCTTGGTGAGCTACAACCTTGACAGGAGGAAGATGTGCTGCAGCCCTTTCCGACTTCTTTCAGCTAAAATTTTACTGAAGGTAAGTCTATTAGCTTGCTGATTTGGCATGCTCTGAGTGCCAGAAGTAGAATGCTTCTTTTCAGAAAGCATACTTTTGATGGATTCAGATATGCCCAGATCAGCCTGACTCATAGACTTGACTGTAGTCTGAACCTTTTCTGTCAGACTCTGAGCCTTGGTTGCAGCAACATTCTTGAGTGTTGGTGCAGAAGTACCAAAATAAAATGGTCCAGATTGGGCCATTTGAAATTTCTCATTTGCAGCCTTGAATGCACACACCCTACCAAAGCATACTAAGGAAATGAACATCTTTGCTCACTCCAGATAAACAACCCTTCTCCCAGTGACCATAAGAGTTTTCTTGGTCATACCTGTTAGAAGGCATCAAAACTTTTATAAAAAGAATGGGAGGCTTGGAAGCAATTGGCTGAGGTGGAGCTGGATCTTTTCCCTTCCTTTTGGAAGGAGCAACTCTTGTACTTCCCTTGCATCCCAACCCCTTCTTGCCCTTTTGATAGGAGAAGGAGTCTATCAAGGGGAGGACAGTACTTAGCTTAGAATAGCTAGCCACTATTCTTTTCTCCTTCTCAAGATTATCTTCAAGCTCCCTGATGAGATAGTTCTTATGCTTGATGGATACTACCTGGATGTACAAGAGGGACTTCAGTTTGCTTATTTACCTAGCTTTCTGGTCAAGAAGATTAGTTGTTACAGTCTGTTGGGCAACTGCAAGCTTAAGAGATGAAATCTCTTTAGTTTGCTTCTTAGACAATTTCTTGACCTTCTTGAAGGCATCCAGAAGTTCTCCACATTTGTCAATCAGTTGATTAACATTTCCTTCAGATCCAAAATCTTCTTCACCACTGGGTGAAGAGGTTTCTCAGCAAGGACGGGTCTCATACTCAGATAGAGAAGCAGAATTAGGTAATGAATGTACCTTGCTTTGACCAGGCTGATCCTAGATGCCCTCTTCATCTATCAATGCCATCAGCCCTCTGTAGCTGTGGACATCTTCATCCACCTATGACTCACTGTCATACAGTGTCAGAGGGGCCCCAATTCCTATCCTCATTAGAGGATTGACTTCTCTTGCTACAACAACTTCATCTTTAGCAAAAGCAGCAACTAGTCCAATGTTGGCTTCTTCTACTTCAAACTCTGAACCACTGTCAGAAAGACTAACTTCCTCTATCCCTTCCATGTATCCAGTGAGAGAATCCCACATATCTTTGGCTATCTTGTAGTGGACAAGCATCTGGAGGGTGGAGTCATCTATGACACTTACCATGATGTGTTGAGCCCTCTTGTCCATAGATTCCAAGTTGATTTCATCTTGAGACATCTCTACATAACTCTTTGGGTCGTGGATATTTGCATCTGATGTAGAGACCCTCATGGTAATGAAGGTTCCTTCTTGAATTGAAGACAAGATCCTAGTATCACTGGCTTCTATGATCTGCCTGATTATTGCTTTCCATGTCCCAAAGTTCTCCTTGCTGCAGACTTAAAACTCCATTCCTTGAGGTTCTCTTTTAAACCCACAAGTATAACCCTTTTAGCTATTCTTTAAGGTCTACTCAGACTGTTAAGTCCTTTTTGAGGAACCTCCCTCTGATACCATTTGAAAGTCTTTAATTCAAGGATAGCTAAATCACCTGGGGGGGTGAATAGGTTATTGAACTTTCTTAAGTATTTTTGCTATTTTCTTTTCTAAGTGATCTATATCTTGTCCTTAGTACCTGCAATATAAATTAAGAACAAGCAACACAACACAACAGATAAATATTTGTAGTGGTTCCCCAATTGGGTACATCCACTTTCCCTCCAACCTATCCAACTATCTTATTGGACTAGGCACTTCTCCAAAACCTGCTCCAAAGAGCTTACACCTCAGATCCTTCAGATCTCTAAGTCTCCTCCAATAATTACTTCTTAGCCATAAGGGCCAACAAATTAGTGGTCAGCAAACCACCTACCTCAGGCTATTAAGCCCTACACTCAGGCTAGGAGGACATCCCTACCTCAGATCCACAAGGGATCCTACCTCAAAGATCTGCAGTGCTCCTATACTCAGTGACCCTCAAGCCACCTACCGCAGCCTTATCTCTAAGGCCTACAGCTCAGGCTTTTTAGCCCTACAACTTCAGGCACAAGGCCCTACTCTCAGAGTTCTACAGCACTCCTACAGCTCAGTACCCAACATGTACCTACATCAATGCCCTTCTAGGCACCTATCTCAGTGACACACTTATCACCTACCTCAGGCCAAAGGGCCCTACACTCAGATCCACACTTGGATCCTACCTCAGAGAGCAGCACTCTCCTACCTCAGGTAATTAAGCCCTTCAACTCAGATCCATACTTGGATCCTACATGATGGATGTGGGTTGGTGTGATGATTTTCCATAAGTGAAATTTCACTGTGCCAATCTACCAAGATTGAGATACAGTCAGCCCTACCTTGACTCCAGGAAATATATTTCCTAAGTCTACTTATCTATACTAAGTAAATACTTAGACATAACCTCCTCTTCTCAACACAAGGGATTTTATCCAGCTGGAGCTAGAGAAGTAACTACAGCAGATTTTGCAGCAACCAGAGTTGGAAGAATCCCAGCCCAACTCCTTTCTTCACAGCAACAAGGATGAAGATCTCTTTGGACTGTGCTGGAAGTAACTTGTAGATCAGCTTCTCTACCCCTTTCTGAAGTGAGCCAACTGCTCACCCCTATCTCCTTCTTCACAGCTCCCCAAGAGAATGTTCTTTAGGTTTGTTGCCTAAGTCTGTGAAGCACCTGCAGCAAGGGTTGGCCCAAGATGCTACCTTTTTCTCAAAGACTCCTTCTGAGCTAACTTGCTGGTGTAGATGAAGATCACACCAGCTATCTTGTTGTTGAAGATGTTGATTCCAACATCTAACATGCTCTCTATCTTGTATACTTGAGCATCATGTTCTTTAGCTTCACAACAATGACAGAGAAGAAGAACTGCCTTGTTTCTTTCTCCAAAAGCTATCTTCCTCTATAAAAGCATTTTTATTTTATTGATTTTGTCCCAATGGCTCTTGAGCAGTGGGCCCCATATTATAAATTGCCGAAACAAGTTTGCTTTGATTCCAACTATCATACAGTAGGTATGCGGCAACATTTATCGCATACTATAATCATCCCGCCACTAATTTGAAATATGTTGAATTACTGACATCATCAGCTGTGGACTTAGACAAAAATCAAACAACATTAGTATAGGCATTGAGTGAGTAAGCATCACTCAATGATAAAATACTTAGACAGATTTACTGCCTCTTGGAGTTGAGTGAGTAACCTTTACTCAATGCCAAACTACTTAGAATATAAATCTGTTTCTAGGCGTTGAGTGATTTAGCTTCACTCAAAGCCAACCTTGATTTATCAGCTTTCTGTTGCTTGGTGTTGAGTGAGTGAGCATCACTCAAGGCCAAAACACTTAGACCAAATTCTGTCTATACTAGGCATTGATAGCGTTGAGTGAGCAACCTCCACTTAATGCCATTTGCCTTAACCATATTTCTGCCTCTAAATTATATTAGGCGTTTAGAGCATTGAGTTAGTAACCTTCACTCAACGCTTTCTGCCTTTAGCAATTTCCTGCCTAACTGTCTCAGCACTTTCTTGTTCTCTGCTGAGACAAACATTTGTCTCAGCGGTTATGCTGAGACTAACACTTGTCTCAGTAGTTATGCTGAGACTAACACTTGTCTCAGCGTTTTCTTATTCTCTGCTGAGACAAACACTTGTCTCAACGGTTATGCTGAGACTAACACTTGTCTCAGCGGTTTTTGCCTTAGACAAAATTCTTAACTTAGTTCGACGAATGCTGAACTGAATTCGACGAATGCTAAACTTAGCTCGACGAACTCTAAACTCAGTTTGATGAATTCTCAACTAAGCTTGATGAACTCAAAATCTCAAACTCTGAATTTAGCTCAACAAATGGTGAGCTCAGCTCGATGAACTCTGAACTCAGTTCGACGAATTGTGAATTGAGCTCGATGAATATAGAATCTCAAGCTCTGAATTTAGCTCGACGAATGGTGAGGTCAACTTGACGAATTCTTTCTTACCTCTGGCATTGAGCGAGCTTACCTCACTAAATGCCTATGGACTTGGTCAAAATCCTGCTTTCCAGTATCTCCTCTTAGTGTCCACCTTTCGGCCTTATGACCACCTGTCAAATCACTTAGACAATCTATCTAGACTTGTTCCCTGAAATTTCTTGCACATGATGAGCTTTAACAACATCAAATAAAACTATGCTCTTAATTTTGATGGAGATGTCTCTTCAAATCCAATCTAAGGAACATTATGGGTAATGGACCCAACAGAGGTCGTATATTTCCTGGGGCCGGTTGACTATTTCTTCTCCTTCCGGAGGGACTATTATTTTACCGAAAATAACTTGTTGGGTTTTAGTTAACTAAAGCAGTTATAAAAGAGAGTTGTAAAAAAGACTTAGAAAAATTCGATGAAGGGTTAAAGCTCGGCATCGAATCTGATCGAAACTAAAATAACTCTTAATAATTATAGACCTTAGTTTTAATCTTAATTAAAGGCAACTTGGCCGTAGAGATTTCACAAACATGAGCTAACCTATCTCTAGGAATATCGCTCACCTGAACACTAAGACTATTCGACCGAACTCTCGTCCGACGAAGGATTCCTCTTAATGCCCGTAGTAAGCAAAGAACCCCGCTATTGGGTGGGGAACCCAATCCGGTAGAATTATACTTCTCATCTCTCTAGGGTATGCATGCAACTCGTTTTACCAAACAATGATCAGTCCATACGCACGGCCTCTCGGCTAGCTAGAGTATGGATAACAAAAATAGAGCCCACACATCAATATGTGGTTCTACGCATCGTATACCGGGGGTAAACCTTAAGCCCTTTAATTAAAGTGAGAAAAAGATCCTTTAATTATTTAGAGTGATTTTATATGTTGTAACGCCCCCGATTTTCCTGCATTTATTTTTATTCTCGTTGGCATTACGATGATGCGTTTCTGTGGCTTGTGCCATGTGTGGAGTTTGGTTTAGCTCCTTAGAACTGAGTGCCCTATTTTGTAGCCTGTTGGCAAGATCTCCCTAGCAAGCCGAGTCGTTTTGGGTGACCCGGTGTGGCCTCTCGGGGGGATGTTTGAGTTGGCTTTATTTGGGTATAACTCAAGTTCTGTTCGTCGAAAGTTAATTTTGACTTCGCCGTTGTGTTCGTAGCGTGGGTATTTAGCTACGGTGCGAATTTCGTCGAATTCCGAGGTGATTCGGTTTTCGTGTCGTTTGGTGTGTTATTAGTCTATGTGATCAATTAATTAAATTGATTTGGCTGTCCTGTAGCCTTTCGGTTTTGACTGATTGTTAAATTCTGCGGGAGAATTTAATTGGGCAGTTATTGCCTTGCCTTGGTGGCAGCCATATTTTTGGCTTATGCTTATTTTGGTATTTACTTAATGAAATTAAGTAATTAGGCGTTTTAGGGTTCGGTTATGGATGAACCAATGTTTAGTTTTTCGTATAAAAGCTTTTCTTAAGAAGTGACGGCCCACTTCTTCTTCCGTTTCCTGAGAGAGAAACCGTCGGCTTGTTCTCGGAAAAACAGAGGAGAAAACCGCCTGTCCTGTACCTCCTTTGGTCGGCGATTTCGGGCTTGTTTGTGGACGGAATTCGAGTCCGAAAGCGGCATTGTCTTGCTCTCTCCGAGATCTTCGTTTCGACGGTAAGGTATTCGATTTTCGTGTAGTTTTGTTGAGATTTGGGTTTTCTGTTTTGGAGTTTTCCGCCATTAATGGCCGAGAGTTATGTTCTAGGTGTTGCGGCTGTTTGTTCAGTGTGAAGAGGAGGAAAGCCGTCCAAGCTTCGCTGAAAGTTGAGGCAAGTGGTATTCTTGCCCTTGCCAAGTTTCTTTTGAATTATTCTTGCTGTATTTGAAATCCCTGTTAGCCCTAGGATAGAGGCCTTGTTGTTCTCTTTTTCTTGCTAACTATAAGATTTAGTTCTTCCTATTGAACCCCCCCTACTTGTGCTGTTGGAACCCAACGTTGCCGGCGTGATGCCGATTATCTTTGCTCAGATCTTTGCTCTGGTTTGGGTGATTTGTTCCCCGATTCTGTTAATGGTTACTCGAGTAGGAGTTTGGATTACTCGAGTAGTAGCTTTGAGTTACTCGAGTAGTAGGTAACTACTCGAGTAGCGGGTTTGGTTTACTCGAGTAGTAGGTAACTACTCGAGTAGCGGGTTTGGTTTACTCGAGTAGTAGCTTTGAGTTACTCGAGTAGTGTTCTTAGTTACTCGAGTGGGAGTTTTTGGTTTACTCGAGTAGAAGGTAACTACTCGAGTAGGGGTTCTGGTTTACTCGAGTAGTAGGTAACTACTCGAGTAGGGGTTTGGAGTTACTCGAGTAGTAGGTAACTACTCGAGTAGAGGATTTGAGTTACTCGAGTAGTGGACTCGAGATACTCGAGTAGGTGGTTTGGTTTACTCGAGTAGTAGGCATCTACTCGAGTGCAGGTTTGTAGATACTCGAGTAGTAGGCAACAACTCGAGTAGCGGGTTGGGGTACTCGAGTAGTTGGTAACTACTCGAGTGCTGGTTATGTTCGTATACTCGAGTAGTAGGCGACTACTCGAGTAGAGGGTTGAGGTACTCGAGTAGTAGGCGACTACTCGAGTAGAGGGTTGAGGTACTCGAGTAGTAGGCGACTACTCGAGTAGAGGGATGAGGTACATGAGTAGTTGGTAACTACTCGAGTACTGGAAATTCCCTGCCTTCTTTTTGTCTTAGAATCGTCGAGCTCCGTGTTGCCTTAGTGGGATTGAGGTTAGAATTTGGTTTTGGCCTTAAGTGAGGCTAGCTCACTCAACGCCAAGGTTTAGGTAGGCACTGAGTGGGTCTCACTCAGCGCCTTGTCGTGTCGATTCTTTTCAACACTCTTCCTTTACCTTGTTTCTCGTTCCCGAGTGGTTTTCTTGTTATATTTCTGGTATTTCCTTGTCAGTCATTTTCTTTACCTTCTTAAAGGCCGAATCGTGGGTCGTGGTTAGTAGTGGTGGTTTATAGCTTTTCAGGGGGGTGGAGTTGTGTGACATAGCCAAGGCCACTTTCGTTATCGTGCTCTAGGTACGGGCTGGGCATGCGTGGGTGGAAGGTCCGTTGTGCTTTCACGTGTAGACCCTCGAGCTTGTTGACTTGGACATGGTGGATTGGGGGACTGCGTTTGCCTTCGATCCGGTTCCTCGTTGTTTGTTTTTGCTACTACCACTCTCCACAGTTTAGGGTGTTAGAAGTTTCTTCCTTGGTAGCTTGCAACACTTTTGGCTCTTGGTAGCCTAGTAGGCCCGGCAGGATGTTGTTCCTATGTTGGGTTGTGGCTGTTTCTTTGCTCGTTGTGCTTTTCTTGTTGTCCTGTTTTGGACAGTCGTGACTCTTTCTACTGCATGTTTTTCAGTTACTTCTTCCTTTTGGTTGACTCTTACATGCAGTTGTTTTTACCTTGTTGCTTGCTGAGGTATTCTGTTTTCTTTTGGAATACCCCAGGTTCTGAGCAGTAGCCAGTTGGGTGGCTAGTTTGTAGTGGTGGTGTTGGTGGTCTCTTGGACTTTAGAGTTCCGTTTGCCTTGTTAGTGAGGTAGTTTTTCTGTACCTTCTTGCGGACATACATATGTGCCAGTGGGTTCGTGTCAGGTTGTTGGCGCCCACTGGTAGTTTTCTTACCTTTGTACTGGATATATTTACTTATGCTGCTACCGTTTTCTGGAGATAGTCTACTTGCTCTGAGAAGGATTTTTGCTAGGCGGCTAGTTATTTTCAAACCATAATTATTGTTATAAATAAAGCTCATGATTGACATGTTTCTATAAAACTTAATCACTATTTTCCAAACAACGTATAAAGACCGTCTTCTTATATATTATATAAATTAAATGTAGGGTCTTGCATAACATGAGTGGTTCTCTTGGGTGCGCTCTTTAGGGTGTAAAACCTAATTAAAGTATTTTTTCTTTCCGCAGCGTATAAATATAGTTTTCTTTTGTGGACTAGGTGATCCACTGAGCCGAGGGATACGGTCTCTAAAACATAACTGATTTCTCTATTCATTAAGCACATGATTTTCTTGCATAGGGATTGTAGTTGGGTTGCCTGAGCGTCAGCAGTTATCCCCTGCATGATGTGGCATCATGGCGCGTATTTTCTCATACTCTGATATTCCCTAAATTCGGATAAAATGCGGGTTGTGACATATGTCCCAAAGCTCTTCGATGCCGAGGGCTAAGAACGATTAGTCACTCATCGGTATGGGGACAACTTATGAGTTTGATGAGGCGTGAGTTCAAAACTAAGCGCTAAATGGATATAAAAGGAGGACATAAAAATAACGTAATGTTAGGAACAAAAGGAAAAAAAACTTTAATTGCTAAAGAAAAAACCCACGCGCACATCGAACCCATAAATAAAAAAAAGCTAAGTTACACAAAAGCAAAAGAAAATTTAAATTACAAGTCCTACTCAAACGAGTAGGCATAAAATTGCAAGTCCTACTCAAATGAGTAGGCGGGAAATGACAAGTCCTACTCAAACGAGTAGGCGGGAAATTATAAGTCCTACTCAAACGAGTAGGCAGGAAATGAAAGCGATAGATTACAAGTCCTACTCGAACGAGTAGGCAGGAAATGAAAGCATCAAAAGCTATCTCATACACACACACACACACTCTACATAAAATAAATAAAGCATGAAAAGAAAGCTTTAAAAATTATCTCTTACACTCACACACTCTACATAAAATTTGAAAGAACAAAATGAAACTTATTCTCATACACCCACACACACAACAAAAAGAGAAAATCAAAGTGAGCGAAAAATTAAAATGATTACATTTCTACTCCTAGAACTTGCCAAAAATCAATAAAAAGAGAATAAAAATTAAAGGAGCTAAAGGGTGTTGAAAATTAAAGTAAAAACAAAGTGCTACAAAAATTAAAATGATTAGATTTTAATTCTTATAATTTCATAAAAATGAAATTAAATTACTAAAAATCTTAACCTAAACCTAAACAAAGAGAGAAGAAAATAAAAGTTATCATAACAATTAATAACTATAAAAAAAACCTAGAACAAAAACTAAGTAAAACAGTACTATGAAAATAAAAAAATATAAAACTAAACTCATACACCCACACACACATTTTAAAGAGAAAGACAGAAAAATAAAGGATAAAAAGAGAATAAAAGTGGGGCACTCATATGCATTCCAAGACAACAGGAGGAGAAAAAAAACTAACATATTTTATTAAGGATAAAAAGTTGATTACAAAACTAAAACACACATAAAAGAGAGGGGGAGAAAATTCTCCTTACATGGCAAGAAGTGCACCCAAGCAGCCCACAAACAACAAAATTGGTCCAAAATTTTGAATCCTTGATCATTACATAAAAATTCTATTTATAAGCAAAATTTCGGGGGCGACACGCCCTTGTAACGGGCGTTACAGGCAGGCGTGTCATGCTGGTGTGTTGGAGAAGTCAAAATCCAAGTGACTGGTCGAATTCTGGAGCTTCTAGAACGGGACACGTGTCAGTCATGGCTGTGACAGAATTGTCATGGGCGTGTCGAACGGGACACAGGCGTGACATCTTCTTTTCTTTGCAGGCAATGCTTTTTCACTGGGATCAAAGTAACACACCCAAGTCACGGGCATGACCAATTTGACACGGGCGTGTACTTTGAAATTTTGCAAAAATTTTGGAAAACAAAATAAACTTAAGTTAGAGGAGTATTTACAAAAAAGAACAATTTATTGGAGAAAAATAACAAAAAACTACAAAAATAACTTAAAACTACTTATATAAAGTACTGAAAAATATGAATATTTAAAACTTATCAGGGTCCTATAGTTACATGTCACTTTTTCTAAGTGCAGCCCAAGATGAAATTCTAACCCGTATGAGATGACTTCTAATTCCTTTGGTCAAAGGCCTCTAAATATTTATCATGAGTTTGTCATGAGCATAAAGTTGACCATTTAAAATTTCATCATTTTTCAAAGTACTTAGGACCATAAATTAAATCATTTAATTAGGTTACCAAGGTCACTTTGAACATGAGCTACTATTTATAATGATCCATTATGTCTAGATAATTTACCTGGAGTTCATCTATGTTAAAAATGGATGTTCATCAAAGATATTAATTTTTCCACTTTATTTACCATTCCTTTTCTATTTATGATTATAATCACAAATTATTCTATTTTCCAAAAGAAGTACCTATAAGATTCAACTAAAAATTCATAGAAAATTTCTGGTGACTAACATTATCATTATAATACTCAAAACAGAATTTCATACTCCTAGCCAGTGATTTGACTCAAAATAATCACATGTCAACTTTATTACAAAAATGCCACTACTAAGGTTTTTAGCATAATTAATCATCCAAAAATTCTTAAATAAATTCACAAAAGTTTATATCACAGAAATAAGAGTCTATACATTTTTTCATAATTTTTCAAAAATTATTACCCCTATTTTTAATTTAATTCCCAAAAGGGGTAGAATTATAAATATGTTAATTACATAAGAAATAAATCTCAAACTTGCTCTAAAAAATATCTAGGGATGTCAAATGACCTTTTAGGGCTTGTATCAAAATTTTGGAATTTCCTAAGGTCAGTATCCTTCTCATTTTTATTTCTAAATGAGCCTATTTTCCAATAATTCAAAATAATGGGATTTTTGGTCCCATAAATCCCAATCTCTCTATGGGAGGTGTATTTCATCCCTATGAGCCTCTGTCTAAAATCTCTTGGACAAGCTTTGGGCCTAATAGGTAAATTTCCCCTTTTCCCATTTTTACAATTGGCGCACCATTTACAAATCTACCTCCACCACGTATGTTGGATTTCCCCAACATGAAAAGGTCTAAATGTTCTTAAACTTTTACCATGGTCATATGATAATGCTATGGCCATGTCACCCAACTTTGGGGGTATTTGGAGTTGTAAACTCCATAGATTAAAATTATTTAATAAACAAAATTTTGACTAAAACTATAAGAAAATATCCTCCAAAAATTCTCATTTTTTGAAATAGTCTAAGTATGGTATACACACATGCTTGACCAAAATTTCACTGCATGTGAACTTATGGATTAGCCTAGGCATCCATTTGAAGTTCTGATCTATTATAGGAGCAGTCCTAGGAGAATGACCCTATAAGTATCTATAGTGCTCCAAATTGCATGTTTAGGGTGTCAAAACAAAGGTAAGACCTAAGGATACATTTTCTATGTTGAAAGTTTCCTCTGAATATGCCTCTACAAGGCCTACAATTATCATGCAAGTGGTTGTTTAACATGTGATAGAAATACACATAATAAAAAAACTATGCTATAGTTTATAAGATTTAAATCAACGTCATCCTTGCATCTTCCTCCTCCAGCCGACGATCCAGATTTGCCCGATCTGGGAAATGTTGATCTCTCATTTCCGGACACTTGGGCCACTACCACCGCCAACGATTATCTCAACCACCTCTATAGAGGTGGCAGCTAGCATTTCCCGGCGACATGGCTGCCGGAGGCGGCTCCTCCGGAAAACCCGAGCAAGAAGAAAAGCTCGATATTTCTCCCTCTTCCTCTCATAGCATCAGGCTTAATTGAGCCCGATATCTCTCCTAGTGGATCTAGAAGACTAGCACCAAGGGAGGGGAGGAGAAACGAACCTAGATGTGAGCTTGGCGGCAGGTACGGTAGTGGTGAGCCATGACCGACCCTTGCTCTAGTAAGGTATCTCGATTTCTGGTTTCTCCAACAAAAACTTAGCTCCAGTATTCGTTTTCCACTCCTCTAGGTTCAATGAAGGTGATGGTTGGCTTGGTAAGAATAAAGATGACGGTGGGCTCCTCATTTATTCCCTTTATAAGAAGAGTTAGGGTTTAAGTGGCTTGCAATGTGTCACCCTAATAATGGATCGTCGATCATCACTTTAAATTGGTGTTTGCTTCGAGACACTCTAATATTTGACCACCATTTATTGCTTTAACTAGGTCTTGATTGAGTAAATGGAGTCTAATGAGCCTTCACCACTTATCCCAAAAATCCGGTTCAACCCGTACATATGAACCAGTAAACATAGTTTATAGACCAAAAATACTCTAAGTTCAAAAGCATTGAGTGGTGTTGAGACCACTCAACGTCGCGTTGTGTCCACTCAACACCAACAATATTGAAAATATCTCTAAGTCAACAGCGTTGAGTGGTGTTGAGACCACTCAATGCCGCGTTGAGTCTACTCAATGCCAACAACAAGATGAAAATACTATCAAAAAGTGTTGAGTGGTGTTGAGATCACCAAACGCTGCATTGAGTCCACCCAACGCCAATAGCAAGATGAAAAATACTCTGCCCAAAAGTGTTGAGTGGTTTGGAGACCACTCAATGCCGCATTAAGTCCATTAAATGCCAACGACAAGATGAAAATACTGTCCAAAAGCGTTGAGTGGTGTTAAGACCACACAATGCGGCATTAAGTCCACTCAATGCCAACAGCAAGATGAAAATACTCTGTCCAAAAGCATTGAGTTGTGTTGAGACCACTCAACACCGCGCTGAGTCAACTCAATGCTACAACATCCAGAATGCTTCCAAGTAAAAAGCATTGAGTCGCATTGAGACCACTCAATGCCACGTTGAGTCCACTCAACACCTCAACATCCAGAATGCTTCCAAGTCAAAAGCATTAAGTGGCGTTGAGACCACTCAACACCACATTGAGTCCCTCAACGCCTCAGCATCCAGAATGTATCTAAGTCAAAAGCATTGAGTGGCGTTGAGACCACTAAATGCCGCGTTGAGTCCACTCAACGCCTCGTCAAATGGATTTGAGTGCACTCGATGCCTCGTCGAATGGTGTCGAGTGCACTCGATTCCTATTGACTCTAGAACATTCTTTTCGAAAGTTAGAGTTGATTGAACCCCATAGTGGGTCCTATGTGAATCCACTCAAACCCTTGGTTCAAACCTAGTCTATCCCCATTCATCCACCACATGTCCTACCCTAATCTTAGTAAAGGGGTCTAGTAGGAAATGGGATGTTACACATACATTTTGTTTTGTGGGTTCGTGTTAGGTTGTTGATGCCTACAGTGAATTATTTTAGGTGTTAGACTTTTTGCTAGCTCCTATGCTAATTTCTTACTATTTTACGTACCTACTTTCTCTCTAGGATGGTTTTATGTTATGATTGCATGTTAGTTATTTTCCAAATATAAAACGATAAATACTTTTATCTCTTACTCATATCATCTCTTCAAATCAAATGTCACTCTACTTTAATGAACGTAAAAGCTCTTTTAATACTTATATCAAATCAAGAGGTGTGCATATCATGAATTGTCCTATTGGATCTTCATACTCATATAGGATAATAAATGAAATAAACCAAGTATTTTCCGCTGCGTATATGTATATTTTCACCCATGGACTAGTTGATCCACTGAGTCGAGGGATGCGACAATTAAAACTTAAACTTAAACTTAAACTATATCTTCATCATAATAAATTTCATGAAAAATGTGAGGAGTAGGTTCTTGCCTGAGTATCTGCAGTTGTCCCCTACATGGCGTGACATCACAGTGCATATTTTCTCTTACTCTGATATATTATTAAATGCTGACAAAATGTATCTCGTGACAGTTGGTATCAGAGCGAGGTTTGTTTGATAATTTGGTCGAACATCTATCTTTAGTAAAGTTCTCTAGTAACGTTCTAGTTGTCTTGTCTAATTGCATACACACACCAATGTGTCATCAATACGTCTTGGCTGAAGCACGTACACTACACTCATAAACATGGGAAGAAGTATATGAGGCAAATTATGTAGGAGATGCATAATATGTGTTTGTATATGGATCCTCGTAGGAATCAACATGTGACTGTTATGTAGTATGGGATGCATAACAATCATCACATCGATTCCCATTAGATTTTGCATTTTTGTTACATACGATATTATGTAGTATGAGATGCATAATATTTCATGTGTACTCCGCTCATAACATGCACTAAGTCCTTTACTAGAATGCATAACACTGCATGTATAACATACACAGCATTAGCACACGTGCCAAGTTAAGCTCTACATGATGACATACATACACACATGATTTTTAAAAAAAGAAATAAGAATTCACGCATTCATATTATATGCACACGAGTCAATAGGATGATGGTATATCATCCTATGTTAAATCATATCATCACTTTTGAAAATCCCAGAGCAATGCAACAATAAGAGAAAGTATCTATATATGTATGGTCTGAAGAAAATTGAATAGTTCTAGCATTAAGCTAGGTTTGATGAGTTGTTCATTATATTACTAAGAATGCTACCTAAGCGTGTTGTGATAAGGTCACTCCCCAGTATGAGGGAAAGTCATTAGGTGCACAAAGTGAGGCCGTGATTAAAGGGTTGTGTCAGAGCAATGTGGCTCTATCAAGGCATATTGTTGTTATGCAATTGTAGATGCAGGCATTATTGACTGCCTCCTTAGGGTAGCAACCTGTGGTGCAAGACCCTGCAGTAGTTCAGACTGTACCTATTCCTCGTACTCCTCTGGTGCCTCCAATTCTGCTTCCATCGGAGTTGAATTTCATTTAACACTTTCGGTGATTAGTAACTCTTACCTACGACGGGAGAGCCGATTTTATGGCTATAGATGATTGGATCATTGCCTTTGAGGAGATGTTTTCGTACTCGGGAATATCTGCGGGCTAGAAGGTAATGGTTGTCACTTACCAGCTGAAGGGCCTTGCAAAGAGCTGGTGGATCCAAGAGAAAGAGGGCCTCGTAGAGGGATATTCGCGGGAATCATTTAAGTGGATGTTGATGAAAAATTTTCTGCAAACACTGGAGCAAGACCGTCTAATGAATAATTTTCTACACCTGAAATAGAGATAACTCATAGTTAGTGAGTATGAGATAGAATTCGGTAAGTTGAGTAGGTTTGCTCCAAATTTAGTTGTAAGACCCCATTTTTTTAATTTCTAAACCACCGGGGTCTTATGTCCAAAATCATCATTTTGCAGTGACACCGACACTCGGGAAGGTCGCCACTACAAATTGTCGATCCTGCCAGCCTTTACGATCACCAATGAGAAATAAGCTTATACACAGTTCAAATAAAACCAAATCCACAATCAAATATAATATGAAATATAAGAAATCACAGTAAGTCCACATGATAATACAAGTACTAAAATAGAACAGTACAAGGAAATATAAACGGGCTCAATCCCAGTACATCAAATCATCACTACAAATACTCGCGGAAGCTAAGTAAACTAATCACTCACGGAACCAGTAGCCTGTTATCCTATGCTAGACTGGCGCACCTCCATGAGCACCATACTCCGTTGGTGCTGTATCCCTTGCTGATGCTCCGTGTCTCCCATCGGAGTCCCTGAAATGTTTTGGTCGTTGACCGTTAGTCAAAAATACTAAGTCCTATCATCCTCCACCCTCCCCCATGGCTTCTAGGCACCAAGCGGGGAGAAGGAAAGGCAAGCTATGAAGGTATAGAGTACAAAGGAGGCAGAGGCGGTGGAGCTACTCTAGCAGTTATTTATAATAGTTATATAATTAATGAAGAGAAGTTCAAACTAGCAGTTCTATGATAACAAGCAGTAATGGTAGAAAATAAAGCAGAGCAGTAAGTATATGAAAGGTAAACTAAGAAACAAGTAACCTTAACTTATATGAATGTACATACAAACTTATAAGTTAAGGGGTCTTTTGTAAGGCTCCCATTGTTTAAAAAGTCCCATATCGATTTATACGATGGGGTGTCAGGTTATTAAGCAAGTATGAGTGTAGTGCTATGTTATGCCATGATTCATGCAAGTGCAACACACACACACACACACGACTCTATGCACATAGTCTTTTAGTTCCCCCCATTTGGGCAACTAGCTTCACTCCTAGGAACCTCCGTAGTGGCAAACGGAGATAGTGGGTTGGGTCCCCAACTCCTAGGCGGGTATCCACACTACCAGGCCTAGCCCTTATGTACGCCTCTGGAAGGACACAACCCAGAGTCACCACGTACTAATGCTGGCAATATCCACCAGACTTCCTTTGTCTAAGTGTCAACCACACCCACAAAGTCAGTGTATCGACGTCGGTGTGAACGACCATCCGATACCGAAGACCCACCAACTTTTGCTCATGTATCCAAGAACTTTCGAGCCATTAGCTCCCCGGACTTACCCGTCCGTTATAACTACCATCGAGCCTACTGCTCGGATAACCGTACAAACTAACCTCCTGAGTTAACAGGATGTGTGAAGGTGAACCACCAGTTATACTAATTGCTCTTTAACATTTATTATTTCTTACGGTTTAGGTTAGCATAGGACTGGCCCCGACATACCCGGTGAAGGGTTCTCAAAGGGCACTAGGAACTATGATGGTATCTGAAGCTCATTATTCCCTTTAGCAAGGCACTTACTACTATTGGTTATTACCCAATTTCCGATCCCTTAATATTATACTGGAACTAACCCTAGTGTATTTTGACCCTCTCTCTCTCCACAGGAAGGACGATCTTTCGTCGATCCCGAGCACATCTTAACACTAGTCAACCCAACACTCTCCTCATCATGACTTCTAATGAAGCTCTCTTTTTCACCTTACCAAGCCATCAAACTATTAATCCCAACTTACTATGATTATCCCACATGTTATCGCAATTCTGCAGTTTACTATATGCAGACCAACCTAAGCTACATGATGTACATGATAAGAGGTACTCATTTTCATCCAAAAGCCCTGAGATAATTATTGTGGGTCTATCATGACATATTTTGATTAAATCCAGAAAGTTATAATTTTCATAATTAATTTGGTATTTATTAAATTTCCCAAAGGTTAGTCCATGGGTAATTTTGAACATGAAGTACTAGATTTCCTTAAGTTATGTCCACCCAAAAATTATGAGCACTATATGATAGAAGAATATCAGTGAATACCAAATTTCATAGATTTTAATAAATGTATTATGCTCTAAATAAATAATCCATAATAAATCTAATAATTAAGGGTAAAGAAGGAGGTACTAAAATTTATCATCAGAAAATTATGGAAAAATTACTGAATCTTAAGGGTGACCAGAAAAGACCTCTGGCCAAAGAACATAATTTATGAAGCTCACTAGGTACAAAAATAAAATTAAGTTTACTTAGAGACAAGCACCATGTGAGCAACCCATGTAAACAGACTTCCAAATATTCCATAAAAATTTACACAGCTTTACAATATCATACAAGGTCCTCTGACAAAATTTCATGAGTTTCCAGTAAGAGGTTAATTCATAAGAAATTCCTAAATAGATAGAGCAACTTGATGGGTTGTGAATGAATTACTCCAATTATTGATCTAAAATTCGTACTAAAATTTCTAGAGCTTTGATATGGTCTTAAAACATAAATGACTAAATCTCATGCAAATTCAAGGTTAGAAAGTCATATATAAAAATTCTTCAAGAAAACTAATGATAGTGCACTTTACAAAGAAACCTACTTGTAAACTCATCCCAGCAACATGTAAAATATTCCAGAGATTAATATGACTATAAAATGACTCCTACAATCATCCCATGGAAATCCAAGGTCATAGGACCCCTAAATTATTCTTTAAGGTGCATGTGTCTAATTAGGCATAAAGTTATTTAAGTGGGGTGCAAGAGTCAAACTACCACCTGCAAGATCCCTAGGGCATTACTCCACCTTAGAAACCCATGGGGTAAACCCCAAGTCCAAACAAGGACTAAACACCCTATGTCCTTCACAAATCCTAAAAAGCTCAATCTAAGGCTTGAACTAGGGCACTAGGACTCAACAACCCTAACCCACCACAAACACTAATAGAGGGTGACCCTATTGACCTTGGGACTCTGGCCAGAGCCCCAACCCCTTTGGGTGAGGATTGGCCCCTCCATGCCCTAAGAATCCTAAACCCTAAATTAACCCTTAAGGGCCCAAATCTTAGTCACGTCAAAACTCAATCAAATCAGACTCAAATGGGTTGAGATTTTAACCAGTGACTCATGATGACCCATAATACCATCCACCAAAGTTTGGGAGGATTTGGAGGTCATTAGACCCATTAATTAAACTATACTAGGATTATTAAATCTTTACCAAAACTATTGAAAATTTTTCTCCAAAAAGTTCCCTTTTTTAGTTATGTCCTAGGTATAGGTAAGATTGACCTCCTGCCCAAATTTTAGGTCATTTGGACGTGTGGTTAAGTGGGGGCACTCATTTTAATCTCTGGCTAGCCCTAAGAATAGACCTCACCAAAATGAGTGCCGAGGGCTGACCTGGACGCCAAATTGGTTCAAACAAATTTTAAATTAAAATAGACCTCATGGGCTACCACTGTGGTGTTGAACACCTTTTCTGTAGAAGCCTCTAAGTATTTTTAATTTAATTCCTACCATGACTGATATTATGTGACAGAAATTCACCTTAAATACATTTAATAATTTTTGATCTGCACAGATCTTAAAGCTGATCGGACGGGCCCTGGCTTTCTTCTTCCTCCAGACAACGACCCCGATAAACCCGACTTGGAGCTACTTCCAGGCAATTTTCCTGGCCACCCGGCCACCTCCCTGGCCGACCACCGCCACCACCACCTCTATTGAGGTGGTGGTTATCGCCGGGCGGCAATACAGCCACCGGAGGGGCCATTTCCGGCGAACCCGACAAGCATGTTTTTCACAAAAAATCCATGGGAGAACTCCACCCAATTTGGCTTAATTGAGCCCGATTCATTTCCCTAGCAATTCCTAAGATTTATCCATAGAAGGAGTAGAGGAGGATCTTGATGGTGGACTGGAGTCAGGCCGATCGTTGGGTTGCCATTTGCGGTGGAGGAGTCATCGAAGTTCTTCAACAACACTGTCAATGGCCTTGGCTCCTTCAGGTAAAGTGTGGAAACTGATTCTCTCGGCCTAGGGAAGCTTTTGAAATCATCAAATGGGGGAGGGGAAGGGTCTAACATGAATTGGCCATTAATGCACATGAATGGGAAATTTCGGTCAAGGGAGAGTTCACTCAATTCAGCCCCTATGTGGATGGCTATGGCTATTGATCTTCTCAAAACTGAAGGGGGAATAAATCCAGCACGAAGAGAGGAGCTCTTGGCCTCCCTATGCCAAGAATGGCCTTTAATCCCTCATTCTATCTGCTTTCTCTCTCCTGATCTTCAAGGCTGAGTTTGATGATTAATTCAGCCTAATGGTAGCCCATTAGCTCATAATATTAAATAAAAATAAAGTTAGTCCAAGTGGATAGGGCTTGAGCTTGAGCTAGCCCATTTGAGCTAATTTGACTTAACATTAGAGTGGATTTGACCTTGGTCACTTTGACCTTTTGGAGGTGACCCATTGGCCTCCCCTAAGGTCTATTAAGGGTTGGGTAGGGTTGGATTGGCACCTTGGAGGTCACTTGCCCCTTAGTTAGGGCACTTTGACCACTTTAGGGCTAGGGTTGACTTGGGTCAACCTAGCCTCTTGGGTTGACCCCATTTGGTCCTTGGTGACCCATTAACCTCACTTTAGGGTTATGAGGGCATGCGTGGGGTCCACTTAGCTAAGGGAAGGTCAATTGACCCTAAGTAAGCCAGTTTGACCCATTTAGGGTTAAGGTGGACTTTAGTCAACTTGACTACTATGATTGCCACCAATGGGTCCCTAGTGACCCTATGGACCACCCAAGGGGTTAGGGGTGTTATGGTGGGATCATGGAGCAAAGTTGAAGCCCTAAGGTCAAACCTTAGTCTGGTGGTGACACTGTGCTATAAGCAGACCAAGGTTATTTTCCCCCTGAGCCTTGTTCACTTGGTCCTTTGAGCTTCTTGTGGTTTTGTCATGACCTAGTCATGACAAACCTACTCCTAGGGGTATAGTTGTTTGAGGGATGTTACATCAGTAGCTTTTGAGGCAGGTAGGGTGAAGCAATTCCTAAGAGGGCTTCGTAACAACATCCAACAGTTTGCAGTGCGTATTGGACGGAGAATTATGCGGAGGAAGTTAAAGATACTCTGAAAGTCGAGGCTATCGACAATGTAAAGAATCGAGGTGCGCAGATGAGGAAGGAAAAGAGAAAGACCAATGATAGCGAAAGCTCTCAGACATATAACCCTGCTTCAAAGAAAGAAAGCAAAGAAGCATGTAAATTTTGTGGCAAGGAAGGCAATCCCTTTGAGAAATGTTTTAAGAGGTTGGGAGCCCAAAAGTAGAAGCAAGTGCTTTCAATTCAGAGCACACCCAAAGAAGACCTGGTCTTTACTTCGTGTAAGCAGAATGGGCATGATGTTGCCCATTGTTGGACAAAGGATAAGACCTGCTTCCTGTAATACCCCAAGTTCCTAAAGCAGGAAATTGAGTTCTGGGAGATACCACCCGGCGGTAGGTTGCTATCGCCGGCGGTAGTACTGTGAAAAGGGTGGCAGAGCTTTCAGGAAGCTACTGCCCAGCGATAGCAATATCGCTAGCATTAGTATGTTCCATTTATCGGTGAAGCTCTCGAGTTGTTATTGCGTGGTGGTAGTAGGTATCGCGTGGCGGTAGTGATAGCAGTCATTTCGTAACCGACGCTAGATACCGCGTGGTGGTAGTAATATATCGCGCGACGATAGTCAATTGTAACAGCGTGGCGACGTGTCGACCAATGATTGGAGATCTTAAGCGGTGGGCACACGAATCGAGGAATTTATTGAGGTACCGCGCGATAGTAGCTCGATTTAAATCCTTAGGGTGCCGTTTTCACTTCATTCATTTGGAAATTTTATGCTGAGTGGCTGTATAAGTAAGAGGGAAGTTTGGTCGAGGGGGATCTCGCCGCCGTTGGGGTCTCGAGGCTAAGATTCGCAGGACGAGTTCAGATCGTGGGAGGCAAAGCAGTAGTGGTTGTTTCCATCTGACTGGAATCTCTCTCATGGTGCCGAAACATACTTTTAGGGTATCGATACTCTTCCTTGGACATGTGAAGTCCTTCTTTTTGGCATTTAAAGTTAAACGCTCCATGAACATGTGGAAGTGGTTATCCCGAAGGGTAGATCTGTGTATCCCCATTAGTGTTGCATTTAGATCCGGAATCGAAGTTCGAAATAGGCATGCTGTGTGAATCCCATCCGGATAGGTTGGTTTTGATTGGGGATGTTTGTATGTTATGTATGTCGGAGAAGACTGCGTGTTAAGCGCATAGATTTCTGATTCACGAGGTGTGCAGTTGGCTGCAAAAAGAGTACTGGTGAATGACCTCTAGGAAAAACATCAGGTTAAGGGAAAGAATCGTTAGTCTGTCCCCTACCGCGCGGCGGTGGGGCTACCGCCAGCAATATCTCCCAGTGAGCAATGTATTATTTTGTATGGCCTATCTTGTGGAGACCTGGGGGCTAGTATTTTGTGAGGCCTATCTTGTAGGGACTTGGGTGACATAATTTGGTGAAGCTTGTCTCTCGAAGACCTGGGGGCCAATTTGTGGAGCTGAGAGCCTGTGTGGCCCAGCTTAGGCAGCCGTGAGTGTTAGCCTTGGACCATAACAAGGTTATGTATCGTACTGATGGGAAAGGGGATGATGACCCATGTCGAGGCTTATTGCGCCCGACTATTTGAGCACCAGGAAAGAGCTGAACTGTACCAAACCCTATATCGTTTGACTTGGAGTGAGTCAAAGTGTGAATCACCATGACTTTGTCTTAGCCATAGGGGGTTGTCTTTGGCTTCGACCCTGAAAGACTAGAATGCTCAAGCATTGCTGACCATCGCAGAGAACGGAGGTATGACCCATGGAGGTCCTATTCATCGAGAATGTTACCTGAGAGCACAGGGCGTTGGATGGTTGTGCCAACATCTGTGGCAAATGATGCTTACTTTGCACGTTCTGATTGCTAGTAATTATATATATTAATGCCAGTAGGGAATGAGCACCGCCACCCCGATTGAGGGGTGGGGTTGTTATTATTTGGTCATCTAATGCTTACTGTTTCTATGTTTTCCATGGTTGCGGTGGAATGTTTTGTACATGTGCAGCTAAGCCAAGTGGGAAGTACCGAGCTGGTGCCCTAGATTGCTAAACCGGCCCTTGAAGGCCAAAGAGAATTACCCGTTTCTTTTTTTTCATTCATGTGTGGCCGGCCTGCGTGTCTATATATGTAAGACAATAATATTTGAGAAAAACCTTATAAGGCCTTAAGGCATCAACATTTATGTATTGTACTTTCATTCATACTTAATTGTGTGGACAATCAAATGGTTGGGTTCTTATAAACATTTTATTAACTTCCGCTAGAATGCTCTCTAAGTTAGGTTAAACGGTTGCTAGTTATGGTCATAATAAGTAACTCCGTTAACTATCCGTAGTATATGACGTCGGGCCTCGACTGGACCTTCTGTTATATGTTGCATAACGGATGGGGGTGTTACACTTCTAGTGTGGGAAGAAATGGCATCTGAAGTATCGGTGCCCGCGGTCTCAGCCCCTGCTGCAGCAAGTTCCACTTCAAGCCTTGCCGCCATCGTAGCATCTGGGTAAAGGGAAGGGAAAGTTGAATGTGGTGACCATGGAAGAAGCGTAGAATTCCACCCAAGTGATCTCATGTTAGATTCTAAATTGTTTATTAGATTTCAGCTATAGATACGATGTTGTTTTGGCTAGTTACATGTATGATTTTGTAGGGGAGTTTAAGGTAAAGAACCTTCGGGCACACGTTCTTTTTGATTATGGTGCTACCCACTCGTTCGTGTCTAGGACTTTCGTAGAACATCATCGTCTGACTCTCAATCAAGTTGGTGGTTCGTTTTGCATTTAGATTCCCTCTGGTGTCTCGGTGGTGTCATACCAGGATATCCAAAGTTGTTCAATCCTTTTAGGCGACTTCCTAGCTTTTGCCGATCTGAAGGTGTTAGACAAGGAGGAATTTGATGTGATTTTGGGCATGGACTGGTTGTCTAGATATGATGTTGTTATCCAATGTAAGGTAAAGCATTTGGACTTTAAGATGGAAAAGGGCCACCCCATGAGTGTGTATGGTTTTCTGCACCAGGATTCCCCGATTATTTATGCGGTATGTGCTCGGAAACTCTTAGATTCCGATTATTTTGCTTACCTGGTTTCTATTTTGGAAACTGTTAGTAGTTTTCCGTGTATCGAGGAAATTTTTGTGGGGTGAGAGTTCCCTGATGTTTTCCCAGTTAGTCTTCCTAGTCTTCCGCATGAGAGAGATGTGGAATTTGTTATTGATCTCGAGTTGAGTACCTGCCCTATTACTAAGGCTCTGTACTGTATGGACCAGCGTGAGCTGGAAGAGTTGTGCACATAACTAGATGAACTCCTGCAATGTGGATTTAATAGGCCATGTTCTTCACCTCGGGGTGCTCTCGTCTTGTTCATGAAAAAGAAGGATGGTTCCAAGAGGTTGTGCATTGATTATATGGAATTGAATAAGGTAACCATAAAGAGCAGGTATCCCCTACCGTAAATAGATAATTTGTTTGATCAGTTGCATGGTAGTACGGTATTCTCAGAGATTTGTATTTGTTCGGGCTACCATCAGTTGAGGATTCGAGAGTCGGATGTTCCGCGAACTACTTTTTGTTCCCATTATGGGAATTTTGAGTTCTTAGTGATGTCCTTTGGATTGAAGAATGTACCCTCTATTTTCATGGATATGATGAATAGAGTGTTTAAGGATTTCCTTAATCATTTTGTGGTCGTTTTCATTGACGATGTTCTGGTATATTCCCAGAGTGTTGAGGAGATTAGCCAGTACTTGCATTTACTTCTATCTACTCTAAGAAAGCATAAGTTTTATGCGAAGTTTATTAATTGCGAGTTTTTGGCTTCCTCAAGTGTTCTTTTTGGGTCATGTTGTGAATAAAGATGAAATTTCTGTTGAACCAAAAAAAGATAAATGTTGTGATGGATTGGAAAAGAACTACCATACCTAATGATAAGAAGCATCCTAGGATTGGCAGGCTATTATAGAAGGTTTATGGAAGGGTTCTCGGTGTTATCAACGCCTCTTACTAAGCTTACGCAAAAGAACGCAACGTTTGTGTGGAGCGATGAGTGCGAAGGAGCCTTTCAGGAATTGAAAAAGAGATTGTGTACTGCTCTAGTGTTGACTTTACCTACCGAAGGAGTGAAGTATTCTGTTTATGTGGATGCATTTCACGTCGAGATTTGATGTGTCTTAATGCAAGAAGGAAAAGTGATTGTGTATGGGTTGATGAAATTGAAGATTCATGAAAAGAATTATCCTACGTATGATTTAGAGTTTGTGACAGTAATTTATGACCTGAAACTTTGGAGACATTTGTTGTATGGCGCATTGTACAAGAGTTATACAGACCATAAAAGCTTGAAGTATGTCTTCACTCAGAAGGAGCTGAATTTGCATCAGCATAGATGGTTGGAGTATGTCGCGGATTATGATGTTGATATCCTTTATCATCTAGGCAAAGCTAACGTAGTATCCAACGCCTTGAGTAGAAAGACCGCGAAAATCTTTAACCTTTTTTTGCAATCCTTGGTGGAGGAGTTCTAATTAATGAACATAATTTTTGGGAGTAGCAACCCACCGAGTAGCTTGGAAGTGGCAGAGCCTTCATGGATTGCTATTATAAGCCTACATCAGAAGGACGATCTTATTTGGAGCATATCTGGAGTAGGACTAAAAAAGGGGAATAACCAGAATTTTCGATTGATGATGTGGGTGCCTTGAAGTACCATGACAGATATTGTATTCAAACTGTTGGTGAAATTCGGCAAGGATTTGCAGTGAAGCACA
Organism: Platanthera zijinensis; assembly: GCA_039513925.1. Lineage (NCBI taxonomy): Eukaryota > Viridiplantae > Streptophyta > Magnoliopsida > Asparagales > Orchidaceae > Platanthera > Platanthera zijinensis. Next base: position 76,558,860 of record CM077086.1, read on the forward strand.
TGAGTCTAGTGTTGCATACCACCCAGGCTCTACGAAGATGTATAAAGATCTGAAGCAGATCGTTTGTTGGTATGGGAGTAAGAATTATATAACGAAGTTCATATCTGAGTGTTTCACCTGAAAGCATGTTAAGGCGGATCATTGAAGGCCTGGTGGCAAGCTAATGCCTTTGGATATTCCAAGGTGGACATGGGAGAGCATCTCTATGGACTTTATTATCGGTTTGCTGAGATCTCCCCGAGGGAATGATTCCGTGTGGGTCATAATTAATAGATTGACAAAATGTGCGCACTTTTGCCTTTTATGATAAGCTATTCCATGAAGAAGATATCAGAATTATATTTTGATGAAGTCATCAGACTGCATGGAGTGCCGATAAGTATTGTGTCAGATCAAGACTCTAGATTTATATCGTATTTTAGGCAAAATTTACAAGAAGGGTTAGACACTGACCTCAGATTTTCTACTGCTTATCATCCACAAACCAATAGCCAGATGAAGAGAGTTAATCAGATTTTGGAAGATATGATCAGATGCTATATTTTGGACCATGGTGGAGCATGGGACGAGCGTCTTGGACTGATGGAATTTTTCTATAATAACAGTTATCAAGATAGCCTGCAAATGTCCACATTTAAGGCTTTGTACGGGAGGCGTTGTCAGACTCCCTTGGTTGAGGTTGGTGAGAGAACGTTGTTAGGTACGAAAGCCTTGGAAAAAATGAGTATTACTATACCGCATATTCGTAAAAAGCTTCGTGTAGCTCATGAGCGTTATGAGAAGTATGTTAACCGACGAAGAGTTGATCTGGAGTTTGAAGTTAGGGACATTGTTTTTCTGAAGGTTTCTCCGATGTTAGGTGTTAAGAGGTTTATAAGGAACCATAAGTAGGATCCCAGGTATGTGGGACCTTTTCAGATTGTTGAGCGCATCAGAGTGTCAGCTTATAGGCTGGATTTACTTGCTACTTTCCCTGGTGTTCATGATGTGTTTTATGTGAGCCATTTGCAGAAATGCATGCTTAGTGACTGATATGTCCTTGACTCGGTGCCCCAGTTGCAACCAAATCTTTCCTATGTCGAGGATCTTGTTTGTATTCTTGAGACATAAGATTGGGTGTTGCGGCAAAAGACGAGTCCCATGGTCAAGGTTCTTTGGCAAAACTAAGATGTCAAGAGCACGATATGGGAGTTGGAGTCAGCTATGAGAGAGGCTCACCCTCATCTTTTCTCCTAGTTTCCCTTGGTAAGTATTTCTATCTGGTAACCTTTAGTTACTTCCTTTCTGTATCAGATTCGATTCCTATATCAAGTTTAAGGACGAAACTTTCTTTTAGGGGGAGTGGTTATAACGCTCCTAAATTTTAGATAATTATTTCGATTTCCTTAGTATCGTATTAATGACATAAGGGCATTACATTGATGCGTAGTTAACGGTGTGTCATTGTTAGTACGAGATTTTGTTCGTTGGGGCGAGTCGGCTAGTTTTTTGACTCGTCGGAATTAGAGTTTTGACTTGGAAAATTTAAATAATAAATTTTTATGCGTGTTTGTGAAGTTTCGTTGCGATCCGGGTTTAGTTGGGATCTTAGTGGATTTTACATGGATTTTCGTTGTTTTAACTTCGAAGAATTTTAACTCAAGATTTGTTTGTCAGATCTTGATTTCGACTTGATCGTTGGATTCGTAGCACCGCCATTTAGTTTTGGTGCGAATTTCATCGAAAATTGAGGTGATTTGGTTATTCTAATCATTTGAGATTTTCTAGTAATTATAATAATAATATTATATATATATATACTTAAGAAACCCTATTTATTGTTTTCCCCAAGTTGTCGGTCCGAAGAGCGGAAAGAAGAGAGCGACTCAGACATTGCGTAGTCTTCCAACCGCCTCCCTTTGGAGCTCCGATGCACAAAACCCACGACGGAGCATAGATCCGGAAAGCTCTCGCCGAGGTCTCCCCGTGCTTGGTAAGATTTCCCCATTTTGTGGGTTTTTGGCATTAGGGTATTTGAGCTTGACCCTTGTTTTTCCCCAAAAAGTTCCACAGATCGTGGGTGACGAGTTCTTACGGCCGATCCTTGAAGCGAAGCGCTTGAGAGGCCGTTTTTTGGGAGATTTTGAGGCAAGTGGTGGTTTGCTCTCTTTCCCCTCTTGTTCACCCTCTTGCTTTGTTGTTATTGTTCATGCTTACCTCTTCTTTTTTGATTCATGGGACTTAGAAATGTTGTAGGGCCTTATGCCCTATTATTTCAATTGAATTAGGGTAGTGTAAAAAAACCGCCTATGTTTGTTCGTCGAGTCACTTCGTGAAACCAAGAAAATTCATCGAGACTAGGTAAATTTGTGGAGCCAAGTCTTTTTCATCGAGTATTCTCAACGAATTCATCGAGTGTTCCCAGTTAGGCGTCGAGTTAAGTAGAATTAGTCGAGTGAAGCCCAATTCGTCGAGTATTCTCGATGAATTCATCGAGTACCCAGCGAATGCGTCGAGTTTTCATGTTAGGCCAAGTCTAATTCATCGTATATTCTCAAAGAAATCGTCATGTATCCTTGGGTTTTTGTTAAATAAGTACAATTCATCGAGTATATCCGTGGAACCAAGCCCAATTTGACAAGTATATCAGTGGAACCAAGTACAATTCACCGAGTATGTCCGTGAAACCAAGTTTATTTCATCGAGTGGACCGTGAATTCGTCGAGTGCCTTTCGACGAATTTTCGTGGACTTAGAGTTTTTCTATCAAGTACTTACGCTGAATTTGTCGAGTCTGGCCTTCATCGTCAAGACTGACCTTCATCGTCGAGTCAATTCGTCGAATGTTATCGACTAATCTGTGTAGACTTAGAAGTTTTTCAATGACTGACCCTCCTATTCATCAAGTATACCTTAGTAGATTTTTGAGTTTTCCTTCATTATTAGTAGTTTTGGAAGTTTATTTGTGTTCTTTGGTTTGTAGTGGATAAAGGACCACCACCTAAGTGCCGGTTTGTGAATCATTATGCTTTGTGGATGTTTCTTCTTTTATCTTCTTTTGGACTATTGGGTTGTGTTGTACAATGTGGTCACCACCATAGTGTCTTTTTGAGATTGTTTGGTCTGATGGTTTGTGTTGGACAAGTGGCCACCGCCTCAGTACTGAGTTTCTTTTACTGGTGTTAATGATTCACGTGTTTAATTTATCAGTCTTTTCTTATATATATACATATATTTATAAGCATACTCTTGTAGATGTTAACGAAGCATAGCTCTTTGTCACACTTGGTGCAACTTTACATAATTAACCTCTTGAATTCTTCATTTACTTACTGTGTTTTGATTTAGTTGTTGTGGTTTGACAGCTAATCTGTTTGGGTTGGTAACCCTCTTAATGGGTCTAACTAGTTGATTTTGATCTTTTTCTGCCACTTGTGTTTATATTTGCTAAGGCATTATTCTTCTTTTTGAATGCCTTAGGCTCGAAGCAGTAGTAGTCTGAGCAGCTAGAGTCGATGGTCTCAAGAGTTTACAGTAGTAGCAGTGGTTCTTCCCTAACCTCTGTGAGGTATTTTTGTTGTTCCTATTTTAGTTTAGACATACATTTTGTTCTGGGGGTTCACGTCAGGTTGTGGACGCCCAAAGTGAATTATTTTAGGTGTTAGACTATTTGTTAGCTGTTATGTTAATTTCTTATTGTTTATCATACCTACTTGCTCTCTGGGGTGGTTTTATGTTAGGATTTCATGTTAGTTATTTTCAAAGTATAAAAAGATAAATACTTTTATATCGTACTCATAACATCTCTTCAAATAAAATGCCACTCTACTTTAACGAACGTAAAAACTCTTTTAGTACTTATATCAAATCTAGAGGTGTGCATATCACGAATAGTCATATTAAATCTTCATACTCATATAGGATAATAAATGAAATAAACCAAGTATTTTCTGCTACTTATATGTATATTTTCACCCGTGGACTAGTTGATCCACTAAGTCGAGGGACACGACTATTAAAACTTAAACTCAAACTATATATTCATTTTAACAAATTTCATGAAAAATATTAGGAGTGGGTTCTTGCCCAAGCGTCTGTAGTTGTCCTCTGAATGTCGTGGCATCACAGCGCGTATTTTCTCTTACTGTAATATATTATTAAATGCTGAGAAAATATGAGTTGTGACATTATCCTTGGCACATATTTTGATAACATATATAAGCCCCCTTTTTTACTATCAATTTTATATTAATTTTTTATTTGTATCCAAGGTACCCAAATCAATCAAAATCAACTCACATAGATAGATATACTTTAACTTGTATACAAAGACCTTTCTAATATAATTTTATCCCATGATGAATAGTAAAATATGTATATTTTTAGTGTATTTTTTTGTTTTTAATGTAAATATATTGTATAAATACCGAAATGAATCGTTTATTTTTATTTTTTCAATTCTAACTTAATCTATTTTTGTGTCTGATAGGTATTTCTGGACAAAATGGGCATTTCGGGAAGATTTCCTAAGTCATGCCCCTAGGTCACGCCCGTGACCTAGGGCGTGTAACTTTAAAACAAGCAATTCCAGCATTTCGGGAGATTTCGGCCATCAAATTGAAGTCATGCCCAGGAACATGCCCGGGTTTCACCTGTTATGCCCGTGACATCACCCATGACCAAGCAATGAACCCGTTGTCGAGCCAAGGCAAAATATTGTTGAACCTATTGCGGACATGTATTCCATGTGATGTGACAGGTGGTCACAAAGTAAAGGAGTGGAGTGACAGAAATCTATCTAAGTCCACAAGCGTTGAGTGAATCCAGTTCACTCAACGCCAGATGCAAGGGAAGATGCTGGATAGGCTTGAAATTACCTAAGTCCACAGGCGTTGAGTGAAGCCAATTCACTCAATTCCAGATGCTATAAAGCGCTGAGTTAGTTATGGACAGTCAAAGCCATGAAGTCAGCAAAGCTATTTTGCTGCCAAGTCCACAGGCATTGAGTGATGACAGTTCACTCAATTCCATCGTCGAGTATAGCTGAATCTGTCAACACTTAAGTATTGGATGGTTGAATATTTGACAATGTCCAGAAGCGTTGAGTGAACAAAGCTCACTCGACGTCAAAGAAATAGCTTTGAATCTTCCTGCTGCAGTCAAAGCATAAGAAGAAGATAAAAATCGACTAAGTCTAAAAGCGTTTTGTGAAGTGATGCGTCGACAAGTGTACCGATCGGAGTCAAGTAATAAAGTTGAGGAGTTGAATCCCCGGATATCGATCTCTCGAGGAGTGCAAGTAGGGAGTGTGATTTCGCTTTTGAAAAAGTAATTGCAAGTGTTAACGTAAACAAAGGGGGTTTTGGTTTGGAGTTTCCTAAGTTTAGCATTAATAAACCTATTATGGATCACCGTCACCGCGTCTCTTTGGTGGATTAATCAAGAGAGTAATACGAAAGATAGATGAGCCAATGAGGGTGGCAATCACCTCTTCGCCACACACGCTTCTAGCAATTGCTAGAACGACACTATCTTAACAAGAACAAGAAAAAATGAAGCTCATCAACACAATCAAGACCTAAGATATAACAACACATAGACATGCTGAAATACTTAAGCTAAATAGTGTTCTTACACATCAATCAAACATCCAAATAAGTAGAAGAAAAATACTACAAGTGAAGGGGGAAGAGAAACAACCAAACGCACGAAGGCTTTCCAAGATTCGCGGCCGGAGTCAATAGTTGTCGGGCCTTCTCCGAGCTTGTTCTACGGATGACGTCCGGGTTCTAGAAGGGCTATCACCTCCTTGCAAATAACCCGTCTTCTTCGTGAATAATCACTGGGCTAAATCTATCCTAAGAACTCCACGGATGTAGCACCCTAAGAGCTTGAAACGGAGCTTGGAGTTTGGATAAGACAATGGTGGCTGAAGATAATGCTATTGCGAGCTCTTGGAGGAAGAATGGTGGCCGGATCAACTCTCCAAGGAGGAGAGAGAAAATAGCGGTTGGCGGAATGTTTTCCCGCTCAGAGGAGCGGAAATTGCGGGCTGAATCGGAACGGCTCCCCATGACGATGATATCTGCGTCTTAAATAAAAAATAAGAAATAATGGTCACGCACAGTTTGGCGCACGACCAGGCGCACACCATGCGCTATTAACTTTCAGAATAAGCCTGTGGAAGGAGAAGCGTTGACCCGTGCATTTTACTCGCGCACAGACATTTTCGCCCGGGCGTGAAGGAAATCGCACGGGTAACAACAGAAAGCTAGAATTCAAGTCAAGCAGGTGGAACCGTGTGTTTTACTTGCGCACAGGTACTGCCTCCCGTGCGTGAACAAATCGTACGATTAACCACAGATTGGTACAAATAAGAAAGCTACATGAAAATCATGTGTTTAATTCTCGCACGGTTTAGCCGAAACCGTGCGGGAACAAAACGCACGGGTAACCACAGACGTGCCTAGAATTGCTGTGTATAACACATGATTAATCTCAAACCGTGCGTGAACAAATTCACACGACCGTGCATTTTACACAAGACCTAGAAATGGAATCTGGGACGTCCCGACTACCTACATAGCAATAAAACCAAACTGGAGCAAAAGCTCACAGCACCAGAATGCCATCAACAACATCCAAAATGAGCCACGGGGAGCACAAGGTGCTTACCCCTGATAATAGAATGCATAATTGCATACCCATGGGCCAAAACAATGCACAAAGTGGTCATAGACCGAACGAAGCAAATATAAGAGATTACTGGCTGAAATGCGGTGCTTGAGTGAGAAAACAAGCTCAGATTAGTCCGAAAAACCCTATAAATATCGAACTCATCACACCATCAGACTTAAACATTTGCTCATCCCGAGCAAATCAGTTCTCCGTGAACTAGAAAACAGATAGCTGGCTTAAAAATTTCCAAATAAAGTAAAGCGAGAAATCAGATACTTTATGGGCGTAGAAAATATAATAGGTAGAATTTTTAATTATACTATGGAGTTTACAACTTTCGAAAAGCAAAAATGAATATTGTAACTACTCTAAAATGGAATTCTAGAGAATCATTCGGTCATATGTAGGAATAAAGTAGGCAGGCCACTCAGTTGAGCATTGCCAAAGACCGGGGCTCGGTGTACAACCCCGTATCCGGCGAGTGGGTCAGTAGGGGCTAGAATGGCAAAATCGGTCAGTCTGAGTCCCTGGGCGAGCTCGGCAGGAGGGAGAGCTCGGCAGTCTCCGGCTTGCCTAAGAAGGGTGAGATACCTTTGGGAGGCGAGCTCGTACTCGCCAAGCCCAACTCGCCAAGCCCAGTTCATCGAGCTCTGGGCTATTCCTCGAGCTCTGGGCTATTCATCGAGCTCTAGGCTATTCATCGAGCTCTGGTCGGTTCGCTCAGCTCTGAGCTGTTCGTCGAACTCTGGGCTGTTCGCTGAGCTCGGAGCTATTCGTCGAGCTTTTAGTCGCTCGCCGAATTCGAACCGTTCAACAAGTCCACGACGTGAAAGTAGGGCAGGCCGGGCCCGTACTCGCCCAAGATCGAAGATAGGCGGGGAGTGCCTACTCCATCAAGTACTCGCCGCCCTTACCGAGTAGGGTTTGTTGAGGGATACTCGCCTAGTGATCTGTGAGGTGTTTTTAAAAATTTTCCCCCGCTGGCCTGCCCATATCCAGTTAGAACAGCGGAGTTGCATTGCTGGCAGACCCAGTTGGGATGCACATAGCTGTTCAGAATAACGGAGGTTGGCTATTTGCATGCCGTTTTAAGAAATCTATAAATAGGACCCAAGGGGTACCTCAGAAGGCATGCTTACCTGTCTCCCAGTATTCTAGCGCTTTCTGAGGTACCTTAGCCCGGCATTTGGCTAAGGAGGGGAAGCACTGAGTGATCTTCCGGGTGTGTGGTGGGTCCCCCACGCTGGGCCCTTGGTCCAGTCCCTTGTTCTTTCTCCTTATTGTCAAGGATCAGACATGGGAGACTCGCCACCCCTTCCCCCTCTTGCCACTATAGGAATGTTCGAGGAATTCAGGCAGGAAGTTCTCGGCTTGGTCAGATTCGCACTCGGCGCGCGTGCCGAGAGCTCGACTCTAGCGGTCCCTGTTCTCGCGGCTCCATCCCTTGGCATGGACGCTCCTGACAGGCGATCTGGGAAGGAGGTCGCCGAGGAAGGGAGAGGCGGCAAGCTCCCCGGGCGGGTGCTCTTCCCCGGCTCGGCAAGCGGCAGCAGGTTCAGTGAGATGGGGATGCGAGACCCCCTAGCTCGCCCGGTACAGGGAGGCAGCCCCTTCAGCGAGCTGGTTTCTTCTGCTCCGGTTCCAGTGGGGTTCAGGGAGCCCGAGATGTCCTATTACACCGAGAAGGTAGACCCGATCCAACACGTCCAGTGGTTTGAGGACGTGGTCTCGATCCGACAGATGTCAGATGGATTCAAGTGCAGGCTCTTCGCCATCACCCTAAAGGAGAAGGCGAGAGAGTGGTTCCACCAGTTGCCGACAAATTCCATCTACTGCTTCGAGGACCTACGCTAGGGGTTCATGTTGAGGTTCACCACCTCCAAGAGGAGGAAGAAGGAGTCGGAGTCCCTGTTCGACATCAAGCAGGGGGTGAACGAGACCCTGGGGAGCTACGTCGATCGATTCTAGGAGGAGGTCACCCAAGTCCAAGAGATGCCGGGGCATACCATGATGATGGCCTTCACCCTTGGGCTGCAACAGGGTTTCTTTCGAATTGAGCTGAAGAGGGTGCCGCCCCTCTCCTACGAGGAGTGTATGGAGAGGGCTGCAAGAGAATTCGACAGGGAGGTGCTGAACCCGAAGTTTTCCCGAAAGTTAGACAGGTGGGCTACGGAGGAGGAAAGGCCCACAGGGGGCAGAGGTCAAGAGGAGAGGAGAGGTTAACCCCGGTAGAGGGAGAAGCAGCAGCCCGCGTGGGGGCGTCAGGAGCCGAACCATCGGCTAGGTTGGAGGCCGGAGTTGCAAGATCAAGGGCCGAGGAGAGGTCATCATGGTGGGGATAACCTCCAGGGAGGCCAGGGCCAGTTCTATCCTCTAGGCGGGATGTAAGGACAGAGGTCACCTCTCCCCGACCAGGAGCAGGCTATGGAAATAGCCATGGGGGAGAGCAGTAGAGCAGCGTGGAGGAGAAGAAGGGAGGTTAGGGTAGAGCTACCTGATGCGCGCTCAGAAAGTTTACTGATCATGGTCAATTAATAAAGAGGAGGAGTAGCTTCCCCAGATATCGATCTCATGCGGAGTGCAAGTAGGGAGCATGGATTTCAATTTTGTAAAAACGAGTGTAAGTGCAACTATAAAAAGTGGGGTTTTGTTTTGGGATCTTACGTTAAGCATGATTAAACGAGTGCGGGTCTCCATCACTGCGTCGTACGGGTGGATCACTCCAACAAGTAATAACGTAGATGAACGAACTATCGAGTGTCGAAAAAACCTCTTCGTAGCATGCGCTTCTAGCAATCGAGAGAATGGCTCAAACACAATCCACACTAGTAGAACTGAAGTTTACTACACATGCCAAGATTAAAATATCACTACCAAACCTCGCTGAAACCTCAAGCAAAAGCAGTGTTATCAAGTTACAAGCTCACTAGCACAAGTTCAGAACTTAGAAAACCTAACAAAAAGTGAAGGAATAGAACCGAGTGTACGAAAGCTCTCCAAGATTCACGGGTTGAAGCGAGGGTTGTCGATAATAATCCTAGCTCGGTGTTCGGATGGCGTCCGGGATCCAGAAGGGATGTCACTTCCTTCTTCTAACCCATCTTCTTTGCGTTGAGTCGCTAAGTTGGATCTGAACGAAGAACTTCGCAAGTACAGCAACAAGTAACTCGAATGGTGGATTGTAGGTCGAAGATGACAATGGTGGTTGGAGATGAAGCTTTTGCAAGCTCTTCAGAGGAGAACAATGGCCGGAGGAGCTTCCCACGGAGGAGAGAGAGAGTGACGACTGGAGGGACGATTTCCCGCTCAAAGGAGCGAAAATGGTGGGGGAAAGCAGAGTTGGCTTCGGTCTAGAAGAAATCTGCGTCTTAAATAGTAAGAGTCAGAAATAATGGTCACGCACGGTTTGGCGCATGACCATGCACAAACCGTGCGATATTAACTTTAAGAATATGCTTGAAGAGGAAGAAGCGTTGACCCGTGCGTTTTACTCACGCACGGGCGATTCTGTCCGTGCACTAACGAAATCGCATGAGTAACAACAGAATGCACAAATTGCAGGCAAACAGTTGGACTCGTGCGTTTAACTCGCGCACCGGCGCATCCGCCCTGCATGAAGGAAAACACACGATAAACCACAAAACGGACTAAAACAAAAGCTACAGGAAAACCATGTGTTTCCTTCACACACGGTTCCGAAGAAGCCGTGGGTGAAGGAATCACACGGGCTGGTCAATCCTCCGTAATAACTTGCAGAAAATGCACGATCAGAAGTAACTGTGTGCTAAGAAAAAGCACGACCGTGCGTTTTCCACAAATCAGCATTTTGAAATGAGGAAAACTGACCACCTGCAAGCAACAAAAACACAATAAAGGAGGACCCTCCAGCAGCATAGAAAAACAATAAAACACTGGAAAGAGCCATGGGGAGCACCATGTGCTTTCCCCCAGCAAATGAATGCGCAATTGCTCAACCATGAGCAAAAAAGGTGCACTATGTGTGATGCGCAGAAGAAATAAAATATCAACGTTAAGTTCCTAAAAGTGTAGTGCAAAGGCCTGAAAACCAGCCTAGATGAAATTAAAAACCCTATATAAATCGGACTCATCACTGCTCTACTGTGAATTCCATCAGGAGGAAGGGAACGCCACGGCCACGTGCCCGGAGTTCCTCGAGATGAGAGGAAATAGGGAGCAGTAATAGCAGCGAGACTGCCAACGAGTGCAGATCGAGGAGGTCCTGCCTCGGGCGGAGGAGGATAGGTGTGAAGACCGGGAAGATGTTGGGACCCAGGGAGGGATCAGAGTTATCCACGGGGAAGGGGGGGGGGTCGAGGCTTCCCATAAGGCAAGTCTCCACACCATGTACCGCAGGAGCGTCAGCTCCACATCTCAGACCCCACCCCTAGGAGAGAAATCACCTTCTCAATCAAGGATTTGTCGGGTCATGAGGAACCCTTTTGCGATGCGCTGGTCATCCAGACGGCCATCGAGATTTTCACCATCTCCAAGATCCTTTTCGACAATGGGAGATCGGTCAACGTCATCTTCAATAAGTCGTTTGACGCGATGAAAGTGGAGGCCAGGAGGGTGCTGGCCTCGGACGGGCCCCTGTTTGGCTTCTCAAGGGAGAGGAAGGTGGTCAAAGGAGGAGTGGGACTCCATGTCTCATTAGGGGGCATTCCCACACATGCAGGTTCGTCATCGTGGACACCCCCAGTAGCTACAACGCCATCTTTGGGAGGCCCATCATCAGCGCCTTTCGTTGTGTCCCCTCGTCCTTCCACCAGTGCCTAAAGTTCAATGCCAAGGGGGTACCTCAGAGGGCACACTGACTTGTCTCCCAGCCTTCTAGCGCTTTTTTAGAAACCTTAGCCCAACTCTTGTCTAAGGAGGGTAAGTGCTCACTGATCTTCCGGGTGTGTGGTGGGTCCTCCGCGCCTGGCCCTTGGGTCATTCTTTTATTCTTTTTCCTTGTCTTTTTACTTGTAGGAGAAAAGTAGGTGTGCAATCACCCCTTCCACGAGGGTGAACTCCATCGAGACCGATTTTTTGGTTTCAACATTAGTCGGTGAAGTGTTGAGCAAGCTGGGGCAGACTCGCCTAGGAGGCGAAGTGCTGAGCGCACTTGGAGCGACCATCAGAATCAGGTTTGGTCTTCCCCATGCTCACGGAAGGTGTATGGAGCGAGTACAGGTAGGAAGGAGGCGAGCAGGGGAGGAAAGTACATAAGCAATAAAAGCAGTAAGTCGGGGTAGGTGAGGGGGCCTATTTATAGGAAAAGGGATCAAGGTTCGAGCCAACCGGTCGGTCCAGCTCGCCTAACCAAGCTCAACTAACCCAGCTCGCCGACTTCCAAAACCTGCCCAATCACGTGCAAAGCAAGAATATTATATTCAAACAACAAGCAATAAAATCTAAAAATATTCTAGGTTATTACAGGCCGAAGAGGGATATTGTTTAGAGAAATCAAATGCAAAGAAAGAAGCAATTTCAACACATATGCGAGCTGAGGGGGCAAGAGGCGAGTTCTGGTAGGCCCGATAGGGGGGCCGTTCTTTACCTCCCCCAGTCTCGCGTCTCCTTCCCCGCAGGTCGGCGCGAATCGCGGAGCTCGCGGATCCGCCTCAAGCATCCCCGGGCTGCCAGAAGGTTCTCGTCCAGCTCCTCCAACAATAGTGAAAGGGATATCGCCTCACCCGCTGGGTCCTCCCTCGCCTCACCTACTAGCCACAAGCACTCCCGTTATAGCACGTCGTTGTCCTCCCGCAGCCGGTGGAGCTCGCGTACCATCTTTTTGAGGACCTCGATTCCTCGCTTCGTCAGCTCGGGCCCCCCAGCTCAGCGTCCAGGAAAGACTCCAAGGTCTTCGTGGAAGGAAGGGGGAGTAGCGAGCTCGCTCTAGGGATTTATCGGCCTCTGACTGACTGAAGAAGTCTGCAAGAATAGTTGAACAATAATGTGAAGGGCGAGCAAACCAAGGGAACTGTAGATGATAACCAATAAAGGACGACTTGCCTGAAGAGCTCGGCGCCTCGAAGGAGAGGCAAGGTGGGGGCATCTTTCGATTTTTACCACGACCTGGACGATGTATTCGGGGTGGAAGAAGGTTGAAGCCCGACACTGGGATAGTTCAAGCACCCTTTCTCAAGGTCTCAGCGAGATGGGAAAAGGGAACACGGCTGGCGAGTTCGGCCTTTGCGAGCTCAACCCCAGAGTCCCGAAGGGTGGGGATAGGTCGCATTGACGAGCCTCCGAAGCCTTAAACCACGGGTCGACAGGAAGAATATCGGCTCACGGAGAGGTTACCTCGCCGTCCCCACCCCGATAATCTAGGTCGGCGCAGAGGTCAATGAAATTCCCCACCTTCCCAGGGGTAGGAAGGGTTGAGGAGCCTGTCTCAGGCTTCTAAGTAATTTTCAGGTCTTGGAAGACGCGCTCGGACACTTCTGCATCTGGCTTTGCCCTCTTAGTAGAATTAGACTCGGCTGGGACACTCCGCGGGATGTTAAGTGGAATGGAGGTTAGGCTGGCGACGCGGGCAGAGGAGACCTCTCGAGCCTTCGCAAGCCTCTCTTCGAGATCCTTGGGGAAAGGCATCTCGACAAATTCAAAGCGAAGGGGAGTGATAAAGGTCACCCAGGTACGCAAGCGCATATTTATAGCCTCTGGTTGACCCCGCTGAAAGATTCCCTGGCTCCTGCCACACTCGCCGAATCCCGTGGGGTTGGATGTTTCTTTCTGCGCTTGTGTAAACCTAGCAAAGAGCGGGGATTGTGTACAACCCCATATCCAGCGAGTGGGTCAGCAGGAGCCAGAATGGCCAAATCGGGTAGTCTGAGTCCCTAGGCGATCTTGGCAGGAGGGAGAGCTCGGCAGTCTCCGGCTTGCCCAGGCGGGGTGCGATACCTTGAGGAGGTGGCTCGTACTCACCAAGCCCAACTCGCCAAGCCCAGTTCGCCAAGCCTAGTTCGTCGAGCTCTGGTCTGTTCGTCGAGCTCTAGGCTGTTCGTCGAGCTCTTAGCTGTTCGCTGAGCTCTGAGCTATTCGTTGAGATCTGGGCTGTTCGCTGAGCTCTAGGATGTTTGTCGAGATCTGAGTCACTCGCCGAATTCGAACCGTTCAAAATGACTGTAGCGTGCGAGTAGGGCAGGTCGAGCCCGTACTTGCCCAAGATCGAAGATAGGCGGCGAGTGCCTGCTCCAACGAGTACTCGCCGCCCTTGCCGAGTAGGGTTTGTTGAGGGCTACTCGCCAGTGATCTGTGAGGTGTTTTTGCCATTTTGCCCCGGCTGGCCTGCCCATAGCCAGTAGAACAGCGGAGTTGCGCTGGTGGAAGACCCAGTTGGGCTGCACATAGCTGTTCAAAATAGCAGAGGTTGGCTATTTGCAGGCCATTTTCAGAAATCTATAAATATGAACCAAGGGGTACCTCAGAAGGCATGCTTACCTGTCTCACAGTCCTCTAGCACTTTTTGAGGTACCTTAGCCCTTCATTTAGCTAAGGAGGGGAAGCGCTTAGTGATCTTCCGGGTGTGTGGTAAGTCCTCCGCGCCGGGCCCTTGGTCCAGTCCCTTGTTCTTTCTCCTTGTTGTTTTTCTTGCAGGAGAGAAGTAGGTGCGTGATCACCCCTTCCCCAAGGGTGAAATCCATCGAGACCGAATTTTCAATTTCAACACTCAGGTTCACCTCCAAAGAAATCCATCAATGTCAGGGACCATATGCTTGCCCATTCACACTCTCTCCACAGGGCTAGTTTGACTCAAGCGTGAATCCATTGGACTTTAGGAAAATAATGGGACTTGGGTATATACGTAGGTAAGGATGCAAAAGGATAAAAACGATGGCTACACACAACCCAAATGAGCTCATACAAATGAAATCCTCTAGCCAACAAAACATGCAGGTGCACCACACCACCAGACTTGAACTTGACAACAAAGGTGTGCACACCGCCTATCACCACAACAATAACACAAATAGACTCTTCATTTTCACTTTCTTATTTTATATCAATCAGCACATATTTTTTTTCATTTTCTTTTTCCAGATTTTTATAATACATTTTCAGCCAAATATTTCAAGAAAACTTCACCGCACAACCACATAACAACACCACAACAACAACACCAATGGAATAATTAACATTCTAATACATCAAGATTGGGGTATGCAACTGGGAAAAGCTTTTAGTCTCTATAGATCGTGAAGTGGTGCTAAACCAATAGGATGGGTAGGCTCAAAATAAGCTAACAAGGATTATCGTTAGGATGGGTACAAGGCTCAACCGGGCCAAAAAGATGACCTACCTCACGCTCACGCTAGACTGACCATACACCAATGCTTCGAGAGTAGCTTGGGGCAAGTTCTTAGCAACCGAGAAAGATGATCCTTCCTCCAGACTCAATCAATACAAGGCTAGTGACGGCTACACACATTCCTACACCACCGTTCGATTACTCCAGATTGAACATTTTTGAGTAGTACAAACAATATTTACAAATTCAGAAAAGTATAAACCTACGAGCATAAAGAAAAATTAAATCTATACTATTTCTACACACCATGAGTACTCGATTAGGAGAACTACACGAGTTTTGAACTACTCTATCCTAAAATCCTAAGCCAACACCACTATTTTAAAGTTAACACAAAAGAAATAAATTTGACTTGAGCCGAGCGCGTGCTTAAGATCGCGCTCATGTGGCTGTAGGTGCACGATGTATACATGATAATATAAAAAAGAAAATGAAAATATACTTTTGGTATGAAAGTGCTAATAGTGCATGTGCATAGGTAACCCACATAACTCTCCCCCACCAAACTAAAACTAAACAACCTATCCAAGATTTGCAATAAAAATAGAGAAACAAAAGTTGGGGGTGAGGTTACCCCATGCTCAGCAAATGAGCATACCAGAAGATTGGCATTAATTTAACCAGAAAGTCCACTGCCAAAACGAACTCCACCTACACAAGAGAATACCTCCAACCACGCATACTAAAAACATATAATCACAATAGCATAATTGAACAAATTAAAAGCAGTGGAATTGTGTTGTCTCCAATAAGCCCTTTTAATTTCTTTACCGTCCTTAAGGTGGACCAAATACATGTATTAGAAGTTATATAAATATTGTTCAGAGCATAAGTTCAAAATGCAATGAAAAAGTCTAAAGTTACACACAACATTAAGCAATAAATGAAACTAGAAAAAGCAGGAAAGGGGGCCCGGAGATCCTTAACTCCTCAGCTGAACGCTGACTTATGATAGATCCCCCCAGTCACGCTAGATGAGGGAGAAGCGATGGCTTTAGGGCCCAGGGAAGACGAATCTCCACTACCCCTAACCTCTTCCTTCTCACGCCGGCGGGCAAAATTCTGCGCCTTGTGCATGAGCAGTTCTTTTATTTTCAGATCCACGGATGGGGATCGCCATGGTGGTATAACCACACAAACCAATTTAGCAAGATGTCTATCTTTATCATCCAGGGGCATCCTTTCTTCACCCACGGCGGGTGAAAGATCAGCCCAAGTTGTTGGATCCGGAGGCCAACCTTAGAGGGGGGGGGGTGAATAAGGTTTTATAAATTTCGCTTGAATAAACGGAATCTTAACGTAAACCACACCACAAGTGAAGATTTAAAACACAAGTATTAAATTCAATAACAATCAATTTCATACAAGTACAAGATGAATGTTTTACAGTACGATCTTCATGACGTCGAAGATCAAAGACGAAGAGAAGAAAACTTTGGGTTTTCTGTACCGACCCAAAACCCGGACCGGTTGGCTCTCTCACTTTCTCCCCGAAAGGTCTTAGAGCCGCTCTTCACCTCCACACCCGGAAGGGTCTTAGAGCACCGCTAGATCCCCGATCTAGACGCCCCAAATCCCGGGACGATTTTACACGGAATCCAACCCGGATTCCGACGACCTTCCCCGGTCGATTTCCCTTACCACTTACAACAATAGAAGAAGAAAAAGATACAAAAAGAGATTACAAAATATATTCATTAAAGTTTAGGTTCTCCCTCTTGAGAAGTTCTCCGGATAGATCTACGGCCGGTGCTTGTGATCTTCGATGGAAAGCACCCGTTCGCTAGACGTAGACGATGCGAAGCCTTGATCGCCGGAGTTCTTCGATCTCGAACGGGAGGAAGAAGCCTTGCTTTTTCTTTGACGAAGACGAGTAGAACGGACGTAGGAAGACGGCCGAACTTGGTATTCCTGGAGCACTTCGTCAATAATCTCTGGAGGCCTAGGTCTTGAGGAAACGGCGCTGCTTTTTATACGTCTTGGAGAAAATAGACTACCGCCTGCGATAACTCTATTGCCGGGCGGTAAGTTCGCGCGTAACGCCTGCCAGCTGTCTCCACACGTCTCCCGAAACGGCAACTATAACTGCTCATTAAGGAAACTGCCGTTTCAAGAGAGCTATCGCCGAGCGGTAATGGTTACCGCGCCCAGTCAGAGCGATAGCGCCATTTCGCCAAATAATTCTACCGCCTGCGATAAGACTATCGCCTGAGCGGTAGGTACCATCGTCGACGATCGTCCCCTTGATGCACGTCGAACGGATACCGCCGGCGGTAGCGTCCTGTCGCCGGGCGGTAGCTTTTGATTGTCGACGATCCTTCCTTAGCTGATAATTGGGCCGTCGACCATCGAACCGATATGCGTCGATCGAGATGGTTACCGCGCTGCGATAAGGTTATCGCCGGGCGGTAGTAACCTTTTGAAGCTCTTCTCCTTTCCTTTCACCTGTCAGCCTGCACACTCTATCACACAACCAATCTCATCAAATACAAGCAGGGAGTTGATATTCTCAAACCTAAGGAGTGTGAAACCATGTTCAAACAAACTCCCCCTTTTGATAATATCAATCCCGTTCATGATAAACCAAAATCAAGTAGATAGAGTGCCAGAATAGATGTATGTAGCAACGTAGAACAGTATAAAGTAGAGTATCAGAGTAAAATGATATTGAACAAATAAGCAATACACACCTATATCGATCCCGTTCAATCCTGTTCTATCCTACTACATACTCCCCCTATCGGTGGGACGCTCCCCCTATCTATGAGCACACACACACCTCAATACGCTCCCCCTATCATGAACACTACCTCCAATACCTTCTCCCCCTTTGATAATATCAAAAGAATGGGCGAGGCCAACCGACCAAGGAGGATGAAAATTGTCGGCGAGAGATAACGTAATATAGACCCACAAAGCACTTGAAATCAGAGAATTGTAAAACAGGGTCAAAATCAGGAGCAAACGCTAATCAGAGTGAAGAAATTGGACTATATGCACGAGACATAGCACACATCAAGTATGACATGAATGTTTGCAAGGTTTAGATAAATAGAGTGAAAAATAGGCAAACACAAATATCGTCATGAGAGAAAAAAATGTGCCAGTACGTATTGTGCGAAAAGCATCGAATGTAGTTGAGGTCCAATTCTTATGCGCGGAAGTTTTAAATAAGATAATGACATGTGCACGTGTAGCATCAAGAGACAAAACATTCAATAGAGATATCATGCAGACATGTTTTATATCAAGCAAACTAACGATGCTAACACCAAAGAGATATAGTGAAAAATCACGTCATATGACATAGTGCGGCATAAAGAAATTAAATCAAGGGCACAAATCATAAAGTGTAGTCCATGCACAAGATCGAAACGACTTTGTAATCCAAGGTGCTCACCCTCACAACGCTTATGAAGACTTATCAGGAGGGATGAGTAGTGCTTGGGGGGTCTGTAAGCGGGATTTGATGGCCATCATTTTATTTTGAGTTAGGCCATCAATTTTATACATAATCAAAGCAAAACAAGACCCCAAGTCAATCGAAATCTACCCATATAGGTAGATCCACTTTAACTTGTTTACATTGGACATATGCGTTTCTAGTTTTGGCCCAAAAATTTAATTAGCATAGACACGCGCAATTTGATTTCATGATATTGATTGTTCAAGATATATCAGATATGTTAAATTTAGTGTCACGATTTATAACATGTCAGCTTATTATCTCAGGTTGAGTGCATGATCAAGTGGTGTGTGAGTGGTGTAGTCATTATCATAAATAAATCCTCACACATACTTAGAGGCGTAGACAACGTACACCCACATTAATTTTCGCACTCAATAGCTAGACAAAAATTTAACTTCGCTCATCATGACCGGATACCAATGTGCCGTACAAATTGACAAGAAGATTAGCAAACATTGTATATACTTGAAAATATACCACGACTCGGTCATATGAGCCCCAAACCAACTTGTCAGTTTTTTTTTAATTTTTGAAAACAATTTTAGCCACAAACAGGGAACAACCAAAAACAACACAAGCAGGGAATAAAAAAACGAACAGAACATATTTTTTTTTTTTGTTTTTTTTTGTTTTTTTTTTGTTTTTGGTGTTACAACTTTGAACAGAACAAAAACGAAACCAAAAAAAACAAAACTACAAACACAAAAAAAAACACATATAACAAAAAAATTAGGACGATAAATCAAGAATCCCAAGTTCGAGTCGTAGAAGTGAAAAACGAGCATCCGGAAGCGATTTAGTAAGAATGTCCGCGAGTTGATCATCGGTCCCAATAAAGACGACACTCACATTCTCTTTCTTAATGTGGTCGCGAATAAAGTGATGTCGAACGTCTATGTGTTTGGACCGAGAGTGATGCACCGGATTATACGTTAAGTCTATCGCACTCTTGTTGTCGCACCTAAGTGTAATGTTGCGAAAAGAAAGACCAAAGTCTTCTAAAGTTTGCGACATCCAAAGTGCCTGTGCACAGCAACTTCCTAAGGCGATATACTCGGCTTCGGCGGTCGAAAGAGCCACCGAGTTTTGCTTACGACTTGACCATGAGACAAGTGCCGGGCCTAAAAAATGACAAGTACCGCTAGTGCTCTTGCGGTCAAGAGAGCAACCGGCATAATCGGAGTCAGAATATCCATGAAGGGTAAAATCATCCGAGTGAGGGTACCACAACCCGAGGTGTTGCGTGCCAAGGAGATAGCGAAAAATATGTTTTACCGCTTTAAAGTGAGACTCCCTAGGGTCAGCTTGATAACGGGCACACATACCTACCGCAAACGTGATATCGGGCCGTGACGCACTCAAGTATAACAAAGATCCAATCATGCCCCGAAACATTGTTTGATCCACAGAGATTCCACTCTCGTCTTTTCCTAATTTAAGGGACGCACTCATCGGAGTTTTGACTTGTTTTAAAGACTCAAAACCAAAACGTACAAGCATATCTTTTATATATTTGGATTGATTTATGAAAATTCCGTCTTGTCGTTGAGAGATTTGAAATCCTAAAAAATAATTGAGTTCTCCCACAAGGCTCATTTCAAATTCAGATTTCATTAAACTCACAATCTCTTCAACCAACCTCTCATTAGTCGCTCCAAAAATAATATCGTCAACGTAAATTTGGAGGATAACGAGATCCGAATTTTTGGCTTGTACAAAGAGAGTTGTGTCCGCACTACCCATCTTGAACCCATGATCTAAGAGGAACGTAGTTAGCCTATCATACCAAGCACGGGGTGCTTGTTTCAATCCATACAAGGCCTTTACTAATCTGTACACATGATGAGGGTGGGCGGCATTTAGGAAACCGGGTGGTTGCTCGACATACACTTCTTCTTTTATATAACCATTTAAAAATGCGCTCTTAACGTCCATTTGAAACAACTTTATTTTCTTATGGCTTGCGAATGCCAAAAATATTCGAATGGACTCAAGACGAGCAACCGGTGCAAAAGACTCCTCAAAATCCACACCCTCAATTTGTGAATATCCTTGTGCTACCAACCGAGCTTTATTCCTCGTGATCCTAGACTCACCATCAAGTTTATTCTTGAACACCCACTTTAAACCAATCACGGGATGGTTGTCCGGACGATCAACTAGAATCCAAACTTTGCTACGCTCGAATTGGCTCAATTCCTCATTCATGGCAAGGAACCATGATTCATCTTTAAGAGACTCGTACACGTTTTGGGCTCAATATCCGATAGAAAGCATAAGTTGGAGAATGCCTCATGAAGAGCAGATCGAGTTCTAACTCCATGGGATGGTTCTCCAATAACTAGATCACGAGGATGTTGTTTCGTAAATGTTAGATCCTTAGGAGGCACATATGCGTGCGACTCACTCTCCTCGTTACTCTCAACCGGAACAATCTCCTCAACCTCTTCTTCGGACATCCTAGGCTCACTAGATGGTGGACTCTCATCAAAATGCACATGAGCCGATTCTTCAACCACTAAGGTTCTCTTATTATAAATCCTATAGGCTCGACTTTTGCTAGAATATCCTAAGAATATGCCTAGATCGGATTTTTCATCGAATTTTCCTAAGTGATCCTTAGTGTTCAGAATATAGCATGGGCACCCAAAAACTCTAAAGTACGAGACGGAGGGTTTTCTATCAAAGTAGAGCTCGTAAGGGGTTCGCTTAAGAAGTGGGCGAAGCATGACACGGTTCATCACGTAGCTTGCCGTGTTGACCGCTTCGGCCCAAAACGATCGAGGTAAGCTGAACTCCGCGAGCATCGTACGTGCTAGCTCTTGAAGTGTGCGATTCTTTCTTTCTACCACTCCATTCTGTTGAGGCGTGCGAGGAGCGGAGAATTCGTGCTTAATCCCTAAAGTCTCACACAACTTCGAAAAATCCTCATTCTCAAACTCTCCACCGTGATCTGATCTGATACACTAAATGTTTAGTTCTTTCTCATTTTG
This sequence comes from Platanthera zijinensis, assembly GCA_039513925.1. Taxonomy (NCBI): domain Eukaryota; kingdom Viridiplantae; phylum Streptophyta; class Magnoliopsida; order Asparagales; family Orchidaceae; genus Platanthera; species Platanthera zijinensis. The sequence goes on from CM077086.1 coordinate 76,580,295, forward strand.
AATACGCGTGCATAAAGTAGAGAATTCCCTAAACGTGTCAGATTTGTTGGCAAGAAATATTGTCCAACAATAACGAGAAAAGTCGTCTATGATGACGAATGTATATCGCTTTCCTCCTAGGCTACATGTGGAAAGCGGTCCAAACAAATCCATGTGCAAAAGTTCTAACGGTCTAGAGGTGGAAATCTCTGTTTTACTTTTAAACGAGTTTTTGACAAATTTTCCCTTTTGACAAGGCCCACACATAACGTTAAAACTACCGCTTAGAGACGGAATTCCTCTAACAAGTTTCTTTCTAGATAACTTAATAATTAGCTTGCTACCCGAGTGTCCTAATCTCCTATGCCAAAGGTCTAGTTCTTCATTCTTAGTTACTAGGCATTTTAGATTGTACGAAGAGAAATCATCAAAATTAACTGTGTACACATTGTGATTTCTATGGGCTACAAGCAATACATTAGAGGTTTTAGCGTCAATGAGTTTGCACGTGTTCGATGATGATTCAAAAATAACATCTATACCTTTATCTCCTAGTTGACTTACAGAAATAAGGTTATGTTTTAAACCATCAACAAACAGCACATTTGAAATAGAGAAAAACTTGTTACCTATTGTGCCGATTCCCAGAATTCTTCCTTTACCATTATCTCCAAACGTGACCACTCCACCTCTCTTCTTTTCCAGGCTAAGGAACTTATCTTTATCACCCGTCATGTGCTTGGAGCATCCAGAGTCCAAGTACCACACGTTCTTTGTGTCCCTTGCCTGCCAACATACCTAAAAAGGAGATGAGAGTAAAGATCTGGTTACCCAAGTTGTTCCACCTATTTTGTAGGTAGTAGACTTTGGTAGCCAGACTTGCGCGTTTTGTTTAGCACCTTTCCTCCCGCAAGAGCTTGAAGCATGTCCGAACTTATTACAGTTGGCACATAGAGCATAAGCTGAGGAAATGACTTTCATCACCTCACTCGATCTCTTGCTAGAGGAAGGAGATAATGTATTCAGATTTTTGATCTTATTTGTTGACTTAGGCGTGGACAGAGTGCTATAGTCCTCCAATGGTGATGATGGACTTACATAGCCGATGCCAAACTTTCCAGACCCATGACACTGTGCGCCCAATAGCATGTTTAGAGATTTTTGGCCTACACCAAATTTTTGAACCGCACAGTTGAGATCATGGATCCTCCCTTTTAGAGCGGTGTTCTCAGTTACTAACATCACACATCGATTAGCAAACTGTTTCTTTCCTTCCTCAACTTTAGCAAGGGAGATATGAAGCTTCTTCTCCAAGACATTCTTCTCATTTTTGAGAGATACTAGTCTCAAGTATGTCTTGGAGAGACTTGCTTTACCCTCCTCGATGGATGCTACCAAGTGAGGACATTCAAGGCATTCCACCTTCTCTTTCCCAATTTTAATTACTTCTTTCTTCAGCTTTTCTAAACTCTTGTTTAGACGTTTATTTTCAGCTCTTAAGGAATTTTTCTTAGATGTTACTTCTTCTAACCTACCAACTACATGATCATAAATCTCAAGTAATTCAGAGTAAGTAGGAGGAGTTACCTCAGTGTCGCTTTGGACACTGGACTCAGCATCAGATTCAGATTCCTCTTGACCTTTTCCCATGAGGCACAGATTTGCTTCGTTGTCACTTCCCGAGTCGGTGCTACTCGAATCTTCCGATCCATCCTCATCCCAGGTCAGAGCCTTCAGTACTTTCTTCTTCCCTTTATACTTGTTGTCCTTTCCTTTCTCTTCCTTCTGGAGTCTTGGATAGTCTCTTTTTAGATGTCCCAGCTTGTGACAATGAAAGCATTCAGGCTGATACTTTTCATCATCGCTATCGGTCTCCTTTACCGACTTGTTCCACTTCCTACCCTCTTCAACTCCCTTCTTCAGAAACCGTTTGAACATCCCTTGTTTTCCGGGGTTCTTCATGAATTTTTTGAATTCCCTTACATAGAGACTTTCCTCTTCATCTTCTTCAGAGAAATCAGATGTTTTCCTCTCTTTTGAAGCCTTCAAAGCCAATCCCTTTTTCTTCATTTCCTTGGGATATTCCTCGGCTTGTATCTTCAGTTCCACTTCATGAGTCTTTAGGTTTCCGATAAGACTCTCAATCTCCAAGGCGCTGATTTCATAAGATTCAGCGATAGCAGTCACCTTGGGGTTGAAGCGGGGAGGTAGAGATCGCAGTATCTTCCTCACTAGATCACCATTTGGAAAGTTCTTTCCAAGAGATCTTGATGCATTGACGATCTTGGTGAACCTTGTGTACATGCTGTCAACATCTTCATCGATCTCCATCCGGAACTGTTCATACTCGGATTCAAGCTGAAACAGCTTTGATTCTTTCACCTGCGAGGTACCCTCATGAGTAAGTTCAAGAAGTCGCCAAATATCAAAGGCAGTTTCGCAGTTACATATTCTATTAAATTCCGTCTTATCTAACGCACAGAATAGAGAATTCATAGCCTTGGCGTTATTAGTACATCTAAGCTTGTCCGCATCGTCCCACTTATCGCGCGGTTTTTCAAGAACGGCTTCTCCAACCGTGGTAGTGGGTGTGGTGTACTTAGTCTCTATCATGGCCCATACGTCCATGCTGTGCGTCATCAGAAAGATTTTCATCCTTGTCCTCCAGTGACTATAGTCACTACCCATAAAGAGTGGAGGACGACTCACACCTTGTCCCTCAGTGAAAGCATGCACTGGGTTGGCCATTTTACTTCAGGTGGTTAAGCCTATTCGAAGTAACCTCCCTCTGATACCACTTGTTGGATCCGGAGGCCAACCTTAGAGGGGGGGGGTGAATAAGGTTTTATAAATTTCGCTTGAATAAACGGAATCTTAACGTAAACCACACCACAAGTGAAGATTTAAAACACAAGTATTAAATTCAATAACAATCAATTTCATACAAGTACAAGATGAATGTTTTACAGTACGATCTTCATGACGTCGAAGATCAAAGACGAAGAGAAGAAAACTTTGGGTTTTCTGTACCGACCCAAAACCCGGACCGGTTGGCTCTCTCACTTTCTCCCCGAAAGGTCTTAGAGCCGCTCTTCACCTCCACACCCGGAAGGGTCTTAGAGCACCGCTAGATCCCCGATCTAGACGCCCCAAATCCCGGGACGATTTTCCACGGAATCCAACCCGGATTCCGACGACCTTCCCCGGTCGATTTCCCTTACCACTTACAACAATAGAAGAAGAAAAAGATACAAAAAGAGATTACAAAATATATTCGTTAAAGTTTAGGTTCTCCCTCTTGAGAAGTTCTCCGGGTAGATCTACGGCCGGTGCTTGTGATCTTCGATGGAAAGCACCCGGTCGCTAGACGTAGACGATGCGAAGCCTTGATCGCCGGAGTTCTTCGATCTCGAACGGGAGGAAGAAGCCTTGCTTTTTCTTTGACGAAGACGAGTAGAACGGACGTAGGAAGACGGCCGAACTTGGTATTCCTGGAGCACTTCGTCAATAATCTCTGGAGGCCTAGGTCTTGAGGAAACGGCGCTGCTTTTTATACGTCTTGGAGAAAATAGACTACCGCCTGCGATAACTCTATCGCCGGGCGGTAAGTTCGCGCGTAACGCCTGCCAGCTGTCTCCACACGTCTCCCGAAACGGCAACTATAACTGCTCATTAAGGAAACTGCCGTTTCAAGAGAGCTGTCGCCGGGCGGTAATGGTTACCACGCCCAGTCAGAGCGATAGCGCCATTTCGCCAAATAATTCTACCGCCTGCGATAAGACTATCGCCTGAGCGGTAGGTACCATCGTCGACGATCGTCCCCTTGATGCACGTCGACCGGATACCGCCGACGGTAGCGTCCTGTCGCCGGGCGGTAGCTTTTGATTGTCGACGATCCTTCCTTAGCTGATAATTGGGCCGTCGACCATCGAACCGATATGCGTCGATCGAGATGGTTACCGCGCTGCGATAAGGTTATCGCCGGGCGGTAGTAACCTTTTGAAGCTCTTCTCCTTTCCTTTCACCTGTCAGCCTGCACACTCTATCACACAACCAATCTCATCAAATACAAGCAGGGAGTTGATATTCTCAAACCTAAGGAGTGTGAAACCATGTTCCAACACAAGTCACCTGTTTAACAGTCTTACCAAATTTGTTCGGATCAGTAAAAGTTTGTAAGTCTATCTTCTTCACACTCTCTACAGTCGTGCTCAGCTCATGTTTCTTCTTATCCGAATCTTGTTTCACTTAAAGCAACTCCGTCTTCATCTCTCCTTCAGCTAACATCAGCAGTTTTGCCACTTTCTTAACCTTATCTTTCTCATTCAGCAGAACACCTATCTCAGCAGCTCTAGATAAATCATTAAATAACAAAACATTCAATTTCAGAAGTTCTCCAGGTTCATTTGAAATTATAGGGGGAAGTGACGGTGGTAAAGGCAAATCGACCTTGGAAGCTAAGGTGACACCGCTCGCATTAAAATGCAATGTAGCTTCACTAGCTTTTAGGAATGGGACCCCTAAGATTGTTTTGATGTATTTCCCATGGGTCCTAACACCTGGAAGTCAGTGACTACAACAGCCCTATTCAGAATCACTTCCACCTCTTTAATCTCGTCATCGGTCTTTACTATCGACCCATCGGCTAGCACTAGTGATTTCTGAACATTCGAATCATTATTTAAATTCTGTTTCTCAACATCTTGTAAAGAAAGAATGTTGCGCGATGATCCAGAATCACATAAAGCTATCATCTCCACCGCATTAATCTCACACTTAACAGCCATTTCATTTTTATTGCACTCCTCCGCCACCCCAACACTCTTCCCTTGCTCACGATGATTTTTCCTTGTATCACTTGGGAGGGTGTCGCGAGTACGCTCGGAGAACACATGGGCCAGTTGCCCCAACTGTGTCTCCAAGTTCCTGATGGAAGTGGTTTGAGTGGCCATATTAGATTGGGCCATCTCAACAAACTTCTCCATCATTTCCTCCGACGCACTCTTACGAGTCCCTTGCATGTTCGGATTATAACCCATATGCGGTGGCCGTGGCTGGCTACTAGAGGATTTAGCATCAAATTGATACTGTCCTCCCTGCCACCTTTTACCGGGAGCATTTTGATTCCATGAGAATTTAGGATGATTTCTTGCGTTGGGGTTATATGCATTATTATAAGGAGCAGTGCGGTTTTGATTATTTATAAAAATTACACTCTCGTCAGAAGTTATACCTGAAGGCTTAACAAAGGTCTCTCCAGCAGTGCACTCATAAGCATGATGGTCGGGGTTACCACAACCCTGACACGAAATGTCCATAAATTGAGCTAGAGGAGGGGCCGATCTAGTCAACATTGTCCTTCCATCAAAAGTATGATGGCTCGCCTCAGCTTGTTGCACCACAACATTCACTTCAAACAGATTCCTCGCCCCTCTAGGGGTATTTCTTTCGGCGGTCCACTATGTGCTATGGGAGGCTATGTCGCGAATAGCCTCAATGCCTTATCAGGAGATAGGTTCATTATTGTGCCTCGAGCTGCTGCGTCGATCATAGCCATGAAATTAGGCTAAATAGCAAAATAAAATATTTCAACTAAATTCCACAGCTCACAACCGTGGTGGGGGAATTGATGTTGCAGGTCAACGAATCTCTCCCATGCCTTAGACAATGTTCCTTTGTCCAGCTGCCGAAAGGTTGAAATATCCCTACGGGCATTCATAATCTTATCCACTGGGTGGAACTTAGCCAATAACTTAGAAGACAGGGCCTCCTATGTAGTAGCAGCCCCTGTAACAATAGTATGGAGACAGGTTTTGGACTGTCCCTTAGCGAAAACAGGAATAGCCTCAGCTTTACTACGTCATCAGAAATACCGACATATCAGAATGTGCCGCAAATTTATGAGAACTCCGCCAGATGGAGCTGCGGATCCTCACTTGGCAAGCCCGAGAACTGAGTATTATTTCAGATCATATTTAGGATGGCGGGTTTAATCTCGAAGTGGTTGTTTACGATGGCCGGTTTGAAGCCAGGGTAAACACTTCCCGCAGTAGGGGTTGTGAAATAACGCATTGTCCTAATGCGTGGTTGGACCACATCTTTGCCCTCAACAACCGATTCACCGCGGCTATTTCCTCCTTGTCCGAAATCCTCCATCCTTTCTTCAATAGCAGCAGCATGCAGGCGAGCTTGCCTCACGCGCATGGTTTCAAGCTAAAACACAAGATCTTTAGCCCTATCACTGGAGTTGGGATCTGTCATTCAACACAAAAAATCCTTTCAAAAATACCAAAAACACTTACAAACTTTTTCAGAAGAAAAATACATGCAATGGTTGCACTCCCCGGCAATGATGCCAAAAACTTGTTGCGTCGGCAAGTGTACCGATCGTAGTCAAGTAATAAAGTTGAGGGGTTGAATCCCTGGATATCGATCTCTCGAGGTGTGCAAGTAGGGAGTTTGATTTCGCTATTGAAAAAGTGATTGTGGTGGCCTGCTATTCGTTAAGAAAAGAAAAGCAACCGAACTATCAATCCATCTGGGCAAGTATACCTATTGAATTGTAGTTAGGGGATACAAGTGTCGTATTTAAATCCGGGAACCGTTGAGTAATCTTACTCAAACGAACGTTATTATCTTACCGAAGGGAAACTAGGGTTGTTTACTAACTAAAAAGAAAAGACTATTAGCATAAAGGAAAACACTTGCATAAAATGAAAGCACTACTTGCACTAAACTTGAAAGACAACAACTATCGATTAAAACAAGGGGTTGAACGATGAGAAAAAGAGTACTCGATCTAGAATTACCTCGGGAAAAATTGAATAAACAAATGCGATAAAAACACTCTAGCTTAATAAGGTAAAGTACCTTGACCGTGGAGGTTCCTAAAACATGAACACGCTTCTCTCAAAGACGTGCCCACCTGAGTTTAGGAAGGTCTGACCGACTCTCGTCTAAATCAGAGGCCTAAAGCTCGCCTTACGATGTGAACCCCGCTATTGGATTTCACTCCAATCTGGGAGATTTAACGTCTGCCTCTCTCGAGGGGTGCGTTCAACTCTCTTTACTCTTGAGTGCTAACTTCAAACTATTGGCCTTTCGGCTAGATAAGAATGAAAGAAAAGATGGAAAATTTATATCGATGATATATCTCCAATCAATATATAATCAAGAGTAATCCCAGGTCTAAACCCTAAAAAGAAGAAGTAAAATTAAAGCATCATAACATAATCAACTCGAACCTCAGATCATCCAGATAGAGTACAAGGAGGATTAGTTACTCATGGTGAAGTGGAGTAAAGGAGATGAGAAGAAGAACATAATGAAAACATGGTAGAAATAGGAGAGAAAACAACACTTTTTTATTAATGATAAAGAAAGCTTATAACTTGGAAATGAAAATTACAAGTGCATGGAAAATAAAACTAGGCTAACATTAACATTGAACAACTAAGACAAATTACATGAACAAGTTTAGAAGGAGAGCAATAAGCTAGAGTTAAGTAAAGCTTAAGAGAGAAAGAAAGTACACTTAAGAAAATTCTTGAAAAACTTCAAAAAAGAAAAGGGCAGCACTGAAAGACTTGATTTCAAGAGCCTAAACACCTAGAGGGGGGTGAATAAGTTCTAAACTTTTTTAACAATTTTTATTGGCAAACAGCTAGATTAAATTATGCACAGATAATTCAAAGGACAGACCACAATTCACAGCAAAGCATACACCAGATTTATAGTGGTTCCCCAAGGTATGGGTACATCCACTTTCCCCCTTTGCCTATCCTGTAGATAACTGGATTTAGCCTAACTTCCTTCCACTGGCTCGGATCTGCAGATCTTATAACTCAGAACCAGAATGGTTCCTACAGCTCAGACTTAAATAAGTCCTACCTCATATTCTTCCCAAGAATCCTAACTCAGGCCTCAGCCCCCCCTCAGCCTTTATCACTAGGCTTACAACTCAGACTTTTAACAAGTCCTACACCTCAGGCTCTCAGCCCTACCTCAGCTTTTATAATTTCAGGCTTACAACTCAGATCAAACAATAGATCATACAAGAAATTGAATGATATAAAGATACTGAAAATTCACCAGCTAGATTTCTCTATTGGTGTAGGCTTCTTGATCAGTTCTTTAATGAACTGACCCTTCTGATCCAACCTAACTTAGATTTTCAAAGCTTATTGATAGAATAAAATAAAGTGGATCTTCACTTGATGTAGAAGATGATCTTCAGTCAGCTTTTTCCTTAAATTCAGAATGAATTCTGAATCTTTCTTGCAGACAGCTCTGGATCTGCCTTTGTAAGGGATTTCCCTATTCTTGTTGAAGAATTCTCTAGTGTTGTTGTTTTTTTCTTCTATTGTGTTTGTTTTTTTATCATAGATCTGACTCTTATATAGAGTTTCTTAATGGTTATAGGCTGATCCGATTTGTAAAAACATTCTGACAATTCTGACAGAGGTGTCAGACCGGTTGGTTATGATAGATGTCGAGTCATCAGTCAAGTCAGTTGATTCGTCAAAGACTTTCCAACTCAGCACATTCCACTCGGCAAACTGCTTCACATGTGTCGACACATATAGGCTAAGTGTCGACACAAGTCTTCATGATGTCGACATAAAATTCAATGTGTCGACTCAGTCAATCTTCTGCTACTCGACACTTCTTCTATTGTATGTGTCGACACAATTCCAGTGTGTCGACACAAGTCTTTATGATGTTGACACAACATTCAATGTGTCAACTCAGTCAATCTTCTGCTACTCTACACTTCTTTTATTGTATGTGTCGACACAAGTCCAGTGTGTCGACACAAGTCTTCATGTTCTCGACATAACTGCTGCAGACAGATGGCGTTAAGTGTATATCAGACAAAATTGAGTCTGTGTCGACAGTGTTGAGTGTGTCTAGATGGCGTTGAGTGTGTGTCGACACAAGTCCTGTGTGTCGACACAATTGCTTCTGATCTCGACACAACACTTTGAGAGTTTATGTGTCGACACAAGTCCAGTGTGTCGACACAACTGCTTCCAGTGTCGACATAGCTCCTTAGTGTCGACACAGCTCCTGTATTAGGTGTCGACACAAAATCTGCCTCAGGTGTCGACACAAATCTAGGTGTCGACACAGCTGCTTCTTTAGGTGTCGACTCAGTTTGACTGTCAACACAACTTCTTCATAAGTGTCGACTTCGATTGGGTGTCGACACAACTCCTTCATAAGTGTTGACTTAGCTTGGGTGTCGACATAACTTCTTCATAAGTGTCGACACTTGTACTTAGAAAATTTTCTTCAAATTCTTGAACCTGCACAATGTAACTCAAACATCTATCAAATACAAATTGATGCATATCATTGACTAAGATGAGGCTTCTGCAAATCTAGTACATATTTTTCAATGTACCCAACAATCTCCCCATATTTGGAGAAGTCATAATCCTTAGTCAAAGATATACATCTCTCATAATAAAACATAATAGAAATAGATGTACATCAATTTCACAGCAAGTTAACATATAATCATGGTAAACAACAAAAATTAATACTAAAACTAATTTAATTTAATTCATAAAAATGATATGTTTACAAGATTTTCTTTTAGAACAAAAAACAAAATATTACATTGTTCTTTTACATAAGCCTAGCTATCCTATTACTGACTAGGCTCCTTAAATACAATGCCTTTTCCAGACTTGATCTTAGCCTGCAAAGAAGGTTCAGTATGGTCAGCAGGCTTCTTTCCTTTCAGAGCTTTTTTCTTTTGTTCTTCAGCCTTTATTCTCTGCCTTTCAAAATAGTGAAATGGATTTGGGAAGTACTTGCTTGGCTCCTGAGCATTAGCAGTGAGCTTCCAAGCCTTAGCACTTCTTCTGCTTTGAAGAATGGCTTCCTGTCCAGCCTGATACTTATTCCATTCCTGCTCTGAATACCATTTACCCCTATCATGGGTTTTATCCTTCATAGCTTTCCAGGCAGTCAGTATAATGTTTCTGGAAGTAGGACTCCATTGCTCAAAATCTGGCTTTAACTCAGCATGTTCTCTGAACCTCTTCTTGGATAGCTGAGCTTCCTTCTGAGCTTCTATGGCAGCTTCTGACATTTCTACTTTTTCCAAAATAACATTGTGTGCCTCTAGTGGAGGACTATACATTTTCTGAACTTGCTCTTGAATCATTTCAAAATCTGCTGGGGGGTAAATCACCTGAGCAACTTCAGGCTTATCTCCTTCAGTATGAGCAGGTTATATTCCAGACTCGGCTACATTATCATCATCACATATGGGAGGATATCCAAGAGTTGATCTGATGCTATTTGATATCCATTTAGCATGATCAGAGCAAGCTTTGACTACTACTTTCTCCCCCTTTATAAATTTTCTATCAATATGATCCCTCAGATCATCTTTTTGAAATCTTATTTGATTAATAACATAGTCAGTTCCTACTTCATAATAATCTCTGAATTTTGTCAAGAAATCAAATATATTCTTCTGTGAGGCTTGAAATGTGGCCTGAATAGCATCTATATATTCCTTGATATGCTTTGAGACTTCAGTTTTGACAGCAGTTGTTCGATCATCAATTTTTGTCAAGATAGCATGGTGTGAATCTTTAAGATTCTCATTTATTCTTAGTTGATTCTCTAGTACATAACCTTGCTTTACTGCAATATCTTCCACTTGTACTTTCAGATCCTGCTGTTGTTTGTCAAGGAATACAACAACATTATCTCCCTTATGGAAGCAATCTGTCATTTCCTTTTTATTTTGATTAACTTCAAATCTAATAGACTTGATATCCTGAGCCAATTGGAATTGTAACTCCTTGTGAGTTTCATCCACATATTTCTCTAGAGATTGTCTTTGCTCATCCAACTTTGTTTGTATTTAGACCAGTAGAGAACTGCAGTCCATGCTTGGAGCAGGTAGTGTTGTGCCTGTTTGCAAGGCGTTTTTGTAGCCAGAACTCTTTTTCCTTTAGGCAACTATTTTTCTTTTCTTAGCCATTGAGGCTTCTTCATAATCAGAAGTTTCAGATGTACTTTGTATATCAACTGTGTCCTTATCAGTTGGGGCATTCTGATACAGCGCCCCTCAGTCCTTGGTAAATCTTTTTCTTTTATTTATTCCTCCCCCCAGTCCGTACTGCAAGTGGATCATGGAATAGCTCCTCTATAATGAACTCCTGTTGTATCTGTACAGGAGGAACAAGATTAGATTTTAAAATAAAAGTTTCTCCCAAAACATTGTTGAGGAGAATACCACTAGATACCACCAAATTATTGAGGAGATACTTACTGGCTCATCTTGAGCTTCTGTCTCACCATTTTCTTGTGTTGCATTATTGATTACAGATACTATGTTCATGACAGTATCTGCAACAAATTCACTCTCAAGGGCAGCTTCAGCAATTCCTCCCCCTTGGGTAGGCAGCTCAGTTTGTTTAGTATTTTCTCCGCCTGGAGTGGAGTCTATCTGTTGTTATTGGGGCTCACTGCCCACCACTTGATCTTGGGCTTCTTTTGGTTGTTGGTCTTCTTCTGAGCTGAAGACTACTTCCTCTTCAGAATCACTGGATGATTCTGCTTATTGAACAACTTTCTTCTATTTTTAATCTTTCTTAGTTTGTTTCTGAGGAGTTGTGACTTCCTTGGTCAGAACCCTATCCCACCTTGACAGAATTCTCACATCCATTCTCCTCACGTGATTGATTTTGGATCCAGCCATATGTTTTAAAACATCTGGTATTACTAAAGATAAACATAAACTTAGGATCCTTCCCAGGTTTGGTTTCTTCACTCCTTCTTGGATCTTGTCAAACAATACTACTGCCCAGTCAGTTTTCACTTGGAATATGATCTGTGTCATTATATTGAACATGTGGACTGAAATTCGATCATGTCCACCATTCTTACATAGTATCACCTTCCCAACTATTTGAGATAAGAACTTCCCTTGGGAATTCTTCCCTTTCGGAGTTATGGATGATCAAACCTTGATATTAGGGCTCAGCCCGCACCAACTTAATGCTTCTGTAGTGAGGGATGGAGTTATTTCATCTGTATCCTTAACCACAGGAAGCTGAAGAGATTTCCTAATTTTCTTCAGTGTAAGTTTCATTTGAGAATCATGAACTGTTGCTTTGATCTTCTTCCCTTCTGTATCCATTCTTGCTGTTGAATAGAATTCCAAAACTTCCTTCTTCCAAATCTTGGTTGGTTCAGAGACCAAGTACTCCAAACCATTCTCAGAAATTAGGGCAATTACACCTTGAATATCTTCTTAAGCTGTCGTGAACCCTTCACGAACCAGCTCATATCCTTCATTGACTTTGTCTTATTGATGAGGCTCCATCGACGAGAGGGATGAGAGAGAAAATAAGAGAAGATCTTTGTTGATAGAAGGTGCAGAGCCAAGAATTCTAAAAATGCAGTCGACCAGATTTTGGCTTAACCTATTTATAGTATTAGTTTCAAGGGCAGGTCAAAAGACGGGCCTTAGTAGACAAATCAACATATGTGTCATCAGAATTGACCTAGGTCTCGACAATACTTAGTTTAAGTCGACACGACTATATGTTGATATACTAATGTCTGAGTCAACAATACTTATATTAAGTCGACACATCTATGTGTCGACATACTTGTGTCAGTGTCGACACACTTATGTCTGTGTCGACATATGCCATTTAAGTCTCGACAGAGTTGTGTCAACACCAGTTCTTCTGTCTACACAGATACTATTTCTGTGTCGATACATCCTTTTTCTGTGTCGACACAACATACTGAGTGTGTCGACACAACTTGCTTGTGTCGACCCAAACTTTTTACTTAGACAAATTTCCAGAGAAATTTGGTGCTTACATATGCTACTTAAGGAAGCTTTTGCTAACCTATTCTAAGTTCAACATACCTAATTCAATTTTAAAATAATTGAATTTAGTTTCATCCAGAGGTTTTGTAAAAATATCAGCTATTTGATTATCTGCTTTCACAAACTCTAGGCTAATATTTTCCTTCTCTACATGTTCTCTGATGAAATGAAACTTAATTTCTATATGCTTGGTCCTACTGTGTGATACATGATTCTTAGCAATAGAAATAGCACTCGTAGAATCACAAAACAGTGGAATTCTACTTACCTGGATGTCATAGTCTTCTAGTTGATGTTTTATCCGCATCAATTATGCATAGCAGCAACCTGCAGCTATATATTCTGATTTAGCTGTTGATATAGCTATACTGGTTTGCTTCTTGTTGCTCCATGACACAAACCTCCCACCAAGGAATTGATAAGTTCCTATGTAACTCTTCCTGTCTTCTTTGCATCCAGAAAAGTATGCATCTGAGAAACCAGTTAGAATGAAATCTCTATTGTTAGGGTACCAAAAGCCTAGATTAGGTGTGCCCTTAAGATATCAAAATATTCTCTTAACTGCAGTATAATGAGATTCCTTTGGAAAAGCTTGGTACCTAGCCCAGACACATGTTGCATACATGCTGTCAGGTCTACTAGTAGTCAAGTAAAGTAGGGAGCCAATTATCCCTCTATACAAAGACTCATTAACAGGTTTCTCTTCCTCATCTTTGCCTATAGGCATACTTGTTCCCATTGGTTTTTTCATGGTAGAAGTTGAGTCCATACCAGACTTCTTAGTCAACTCCTTGGTGAACTTAGACTGAGATATGGACAAACCACTATCAGTTTGTCTAACTTGAATTCCCAAGAAGAACTTCAACTCACCCATACTGCTCATCTCAAACTTCCCTTGCATAAGTTTAGCAAACTTTCCACAAAGGTTGTTTTCAGTAGAACCAAAGATAATGTCATCTATATATATCTGGACTAGTATTATCTTGCCTTTAGATTCCCTATAGAATAGAGTTTTGTCTATTTTTTCTCTAGAGAATTTGTTATCAGTAAGGAAAGCAGACAAGGTCTCATACCAAGCCTTTGGAGCTTGTTTCAAACCATATAGAGCTTTCCTAGGCCTATATACATAATCAGGAAAATGAGAATATACAAAACCCCACTCAGAAATGCTGATTTCACATCCATCTGGTATACCTTGAACCCTTGATAGGCAACATAGGCTATAAATAGCCTTATAGCCTCCAGCCTTGCCACTGGAGCAATGGTTTGATCAAAGTAATTACCTTACTCTTGCCTGTAGCCTTTAGCTACCAGTCTGGCCTTATTCTTGACTATGGTGCCATTCTCATCAAGCTTGTTCCTGTAGATCAACTTAGTTCATATTATGTTGTGATCCTTAGGTTTAGGCACCCGTTCCCATAATTTACATCTTCTGAACTGACTGAGGTCTTCTTGCATAGCATCAATCCAGTTGGAGTCTTGCATTATTTCTTCAATCTTCCTGGGTTCTATTTGAGACAGGAAGCTAGAACATAGAACTGTGTTCATGATCTTGCTCCTAATTAGAACCCCTTGACTTGCATCACCAATGATTTGGTGAGATGGATGATCCTTCAAGTGTCTTCTTGCTGGAGGAAATCTGTTAGCATTACGGCTTTCTTCAGTTTCCTCAACTTGATGCCCCACATTGTCTTCTTCATCCAGTGGGACTTGTTCTCCCCTTAGATAGCTGGTATCTTTTTCTTCATCCAGCCTAGCAGGAACTTCTTCATTGATGGTCAGCTTGTCCATCCTATCTGTTAGATCTGTAGAACTAACTGAAGAACTAGACAATTCATTGCTAATAAACTTTGACTCATCAAATACAACATGAACAGATTCTTCTACAACTTGGGTAGTCAAGTTGTAGATTTTGTGAAAGATAGGGTAAGCTCTGAATAACTTTAGAGGGGAGGGGGGTTAACAGAGTTTTTGAAAACTTTCCCTTTTGCTGAAATAAAAGGTAAGTGTACAAGTGCAGCAAGTGAACTAGAGAAAAGTGACTAAGCTACATAGAAAATATTATATCACAACACAAGCACAAGAGAAGATCATAGATACACAAACAACACAAGAATTTTATAGTGGTTCCCCAAACTTGGGTACATCCACTCTTCTACCACCCTAGGTAGGAATCCACTACAAGTTTTGATCAGGTGACTGCCACCAATGAGCTTTTGATCAGGTGCTCCAAAACCAAACCTAAAGTCTTTTGGAAGGAGACTTGCAACCAGAATAATTTTGAAGGGAATTAAAAGCCTGTACAGAGGTGGGATGAGAGTTTGATGAAAGTCTTCTTTTCTCAAAACACAGTGAGAAGACTATGTGGATTCTGAGTTGTTGATGACAAAGCTTCCCCCAAGATCTTGAATGGTTCAGGAGAGGAAGCTTTGTAGAAGGGCGAGTAGGCCTTCAGCTTTTCAAAGATCCTTAACTGATTTGAATGTTGCTGTCACTTGAGATCCCTGAAAATAAAGAGGGAGAGAAAGAAAGACTCTTAATGGTGATGGTTGTTCTTTCTTCTTCTCTTGAGACCAGTCGATTTTCTGAGAGATGTTTTTCACTACACTTTGGGATGTTTTCTTTGCTGTGACTCTAGTTGATTATCAATATCTTCTCTTGTGTCCTGTAGTTTTCTTGGCAGGGAGATGTGTATCAGATAACTGTAACTTCGTCGAATTCAAAAGATAACTCAGCAATAAATGTTCAGCCAAAATCTTGGGAACAAAAAACGGCAAGAATGCTGTCAATTATTCTATTCTATGTCTATCCCGAGATATAAGCAATTAATTCCATGGAGGTTGTTAGCAATCAATGCTGCCAGTAACGACTCTATTCATAGAATATAAGTGCGTTGATTTACAAGGGAATTAATAGCCTATAATAGATATAGAATGACGAGACAGAAAGAGAAAGAATAAATAACAAAATGACTTTCAGTTTTCATTGACCTGAGATCAGCTTTCATCGACCTTAGATTTCGTCGACCTCTTATCAGCTTTCGTCGACCTGAGCTCCTTGAATCAACTGCTATGCATAAACTGACTAATTCTGCGCTCTATGTTCGTCGACCTGAGACTGTGAAGTTAGTCGACCTAAGAACTTTGTCAATCTGTCGGAATTGAGTGAATAGCACATCTGGCGTCGAGTGTTCTTTGTCTCTGAGTCAGCCTTGGCTTTGAGTGAATTATGGCGCTGAGTGTTGAAGAGTTAGTCGATCTGAGAATGGTGTTAGTCGAGCTCAGCTCAGAGATTTTAGCTCTTAGTTAGTCAAGCTCAGCACGACTATCGTCGACTTAAGATCGACGAATGTAGATTTCTTTTTCTAATTCTTGATTTCTCTAAGTCTTGAGTGTTTGGAAGTGTTATAGGTTGGTTCTTTGATCTGTTGACTCTAAGAACATGACCTAGACTCTAGAAACACATAAAATTTGACCCGTCTATACAATATGGGTCACAACCTAAGAAGAGAACCTAGCCCAAATCACGTAGGGGTTCCAATAATATCCCCCTATTTGGGTGAGGTTACTTCAACCAAAAATAAATAAAGATCACAAGACAAAATGAGGTAAACATAACATGAAAACTGAGATAATTGGTAGAATAAATAAGCTATCAGTACCTTTATAAAGCTATGTACCCAGATTGTTCACAGAAAGCACAGAAAATAAATAATTTAAATGTTCTTGTGAGAATCAGAAGGCTTAGCAAATTTGATTATCCTGTTTGGATCATGAGCTTGCTTCATAGTCATTGTCATATCAGCATCACCAATAGTCTTTTGTGAGGTAGTTCTTGGAACCACTACTTCAGGATGTAGACTCATGTATTCATCAGCATTGAATAATTATCCTACTTGATATCTTTCAAACTCTTTCTTCCTGTAGCTAGACAGAGTAGAGAACTGAGAAGAGTCTTTACCTTTTTCTTTGGCTTGCCTGATTTGTGAGAGAGCCACAGATTCCTTGAATCTAGCCATTCTTGTAGTTGGACTAGTTTCAGGATCATTAGCTGGAATTGGAGGTTCTTAAGGGTCATTAGCTTTGCCAGGAGATGGGGGAGGGAAAAAAGTTGGTTGAGGGATAGGCTGTTGAGCTGACTGATGTCTGGAATAAGACTGATGTCTCTGTTTATGCTGACTGTCTCCATAAGAGTGAGAAGGTCTTCCCTGTCTCTGATAATTTTTAGTGAGAGTAGGTATAGTGAATCCTTCTGAGCTCTGAGATAAGGTTCCTGAGGCACTTGCAGCTGGAGGAGGAGGAGGAAGATCCCTTTTGAATTTCTCAGGTGGAGGAGAGTATCTTCTTCTTTTATTTCTTCTCTTTTGTTCATCCTTGGATAGCCACATCCAAGCTGGCATACCCTTATAAGGAGTTATGTTTTGTAGAATGTAGTATGGAATATCATTTGTAGACTTAGGATTTGGAGCAGGTGGATGACGTGCTTTCCTTTTCTTGGAGATTAGCTTCCTCTATGGAGCATCATCAGAATCATCATCATCATCATTATCATCATCATCATCATAAGACAAAGGATTATCATACATTTCATCAATTTGACTGATCAGATCCTTGGGAATTTCTTTGCTAGCTTGAGTGGGAACAACTTCAGCTTCAGCTGCTTCAACTTCCATAGCAATGTCCTGATTTACTAGATCATATAAACTAGGAATATGGCTATTATACATGATATAAGTTGGCCCAGGAGGGCTAGATCTTTGTTCATATAATGCTACTGGAGGAGCTATCAGACTTTTCTTTATAATGGCTAACACTTCTGAACTTGTAGGGCAGGGCTAGCATACTATTGCCTTGGATGATTGAGTGGGAGAGGAGAGGAAGAACTGAATATAAGATCCAAAAAATTTCAATAGAGTATGTAGATTTACTTTAGATTTAATGAAGTAGACCCTTCCAGGCAGAACTTCTGGCAAGCTAGTCTCTTGAGCATTGGATACTATAATATCTGTACCTTGATTATCTACATTTGATACTGAGTCAGTTATCTCTATATCAGCTGATTCCATATAAGTATAAAGAAAATGTAGAAAATTTGGTTGCATATAAACATTTTTTCCTACTGGTGCTGCTGTTGCTGTTGTTGCTACTTCATCATTAAGTATCTCCCCCTATCTGGTTTCAGTATGTAATGAAGCCAGACCCCCAGATGAAGAGAGGGTAAGGGTGAGGGTAGATATTTGAGCAGAAAGAGATGATATAGAGATATATAGAGGGGAAATAGCCTCTGTAATGATGGTTTGAAGATAGGCTTGAGGAGCTTAAGAAGTGGTTGGATGATAGAGGGATTCAAAGATGTGGAGTCAAATGTTTGGGCAGGAGGTGGTTGAGAAGGGATAGAGGTAGTGAAGATAGTTGCTGGAGGAGATGGTTGGTTGGAAGTGTCTGCAAGGGGGTCCTGTTGAGGAGATTGGTGAGGAGAAGGTGTGTTCAGAGAAAATGAAAGTAAATTGAAAGATGGGATTGAAGAGAGAGTTGAGAGGGGGATATCAGCAAGATGAGATGGAAAAGGAGATTGGGGAGGAGTAGGAATGGATGTATCAGCCCTAGGAGAGGGAGAGTTGGATGGAATATGTGTAGGGGAAGAAGGAATTGGAGATGCTGGAGGTATAGGGGTATGTATTAGAATAGAAATTGAGGTTGGGGTTTGTTGAACTTGAGGCTGAGATGGAGCTTGAGAATCAGGAGGAGGTGGAGGGGTGGATGGAATCTATGCAGAGGGGTGAGGAGTGGCTGATGTATCCCTTGTACTTTCAGAAGATTTAGAGGAAGAGGACTTGCCCTTAGATGGCTTTATGATAGTCCTCTCCCATCTGCTAAAGAGAGCAGATGAGAGCTTCTTAGATGCATTGATGCATGTTGTCTGAGATAACAGTAGTGCATTGGCCTTGGCTTTCAGGAACAATCCCAAGATTCTACTATAACAAACCTCCTTTTTGCTATTCTTTCTCCTGATTTGGTCAAACAAAATTTGTGGCCAGTTCACACTTCTCTTACTGACCAGGGCAGCCATAACCAGGAACTGTTGCCGTGAGATATAGTCATGTGTTGTATGCTTAGCAAACAACACCTTCCCAATGACATCCGCAAGAAATATATATGCCAGGGAGAAATTTTTATTATACAGTTTGTTAGGGTTTTCGCCGAAGTGACCCATAACAGCCAGCATATCTTTATATTCCTTATCATCTAGTTCTAGATCATCTTCTCCAATTTTCAAATTGAAAAGTTCAGAGAGAACGGAGGGAGAAAGAATCACCTGAGTACCACTGATAGTCCCAGTCATTTCAGTCTCTGTTGAAGAAGAAGAGCCAACCCATTCCTTGATTCCGTCATAAGATTCCTGATTCTATCAGACATGAACTGCTTCAGATTTTGTTCCTCAAATTGCTGTAGAATATCTATGAAAATTTTATCTGATTGTTGGAAAGAGTCAAAATAAATATCGAAACCATGATCGAACTTTACGCTGGTTGATCCAGTAGCGGCCATTTGTGACGTTAAGATCGAATGAGAGAGAGAAAGAGCACACCTGCAAGAGAAAACACAAGATCAAGTGCAGGAGGGGAATTCTGAAAGCGCGGGATTGAGGTCGAAGAAAAGCAAGATATAGTATTTTCTGGAATATGAAATGACAATCTCAATCTGACGAAAACTCAAGATTCATTGATCTCAGGTCGACAAAAATTACGTAAAGGACAAAGTTCGTCGATCTAAGAACGAAGAGAGGGAAAGTTTTCATCGTTCGCAGAAAACTTGTAGAGATATAATTCGTCGTCCTCTGATGACGAATGAGCTATACTAAGAGATTTCGTTGATCTTAGGTCGATGAAAATTCTCAAGAATAGTAATCAGTTTGTCGATCTAAGGTCGACGAACAGAGACAATTCTTTGACTACAAACAGAGCATTAGATTAAATCCTGACCATTTATCATACCAAGCTGATTGACAAAGAACAGATGCTTGGATGAGTCCAATGGCTTAGTGAATATGTCTGCTCTTTGCAAATCAGTATAGATAAATTCAAGTTTAATCTTATGTTTGTCAACACAATCTCTAATGAAATGATGTCTAATGTCTATATGCTTGGTTTTAGAATGCAATACTGCATTTTGTGCAATTGAAATGGCACTTGTATTATCACATAGTATAGTTAAAATATTTAAGTTGACACCATAATCCAGTAGTTGGTTTTGTATCCACAAAATATGTGAACAGCAACTGCCTAGAGCCATATACTCAGCTTCAGTAGTGGAAGTTGAAACAGATGTTTGCTTTCTACAGAACCAAGATACAAGTCTGTCACCAAGGAACTGACAAGTTCCCGAGGTGCTTTCCCTGTCTACTCTGCATCCAGCATAATCAGCATCAGAAAATCCAGTTAACACAAATGCTGATTCTGTTGAATAACAAAGGCCTAGATCTGGACAACCTTTTATATATCTTAAAATCCTTTTTTAAAAAAATAAGATGAGATTCTTTAGGGTTCACCTGGAACCTAGCACAAAGACATGTGGCAAACATAATGTCTGGCCTGCTTGCTGTTAAATACAGTAGGGATCCAACAATGGCCCTATACTTGGTCAGATCAACTTGTTTTCTAGATTCATCAGCATCTATAACAGCATTGAAAGCCATGGGAGTCTTCATGATAGAGGCATCATTCATCCCAAAGTTCTTATTAAGCTCTTTAGCATATTTAGACTGAGAGATTAAGATTCCTTCAGGGGTTTGTTTCACTTAGAGACCAAAGAAATATGATAACTCACCCATGTTACTCATCTCAAGCCTTGAGTGCATTAGATCAGAAAATCTTTTGCACAAATTTGGATCAGTATAGCCAAAGATTATGTCATCTACATATATTTGTACTAATATAATTTTATCATGATGCAGTTTTGTAAAAAGGGTTCTATCAACCATGCCTCTTGAAAAACCATGCTCTAAAAGAAAGCTGGTTAAGGTCTACCATGCTCTTGGAGCTTGCTTTAAACCATAAAGAGCCTTATGAAATTTAAAAACATAGGAGGGGTGGGTTGAAGAGATAAAACCTGGTGGCTGTTCCACATATACTTCTTATTTTAGTTTCCTATTGAGAAAAGCACTTTTGACATCCATTTGATATATCTTGAATTTCTTGTGAGTAGTATAGGCCAAGAAAATTCTGATGGCTTCATGTCTTGCAACAGGTGCAAAGGTTTGATCATAATCAATTTCATCCTCTTGTCTGTATCCCTGAGCAACAAGCCTTGCCTTGTTCCTCACAATCACACCTTGGGCATCAAGTTTGTTTCTGAATACCCACTTTGTCCCAATTACTGGATAGCCCTTAGACCTTGGAACTAAGTCACAAACTTTACACCTCTAAAACTGATTGAGTTCCTCTTGCATTACAATAATCCTGTTTGGATCTTGCTCTGCATCAGATATAGATTGAGGCTCAATTTGAAAGAGAAAGCAGGCAAGCATCACATCAGGGTTGAGTTGATGCCTTGTCTGCACTCCTTCTGATATGTCTCTAATTACTTGAGATCTAGGGTGATCCCTAAGTGTGACAAAATCATTAAGAGAAGTTGGTTCAACAACAGTTATTTGATTAAATTCCTCTTGTGGAATTGTGTCAACTGTTGTAGATGACTGAGTTGCTTCCACAATCACTTCTTCACTTTCAGCTTCTGATATAACTTATGGAGAGGGATGTGATTCAACCTTTGAGGTAAGGTTTAGATCTTCCAAGCTCTCACACAAATTCTGTACCTGCAAATGACTGTTGGTAGAGATATCTCTCTTTTTGTAAAAAATGTTAGATTAATCAAATGACACATCCATAGATTCTTCAATTTTAACTGTTGATTTATTAAACACCCTATATGCCTTACTGACTTGGGAATATCCTAGAAAAATTCCCATTGTAGCCTTAGCTTCAAACTTTCTGAGATGTTTCTTGTCATTAATGTGAATATAGCATATACATCCAAATATTTTAAAATAGGTGATTATAGGTTTCTTCCCTTTGAGAAGTTCATAGGGAGTCTTAAGCTTTAGTTTATGTATTAGGCTTCTATTCAAGACATAATTTGTTGTGCTTACTGCTTCTGCCCAATATGATAGAGGCATGTAAGCATCTGTAAGCAATGTACCTGCAGCTTCAATGAGTGTTCTATTCTTCCTTTCAACTACTCCATTTTGTTGAGGAGTTCTGAGAGCTGAGAAACAGTGTCTTATACCTTCTTTCCTATAGAACTCTAGCATAAGAAGAGATTCAAACTCAGTGTCATGATCACTTTTGATCAATGCAACTTGAGTAGAATACTCAATCTATATGTTCTTGAGAAAATCTGTAAGAACTTGAAAAGTATCTGACTTAGCTCTAAAAAAAAAACTCATGTGAATCTGGAGAAGTCATCTATAATAACTAATATATAAGACTTTCCTCCTAGACTTTATACATCAATAAGACCAAAAAGGTCCATATGGAGCAAATACAAAATTCTAGGTGAATCACTCTTATTAATGGATTTGAAACTAGATTTAGTTTGCTTGCCTAGTTGACAAGCTCTATAGAGGCCTTCCTTCTTGTAGGGACCAGAAGGTAAACCTCTAATAAGATTGTCCTTAGATAACCTAGCTATATTTTTATGATTTACATGTCCTAGTCTTTTTTGTCATAAAGTAGTTTGAATGCTAACAGAATTGAATAAACAGATTTCAGATTTAGCTGATTCAAAGTTACTAAGTAGATGTTGTCTTGTCTAGTTCCTGTTAAAACAGTTGTGTTGTTTAAAGAAATAACACATAAACAGTTAGTAAAGCTTACTTGATAGCCTGTATCACATAGTTGGCTTACAAATATTAGGTTATGCTTTAGACCATTTACATAAGTAACCTTTTTGAATGTGACAGCTCCATAGTTGAAGTCACCATAGCCTTCTATCAGTCCAAAGCCTGAATCCCCAAAGATTACTTTAGGTCCAGTCTTGGTTTTATAGTTGATTAGGCATTCTTTGCAACCTATCATATGTTTAGAGCAACCACTGTTCAGGTACCACTTGTTTTGAGTGACAGGGTTCTCTTCTACCTCTAAAGAGGATTAGCAGTTTTTGACCCAGGATACCTTAGGTCCTTATTATTTAACATAGCCAAAACTAGAAATAAAAGAGCATTCAGGTTGATCCTTATAACCTAAAGGATGATACCTTCTAGGAGGTATGACCCACTGACTAAAGGGATTAAAGGATTTATTAGTTTTTAGATTACTCTGGTTATGAACTAGATCTGACAAATTTGGGTATGTTCGTCGACCTGAGCTCGACGATCGGGGCTGAGTTCTTCGATCTCTGCTCGAAGAATGGAAGTATCCATTCTCAGAGACCCAAAAACGTCGATCTCTGGTCGACAGACCATACTGGTTTTGTCGATCCCAGTTCGAATAATAGATTACATTATTATTTGCGTTTAGAGTTCGTCATTCTGAGTTCGACGAACTATACCCATTTCGTCGTTCTGAGTTCGACGAAATTTGCTGAACATAGTTATATTGTGTGTTTTTCTTTTTCTAACTTGTTTTCTTAAGGTCTAGTTGTTTAAGCACTTCATTGACTTTCTCTACTTGTTCAGTATTCTTCTTACCATTTTCAGAAATAAAACTTATGGGTTTTGATAGTTGATTTTTCTGAATAAGGATTGGTTCACTAGATGAGGCTCCTAATCCTAGTTTTTTATTACTAGATCTTGTATTGACTGTGCTAGTTATGTCTATCAGTTATAAAATTCTACCATTTAAGGTTTCTTATAGTTCCTTAGCCTTACTTAATTCAGATTTTAGGAACATTATTTGTTGATTAGCTAGGTTTAATTCTTCAGTTAATTTTTCATTATCAGCAACGATTTTTTCTTGTTCTAATAGCTTTTCCCTGAGAAGTTTGACTTCCTTCTCAGATCCTATTAGGTCTAAACACAATAGTTTAAATTCATATTTGAATTCTTTAGACTGAAAATCATATGAAGCATTTACCTGATCCTCTTCAGAGATGAATTCTTAATCTTTTGATTCATCTGAGTTTGATCTACTGCTTCCAGCATCTATTGCCATAAGGCAAACTTATCTTGCCTTCTTTTCTTCGGTATCATCTTCACTGGAACTGGATGAGGATGTTTCATCTTCAGTATCACTCCAGGTTTCAGCCACAAAGCCCTTCTCCTTCTTTTTGTATTTGTTGGAGGAGGCCTTATTGTGCTGATGTCTTCTTGACTCCTTCTCATGCCTTCTATTTTTCTTTTGAGCTTCTGGACATTCTGAGATGAAATGTCCTGGTTTCTTGCACCCAAAGCAGACAACTTCTTTAGAAGGGGTCTTATCATACTTGGGTTTATCTTAATTCCTTAAAGGCTTCCTCCTGAAGTCTTTTCTTGCCATGTTATAGAATATCTTAACAAAGAGACTTATAATTTCTTCATTGGAAGATAGGCTGGGAGATTCTTGTACAGCTTTGAGTGCTAAGTTTTGTTCCTTCCTGGTAGGTGATGAAGCTTTTGGTTCAACTCCAGATTCTCTTGACTTGACCAGTTGCTCATAGGATTTGAGATTTCCAAGTAGAGATTCTGTTGAGATTTCAGTCATGCTTCTTGCTTCTTTGATGGGACAGATTCTGGAATCCCATGTGCTAGGGAAGCACATGAGGATCTTATCATTGAATTCAGTTAAAGTGATTTCTTTATCCAATGTTCTGAGCTCACTGATGATGGAGCTCAGCCTGTTGTACATTACTTCTACAGATTCTACTTCATCTTTTCTGTAGTTCTCATATTTGGCTATGAGGTTTGATCTTCTGTCCTTCCTCTCAGCAGCAGAGCCTGCTACTATTTGGTTGAGGGAATCCAAAATAGCTTTGGTAGATGTACATTCAACAACCTTCTGAAATATGTCATCTGACATAGTTTGCGCCAGAATGTTCATGGCTCTTGCATCAATAATCTTTGCCTTCTAATGTGCATCAGCTTGGTCTGGAGGAGGCACTGCACTGAGATTTAATGGAGTTTAGGTAGAGGCTATTGGAGCTAGTGGTCCTGTCAAGATAGAATTAAAAATATCCTGTTGGAACACCCTATTACTAATTTGGGCAAGGATCACTATGTTTCTCTTAGGAAACCAGGTTGACCTAGTTGTATAGTGTAAAGGTCAACATTAGAATGAGTGTAGGGCTTAGAACTTAGGTTTGAACCTGCCCCCAAGGACCATTCAAGCTCAGGATTTCAAGCTAAGTAAAGAGATAAAAATAGTCGAACGACGGTCGACTATCGTCGAGCTCTGGTCGACGATCGTCGAGCTTAGGTCGACAACTTATGTCCTCAGCCTTCTGCTTGTTGCTGGCTTCGGTCGACTATCGTCGAGCTTCAGTCCGACGATCGTCGAGCTTTGGTCGACGATCTCTGGCTGTGCTTAGGACGACTATTTCTGGGAAAGTTTAGGTCGACGATCTCTGTTTGCTTCAGGTCGACGTTTTCTGTTGAAGTCTAGGTCGACGATCTCTGTCTTAATCAGATCAACTATTTCTGCCAGACCAAGAACTTAGTTAGTCGATCTCAGATCGAAGTTTTCTGTCTACTGCTTATCTTCAATATCTCTGAGCTCAGGTCGACGATCTTCGAGCTCAGATCGACGTTTTCTGTCAGAATGATCTATTCCTTCTCAGAGCTCTGGTCGACGATCATGGAGCTCAGATCGACGTTTATTTTGAGAGATGGACATTCTTAAGGATTCAAATGCTGCCGGTCTTTGGAATGTTTTTTTCAGCATTTAATTTCAAGAAGATTTGCCAGCCGTTTTCATTTATTCTGGAACAAGTTTCAAGGAATTATTCAGGAATGTTTCATTGGACTTTCCTCTAGAAGACAAATCCTTTATGGAAGGCATTTAATGTCTGATAACGGCTATCTTGGAAGAATTATATTCAGAGAATAAGATCGTCTTCTCCAACACTACTCTTCAAGAGAATTAATCCAGAGTCAATACACGATAGAATCAAGAGACACACACTGTTACAGAAGAACAAGAAGAATTAAGCTGTGAAAGATAACCATCCTCTTGCTTACAGAAAAGTGATCAAAGCCTCATCTTAAAGAACTCCAGACACCTCATCTTTCAGCCTCTTTGCTGAAACAATTCTTTGCTGGAGATCTAAAGATCTGAAGACCTATCACCCTAGAGCAAAGCTTCCATTCCTGATTCATTCAACATCTTAGGGGGAGCCTTGACAACAAAAGATCCACTAGTCTTCTCTCATTTGATTTGAGAACAGAGAAGACAACCTCACCTCTTTACCTTTTTCTTTTTCCTGCTGTAAAGGGTTCTTGAACTCCCTTTAAAAGTTCTGTCTGGTTCTGAGAGCCTTGTCAAAACTCAGTGGTGGCAAGACACCTTATCAAAAAATCCAGTTTTGGTTTTTGAGCACCTTATCAAAAGCTCATTGGTGTCAGGACACCTGATCAACTCATCCTGAGTGGATTCCTACCAAGGGTGGTAGAAGAGTGGATGTACCCAGGTTTTTGGGGAACCACTATATTTCCTTGTGTCTTCTGGTTTGTTTGTGTGATTTGTCTGCTGTGTGCTGTGCTCTTTACTTCTTGGTTTTTAACTTCTTACTAGCACTCTACACTATATCATAAATTGAATTTTATATGTGCTGTTTATTTCAACTGTGAAAAATTATTTTAAAATACTCTATTCACCCCCCCCCTCTAGAGTTGAGATAGATCTTACCCTCACTTTCAATTGGTATCAGAGGGAGGTTGGTTGCTCATACAGGCTAACACCTGAACCAAAAGATCCTTGATAAGATCAATCTCTTAAGAGGATTATTTTCTATACATCTATCTATTTATTTAAAGACATGGCACAGAACAAAGATTATGCAAGCACCAGACCACCAGTGTGCAACCTTTCCAAGTTTGCACTCTGGAAGGCAAGGATTAGATTATACATGAATTCTATTAATGAAGATATTTTCAATTCTGTCTTGACAGTTTGTCCAAGTCCACCAGCAAGCTCAAGCACAAATGCTATTCCACCCCCCTCAGGAACAGATGCAGACATAAAGAAATGGAAAACTGCAGATGTAAAGGCCATGAACATCTTAGCTCAGACAATGTCTGATGAGATATTTCAGAAAGTAGCTGACTGCAACTCAGCCAAAGGAATTTGGGACAAGCTCTCTGAAATTGTCTCAGGGTCTGCTGATGAAAGGAAAGATAAAAGATCTCATCTGATAAGCCAATATGAGAACTTTAAAAAGGGAGAAGCTGAATCAGTGGCTGACATGTACAATAGACTAAGTCTAATTGTCAATGAGTTAAAAACCCTGGACAAAGAAATCTCACTGACTGAGCTGAATGACAAAATTCTGATGTTCTTCCCCAGCACTTGGGATTCAAGAATCTGGCCAATCAAAGATGCCAGAAGTCTAAATGAGATTACCACTGAAGCTCTCCTGGGCAAGCTCAAATCCTATGAGCTGCTCATTAAAAATAGAGAAGAAGAACAAAAGGCTACTTCTCCAGCCACAAGGAAAGAAAAGACCATAGCCTTCAAAGCTGCAGAAGAGGAGCCTGAAGATAAAGCTACAGGAAATGATGAGCTCATAAGTCTACTGGCCAAAAGATTCTACAAGATGGCCAGAAAAGACTTTAGAAAGAGACCATACAAGGGTCATGATAAACTAAGGTATGATAAATCAAATAACAATAAAGAAATTATATGTTTTGGTTGCAGGAAACCAGGCCACATTGTGCCTAACTGTCCAGAAAACAAGAATAAGGACAAGAAGGAAAGAAGAGAAAGAAGAAAAGAAAAGGATTACAAGAAGAACAGCTCAGACAAAGCCTCCTCCAGCAAGAACAAACATACAAGGAAGGGCTTTGTTGCTGAGACATGGAGTGAGACTAAAGAGGAATCTGAAGCCTCATCTAGTTCCAGTGATGATGAGGATGATGCAGATGAAAAAGAATTTTGCATGATGGCTATCAATGCCTCACAGCAAAACTCTGATGAAGAATCAGAATCAGATTCAGAAACTCAACCAGATGAAGATCAGGTAATCTACTCTTTTGATTTTAATTCTGAGGACTTCAAAAATGAATTTAAGACACTGTGCCTAGATTTATTAAATTCTGAGAAGGAGATAATCTCTCTCAGGAATCAATTATCTGAGCATAGTGTCCTAAACTCAAAGAACCTCAAACTCTCTGAGGAGTTAGAATGCTGTAGGGAGGTGATAGCTTCACTGAAAAGTGAACTATCAAAGGCCAAAAAGTTTGAAGAATCCCTAAATGGGAGAAGTATCAGACTGATGGACATCACAAGCACAGTGAACTCTAGATTTAATAGCACACTGGGCTTGGGTTCCTCATCCAGCCAACCAATAATATTATCAACTCCAATCAAATTTGTCTCTGATAAAGGAAAGGGAGTAATAGAGGTAGCTAGGAAGAATGCAGATCTGTCAGAGAAAAATTCAGTTCAACAGATGGCGTCGAGCAGAGCTCGACGATCGTCGAACAGAGCTCGACGATCTAACCACAGATCGTCGACCTCAGCTCGACGATATCTAAACTCTGAACTTCAGTATAATCGATCTTCGAACAGAGATCGACGATCTGACCCAAGATCGTCGACCTCAGTTCGACGATCGTCGAACAGAAATCAGGACTGTGAACATTCCTTCAATGGCACATCTAGATTCAATCCTAGAAGTCCCACATCCCAAGGCTTTAATCCCTATACTGAATGTATAGTACCTCCTAGGAGATACCATCCTGAAGGTTATAAGTATCAACCTGGGATGTCTTTTATTTCAGAATTCAAGGGATATCAACCTAGGCCCAAGGTTAACTGGGTAAAAAACAAATAAGCTGTTTCTTGTGCAGGTGAAGACCTATCCAGCATCAAACCATCAATGGTATCTGGATAGTGGGTGCTCAAAGCACATGACAGGGGACAAGGACAACTTCACTTCCTTCAAAGCCAAGCTTGGACCCAAAGTAATTTTTGGAGACTCAAGCTTTGGAACTACAAAAGGATATGGTGCAGTCCAAATTGGCTCAGTCACTTTCAAGAAGGTGGCATATGTTGAAGGACTCAAGCACAACTTGATAAGTATCAGTCAACTGTGTGATGAAGGATATCAAGTGACATTCAACAAAGCCATATGCAAGGTCAAGTCAGAGGACAACACAACTGTGTTGACAGGTAACAGAAGTGGTAACATTTACTTGGTGGATTTTCATTCACCTGTAGTAGATATTTGCCTGTTCAATTCCATTTCAAAATCTAATATTTTATGGCATAAGAGACTATGACATATTAACCTCAGTACCATTGCTAGGCTATCCAAAGACAACCTTGTTAGAGGACTACCTTCTGGTCCCTACAAGAAGGAAGGACTTTGCAAGGCTTGTCAATTAGGCAAGCAAACTAAAAGTAGTTTTAAATCAATTAATAAGAGTGATTCACCTAGGATTTTGTACCTGTTGCACATGGATCTTTTTGGACCCATATCTGTACAAAGCCTAGGAGGGAAATCCTATACTTTAGTGGTTGTAGATGACTTCTCAAGATTCACTTGGGTATTCTTTCTGAGGAAGAAGTCTGATAACTTCAAGTGTTTGACAGATTTTCTCAAATGCATTCAGATTGAGTTCAACACTCACATTGCCCTGATCAGAAGTGATCATGGGACAGAGTTTGATTCTCTTCTCATGCAAGAGTTCTATCAAAGTGAAGGGATCAGCCACACTTTCTCAGCTCCTAGAACTCCTCAACAAAATGGGGTAGCTGAAAGGAAAAATAGAACACTCATTGAATCTGCAACTACATTATTGGCAGATGCTCACCTACCTCTATCCTTTTGGGCTAATGCAGTGAACACCTCCAACTATATGTTGAACAGAAGCCTGATACACAAACTGAAGGGCAAGACTCCCTATGAATTGCTCAAAGGGAAGAAACCTAAAATAGGCCATTTTAAAGTTTTTGGTTGCACTTGTTTTATTCATAATAATGACAAGAAATATCTAGCAAAATTCCAAGCTAAAGCTGATGAAGGAGTGTTTTTGGGATACTCCATGATCAACAAGGCCTATAGGGTTTATAATAAATCTTCCTGTAAAATTGAAGAATCTGTTCATATTATTTTTGAAGAAGCTAACATGTCTTTCAAGGAGAAGAATGCTTCTACCATAGAACCTTTGCAGGTACATTCTCTAGCTGAAGACTTGAACAAATTGCAAGTTGCTGAAAAGAATGAGAGCAGTGATGATGAAGAAGAAGCTCAACATCTAGAAGAAAATCACCTTGAAGAGCTAGTTGTTGTTCCACAAGAGGAAACAACAACACAGGTTGGTGAACAATCAACACCCCCTGTTGATTTAGTAACAACAAGAGATCATCCAATCACCCAAGTAATTGGAGAGATCTCAGCTGGTGTGCAAACCAGAAATCAGGTCAACCAGAACCTGATGCACACTTGCTTCCTATCTCAAGTTGAACCTCAATCCATTCAAGATGCAGAGCAAGATCCACACTGGATCATTGCAATGCAAGAGGAGTTGCATCAATTTGAAAGGAACAAGGTTTGGGAACTAGTGCCTAAGCCAAAGGATCATCCCATTGTTGGAACAAAGTGGGTATTCAGGAACAAGCTGGTTGATCAAGGAGTTATAGTCAGAAACAAGGCAAGGCTAGTTGCTCAAGGGTACTCTCAACAAGAAGGAATAGACTATGATCAGACCTTTGCACCAGTTGCAAGGTTAGAAGCCATCAGAATATTCCTAGCCTATGCTGCTCACAAAGGTTTCAAAGTGTACCAAATGGATGTAATGAGTGCATTTCTCAATGGGGACATCAAAGAGGAAGTCTATGTTAGACAACCTCCAGGTTTTATCTCTCTAACTCACCCTGATTATGTTTACAAATTGCATAAAGCATTATATGGTCTCAAGCAAGCTCCTAGAGCATGGTATGAGACCCTAGCATGCTTTCTTCTGGAAAATGATTTTGTTAGGGGGAGAGTAGACCAAAATCTTTTTATTAGAACCCATAAGTCCCATACCCTACTAGTGCAAATTTATGTAGATGACATTTTATTTGGTTCTACTGATTCAAACTTGTGCAAAAAGTTTTCCAAGCTTATGCATTCTAAATTTGAAATGAGTAGCATGGGTGAGCTGTACTTCTTCTTAGGACTGCAAGTCAAGCAACATGCTGAAGGCATATTTATTTCTCAAACCAAGTATGCAAAAGAATTGGTTAAGAAATTGGGTATGTCTGATGCATCATGTATGAAAACACCCATGCCCTCAAATGCTGTAATAGATGCTGATGAACATGGGAAACCTGTTGATCAGACAACATATAGAGCAATAATTGGGTCTTTATTGTACCTTACAGCTAGTAGGCCTGATATAATGTTTGCTACATGTATTTGTGCTAGATTCCAAGTTAGCCCTAGAGAGTCACACTTAATCTTAGTTAAGAGGATTCTTAGGTATGTTAAAAGTTGTCCAAATCTAGGTCTCTGGTATCCAAAAGATTCAGCATTTGATTTAACTGGATTTTCAGATGCTGATTATACTGGATGCAGAATAGACAGGAAAAGCACCAGTGGAACTTGTCAGTTCCTTGGTGACAGACTTGTCTCTTGGTTTTGTAAGAAACAAACATCTGTGTCAACTTCAACTGCAGAAGCTGAGTATATGGCTGCAGGCAGTTGTTGCTCACAAATATTGTGGATACAAAATCAGCTTCTAGACTATGGTTACAACTTAGAGAAGTCAAAAAATTTCTGTGATAATACTAGTGCTATCTCTATAGCACAAAATCCAGTCCTCCATAGTAGGACAAAACACATAGAAATTAGGCATCACTTTCTGAGAGATAATGTAGAGAAAAATAAAATTGAACTTCAATATATCCCAACTGATTTGCAAAGGGGAGATATTTTCACCAAGCCTTTGGATGAAAAGAAACACAACTTCTTCCTAAATCAGTTAGGCATGTTAGATGGAGGAAGCCTAAACTAAAGTACAAGTTTTTGAAAAGCTAAAACAGACCAAGACTAGGCTAAAAATCAATTCTTTTTGTGTCTGTAGAACAAGTTTTGTCTCTGAACTGCGCTCGACGTTTTCCCAGAAATCGTCGAACGAAGATCGACGATTTTCCAAAAATCGTCGACCAAAGATCGACGTTCCCGAAGTCGTCGATCTGAGTTCGGAGTCTTCGCTAGATTTAGGCTTTTTCTCCTTTTGTTCAGAGGCCGTCGAGCGGAGCTCGACGCATTTCAATATCGTCGAACAAAGATCGACGATATTGACGTCTCTTCAGATTCCTTCTACAGCCCAAATCGTCGAGCTGAGTTCGACGCTTCTTCGAACTGAGCTCCACGATTTTCCTTTTTCGCGTCGAACCCTAATATAAAATCATTTTTTTTGGCCGCCGCTCGTCGTTTACGCCTTCATACTCTCTGCAAATTCTTTTTCCCTCCAAACCTTCTACACTTGGTCGCGTTTGTTCAATCTTTGCAGGTACAGATGGCTTCAACTATTGCCGCCCTTTCGAAGATGAAATTTGACACCGGATTTGATATCGATATAAGCTCATTTGATGGAAGCGATCAGCGCTTCAAGGATATTCTCAATCTGTTCAGAGATCAACAACTGTTGGAAATAATGACTTCCAGAATGAAGATCGCTTCAGATGAAATAAAAGAATGGTGCTATTCAGCGACAGATGAGAATGAGAATTCTGTCGTCGGCCTCATAAAAGGGACCCAGGTACAACTGTCCCCGGCCCTCTTAACTGAAGTGTTTCATCTCAGTTCTGGAGAAGATTCCATCGAGTTATCTGAAGAAGAATATGATTCCATGCTTGATCGAATGGGTCACAATGCTGTGAATCCTAATAAACTGCTGAAGAAGAATCTGTCATTGGAATTTCAGTTTTTGGCTGATGTAGTTGGGAAAGTGCTGCTGGCCAAGCACTCTGCCCATGATACAATTTCAAGATATCAGTTTTGTCTGATGGGAGCTCTGCTGGATAAGAAACATCTGAACTGGGGATCAATTTTCTTCAATCTGATTAAGAAAAAGCTGAATAAGACTGCCGTGAGTTTTGGGAGAATGTTAGGGGTCTATCTGCACCACAGATGCCCTGAACTGTTAACCTCCTCTGGGATGTTCATCAATGCATCCAAGAGGCTCTCCTGTGCCCTATTCAGCAAATGGGACATGCAAATCATCAATCCCTCCAGAGCTGCTGCATCGACTCCTGCTTCAGGCACAAGGACTGTCTTAGTCACTCCACCTCTGGTCTCTGCACTAGCAGAAGGGTTGTCTGCTTCTCCTCCTCCTTCAGTTGTCTCTACCCCAGCCATTTCATCCTCACCTCCAATCTCTACCATAGCCATATCTTCCCCAATTACCATTTCTTCACCAGTTTCATCCCCTCCAGCATCTACCTCTGAGGTATTCCTTCCTCTCTTCTCTTACCCATCCTTTACCACTCCATCATATTCTCTTTTAGATGAATCCTTTATGGATGATTCTCATCCTTCCTCTCCTCCTGAGCCTCCCTCTACCTCCTCATTCCAACAAATGATGGAAGACATTTTCTCTCAACCTATCTTCACTCCTTCTCTTACCCCTTCTATCTCCACCTCACCTCATTCTATCTCCTCCTTTCTTATGTCAGAACCATCCTTTCCCTTACCTCCTATCTCCTCTTTCCCCATGCCACCAGCTCCAGCCAACATCCTTCCAACAACCTTCTATCCTACCTCTGGTCAAGCCCCTCTTGAGCATGTAGATCTATCAGCCCTGGCTGGCAGGTTATATGAGCTGTTAGCTCCAAAGCTAACCTCATTACTGGAGACCACTCTGGCTCCACTCTTGACCCATGTCAAGGAGCTGTCTTCCAAGCTATCATCTCGCATTCCCTCTCAGGCAACTTCATCTTCTGGGTGCCTTGATTCACTTATCTCTGAACCAAGGCAGGGGGAGATGCCATATGAAGTAGTTTTTACAATGAACCTCCAGAGCCTGCTCTCCAAGTTTAATGCTGGATACTTCAGATTCCTGCCAGTTCCTCATACTGAAGATCTGTCTAAGGCCATTGTGCCTATTTCTGTCTGTAATCCCAGCCAAATTGAAGCATATATAAATTCTTGGAAGGCTGTGGATGTTGTTATGTCCATCTCTGATGCTGCTACTAAGGCCATTGTGCCTCTTGTTGATGATGCTGCTACTGCTGTTGTAGATATTTCTGCTGATATTGCTGTTGATTCTGATATGCTTGTTGATACTTCTGCCGCTGATTCTGTTTGCTCTGTTGCTGCTCCCTCTCCTCCTGCTCCTGCTGTTTCTACAAAGCTTAAAGCTCAAGAAGAGTATATCAGAAGAATTGATGATCTGTATGATAACCTCAGAGTTCTGAGAGTGATCAGTACAGGACAGATTCTGATGATTCTGCTAGCACTATTGCCAAGAAAAGGAAGGCCAAAAGCAAGGCCATGATGTCTGTTTCCCCAGCTCAAGCAAAGGATTCTAATGATACTCCCTACTATATTTTGCATGACTGCCCCTTATCTGAGCCTTGGATGCAGTACTCCAAGAACCAATTAAAAGCTATGAAGAAGAAGAGGAAGCTAGACAAGTATGAAAAAGGATCTTCTCAGTATCAGCCTCCTCCTCCTCCTCCTCCAGATTCTGGTTCAGGATCAGCCCCTCAAGCTCCAGTTTCCAGACACAGTTCTTCCCAGTCCTATCAGAGATCCTATCAAAGGGGACATCATCAAAGGGGATATCAATCCAGAAGAGATCAATATAGAGGAAGCCAGAGAGGGCACAGATTTCATCAAAGGGAAGGACAAGGCCATACTGATTCTACTTCAGGTCCTTTTCCCTATAAGCTAAACGATGTTGTTGTCTCCAGGACTCCTCCTACTGATTCTGAAATCATCAACAGATATGAACCTCCTGTTCCATTTGAGGATCCTAAGAACAACCCTGTGTCCTGGACAGCTAGAATGAAAGAATTGGCTGCCCTTGATCAAATGAAAAAGGCCAGAGAACAAGGCAAGGATACTTCCAACATAACTACTTTATCAGAGCAGAGAAAGAAAGAACTAGAGAGATATGCATCAAGGAAATTCTTTAATCCAGAAGACTATATGAAGCTGCACCCTGAGGCTGTTGTTCCAAGGCCCAAATCTCAGACTTCCTTAGGTGCAGAAGATGATAGAAGATCCAAGAAAGAAGCCCTAAATCCCAACAGAGAAATTTTGTTTAAAAAGGGAACTAAAAAGAAGTGAACTGTGTAAGCTGAACATCATTCCCCCTTGGATATTTGCTGTCTTTTCATCTGTGATCTGCATTGCTGCTATATATCTCCTCTGCAGTATTGATTTAGCTTTTTCTGTTGATGTATGCTTATTTATTTCCTATTTTTGTCTGTAAATAGTAATCCTAACCCAAATAGGGGGAGATTGTTGGAACACCCTATTACTAATTTGGGCAAGGATCACTATGTTTCTCTTAGGAAACCAGGTTGACCTAGTTGTATAGTGTAAAGGTCAACATTAGAATGAGTCTAGGGCTTAGAACTTAGGTTTGAAGCTGCCCCCAAGGACCATTCAAGCTCAGGATTTCAAGCTAAGTAAAGAGATAAAAATAGTCGAACGACGGTCGACTATCGTCGAGCTCTGGTCGACGATCGTCGAGCTTAGGTCGACTACTTATGTCCTCAGTCTTCTGCTTGTTGCTGGCTTCGGTCGACTATCGTCGAGCTTCAGTCCGACGATCGTCGAGCTTTGGTCGACGATCTCTGGCTGTGCTAAGGACGACTATTTCTGGGAAAGTTTAGGTCGACGATCTCTGTTTGCTTCAGGTCGACGTTTTCTGTTGAAGTCTAGGTCGACGATCTCTGTCTTAATCAGATCGACTATTTCTGCCAGACCAAGAACTTAGATAGTCGATCTCAGATCGAAATTTTCTGTCTACTGCTTATCTTCAATATCTCTGAGCTCAGGTCGACGATCTTCGAGCTCAGATCGACGTTTTCTGTCAGAATGATCTATTCCTTCTCTGAGCTCTGGTCGACGATCATGGAGCTCAGATAGATGTTTATTTTGAGAGATGGACGTTCTTAAGGATTCAAATGCTGCCGGTCTTTGGAATGTTTTTTTCAGCATTTAATTTCAAGAAGATTTGCCAGCCGTTTTCATTTATTCTAGAACAAGTTTCAAGGAATTATTCAGGAATGTTTCATTGGACTTTCCTCTAGAAGACAAATCCTTTATGGAAGGCATTTAATGTCTGATAACGGCTATCTTGGAAGAATTATATTCAGAGAATAAGATCGTCTTCTCCAACACTACTCTTCAAGAGAATTAATCCAGAGTCAATACACGATAGAATCAAGAGACACACACTGTTACAGAAGAACAAGAAGAATTAAGCTGTGAAAGATAACCATCCTCTTGCTTACAGAAAAGTGATCAAAGCCTCATCTTAAAGAACTCCAGACACCTCATCTTTCAGCCTCTTTGCTGAAACAATTCTTTGCTAGAGATCTAAAGATCTGAAGACCTATCACCCTAGAGCAAAGCTTCCATTCCTGATTCATTCAACATCTCAGGGGGAGCCTTGACAACAAAAGATCCACTAGTCTTCTCTCATTTGATTTGAGAACAGAGAAGACAACCTCACCTCTTTACCTTTTTCTTTTTCCTGCTGTAAAGGGTTCTTGAACTCCCTTCAAAAGTTCTGTCTGGTTCTGAGAGCCTTGTCAAAACTCAGTGGTGGCAAGACACCTTATCAAAAAATCCAGTTTTGGTTTTTGAGCACCTTATCAAAAGCTCATTGGTGTCAGGACACCTGATCAACTCATCTTGAGTGGATTCCTACCAAGGGTGGTAGAAGAGTGGATGTACCCAGGTTTTTGGGGAACCACTATATTTCCTTGTGTCTTCTGGTTTGTTTGTGTTATTTGTCTACTGTGTGCTGTGCTCTTTACTTCTTGGTTTTTAACTTCTTACTAGCACTCTACACTATATCATAAATTGAATTTTATATGTGCTATTTATTTCAACTGTGAAAAATTATTTTAAAATACTCTATTCACCCCCCCTCTAGAGTTGAGATAGATCTTACCCTCACTTTCATATCCTCATCAATAGAGTTCATGTACAGCTTGATTCTTGCCTTCCAGATTCCAATCTTTTGCAAGTTGTAAACTGGAGGTCTGGTGCTGGCATAATCCTTATTTTGTGCCATGATAACAGAAAATAAAAAAACAATCAGAAAGACTGCTAAATCTTATTCAGAGTTTATCCTGAGGATCTTGGTTAATCCAGGTGTGAGCCTGTATGATATGATTAACCTCCACTAATACCAATTGAAAGATAGGGTAAGCTCTGAATAACTCTAGAGGGGGGGAGGGGGTGAATAGAGTTTTTGAAAACTTTTCCCTTTTGCTGAAATAAAAGATAAGTGTACAAGTGCAGCAAGTGAACTAGAGAAAAGTGACCAAGCTATACAGCAAACATTATATCACAACACAAGCACAAGAGAAGATCACAGACATACAGATAACACAATAATTTTATAGTGGTTCCCCAAACTTTGGTACATCCACTCCTCTACCACCCTAGGTAGGAATCCAATACAGGTTTTGATCAAGTGACTGCCACTAATAAGCTTTTGATCAGGTGCTCAAAAACCAAACCTAAAGTCTTTTTGAAGGAGACTTGCAACCAGAATAATTTTGAAGGGAATTAAAACCCTGTACAGAGGTGGGATGAGAGTTTGATGAAAGTCTTATTTTCTCAAAACACTGTGAGAAGACTATGTGGATTCTGAGTTGTTGATGACAAAGCTCCCTTTAAGATCTTGAATGGTTCATGAGAGGAAGCTTTGTAAAAGGGTGAGTAAGCCTTCAGCATTTCAGATATCCTTGACTTATTTAAATGTTGCTGTCACCTGAGATCCCTGAAAACAAAGAGGGAGAGAAAGAAAAACTCTTGATGGTGATGGTTGTTCTTTCTTCTTCTCTTGAGAGCAGTTGATTTTCTGAGAGATGTTTTTCACTGCACTTTAGGATGTTTTCTTTGATGTGACCATAGTTGATGATCAATATATGCTCTTGTGTCCTGTAGTTTTCTTGGCAGGGAGATGTGTATCAGATAACTGCAACTTCGTCGAATTCAAAAGACAACTCTGCAACAAATGTTCAACCAAAATCTTGGGAATGAAAAACGGCAAGAATGCTGTCAATTATTCTATTCTATATCTTTCTCGAGATATAAGCAATTAATTCCATGGAGTATGTTAGCTATCAATGCTGCCAGAAATGGATCTATTCATAGAATATAAGTGCATTGATTTACAAGGGAATTAATAGCCTATAATAGATATAGAATGATGAGACAGAAAGACAAAGAATAAATAACAAAATGTCTTACAGTTTTCGTTGACCTGAGATCAGCTTTCGTCAACCTGAGATTTCGTCGACCTCTGATAAGCATTCGTTGACCTGAGCTCTGTGAATCTACTGCTGTGCATAAATTGACTAATTCTGCGCTCTATATTCGTCGACCTGAGACTTTAAAGTTAGTTAACCCAAGAACTTGGTCAATCTATTGGCGTTGAGTGAATAGCACATCTGGCATCGAGTGTTCTTTGTCTCTGAGTCAGCCTTGGCTTTGAGTGAATTATGTCGCTGAGTGTTGAAGAGTTAGTCGATCTGAGAACGGAGTTTGTCGAGCTCAGCTCAGAGATTTTAGCTCTGAGTTACTCGAGCTGAGCACTACTATCGTCGACCTGAGATCGATGAATATAGATTTCTTTTTCTAATTCTTGATTTCTTTAGGTCTTGAGTCTTTGGCAGTGTTGTAGATTGGTCCTTTGATCTGTTGACTCTAAGAACATGGCCTAGACTCTAAAAACACATAAAATTTGACCCTTCTATACCATATGGGTCACAACCTAAGAAGAGAACCTAGCCCAAATCTTCTAGGGGTTCCAACATTCTGTAAGCCCTACTTTGGTTGTTGTACCAAACAAATATCCCTTCTATAGATTTGGTAGCAAACTTTGTTTGGTAGTGCTTACCATTAACTATAACAAAACACTTACTGCCAAAGATTCTGAAGTAAGATATGTTTGGTTTTTTGCTTTTAAAAATTTGGTAGGGAGTCATCTTGTGTTTCTTATTGATGGAGGCTCTATTGAGCACATGACACGTAGTATTTACTGCCTCAGTCTAGAAGTATTCAGGGAGAGTAGTGTCATTTAGTAGTGTTCTACTGGCCTCAATTATAGTCTTATTCTTACTTTCAGTAACACCATTTTGCTGAGGAGTTCTAGGTGAAGAGAATTCCTGATGAATCCCAAGTTCTTCACAAAATTTTGTGATACATTCAGACTGAAATTCAGTTCCATGGTCACTTCTAATTTTGACCACTAAACTGTTATATTCATTCTGAATTTGTCTAACAAAAGTCTGAAAAACAGTTGGGGTTTCAGATTTCTTCCTCAAGAATAAAACCCATGTATATTTAGAATAGTCATCCCTAATAACTAGTGTGTATACTTTCCTACAAAGACTGTGAACTGGCATAGGACCAAACAAGTCCATATGCAAGATATATAAACATCTCATTGAATCTTTGATATCAAGTGCCTAGAATGAGGATTTAGTCTGCTTGCCCTTTTGGCAAGCTGAACACACACCCTCTTTAATGCACTTGACTTGAGGACCATTCCTCACTAACCCCATGTTGAACAGCTATCCTATAGACTTATAGTTCAGACGAGCAAGCCTCTTATGCCATTTGACACATAGAGATGCTTTTTCTCCTGCTACTAGACAAATGGGTTTAGTTGTTAAACTCACAATCTAGGTTAAGGAAATACACATTTCCTTTCCTAGTACCAGTCAAAATGATCTCTTGATCACTTGACCTTCTTATTTCGCACTCCCCTTTGAGAAAAGAGATGTCATAACCTAGATCACTAAGTTGACTTATGCTAATCAGGTTATGTTTTAGACCCTTCACATAAGCCACTTTAGTGATAATAATTGAATCACTAGAGATGTTACCAAATCCTTTGATGATTCTTTTTTCTGATCCACCAAAGATTACTTTGGATCCATCCTTTATGGGTACATAGTCCCTCAACATTCTTCTTGTTCCAGTCATGTGTCTGGAAAAGCAACTATCCAAGTACCATATAGGGGTATGGTCACTTGGATTCACCTGCATCAAATAAAGAATCACTTACCCTTAGAACATAATTTACTATTGGGTCCTAGGTCCTTGTTAGTTTGTAATACTGCAGCTATTCTAACAGGAAAACTACTCTTGATTTTAACACTTGTGTTAAACCAGCAATCCATGGTAAAGTGGCCCACCTTACCACAACACCAACACTCAAATCTAATATACCTTCTCTTAGGTACAGACTTTGCTACTTTGTTGTCAGCAATCTTGTTAAGTGTTGGTGCTGGAGCAGCAAACTTCAAGAATTTCTCTTGTACATGATGGGCATGCCTATAGAGTTTCCTATTGTCATTTGCACCCTTGCCCATGAGATTTCCATACTCACAGTGACCATGAGTAGTATCATGATCATACCTATTTGCAGGATTCATCACCTTCCTTAAGAAGATAGGGGGTTTTGCATCTAGAGGCTGAACTGGGGCCTTATCTTTTATATGTGAATTGGTGGCCCTGGTTCTTCCCTTAAAACCTAGACCAGTCTTCCCTTTTTGTGAAATGAAATTTTCTATTAAGGGTAAGACAGATTTTGGCTTGGAGAATTTAGCCACTAGCTCTCTTTCTTGCTAAAGTTTTGCCTCTAGTTTCTTGATATGATTCTCCTTGAAAGAGATTGTACCCATCTGAATAATAGTAATGTTTTTCAGTTTGGCAACCTCATTCAATTTTAGATCCAACAGCTTTGCTGAATCTGCTGCAGCCAGCTTAAGAGACTCAATCTCCTTGGTCTGCGCTTTGATAAGAAACTTACTCTTCTTCAGAGCATGCAATAACCCACCATACTCATTAATGAGTTGATGTACATCCCCCTAAGAATAGAACCATCTCTGTCTCTTGAAGTTGATGCTACTCATTCTGATCTAGTAAAATAATAAGAGTCTAAGGGAGAAATGTATACCTTACTAGGACCAGCCTGATCCTGACATTAATCATTTTCTGATAGGGCCATCAGTCCTCTATAGCAATATTCTTCCACTCTATTTATGGAGTCCAGCATTTGTAGGAATTCTAACTCCTTAGAATCCTCTTCAGTTGAGAATAGCCCAACATATGCTTCAGCATCTTCTTCTTCTCCTGATTCAGATGATGAACAATCTGTCCAGCTCTTCTTCTTCTGGGCAACAAGGGATTTTTCCTTCTTGCCTTTTACTTGCTATTTCTTCTTGTCTTTTGACTCCTTCCATTTGTCAGGACAGTCAGCAATGACATGTCTTTGCCTGTTACAACAATAGCACACAATCTTAGAATTAGATTGTTTACTAGGTTTAGAAGCACACATGTCCTCCTTGGGAGTCTTCCTTTTCTTGTAGTACTCATCCTTGGAAAAGGATGTAGAAGGTCTGGTTTTCCACTTCTTCTTCATGAATCTTTGAAACTGCCTTGTGAAGGCTGAAAAATGCTCATTAGAAGAGTGGCTATCTGATGTGTTGTTGTCAGGATTTCCTTCTTCTGCCTCAACACTCCTACTGGGTGGAGAATGAGATTTTCTCCTACACTTTCTTGTGCCTTCAGCCTTGAAGGCTATTGAATTTTCCTTGTACTCAGATCTGCTGCCCTTCTCCTGCTCTTTTCTGGCAGTAAGCTGCATTTCATAGGATAACAGCTTTCCAAAAAGTGTGGGTGGAGGTGTATCAGCCTGCCTGGCCACTTCTCTGATGGCACATATCTTAGTGTCCCAATCTTTTGTTAAGGACCAAAAAAACTTGTCATTAAGTTCATAAGTGTTGAAGACTCTTCCATAGGTCATCAACTCATTCACTATTCTGAAGAACTTCTTGCAGCATTCAGATATGCTGTCAGTTTTTGTCAGCATAAAGCTCTCATATTCCTTATTCAACATAGACTTCTTGTCCTCTCTGACTTCTTCTGTGCCCTCCATGTAGACGATTAATGTGTCCCACATTTCCTTGGAGGTTTTACAGTGCACCAGATTCTGAAATGTGGCATCATCTATAGCACTTACAATAATATTCTGTGCTCTTTTGTCTAGTGTTGCCAAGATGATCTCATCCTTGGTCATTTCAGAATAACTCTTAGGAGTTTTAACATTTGCATCCAGGACTGATACCTTCATTGGAATGAAGAGGCCTTCCTATACTGTGATATAGATTCTTGGATCAGATGCTTCCATAAACAACCTGACCCTTTCCTTCTATATGCCAAAGGATTCTTTCTTGTAGATTGGCAGTTTCATAGATCCAAACTCCTTTTGATTCTCATTTGAACAGATTCTTGATATCTGTTATTTGCTTTGGATATTCACTCAAACTGTTAGGTTAATCTTTGAGTATCCTCCCTCTGATACCACTTGAAAGAATTGATTTCAAGAGACTAAACACCTAGAGGGGGGTGAATAAGTTCTAAACTTTTTTAACAATTTTTATTGGCAAACTACTAGATTAAATTCTACACAGATAATTCAAAGCACAGACCACAATTCACAGCACAGCATACACCAGATTTATAGTGGTTCCCCAAGGTATGGGTACATCCACTTTCCCCCTTCGCATATCCAGTAAATATCTGGATTTAGCCTAACTTCCTTCCACTGGCTCGGATCCGCAGATCTTACAACTCAGAACCAGATTGGTTCCTACAGCTCAGACTTAAACAAGTCCTACCTCAGATTCTTCCCAAGAATTCTACCTCAAGCCTCAGCCCTACCTCAGCCTTTATCACTAGGCTTACAACTCAGACTTTTCACAAGTCCTACACCTCAGGCTCTTAGCCCTACCTAAGACTTTATAATTTCAGGCTTACAAATCAGATCTAACAATAGATACTACAAGAAATTCAATGATATAAAGATACTGAAAATTCACCATCTAGATTTCTCTATTGGTGTAGCCTTCTTAATCAGTTCTTGAATGAATTTACCCTTCTGATCCAACCTGACTTAGCTTTTCAAAGCTTCTTGATAGAACAAAATAAGGTGGATCTTCACTTGATGTAGAAGATGATCTTCAGTCAGCTTCTTCCTTAAATTTAGAATGAATTCTGAATCTTTCTTGCAGACAGCTCTGGATCTGCCTTCGTAAGGGATTTCCCTGTTCTTGTTGAAGAATTCTCTAGTGTTGTTGTTCTTCTTCTTCTATTGTTTTTGTTTTTTTTATCACAGATCTGACTCTTATATATAGTTTCCCAATGGTTACCGGCTGATCGAATTTGTAACAACCTTCTAACAGTTCTGACAGAGGTGTCAGATCGGTTGGTTATGACAGCTGTCGAGTCATCAGTCAAATCAGTTGATTCGTCAAAGACTTTCCAACTCAGCACATTCCACTCTGCAAACTGCTTCATATGTGTTGACACATATAGGCTAAGTGTCGACACAAGTCTTCATGATGTCGACATAGTATTCAATGTGTCGACTCAGTCAATCTTCTACTACTCGACACTTCTTCTGTTGTATGTGTCGACACAAGTCTTCATGATGTCGACATAGCATTCAATGTGTCGACTCATCCAATCTTCTGCTACTCGACACTTCTTCTGTTGTATGTGTCGACACAAGTCCAGTGTGTCGATACAAGTTTTCATGTTCTCGACATAACTGCTGTAGATAGATGGTGTTAAGTGTATGTCAGATTGCGTTGAGTGTGTGTCGACAGCGTTGAGTGTGTCCA
Organism: Platanthera zijinensis; assembly: GCA_039513925.1. Taxonomy (NCBI): domain Eukaryota; kingdom Viridiplantae; phylum Streptophyta; class Magnoliopsida; order Asparagales; family Orchidaceae; genus Platanthera; species Platanthera zijinensis. Next base: position 76,624,157 of record CM077086.1, read on the forward strand.
GATGGTGTTGAGTGTGTATCGACATAAGTCATGTGTGTCGACACAATTGCTTCTGATATCGACACATCACTTAGAGAGTTGATGTGTCAGCACAAGTCCAGTGTGTCGACACAACTACTTCCAGTGTCGAAATAGCTCCTTGGTGTCGACACAGCTCCTGTATTAGGTGTCGACACAAATTCTGCCTCAGGTGTCGACAGAAATCTCGGTGTCGACACAACTGCTTCTTTAGGTGTCGACTCAATTTGAGTGTCGACACAACTTCTTCATAAGTGTCGACTTAGCTTGGGTGTCGACACAACTCCTTCATAAGTGTCGACTAAGCTTGGGTGTTGACGCAACTTCTTCATAAGTGTCGACACTTATACTTAGAAAATTTTCTTCAAATTCTTGAACCTGCACAATGTAACTCAAACTTCTATCAAATACAAATTGATGCATATCATTGACTAATATAAGGCTTCTCCAAATCTGGTACATATTTTTCAATGTACGCAACAAGCACCTCCGTACACAATCCAAGAACTCCCCTGAAAACAAGGTGGAAGGGATGAATTTATAGAAATTCTTAAGGGGCTGACACGGTCGGCGACACGGCCGTATTGGTGGCCATGTCTAGTGCTGGTTAACCTCGAGCACTGGTTCTGGCGGGAATTATCATTGCAGCGCCGAATCGGCGGGCAGGCCCATAATGACACGGCCAATGACACGGCCGTTTTGGCGGTCGTGTCCTCTACAGTTGATGGGCCTTGACGGGGGCGCATTAATGGCGGGCTATATATTGTGAGGAGGTGGCGACACGCCCGACGACATGACCGTGTTGGTAGCCGTGTCCTTCTCTAGAGAGTCATCGGCTTCTAGTGACATGCCTCATGTTGACACGGCCAGCTTGACATGGCCAGTTACACGGCCGTGTCTGAGGCCGTGTCATACTCGGGATGAACTCTAAACTTTCCTCTGGTGGCTGACTTCCTTGGGAACAAGTGACACGCCCCATGATATGGCCGTGTTGGAGGCCGTGTCAGATCATTTTGGCTCAAAATTGAGAAAACCTGCAAAAGAGCAAAAAAAAATTAGTGGCATAAATAAATACAAGAGGGGGAGACATATAAGCTAATAAGACAGGACTTGCATAATAAAGACCTAAAAATACCCTAATACCTTAAATACAAAACAAACTATCAAATTCCCCCAAGCTTAAACTTTGCATGTCCTCAAGCAAAAATATAAAAACTAGCTAACATAACAAGCGACTAATCAAAAAGTTCTAATTATTCGTACAAAAGTACCTTGCGATATTCTAAGTAGGGAGAAGGTGAAATATAAACCTAAAACCATTACTTAAACATTGTTTCAATTTTTATAATCTTTACTAACAAAAATAATTCATCCAAATTTTTTAACAAAATTCTTTAAATAAACTTAAGCAAAGCAACAAAATGAAAAACGCATTGAAATGTTACTAGATTCTAAGAGGCATTTTATACCCAAATTAAACAAAATACAAAAATCTAAATTTAAATCCAAGACTTAACAAGTCTACTATTTTTATTTACTTAGCTAAAAGAAAATTTAGGAGCATGAACCCACAGGACTTAATAGGACTGAAACATTTGGTTTAGGCATATAATTAGGAATGGAATTCAAAGATAAACATGAAGGCTTAAAATCACGCTAAACCACAATAAAGAGCATCAATATTTTCATAAATAACATAAATATTATCTTCTTCTTTTTTCTTTTTCTTTTTCTTTTTCTTTAAACAAAAGGCCATAAAATATTTGTCTTTTCAATTTGAAATTGACCACAAAATTAAACATTTCTTTTGAGCATACTTTTTCAAAAAGTTTTCCAAAAATCACAAAACAATCCTATCACAACATGAAATTTATGAAGCTCAAAAAGTTTAGTTTTATAAGAAGGGTTGGAAAAATTTGGCTTTGGTGAAAATGAAATGAAATGTGGAGCTATCAATTGAAATCGGAAAAAGGCTCAAAAGCGGCTAACTAGGGGGATAATTTTAGGGTTGACGAGAAGTCTCAAATGAAAACAAAAATGGCCTACATCATTTTCATGCTCCTAAAGTTTGCCTAAACCATTAGTTTTGAAAAATTTCAAAAAGTAGGTCCTAGAAATTAAATAGAGACTAATGAACTCATTTTAAAAATTAGAATAATATGAGTCTAGAATCGTTCACATCTACTACGCTAATCAAAAGCTGACTTTACAAAAATTATCCAAAAACTAAAAAGAAAAATAGTGGATGAGAGATTTTTTTTAAGAAAGTAAAGAAAATAAAAAAAACAAAAAACCATAATAGAAATGCGAGTTTTAGAAAAATATTTCACCTTAACATTCTACCGTGAATTAGAAACACAGCAAAACCAACATTTTACTTGCGAAACATAATTAAAAAGATTGATTAGAAAAATTATAATTACCTAAGTTGTTTAAATGGAATTTTGAGGAAAACAAAACAAAAGCAAGGGGTACTATTGAAAAACCAAAATTCGTTTAAACTATTAATATTCTAACCCCTAATTTTTTTTTATTTTGATTTTGAAATATTCTCTTTTTTGGATTATTTTAGGGAAACAACAAAAAAAATGAAAAAGAGAAGGAGTAAATCCTCCCCCAAGCTTAAAATGGACATTGTCCTCAATGAGGGAAGGAGGGGAAGGAGAGAGAGAGAAATGAAAACATAAATAAAACTACGTAATTGAAAAACAGATACTTCCCCAGATTTTTTTGAGTTACGGAAGTTTGCGCGATGCTGCTCCCCCATGCTTGCGCTTTGGATCTTCATAATATGTCTTCTTTGGACTTCGTGATGGATTCAATAACGTTGGAGCAGGCGATCACATAAGCTTTAACTAGTCGGGGCCGTCCGGGGCAAAAAGTGAAAAATAAAGAAAACAAAAAAAAAGATAACTTGGGTTGCCTCCTAAGAGCGCCCTTAGTTTAAAAACATCATTGAGCTCGACACAACAAAAAAATATTGTCCAAAATATTGTCCAAAAATACTATTAAAAGTTTTAATAATAAGACAAAGTTTTAAACTATTTGAAAGTCAAATCATGCAAGATAGAGTTTATATAGTTAGGACTAACATCCCTACAGAAAGACAATTTAAGTCGATGATAATTCACTTTGAAATTACCCTTATCAGGGTGTGAAATTAAAATAGTTCCATACGGGAAAACTTCTAAAATAGTAAACGACCCAGACTAGCGTGATTTTAGTTTGCTCGGAAATAAATGTAAACGAGAGTTGTATAAAAGAACTTGGTCGCCCGGCTTAAAGGTTTTTGGGTGGCTAAGGTGTTTATCGTGCAACCGTTTCATCCGCTCTTTATAGAGTTTGTTATTTTCGTACGCATAAGAGCGTCACTCATCGAGTTCATTGAGTTAAAATTTTCTAAAATCACTGACAGAGTGGGGATCGAAATTTAAGAACCTTAAGGCCCAAAAAGCGCGGTATTCTAATTCTAGGGGTAAATAACACGATTTTCCATATACCAACCGATACGGCGTACATCCGATGGCAGTTTTGTACGTTGTTTGGTAGACCCATAGAGCATCGTCTAATTTGGTTGACCAGTCTTTTATAGAGGTGGAAACAGTCTTTTCTAAAAAAAAAATTATCTCTCTGTTCACTACTTCGATATCTCAGTTAGTTTGGGGGTGGTAGGCGGTTGAAAATTTATGCGTAACGCCGTATTTAGTAAGGATTTTAGAAAACTGTGTGTTACAGAAATGGGAACCCCTATCACTAACGATGGCTCGCGGTGTACCGAATCGAGAAAATAATTTTTTGTTTAAATGTAACTATGACTCGGGCGTCATTCGTAGGAAAAGCTTAGGCTTCTGCCCATCGTGAAATATAATCGACTGTGATTAAGATGTACTTGTTCCCGAAGCTAGAAGGAAGAGGGTCAACAAAATCAATTCCCCAGAGGTCAAAAACTTCGCACTTAAGGACTTAATTTTGCGGCATTTCATTTTTATTTGAAATATTACCCGACCGTTGGCAACTATGATACCTACTCACAAAGGCCTGCACGTCTTTAAACAGGCTAGGCCAGTAAAAACCCGCGCTTAGCATTTTGTGAGCGGTGCGAGCAGCTTAATAGTGCCCACCTGTCGGTCCTTCATGCAAATGCTTTAAAATATAAGATCCTTCTTCAAATGAGACACATCTCCTTATCACCTAGTCCGCACAGACTCGGAAAAGATGCGGGTCCTCCAAAAAGTAGTTCTTCAACTCAGAAAAGAATTTCTTCTTTTGCTAAGAGGAGAACTCTTTTGGGAGCACCTGAGCCACAAAATAGTTGGCTATTTGTGGAAACCAAGGAGAAGGCGATGTGTTAATTAATAGCAGATTATCATCTGGAAAATAATCATTAAAAGATCTTTCATCTAAATATTCTATGTGCGGGTTATCTAATCGTGAGAGATGGACGACGGCCAAATTCTTGGCTCCTCGCTTATCACGGATTTCTAAATCAAACTCCTGGAGGAGTAAGACCCAGAGAATCAGGCGCGGTTTGGCATCCGTTTTAGCAAAAAGATATTTAAGGGCCGAGTGGTCCGTAAAATAGATGTTTTTGAAAGCGTAATATATGAACGGAATTTATCAAAGGCGAAAACAATAATAAGAAGCTTTTTCTCGATTGTGGTATAGTTTTCTTGTGCAGATTTGAGTGTTTTACTTGTAATAGATGGGGTGGAAGTTCTTAGAAATTCGCTTACTTAATACGGCTCCCACCACGAAACTACTCGCGTCGCATATGATTTCCAATGGGAGGTCCCACACCGGAGCTATCATAATTGGGGCATTAATTAATTTTTCTTTTATTAAATTAAAAGCAGCTAGGCAAAGGTCATTGAAAGCAAATTGGGCATTTTTTTCTAGCAGATGAGTAAGGGGTTTGGTGATTTTGGAGAAATGTTTTATGAAGCGGCGGTATAAGCCCGTGTGTCCTAGGAAACTTCTTATAGCTTTGATGTTCGTAGGCCGCGACAGCTTCTCGATAACTTCTATCTTTTCTATATATACTTCAATTCCTCTCGCAGAAATTTTATGACCCAAAACTAACCCTTCTCTTACCATAAAATGACATTTTTCCCAGTTTAGGGCAAGGTTAGTTTCTTCGCATTTTTCTAATATTTTGTGAGGTTTTCTAAACAACTATCAAAAGCATCACCGAACACGGAGAAATCATCCATAAATACCTCCATAATGCTTCCTACATACTTGTCAAAGATAGCGAACATACATCGTTGGAATGTAGCTGACGCATTGCACAATCCAAACGGCATCCTTTGGTAAGCGAAGGTGCCGAAGGGACAAGTAAATGTAGTTTTCTCTTGGTCCTCGGAGGAGATGGGGATTTGAAAGTACTCTGAGAGGCCATCGAGAAAACAATAAAAGCTATGGCCGGATAATCGTTCTAGAATTTGATCGATGAACGACAAGGGAAAGTAATCCTTGCGGGTGGTGTCATTTAACATACGATAATCTATATACATTCTCCACCCGATCACCGTCTGTGTCGGGATTAATTCATTATTGTCATTACTAACTACTGTTATCCCTCCCATCTTCGGCAGTACCTAGACTGGGCTAACCCACTTACTATCAGATATAAGATAGATAATTCCTGCGTCTAACAATTTCATAACCTTGCCCTTAACTACTTCTTTCATGTTGGGATTTATGCGGTGCTAAGGTTGGATTGAATTACATGAATTATTTTCCATTAGGATTTTGTGACTGCAGAAAGATGGGCTTATGCCCTTGATATCAAAAATTTATCAGGCAATAGCTCGGCGATGTTTACGTAAAACTAAAAGAAGTTTATCATTTTGCGCATCCATGAGGTAGGCCGAAACTATTACTGGTAGCTTGGAGTCCTTTTCTAAGAAAGCATATCTAAGATGTTCGGGTAGTTACATTAATTCCAGTGTAGGGGGTTCTTCATATGATGGTTTAGAAATTCTTTCTTTTTCAAAAACAATATTTTCGTATACTTTTTCTTTATACAAAAAATTGAAAGGGGTGGAGCTGGTGGCCATGGCGGCTTCTTACAGCGATTTAGTTGGAAGAATAGAGGAGGAACAAAAATCAAAAAATTCTTTGTCAAATTTAGAGAGGCAATAGGAGGATTCTTCACTTAGGTGCAGTGATTCAGTTGGAAGAGTAGAGGAGGAACAAAAATCAGAAAATTCTTTTTCAAATTTAGAGAGGCGATAGAAGGATTCTTCACTTAGGGCATCTACGAAAAAATAGGAATCGTCATTTGCTAGGGTGTTCTTCATCGAGGGGGTGATAGAGAAAGTCACTTCGTCGTCGGCTACTCAAACGAAGAGCTTACCATTACTTACGTCAATGATAGCTCGGGAAGTGGCAAGGAAGGGTCGGCCAAGGATCAAGGGAACCTCGACATCTTCTTCGATGTCTAATATGACAAAGTCGACCGGGAAGATGAACTTGTCGACTTTAACTAAGACATCCTCCATGATTCCTAACAGGTATTTGACTGATCTGTCGGTGAGCTGGATACTCATGCGTGTGGGGTTCTGGCTACCAATTCCTAACTTCTTAAACAAAGAGAAGGGCATCAGGTTTATACTCGCACCTAAGTCGGCTAATGCTTGCTTGACAAAAAGATCACCGAAGTCACACGTAATAAAAAAACATCCCGGATCACTGATCTTCTTCGGCAAACCGTTTGTCAAGACCGCGGAGCACTCGGCATTTAACGTGGCATGCAAAAGGTTTTCTAACTTCCTTTTATTGGTCAAGAGGTCCTTAAGGTACTAGGCGTATTTTAGCATTTGGGAGATTGCTTCATGGAAGGGGAGATTAATGTGGATTTGCTTGAACATTTCTAGGATGCGGGAGTATTGATCGTCCTGATGTTGCTTATTAAGTTCGGAAGGGTATGGCGAGGTTGTATTTTTTTTTTAAAGATGGGTGGTGGAGTGAGTTATTTTTCTAAAATAGGGAGAGGGGTGTTAACTTCTTTTTCAATAGAGGGTGGAGTTTTTAAAACGGTGGAGGAGCTTGCCTCGGGCTCTTCGCTAACCCTACAGGAAACTTGCTTGCCACTCCGAAGAGTTATAGCTTTCGCTTGCTGTCTCGGGCTCGGTGTTGGAAGGAAGAGACGCGTCAGGTCGCTCAGAAATAAGTTTTGCGAGTTTTCCTACTTGATTTTCTAATCTTGTAATGGTCCCGACTAGGGTTCTTATAGTGCGTCATTAACATTCAAATATTTCGAAAACATTTCCTCCAAATTTTGAGGTTTTGGAAAATTTTGAGGAGGTGGTGGTGGTACAGAAAAATCATTTTGTGGTGGTGGGCGCATTGCGTTTGAGGGATTACTCCACAAAAAAATTCTTGTGATTTCTTGAAACAGGATTATAACTATTTGGAAAAGCAAAACCGGGCGTAGGAAAATTTGCAGCAAAAAAATTATGAAAATAAGTTTTAGGCATATTATTAACATAATATAGTTGTTCGGGAGCAGGAGTTGCAGATTCCCATACCTTAGGGGCGGAGGGAGCAGTCATCTCCATTATCTTTTTACTTAATACTTCCACTTGTAGAGCTAGCTGGGAGACATTATCCACTTTAAATATACCTGCAGGTTTGTTTTGGCGAGGTCTAGGCACATTCCACTGATAGGTGTTCATGGACATGTCCTCGAACAACTAAAGAGCTGCTTCCGGGGTTTTGCGGTTTAAAGTACCACCGGAAGCTGCGTATATCATTTGCTTTGTGTTTTGATTTAGCCCATTATAAAACATCTACACTTGTAAACATACAGGCAGCGCGTGATGGGGTCATCATCTTAAGAGTTCTTTAAATCTTTCCCAGGTTTCATACAAAGTTTCAGAATCAATTTGAAAAAAGGCAGAAATATCATTCCTAAGTTTTGCGGTTTTGGCTGGTGGAAAATACTTTGCCAAAAAATTTTCAGCTAATTGACTCCAGGTTGTGATGTTGTTTTTTGGTAGAGTGTTCAACCACTGCTTAGCCTTAGTTCTAAGAGAAAAAGGAAACAGTCTTAGCCTAATAGCATCATTCGTAACACCATTGATTTTAAACATGTCACAAATCTCAAGAAAGCTTGCTATATGTGCGTTCGGATCATCATCTTGAAGTCCGTCATATTGCACATACTGCTGCACCATTTGAATTTTATTAGGCTTAAGTTCAAAATTGTTATTAGCTATCGCAGGGCGTACTATGCTTGATTCTATACCCTCGAGAATCGTCCTTGCATAATATGACATGGTTCTTTGCAAGGCTTCATCTACTTGGGGCTGGATTCCCTCCGCATTGAGTTCATCCATTCTTAAGGTAGAAAATGACCCGGAATCCTCAACCGGTATTTGGAGAGTAGGGCCTTGAAATCGCGATCTTCTCCAAAGAGTACACTCAATTTCGTCGTCCAAGTCCAAAATAACCAATGGATTTCTGCGGGTCATGTACTAGAAGAAGAAAGTAAGATAGAGAAGAAGAAACAAAAGAAGAACTAGAAAGACAAGAGAGAAAGAGAATGGGCAAACCTTATTTTTTGAAATAAATTTTTTTAATAGCTTAACTCCTGAACTTCCAAAGGGCTATCCCGCAAAGGGTTCGCAAGGTACTAGACAAGATAGCGGCACTTAAAGCCGCCTTTCCCTTTTCAAGAGAGTTAGGTGGTGTAGAAAAATAGTGATGCGAGTTTCTATTAAGAGCGTTAAATTTTTTTGGATTTTTAAGTTTTAAGAAAGAGGGTGAGAAAGAGAAGTGATAAAAGTAATAGGTTCGTGATTTCAAATTATCAACAAAAGTTGCTCCCCGGTAACGACGCAAAAAACTTGGTGGCCTGCTATTCGTTAAGAAAAGAAAAGCAATCGAACTAGAAATCCATCTAGGCAAGTATACCTATCGAATTGTAGCTAGGGGACACAAGTGTCGTATTTAAATACGGGAACCGTTGAGTAATCTTACTCACACGAACGCTATTTTCTTATCGAAGGAAAACTAGGGTTGTTTACTAACTAAAAAAGAAAGACTACTAGCATAAAGGAAAACACTTTCATAAAATGAAAGCACTACTGGCACTAAACTAGAAAAACAACAACTATCGATTAAAATAAGGGGTTGAATGATAAGAAAAATAAGTACTCGATCAAGAATCACCTCGGCAAAAATTGAATAAACAAATGCGATAAAAGCACTCTAGCTTAATAAGGTAAAGTACCTTAACCGTGGAGGATCCTTAAGCATGAACACGCTTCTCTCAAAGACGTGCCAACCTGAGTTTAGGAAGGTCCGACCGACTCTCTTCTAAATCGGACCCTTAAAGCTCGCCTTACGCTGTGAACCCCGCTATTGGATTTCACTCCAATCCGGGAGATTTAATGTCTGTCTCTCTTGAGGGGTACATGCAACTCTCTTTACTCTTGATCACTCACTTCAAACTATCGGCCTCTCGGCTAGCCAAGAATGAAAGCAAAGATGGAAAATATATATCGATGATATATCTCTGATCAATATTTAATCAAGAGTAATCCCAGGTCTAAACCTTAAAAAGAAGAAGTAAAATTAAAGCATCATAACTTAATCAACACGAACCTTGGATCATCCAGATCGAGTACAAGGAAGATTAGTTACTCATGGTGAAGTGGAGGAAAGGAGATGAGAAGAAGAACATAATGAAAACAAGTAGAAAGATGAGAGAAAACAACACTTTTTTATAAATGATAAAGAAAGCTTACAACTTGGAGATGAAAATTACAAGTGTATGGAAATAAAACTAGGCTAGCATTAAGATTGAACTACTAAAAAAATTACAAGAACTAGTTTATAAGGAGAGCACTAAGCTAGAGTTAAGTAAAGCTTAAGAGAGAAAGAAAGTACACTTAAGAAAATACATGAAAAACTTAAGAAAACAAAAGGGCAGCACCTCCTTAAACCATTCAAGAACTCCCCTGGAAACAAGGGGGAAGGGCTGAATTTATAGAAATTCTTGAGGGGCTAACACGGCCGGCGACACGGCCGTGTTGGTGGCCGTGTCTAGTGCAGGTTGACCTCGGGCTCTAGTTCTAGCGGGAATGATCATTGTAACGCCGAATCGGCGGGCAAGCCCATGTTGATACGGCCAATGACACGGCCATGATGGTGGTCGTGTCCTATACAGTTGATGGGCTTTGATGGGGGCACATTAATGGCGGGCTGCATGTTGTGAGGAGGTGGCGACACACCCAGTGACACGGCCGTGTTGGTGGTCGTGTCCTTTTCTGGAGAGTCATCGGCTTCTGGTGACACACCTCATGTTGACACGGCCAGCTTGACACGGTCGTGTCTGAGGCCGTGTCCTACTCAGGATGAACTCTTAACTTTCCTCTGGTCACTAACTTCCTTGGAAACAAGTGACACACCGCAAGACACAACCGTGTTGGAGGCCGTGTCAGATCATTTTGGCTGAAAATTGAGAAAACCTGCAAAAAAGCAAAAAAAGCATTAGTGACATAAATAAATACAAGAGGGGGGACATATAAGCTAATAAGACAAGACTTGCACAATAAAGACCTAAAAATACCTTAATATCTTAAATACAAAACAAACTATCAGATTGCATGTGTTAACGTAAACAAAGGGGGTTTTGGTTTGGAGTTTCCTAAGTTTAACACTAATAAACTTATTGTGGGTCGCCGTCACCGCATCTCTTTGGTGGATTACTCAAGAGAGTAATATTAAAGATGGATGAGCCAATGAGGGTCGCAATCACCTCTTCGCCACACATGCTTCTAGCAATTGCTAGAACGGCACTATCTCAACAAGATTAAGAAAAGCTGAAGCTCATCAACACAATCAAGAAATAAGATATAAAAACACATAGACATGCTGAAATACTTAAGCTAAATAGTGTTCTTACACATCAATCCAACATCCAAATAAGCTGAACAAAAATACTACAAGTGACGGGGAAGAGAAACAACCAAACGCACGAAGGCTTTCCGAGATTCGCGGCCGGAGTCAAGGGTTGTCGGGCCTTGTCTGAGCTCGGTCTACGGATGACGTTCGGGGTAAAGAAGGGCTGTCACCTCCTTCCAATAACCCGTATTCTTTGTGAATAATCGCTAGGCAAAATCTATCCTGAGAACTGCACGGTTGCAGCACCCTAAGAGCTTTAAATGGAGCTTGGAGTTTGGAGAAGATAATGGTGGCTGGAGATGATGCTATTGCGAGCTATTGGAGGAAGCATGGTGGCTGGATAACCTCTCTAAGGAGGAGATAAGAATAGCGGTTGGAGGGATGTTTTCCCGCTCAGAGGAGCGGAAATGGCGGGATGGATCGGACTGGAACCCTAGGACAATGAAATATGTGTCTTAAATAGAAAAATCATAAATAATGGTCACACATGGTTTAGCGCACGACCGTGCGCACACCTTGCGATATTAATTTTCAGAATAAGCCTGTGGAAGGAGATGCATTGACCCGTGTGTTTTACTCGCGCACGGACATTTTCGCCCATGCGTGAAGGAAATCGCACGGCTAATAACATAAAGCTGGAATTAAAGTCAAGCAGGTGGAACCGTGTGTTTTACTCGCGCACGGGCGATGCCGCCTGTGCGTGAACAAATCGCACGATTAACCACAGATTGGTACAAACAAGAAAGCTACATGAAAACTATGTGTTTCCTTCTCGCACGGTTTGGCCGAAACCGTGCGGGAACAAAATGCACGGGTAACCACAGACATCCCCAGAATTACTGTGTATAATGCCTGATTAATCTCAAACCGTGCGTGAACAAATTCGTACGACCATGTATTTTACACAGGACCTGGAAATGGAATTTGGGACATCCCGACTACCTGCATAGCATTAAAACCAAACTGGAGCAAAAGCTCCTAGCACCAGAATTTAATCAACAACATCGAAAAAGAGCCCGGGGGAGCACCAGGTGCTTACTCCCGACAACAGAATGCGCAATTGCACAACAATGGGCCAAAACAGTGCACAAAGTGTTCATAGACCGAACAAAGCAAATATAACCCATTACCAGCTGAAATGCGGTGCACGAGTGAGAAAATAAGCCCAGATGAGTCCGAAAAACCCTATAAATATCGGGCTCATCATGAAGCCAGTTCACTACAAGCCCAATAAAGAAGGAAGGAAAAAGCAGAAAGCGTTGAGTAAGGCTAGCTCACTCAACACCTTCAGACAGGTGAAGAAATGACTAAGTGTAAAAGCATTGAGTAAAGCCATTGCACTCAACGCTCTCAACGCCTATGGTACAGAATGTTCCAGACAGTTGACTAAGGGTTTTGGCATTGCATGGAGCTTGCTCACTCAACGCACTCAATGCCTGGAGTGAATTTTACAGAATTGGCTAAGTCCATTATCTGATGATGTCAACCAAAATTGACAAAGTCAACAGAGTTCAAATCAAGTGCATGGAAGCTAAAGAACACGACAAATATTATAAGAGAGCTACTGTACCTCTTCTTTCGTTAAAGCAAGGTGCAAATGTTTACTGTAGGTGGTCCCCACTGCTTCTTGTAGCCGTTAATTGACAAAATATATAAAAGGCCAGCTACTCTATGTTGAACTCAACTTTTAGGATTTTGTTTCAAAAAGAAAAAGAGCGACTAGACTTCATCTTCCTCACCATTGCTGCCTGGAAAAAGCTTGAAGTTGATCAGCTGAACTAAAAGTTGAGTTAACTGTAGTAGTTTCTTCTACTACAACAAGTTCAGAAACACTTCTGATAAAGAAAGAGAGGAGAGCCTTCAGTCTTCTGCAGGTTTAGTAGTTGTTTGAAAAACTCAAGACCTAGCAGATCTTCAGTCTTCTACAGCAAAGTTCAGAAATAGTTTTCTGAGATACTTCTAGCCGAGGCAGCCATTTATTTAAGAACACCTTTCTACTGCTATAAAGATAGTTAAAGCTGAGATAACTAGACTCTAGTAGCAGACATAGAGAAATTTCTCTGTGTCAAATTAATTAAAACCATTTTATTTTTGTAGGATCCTTTTGGATTGGAGCTGTCGGGCTCTTGAGCCTGAGATTGGGAAGTTTTCCTGAGCTATAAGAGAGTTATACTCTCTGAGTGTAGGATCCAGTTTGGATCTGAGGTAGGTGATCATTTGATAACTAAGTTGTATGGCTTTTGAGCCTGAGGTAGGGGAGTCATTCTCTCTGAGTTGTAGGGCACTTTTTCCTGAGCTGTAGGATCCCTTGAATCTGAGGTAGGGCCATTGTGCCTGAGCTGTAGGAGAGTCATTCTCTTTGAGGTAGGATCCTTTATGGATCTGAGGTAGGACTGTCCTCCCATCCTGAGATGTAGGGCCTTTGGGCCTGAGGTAGGTGATTAGTTGATCATTGAGTTGTAGGAACAATTTTGCTCTTAGGTAGGGATTTGGCCTGAGTTGCAAGTCTTGGAGGAGACTGAGAGATACTATGGGATCTGAGGTGTAAGCTCTTTGAGCTAAGATTTTTAGAAGTGCCTTGTCTAACCTGAAGTTAGAAATGTGGGAGGATAGTGGATGTACCCATAATCTGGGGAAGCACTATATATTATGTGTGTGCATTTTGTTGTGTTGTTTCTTAATTGTAGGTTCTTGAGAGTAGACAACTTTTAACATAATAAGCACTTGAAGAAGAAAATAAAAGAAAATCACAAAGAAACTAAGAAACCTATTCACCCCCCCCCCCAGTTTGCTAGCTACCTTGAAAACAAAGACTTTCAAGTGCTATTAGAGGGAGGTTGCTCAAAAAGGATTTGACAATCTAAGTGATCTCCAAGGGTGTTGGATCCTTAGTTGGATTTGGGCTAGGTTCACTAAATTAGGATATGACCCAACATGTATAGATCGGGTCATGATTATGTCTTAGAGTGTAGGTCAAGTCCTTAGAATCAACAGTACAAAGGACCAGCCTCCAACACTGCCAAAGACTCAAGACTTTGAGAAATCAAGTTTTGGAAAAAGGAGATCTACGTTCGTCGATCTCCGATCGACGATTGTCGTGATCAGCTTAACTAACTCAGAAACAATTCTCCGAGCTGAGCTCGACAAACTTAGATCTCAACTCGACGAACTCTGGACAAAGTGATAACTCCTCTAGTCAAACTTCAGTAAACGAACAAAGAACATCAGCTAGACGAACTCTGTCCTCAGGTCGACTAACAATTCAACTCTTAGAGTCAAAGATCACTCAACCCTTTCAATGCCATATCAATACTTCAACACTCAACATCATAAAATATTCTAAGTCCAGACTGCAGACTCAGCTCGACGATCTCAGACTTCAGCTCGACGAACTTGATGCACAGAAGAAGAAAGTTATCAAGCAGCATTCTGAGTTTGATGATCTTGGATCTCAGCTCGACGAATAGCTATTCTCAGCTCGACAAAAGCCATTCTCAGGTCGACAAACTCAGAGCACAGAATCTGCCAGTTTATGTAGTGCAGTTGTTCACTGATCTTTGATCGACAAAAACTGTAAGACATATTGCTATTTATTCTTTCTTTTTCTGTCTCTTTATTTTATATCCATTATAGGCTGTTAATTCCTTGGACAATCAATGCTCTTATATCCTTTGAATCGAGCCGTTACTGGCAGCATTAATTGCAAATATCCTCCATGGAATTAATTGCTTATATCTCGGGACAGACATAGAATAGAATATATGACAGCATACTTGCCATTTTAATTTTCCGGGATTTCGGCTAAGCATTAATTGTAGGTTTTTGAATTCGACCTTGAGGCAGTTATAGAGCATATAATCTCTCAGCCAGAAAAGAAAAAGAAGCTAGACACACAGAAACCTTTCAGAATACAGAATTTTTTAGAAAAACAACAAGTGCAGTGCATACAACTCTCTGAAGAAAAATCAACTGCTCTCAAGAGAAGAAGAATGAACAACAATCACTATCAAGAGTCTTTCTTCTCCTTCTTTGTTTTCTGGGATCTCAAGTGACAAAAATATTCAAATACGTCAAAGGAACTCAGAAAGTAGATCTTATAGAAGAACGCATACTCACCCTTTGCAAAGCTTCCACTCCTGAACCATTCAAGATCTTAGGGGGAGTTTTGACAACATCACAGAATCCACACAGTCTTCTCATTTTGATTTGAGAAAAGAAGACTTCAATCAACCTCTCCTCCCCACCTCTGTACAGGGTTTTAATTCCCTTCAAAATTATTCTGGTTGCAAGTCTCCTTCCAAAAGACTTGGGTTGGTTTTTGAGCACCTGATCAAAAGCTCATTGGTGGCAGTCACCTGATCAAAACCTGTAGTGGATTCCTACCTAGGGTTGTAGAAGAGTGGATGTACCCATGTTTGGGGAACCACTATAAAATTCTTATGTTGTCTGTGTGGCTATGATTTTCCTGTGTGCTTGTGCTATGATATAATTGCCTGTGCTGTGATATATTTTGCTATGTAGCTTAGTTACCTTTTCTCTAATTCACTTGCTGCACTTGTACACTTATACACTTATATCATAGTAACATATTTGATTAAAGACTTGTTATTTGCGCAAAAATCAAAAGGACTTTAAAAAATCTATTCACACCCCCCCTCTAGAGTTGTTCAGACCTTACCCTATCTTTCAATTGGTATTAGAGGAAGGTTAATCACATCATATAGGCTCACACCTGGATTAATCAAGATCCTCAGGATAAACTCTGAATAAGTCTTACTAGTTTCTCAGTTTAAATTTTATTTTCTGATATTATGGCACAAAATAAGGATTATGCATGCACCAGACCTCCAGTTTGCAACTTGCAAAAGTTTGGAATCTAGAAGGCAAGAATCAAACATTATATGAAATCTATTTATGAGGACATTTTTAATTCCATCTTGACAGGACCACCAGCTTCAGTGGCCTCTACTTTAACCCCAGTAAATCTCAGTGCAGTGCCTCCTCCAGATAAAACTGATGCACATAAGAAAGCAAAGATTGTTGATGCCAGAGCTATGAACATACTGGCCCAAACTATGTCAGATGTCATATTTCAGAAAGTTGCTGAATGCACATCTCCCAAAGCCATTTTGGATTCCCTCAACCAAATGATAGCAGGATCTGCTGATGAGAGGAAGGATAAAAGATCAACCCTCATATCCCAATATGATAATTTCAGGAAAGATGAAGCAGAATCTGTGGAAGTAATGTACAACAGGATGAGCTCCATCATCAGTGAGCTCAGAACATTGGACAAAGAAATTACTCTGACTGAGGTCAATGACAAGATCCTCATGTGCTTCCCTAGCACATGGGACTCTAGAATCTGGCCCATCAAAGAAGTCAGAAGCATGGCTGAAATCTCAACAGAATCTCTGCTTGGAAAGCTCAAATCCTATGAGCAATTGATCAAGTCAAGAGAAGCTGCAATTGAACCAAAGGCTCCAACACCCACCAGGAAGGAACAGAGCATAGCATTCAAAGCTGCAGAAGAATCCCTTAGCTTGCCAGTCAATGAAAAACTCATGAGTCTCTTTGCTAAGAAATTCTATAAAATGGCAAGGAAGGACTTCAGGAGGAAGCCTTCAAGGAATGAAGATGAACCCAGGTATGACAAGATCCCTTCTAAAAAGGTTGTCTGTTTTGGGTGCAGGAAACCAGGACACTTCATCTCAGAATGCCCATAAGTCCAAAAGAAAGACAGAAGGCAAGAAAAGGATTCAAGAAGACATCAGCACAGCAAGGTCTCCTCCAGTAAGTACAAGAAGAAGGAGAAGGGCTTTGTAGCTGAAACCTGGAGTGATACTGAAGACGAAACATCCTACTCCAGTTCTAGTGAAGATGATAAAGAAGAAAAAAAAGGCAAGGGAACTTTGCCTTATGGCAATAGATGCAGGAAGCAGCAGATCAGATTCAGAAGAATAAGATGATGAAGAATTCCTCTCTAAGGAGGATCAGGTAATTGCTTCCAATGACTTTCAATCTAAAGAATTTAAATCTGAATTTAAACTCTTGCGTTTAGACCTAATAGGATCTGATAAGGAAATCAAACTTCTTAGGGAAAAACTTTTAGAATAAGACAAAATCATTGCTGAAAGTTAAAAATTAACTGAAGAATTAAGCCTAGCCAATCAACAAATAGTTTTTATAAAATCTGAATTAAGTAAGGCTAAGGAACTAAAAGAATCCCTGAATGGTAGAAGCTTACAACTGTTAGATATAACTAGCACAGTTAATACAAGATCTAACAATAACAAACTAGGATTAGGAGCCTCATCTAGTGAACCAATCCTAATTCAGAAAAATCAATTGTCAAAACCTATTAACTTCATCTTTGAAAATGGTAAGAAAAATACTGAACAGGTAGAGAAGGTTAACAAAGTTCTTAAATAGTTAGAACTTAATAAAACTAATCAGAAAAGGGAAAACAAACAACATAACTATGTTCAGCATATTTCATCGAACGCAGAACGATGAAATGGGTATGGTTCGTCGATCTCAGAACGACGAACCCTGAACGCAAATAATAATGTAAACTATTCTTCGAACTGGGATCGACGAAATCAGTAAGGTTCGTCAACTAGAGATCGACGTTTCTGGGGCTCTAAGAATGGATACCTCCATTCTTCGAGCAGAGATCGAATAACTCAACCCAGATCGTCGAGCTCAGATCGACGAACATACTAAAATTTGTCAAACTCAGTTTATAACCAGAGTAACCTACAAACTGATAAACCCTTTATTCACTTTAGTTAGTGGGTCATACCTCCTAGAAAGTATCATCCTTTAGGTTATAAGTATCAGACTGAATGTTCATTTATTTCAAGTTTAAGTTATGTTAAACAACAAGGACCCAAGGTAACCTGGGTCAAAAACTGTTAATCCTTTTGCAGGTAGAAGAGAACCTTGTCACTCAAAACAAGTGGTACTTGGACAGTGGTTTCTCTAAACATATGACAGGTTGCAAGGAATGCCTTATCAACTATAAAGCCAAGATTGGACCTAAAGTAATCTTTGGGGACTCAGGCTTTGGACTGACAGAATGCTATGGAGACTTCAACTGTGGAGCTGTCACATTCAAGAAAGTGACCTATATAAATGGTCTTAAGCATAACCTGATATCAGTAAGCCAATTATGTGATACAGGTTATCAAGTAAGCTTCACTAACTCTTTGTGTCTTACTTCTTTAAACAACACAACTGTTTTAACAGGAATTAGACAAGGCAATATCTACTTAGTAAATTTTGAATCAGCTAAATCTGGAATTACTTTTTTAATTCGGTTAGCATTCAAACTAGCTTATGACACAAAATACTAGGGCATGTAAACCATAAAAATATAGCAAGGTTATCTAAAGACAATCTTATTAGAGGTTTACCTTCTGGTCCCTACAAGAAGGAAGGCCTCTGCAGGGCTGGTCAGCTAGGAAAGAAAACTAAATCTAGTTTTAAATCCATTAATAAGAGTGATTCACCTAGAATCTTGTACTTGCTCCATATGGACCTTTTTGGCCCTATTGCAGTACAACGTCTAGGAGGAAAGAATTATACATTATTTATTGTAGATGATTTCTCCAGATTCACATGAGTTTTCTTTTTGATAACTAAGTTAGATACTTTTAAGGTTCTCACAGATTTTCTCAAGAACATATAGATTGAGTATTCTACTCAAGTTGCATTGACAGAAGTGATCATAATACTGAGTTTGAATCTCTTCCTATGCTAGAGTTCTGTGAGAAGGAATGAATCAGACATTGTTTCTCTGCTCCAAGAACTCCTCAACAAAATGGGGTAGTTGAAAGGAAGAATAGGACACTCATTGAAGCTGCAGGTACATTGCTTGTAGATGCTTACATGTCTCTTTCCTATTGGGCAGAGGCAGTAAGCACATCAAATTATGTCCTGAATAGAAGCCTAATACATAAACTAAAGCTTAACACTCCCTATGAACTACTCAAAGGGAAGAAACCTATAATAACATATTTTAAAGTATTTGGATGTATATGTTATATTCACAATAATGATAAGAAACATCTTAGAAAGTTTGAAGCTAAGGCTGAAATGGGAATTTTTTTAGGATATTCATGAAGTCAGCAAGGCATATAGGGTGTTTAATAAATCAACATTAAAAATTGAGGAATCTATGCATGTAACATTAGATGAATCTAATATATTTTACAAGGAGAGAGACATCTCTACAAACAATAATCTGCAGGTACAAAATTTGTGTGAGAGCTTGGATGATCTAAATCTTACTTTAAAGGATGAATCACATCCCTCTCCACAAGCTATATCAGAAGTTGAAAGTGAAGAAGAGACTGTGGAAGCAGTTCAATTTCCTCCAACTGTTGATACAATTCCACAAGAGGAATTAAATCAAATAACTGTTGCTGAACCAACTCCACCTAATGATCTTGTCACACTTAGGGATCACCCTAGATCTCAAGTAATTGGAGACATATCATTAGGAGTGCAGACAAGACATCAACTCAACCCTGATGTGATGCTTGCCTGCTTTCTCTCTCAAATTGAGCCTCAATCCATATCTGATGTAGAGAAAGATCCAAACTGGATCACTGCAATGCAAGAGGAACTCAACCAGTTTGAGAGATATAGAGTTTGGGACTTAGTTCCAAGGCCCAGGGGCTATCCAGTAATTGGGACTAAGTGGGTATTCAGAAACAAACTTGATGCCCAAGGTGTAATAGTGAGGAACAAGGCAAGGCTTGTTGCTCAAGGATATAGGCAAGAAGAAGGAATTGATTATGATCAAACCTTTACTCAAGTGGCAAGGCTTGAAGCTATAAGGATTTTCTTAGCTTATGCAGCATTCAAAAAGTTTAAAGTCTACCAGATGGATGTGAAAAGTGCATTTCTAAATGGAGAACTCAAAGAAGAGGTGTATTGTGAACAACCACTAGGTTTTATCTCTTCATCTCATCCCTCTTATGTTTTTAAATTGCATAAGGCTCTCTATGGTTTAAAGCAAGCTCCAAGAGCTTGGTATGAGACCTTAGCCAGCTTTCTTTTAGAGCATGGTTTTTCTAGAGGCATGGTAGATAGAACTCTTTTTCCAAAACTGCATCATGATAAAATTCTCTTAGTGCAAATATATGTTGATGACATAATTTTTTGTTCTACTGATCTCAAAATATGCAAAAGATTTTCTGATTTAATGCACTCATGGTTTGAGATGAGTAGCATGGGTGAGTTATCATATTTCCTTGGTCTCCAAGTGAAACAAACCCCTGAAGGGATCTTCATCTCTCAGTCTAAATATGCTAAAGAGCTTAATAAGAACTTTGGGATGAATGATGCCTCTATCATGAAGACTCCCATGGCTTTCAATGCTGTTATAGATGCTGATGAATCTGGAAAACAAGTTGATCTGACCAAGTATAGGGCCATTGTTGGATCCCTACTGTATTTAACAGCAAGCAGGCCAGACATTATGTTTGCCGCATGTCTTTGTGCTAGGTTCCAGGTGAACCCTAAAGAATCTCACCTTATTTTCTTGAAAAGGTTTTTAAGATATATAAAAGGTTGTCCAGATCTAGGCCTCTGGTATTCAACAGAATCAGCATTTGTGTTAACTAGATTCTCTGATGCTGATTATGTTGGATGTAGAGTAGACAGGAAAAGCACCTCTGGAACTTGTCAGTAACTTGGTGACAGACTTGTATCTTGGTTCTATAGAAAATAAACATCTGTTTCAACATCCACTGCTGAAGCTGAATATACGGAAGTAGGCAGTTGCTGTTCACATATTTTGTGGATACAAAACCAACTACTGGATTATGGTGTCAACTTAAATAATTCAACTATTCTATGTGATAATACAAGTGCTATTTCAATTGCACAAAATCCAGTATTGCATTCTAGAACCAAGCATATAGACATCCGACACCACTTCATTAGAGATTGTTTTGTCAAACAAAAGATTAAACTTGAATTTATCTCTACTGATTTGCAAAGAGCAGATATAATCACTAAGCCATTGGACTCATCCAAGCATCTGTTCTTTGTCAATCAGCTTGGTATGATAAATGGTCAGGATTTAATCTAATGCTCTGTCTATAGTCAAAGAATTGTCTCTGTTCGTCGACCTAAAATCGACGAACTGATAACTATTCTTGAGATTTTTCGTCGACCTGAGCTCGACGAAATCTCTTAGTGAAGTGATTTTCGTAGACCCGAGATCGACGAACTTACTTAAAAAACCTTTCGTCGACCAGAGATCGACGAAATTTCTTATATCCTTCAGACTGAGTTTGACAAACTGTTTAACATTAAATTATTTCGTCGACCTCAGAACGAAGATTTTTTTTTCTTTTTCGTGGAACGGAGCTTGTCGGTTCATATTCTGGAAAACCTTATATTTAGGTTTTCTTCGACCTCCGTCCCACGCTTTCAGTTCCCTTTGCACTTGATCGTCGTTTTCCTTTTGCATGTGCTTTAATGCGATTCACGCTGGTTCTCTCACTACCATGAAATTTGATGGTGGTTTCGACATAGACTTTGAATCATTCCAGTATTCTGATCTAGTTTTCCTGAACATTCTCCAACTACTAGAAGAACAACAACTGAAGACTCTGCTCTCAACCTGAATCAAGATATCTGCCACAAAAATCAGGGAATGGGTGTATACAACTACTGTCGATGAGAACAAGATGACCAGCACAATCGCGAGTAATGCAATTTCTCTTAGCCCCAATATTATTACTGAAATTTTTTGATTGAAAAATGGTGAGGAGAATTTATAAATTGATTCTGAAGAGTTTGATTTAATGCTGAATACAATGGGGTATTCTGAAGACACCCCAAACAAGCTCCTCAAGAAACTTCTGTCTGCTGAGTATAAATTTCTCGCAGATATAGTTGGGAAAGTGTAGCTCAGGAAGCACACTACGCATGATTATATCACCAGGCATCAGTTCCTGGTCATGTGCTATTGTAAATAAAAAAGCTGTGAACTGGTCACAGATTTTGTTCGATTTGATCACAAAGAGGAACAACAAGAAAGAGGTATGCTTTGGAAGGATCCTATGGATCTTCCTAAAGTAAAAGGCTGCAGGATCCCTGGTCTCCTCGACCATATCCATCAATGCCTCAAAGAGACTCACCTGTGCTCTTTTTGGCAAGTGGGAGAAGACCATCACCAAGCCAAATAAGGCTACCTCCTCCTCCACTAAAACTTCCAAGAGTACAAGGGCTGCACCAGCTTCTCCCCACCCCACTAAACGGCTCCCTTCCACCCCTCCACCACCTCCTGCCCCTCCAATTCCATCCCAACAACAAGTCCCACCAACCCCAACCTCTACTGCCAACCACATTCATACTCCAACACCGCCAGCATCTCCACTTCCCTCTTCCCCTACACATCTACCAATGTCACAACCCGCATTTTCTCTGAATTTAGGAATTATTAGAGTATGAGAAAACACGCGTCATGATGCCACATCGAGCAGGGGATAACTGCTGACGCTCAGGCAAAACCAACTACTTTACTTTATGAAAGAATTTCATAAGTTTGATGATTAGAAAATCAGTTATATTTTAGAGGCCGTATCCCTCGGCTCGGTGGATCACCTAGTCCACAGTTAAAAACTATACTTATACGCTGTGGAAAATACTTTATTCAGGATTAACATCCTAAGGAGTGCATAAGTGTCCCAAGAGGACCACTTATGCTATGCAAGACTCTACATTTGATTTATATTATATATAAGAAAACGATCTTTATACGTTGTTTGGAAAATAGTGATTGAGTTTTATAAAACATGCTGATCATGAGCTATACTTATAATAATAATTATAGTTTTAAAAATAACTAGCAACCTAGCATAAATCCCCCTTAGAGCAAGTAGACTATCTCCAGAAAATGGTAGCAGTAAAAGTAATATATCTAGTACAAAGGTAAAAACTACCAGTGGGTGCCAACTACCTGACACGAACCCACTGGCAAATATGTATGACTGTAAGAAAAGTGCAGAAAACTACCTCACTAAACAAATCCCGAAGGATCTCCAAAGTCCAAGAGACCACCAACAACACCACAACAACCTAGCCACCAAACTGGCTACTGCTTAGAACCTGAGGCATTCAAAGGAAAAAAAAGAATACCATAGCAAGCAAAACAAGGAAAAACTGCACGAAAGTGTCTATTAGATGATAAATGAAAGAGGAAAAACACTGCAATAAAAGTCACAACTGCCCCAAGGCAAGACAAAAAGAAATGCACTACGTGCGAGGAAACAGCATCAACCCTGCCCAGAAACTACCTCCTGCATAGTCTACTAAGCTACCAAGAGCCCAAAATGCTGCAATCTACCAAGGAAGAAACAGCTAACACCCTAAGCTATGGGAGATGGTAGTAGCAAAATAAACAACATGAATCCGGGTTGAAGGCAAACTCAGTCCCCCAACCACCATTTCCAAGCCAACAAGCTCAAGAGTCTACATGTGAAAGCACTAGGGACCTCCCACCCCCTTACCCAGCCCGTACCTAGAGTAAGATAGAAGAAAAAGGGTGGCCCCGGCTAAATTACACAACACCTCCCCCATGAAGAGCTTTAAACCACCACTACTAACAACGACCCATGATTCGGCCTTTAGGAAAGAAAAACATGGCTGACAAGGAAACTCAAAACATAAACAAGGAATTCACTCAGGAACGAAAATTGAGGTAGGGCAAAAGTGTTGAAATGACTCAACACGGCTTGGCATTGAGTGGGACCCACTCAACGCCTAACTAGACCTTGGCGTTGAGTGAGTTAGCCTCACTTAGTGCCAGAACAAGCATGGCATTGAGTGAAGTTCACTCATTCAACGCCCTCCAGAAGAACAACTCTGGTGTTGAGTGAGCTAGCCTCACTCAATACCAAAACAGGCATGGCGTTTAGTGAGGTTCACTCACTCAACGCCTCCCGCAAGAATACTCTGGCGTTGAGTGAGCTAACCTCACTCAATGCCAAAAAAGCCATGGCGTTGAGTGACGTACAGTCACTCAACGCCCTAGTACTTAACCACAATCAGAGAAAGTGGCTTTGAGTGAGCTGGCCTCACTCAACGCCAAAACAGCAATGGCGTTGTGTGAAGCTAACTCACTCAACGCCCTTACACTTAGCCGCAAAAGAAAACTGCGGCATTGAGTGAGTACACCTCACTGAACGCCAAAACAGCAATGGCGTTGAGTGAGGTCGTCTTACTCAATGCCAGAAGTTCTGGCCGCAAAGAAGGGCTGTGGCATTGAGTGAGTCTACCTCACTCAATGCCAAAGCAGAAATGGCGTTGAGTGAGGTTCACTCACTCAACGCCACAGGACTTGGCCACAAATTTGCTTACAGCGTTGAGTTAAGTCACCTCACTCAACGCCAAACTGGAAATGGCTTTTAGTGAGGTCGACTCACTCAACGCCAAAGTACTTAGCCTCAGAAAAGGCCGTGGCATTGAGTGAGCACACCTTACTCAATGCCAAAGTACTTGGCTGCACAGAAAGCGACGGAGTTGAGTGAGTCCACCTCACTCAACGCCAAAACCGAAATGGCGTTGAGTGAGGTCGACTCACTCAACGCCAACGTACTTAACCTCAGAAAAGGCTATGACGTTGAGTGAGCACACCTCACTCAACGCCAAAGTACTTAACTTCTATGAAAAACCACGGCATTGAGTAAGCTTGCCTCACTCAATTCAAAAACGGAAATGGCATTGAGTGAGGTCGACTCACTCAATGCCAAAGTACTTAGCCGCTAGCAGGGGCTACGGCGTATAGTGAGTCCACCTCACTTAACGCCCCAGTACTTAGCCAAAATTTAAAACAAGCTACAACTGTGGCGTTGAGTGTATGCACCACACTCAACGCCAAACCCGCAAAGGCTTTGATTGTGTGAACCACACTCAACACCGGCCAGACAGAGAGTCCAAATCTGGCTTTTTCTTAGACACACAACAAGCACCCCCCTCCTACTCTCTCGGCTTCACCCGCAAGCAGCAACCAAACTGAAATATGGAGTTTATATTAGAGGCATTACGCCGGCGGGTTGGGCACCAACAGCACAAAGAAGGGGGGCTCATTAGGAGAAACTAAGCCCTAAAATTCAGCAAGATAAAAGAACAGCTTGGCCTCTACCCTAGGGCTAGCCGGGATTTTTCAATTCAGCAAGAGAATAAAAATGGCAAGGGTAAGAATACCACTTGCCTCGATTTCCGGCAAAGCTTGGACGACTTTCCCTCCTCTTCACTCGGCACTAGCAGCAGCAGCACCTAACAAGCAACCCGCACTTAAATGGCGGAAATCCACAAGACCCGAAAATCGAAGTCTTCTAAAACTCCACGAAAATCGAATCTCTTACCATCGAAACATAGATCTGAGCGAGAGCAAGCAAACGCCGCTTTCAGAAATGAATTCCGTCCATGAAAGCTCCCGAAATCGCCGGCCGAAGGCTAGGGCAGTCCGCCGTTTCCGCCTCTACTTTCGCGAATTGGAGCAGCGGTTATAGGTATTGGGAAGAAGGAGGAAAGAGTGGGCCCGCCACTCCAAGTAAAGCTTTTATATAAGCTTTAAACACGTCGGTTCAGCATAACTGAAGCCTAGCCGCCGGTTCTCTTCATAAAATAAGAGAATTTTCTAATAGTCTTTACTAATGGCATACCCAAAACAACACGAACACCGAATTACATTGGAATTCGATGAAATTCGCACCGTAGCTAAATACCCACGCTACGAACACATTGGCGAAGTCAAAATTAACTTTCGATGAACAGAACTTTAGTTATACCCACCTAAAGACAAAATACAAGCATCCCCTAAGAGGCCACACCGGGTCACCCAAAATGACTCGGCTTGCTAGGGAGACCTTGCCCATAGGCTACAAAATAGGCTACTCAGTTCTAAGGAGCTAAACCACACTCCGCAAATTGCACAAGCCACGAAAACGCGTCACCGTAACGCCAAACGAGAATAAAATAGTCGCAGAAAAATCGGGGGCGTTACAGTCACTCCCCCTAAAAGAAAGTTTCGTCCCGAAACTTTACGCACAGCACTTCTACTATAGAAGGAAAAAGTAACAAACAGGAGTTACAAGAAGGTGAACATACCGATCAAATCAGGGAAACAGGTGAGGGTAAGCTTTCCTCATGGCCGACTCTAGCTCCCAAGTCGCACTCTCCAAATCCTGACTCTTCCATAGAACTTTCACCATCAGAATGGACTTTTTTCGCAGCACCCGTTCCTGAGTATCCAGAATACGGACCGACACTTCAACAAAAGAGTGGTTGGGCTCAAACTGGGGCACAATGTCCAAGACTTGCACACTGATGCGCACACACTTCCGCAATTGGCTTGCATGGAAAACATTATGAACACCTGCGAAGTTTGTTGGCAAATCCAACCTGTAAGCTGACACGCCAATCCACTCAATAATCTTAAACGGGCCCATATACCTCGGGTCCAATTTCTGATTCTTACCAAACCTCTTTACACCCACCATCGAGGAAACCTTAAGAAATAAAAGGTCCCCTATAGAAAATTCCAAGGCAGACCTATGCCGATTGGCGATCTTCTCGTACCTCTCCTGAGCTATACGAAGCTTCTCTCGAATAAGCTTCACTTCGACTTCCATTTCTGCAAGTGCATCAAGACCCAACAAAGGCCACTCACCAGCCTCAGCCCAAAACAACGGAGTTCTTCATCGCCTCCCATACAAGGCTTCGAATGGAGCCATCTACAAGCTCTCCTGATAACTGTGTTGTATGCAAATTCCATAAGTCGCAGCCGCTCATCCCACGCTCCACCGTGGTCTAAAATATAACATCGGATCATATCCTCAACTATCTGGTTCACCCGCTCCGTCTTCCCATTGGTCTGTGGGTGGTAAGCAGTAGAATACCTCAGATCCGTACCCACACCCTCATGCAGACTCTGCCAAAAATGAGAAGTAAATCGGGAGTCTCGATCAGAAATGATGCTAACCGGCACACCGTGCAGTCGGATGACTTCATTCAAGTACAACTCCTCTATCTTCTTCATCGGGTAATCAATCTTATATGGCACGAAGTGAGCACACTTCGTCAGTCTATCCACTATAACCCAAACAGAATCAAATCCCTTCGGGGATTTCGGTAAGCCCGTGATGAAATCCATAGATATACTTTCCCACTTCCAAGTCGGGATCTCTAACAAAAGTCAACTTGACACAAGGCCTTCCATGATCGGCCTTCACACGCTTGCAAGTGTGGCACAGAGCAACAAATCGGGCTATATCACCTTTCATGCCATACCACCAGGAAATTTGCTTTATGTCACGAAACATCTTCGTAGATCCTGGATGGTAGGCAACGCTGGATCAATGAGCCTATCTGCAAATCATACCTCTTATGTCCCCAACAGCGGGGATGCAAAATCTGTAGCGGTACTTCAAAGTACCCGCATCATTGATAGCAAAGTCTGGCAACTCCCCCTTCTTGGTCCTGATGAATAAGTGCAGAAGATCCGGATCATCCTTCTGGTGCAGTCTGGTCAAAGAAATCCAAGACGGCTCTGCCACTGATAAACTACTCTGTAAGCCACAACATCCCACTGATATATCCATAAGGAGGAACTCCTCCACTAAACGATCGGCGGAGAGGTTAAAGATCTTTCCCGTCTTTCAGCTCAGGGCGTCGGCCACCACATTGGCCTTGCTTGGATGATACTGGATCTCTACATCATAATCGGCCACATACTCTAGCCACCGCCGCTGGCGTAGATTCAACTCCTTCTGCGTGAACACGTACTTCAGGCTTTTATGGTCAGTGAAGATCTTGTACTGAGCCCCATAAAGTAGACGCCTCCACAACTTCAACGCATAGATTACTGCTGCAAACTCAAGGTCATGCGTAGGATAATTCTTCTCATTAGTCTTCAGTTGCCTTGACCCATAAGCAATCACCTTTCCAACCTGCATTAATACGCATCCCAGACCTACATGCAAAGCATCCACGTATACATCATAATCCACACCCTCAGTAGGCAGGGTCAGAATGGGAGCAGTGCACAATCTCTTCTTTAACTCCAGAAAGGCTTCTTCGCACTTCTCGCTCCAAACAAAAGCCACGTTCTTATGAGTCAGCTTGGTCAAAGGTGCAGCTAGGGAAGAGAAACCCTCCACGAACCACCTATAGTAGCCAGCCAACCCTTGGAAGCTCCTGATCTCCTTAGGCGTATTCGGCCTACTCCAATCCATCACTGCTACAATCTTTTCTAGGTCGACCGAGATCCCCTCCTTGTTCACCACGTGGCCTAGAAATGAAACCTGAGGCAACCAAAATTCGCACTTGCTCAGCTTGGCGAATAACTTGTGATTCCTCAACTCCGAGAGAACCAAGCGCAGATGTTGTTTATGCTCCTCAGCACTGCGATAATAAAACAACACATCATCGATGAAGACCACAACGAACTTGTCTAAGAAATCCTTGAACACCCGGTTCATCATATCCATGAAGGCTGATGGTGCGTTGGTCAAACCAAACAACATCACCAAGAACTCAAAGTGTCCATGCCTCGATCTAAACGCAGTCCGTGGAATATCTGCCTCACGGATCCTGAGCTGATGATAGCCAGAATGAAGATCGATCTTGGAGAACACCATGCTACCGTGCAACTGGTCAAATAAATCATCGATCCTCGGTAGAGGGTACCTATTCTTAATGGTGACTTTGTTCAACTCTCTATAGTCGATGCAAAGCCGCATCGACCCATCTTTCTTCTTCACAAACAGCATAGGAGCACCCCAAGGCGACGAACTCTTCCTGATAAATCCCTTTGCTAACAGCTCATCCAACTGAACTCGCAACTCCTCTAACTCACGAGGGGCCATCCGGTACGGCGCCTTAGCAATAGGATGCCTACCCGGCTCCAAATCAATCACAAACTCCACATCCTGCTCGGGAGGAAGACCAGGAAGATCATCCGGAAAAACATCGACGAAATCATGAATAACTGGAATCTCCTCTAAGCGCGGTACACTAACAGCGGTCCCAACCACCGAGACCAAACAAGCAAAACAATCCGAAAATAATAGTTTATGAGCACATACCGCAGAGATGACAGGAGAATCCTGGCACAGATCAGCAAACATGCTTCCGGGCTGACTGTCGCCCCTGATGAAGTCCAAGCGCTTCCCTTTGCACTGAATGACTGCATCATACCTAGATAGCCAGTCCATGCCAAGAATAACATCGAAGTCCTCCAGATCAATCATCTTCAGGTCTGCCTTCGCAAGGAAGTCCCCTAACAAAATAGGGCAATCTAACATGCCCAAATATGACAACACAGATTCACCAGAGGGGAACTTGACACGGAAGGTATCCCGAACTCGATCTAAAGTCAACCGATGTCGCTCTACAAAGGCTCTAGCCATGAACGAGTGGGTAGCACCGGAGTCAAACAGAACACGCGCCCAACGGTTCTTCACCTTAAATTTCCCTGTGGGAGTATATATAACTAAGGAACTACCACAACAATACTGCAAACATTCTAGTAAAACAAGAACAAAACCTTCAGGATGGAAAGACAACTAACTTGAGATGACCTGAGTCGAAGTTTGAGCCTCCTCAGAAGAGATCACGTTCAGCTTTCCCTTTCCCTTGTCCACACGCTGAGATGGAGGTAATGCATGTAGTGGAACTGCATGAAGAGCAGGCTGGACCTGAGGACACCTACACTTGATGTGTCCCTTCTGCCCACACTGAAAGCAGACTTTATCCTTGGACCAGCACTGGGCCGCATCATGCCCGGGTGGCTTGCAAATAGAATAGGAGACATCTCTCCTAGGAGCACCCTGAATCGCATGAACTTGCTCCTTCCTCTGAGCTACTGCCTTCTTGAAACATCTCTCGACAGGGTGGCCTGATCGGCCACAGAAGCTGCACACCACTTTGCTCTTCTTTCTTTGAGCCGCACCGGGTACCTGGGGTTTCTTCTCCTCCACAGACTTCCTCTTGTCCTTCCTCATTTGCTGGCCTCTGCTCTTTCCGGTCTCAATAGCCTCCACCTTCAGAGCAGCCTCAAGTACTCCTGCATAAAACTCTGACCCATAAGCACTGGTCAACTACTGCACCTCACTCCTCAAGCCACCGAGAAATCGCTTAACTCGATCAGCCTCAATGCTTACCAATCCAGCGGCAAAACGGCTCAACTTGCTGAACTATATATCATACTAACCCACCGTGAGTTGCCTTTGCTTCAGATGGAGGAAGTGGTTCATGAGACAGTCACGCTCGACCGAGGGTAAGAACTTCCTCAACAGCATCTCCTTGAACACTTCCCAAGAGCATCCAGCTACCAAGCTCTCCTTTTCTCTCAGCCACCAACTCTTAGCCAAACCTTTAAGCTGATAGGCGGCTATCATCACCCTCTAGTCATCTACAATCCCGGAGTACGAGAACATCTCCTCCATGGAGATCAGCCAATCGTCTATGACCATATAGTCTGCCTTCCACTCATAAGTGGGAGGGCTCAGCCTCTGAAACTGCGAGATGAAGGCCATCTCTGCTAGCACCACCACTGGAGGTCTTAAGGGTGCAGGAGGAGGAGGGACAACTAACCCCCTTGAAGGACCTTGCACTCCTTGAGTCTAACCTGCCACAACCGCCACCAGGGACTGAATCTGGGCCTACATCTCTACCATTTGCCTGCTAATGGCATCACTACTCTGCCGCAGGCTCTCGATCACTGCGTCATTCTGAGCTCCAGATGACTCACCCTCAAACAGGGGAGTCGATCGAGTCGCAGGATGCCTCGCCATCCTAAAATCATAACAACACTAGTTAGATCCTAATACAATGGCTAGAACCAACTATAAGTACAGACAATACATATATAGATATAAACTTAAAGCTGTTAAACTTGCTCTGGGAGTTTATCTTTTTACAAAAATTGATGTTATGCCCTAACCTAGGATGGTTAACCACCACCATACTAATTCATGTGCCTAGATCGGGAATGCATGACTTTATATTACTTTTGACTTGAAAGTTTATGTGTGTACATATGTCATCCTGCCAGTCTTTATCTTGGCACGTTGTGCTTATGTAATGGTATGCTATGCATGTTTGTGCTATGCATTGTAAAAAAAGGCCCTAATGCATATTATGAGCGGCGTACACATGAAAATGTTATGCATCCCATACTACATAACATTCTCATGCAACAAAAAAGAAAACGAGCTAGCCGCAGCCATGTGGTGAGGTTATGCATCCCATACTACATAACCCTCACATGTTGCCCCTATGGTGGATCCCTATACGAACACATATTATGCATCCCATACTACATAATATGCCCCGTAAACTTCATTTATGCTATGAGTGTAGTGTTCGTGCTTTTGCCAAGATGTGCTGATGACATATCTGTGTGTGATTGACATGATGCTGAACTACTAATGCAATCAAAGGAAGGTTTCCTGACTGACTTGTCAAGCAACCTCCCTTTGATACAAACTATCACAACCCGCATTTTCTCCGAATTTAGGAATTATCAGAGTATGAGAAAACACGCGTCATGATGCCACATCGAGCAGGGGATAACTGCTGACGCTCATGCAAAACCAACTACTTTACTTTATGAAAGAATTTCATAAGTTTGATGGTTAGAAAATCAGTTATATTTTAGTGGCCGTATCCCTCGGCTCGGTGGATCACCTAGTCCACAGTTAAAAAATATACTAATACGTTATGGAAAATACTTTATTTAGGATTAACATCCTAAGGATTGCATAAGTGTCCCAAGAGGACCACTTATGCTATGCAAGACTCTACATTTAATTTATATTATATATAAGAAAACGATCTTTATATGTTGTTTGGAAAATAGTGATTGAGTTTTATAAAACATGCTAATCATGAGCTATACTTATAATAATAATTGTAGTTTTAAAAATAACTAGCAACCTAACGTAAATCCTCCTCAGAGTAAGTAGACTATCTCCAGAAAATGGTAGCACCAAAAGTAATATGTCTAGTACAAAGGTAAAAACTACTAGTTGGCACCAACAACCTGACACGAACCCACTAGAAAATAAGTATGTCTGTAAGAAAAGTGCAGAAAACTACCTCACTAAACAAATCCTGAAGGATCTCAAAAGTCCAAGAGACCACCAGCAACACCACAGCAACCTAGCCACCAAACTGGCTACTTCTCATAACCTGAGGCATTCAAAGGAAAAAAAAAGAATACCTCAACAAGCAAAACAAGGAAAAACTGCACGAAAGTGTCTACCAGATTATAAATGAAAGAGGAAAAATAGAGCAGTAAAAGTCACAACTGCCCCAAGGCAAGACAAAAAGAAATGCACTACGTGTGAGGAAGTAACATCAACCCTGCCCAGAAACTACCTCCTGCAGAGTCTACTTAGATACCAAGAGCCACAAATGCTGCAATCTACAAAGGAAGAAACGTCTAACACTCTTAGTCGTGGGAGATGGTAGTAGAAAAATAAATAACATGGATCCGGGTTGAAGGCAAACTCAGTCCCCTAACCACCATTTCCAAGCCAACAAGCTCAAGGGTCTACATGTGAAAGCACTAGGGACCTCCCACCCCCTTGCCCAGCCCGTACCTGGAGCAAGATAGAAGAAAAAGGGTGGCCACGACTAAATTACACAACACCTCCCCCATGAAGAGCTTCAAACAAGCACTACTAACCACGACCCATGATTCGGCCTTTAGGAAAGAAAAACATGGCCGACAAGGAAACTCAAAACATAAACAAGGAATTCACTTGGGAACGAAAATTTAGGTAGGAAAAAAGTGTTGAAATGACTCAACCCGGCTTGGCGTTGAGTGGGACCCACTCAACGCCTAACTAGACCTTGGCGTTGAGTGAGTTAGCCTCACTTAGTTCTAGAACAAGCATGGCATTGAGTGAAGTTAACTCATTCAACGCCCTCCAGAAGAACAACTCTGGCGTTGAGTGAGCTAGCCTCACTCAACGCCAAAACAGGCATAACGTTGAGTGAGGTTCACTCACTCAATGCCTCCCGCAAGAATACTCTGGCGATGAGTGAGCTAAAGTCACTCAATGCTAAAACAACCATGGCGTTGAGTGAGGCACACTCACTCAACGCCCTGGTACTTAACCACAATCAGAGAAAGTGGCATTGAGTGAGCTGGCCTCACTCAACGCCAAAACAACAATGGCATTGAGTGAAGCTCACTCACTCAATGCCCTTACACTTAGCCGCAAAATAAAACTGCGGTGTTGAGTGAGTACACCTCACTCAACGCCAAAACAGCAATGGCATTGAGTGAGGTCCTCACACCCAACGCCAGAAGTTCTGGCCGCGAAGAAGGGCTGTTGCGTTGAGTGAGTCTACCTCACTCAACGCCAAAGCAGAAATAGCATTGAGTGAGGTTCACTCACTCAACGCCACGGGACTTGTCCGCAAATTTGCTTACGGCGTTGATTGAAGTCACCTCACTCAATGCTAAACCGAAAATAGCGTTGAGTGAGGTCGACTCACTCAATGCCAAAGTAATTAGCCTCAGAAAAGGTTGTGGCGTTGAGTGAGCAAAGCTCACTCAACGCCAAAGTACTTGGCTGCATAGAATGCGACGGCGTTGAGTGAGTCCACCTCACTCAACGCCAAAACCGAAATAGCGTTGAGTGAGGTCGACTCACTCAACGCCAACGTACTTAGCCTCAGAAAAGGCTATGGCGTTGAGTGAGCACACCTCACTCAACGCCAAAGTACTTAGCTTCTCAGAAAAAACCGCGGCGTTGAGTGAGCTTGCCTCACTCAATGCCAAAACAGAACTGGCGTTGAATTAGGTCGACTCACTCAACGCTAAAGTACTTAGCCGCTAGAAGGGGCTACGACGTTTAGTGAGTCCACCACACTCAACTCCCCAGTACTTAGCCAAAATTTAAAACTAGCTATAGCTGTGGCGTTGAGTGTATGCACCACACTTAACGCCAAACCCGCAAAGGCTTTGAGTGTGTGCACCACACTCAACGCCGGCTAGACAAAGAGTCCAAATCTGGCTCTTTCCCAGACACACAGCAGGCACCCCCATCCTACTCTCTCTCTCGACTTCACCCGCAACAAGCAAACAGACAAAAATCTGGAGTTTATATTAGCGGCATTACGCCGGCGGGTTGGGCACCAACAACACAAAGAAGTGGGCTCATTAGGAGAAACTAAGCCCTAAAATTCAACAAGATAAAAGAATAGCTTGGCCTCTACCCTAGGGCTAACCGGGATTTTTCAATTCAGCAAGAGAATAAAAATGGTAAGGGCAAGAATACCACTTGCCTCGATTTTCGGTGAAGCTTGGACGAATTTCCCTCCTCTTCGCTCGGCACTACCAGCAATTGCACCTAAAAGCACCTAACAAGCAACCCGCACTTAAATGACGGAAATCCACAAGACCCGAAAATCCAAGTCTCCTAAAACTCCACGAAAATCGAATCTCTTACCGTCAAAATGTAGATCTGAGCGAGAGCAAGCCAACGCCGCTTTCAAAAACGAATTCCGTCCACGAAAGCTCCCGAAATCGTCGGCCGAAGGCTAGGGCAGTCCGCCGTTTCCGCCTCTGCTTTCCGCGAACTGGAGCATCGGTTATAGGTCTCGGGAAGAAGGAGGAAAGAGTGGGCCCGCCACTCCAAGTTAAGGTTTTATATAAGCTTTAAACACGTCCGTTCAGCATAACTGAATCCTAGCCGCTGGTTCTCTTAATAAAATAAGAGAATTTTCTAATATGCTTTACTAATGGCACACCCAAAACGACACGAACACCTAATTACCTCGAAATTCGACGGAATTCGCAACGTAGCTAAATATCCACGCTATAAACACATCAGAGAAGTCGAAATAAACTTTCGACGAACAGAACTCGAGTTATCCCCACCTAAAGCCAAAACACAGGCATCCCCCAAGAGGCCACACCGGGTCACCCAAAACGACTCGGCTTGCTATGGAGACCTTGCCCATAAGCTACAGAATAGGCCACTCAGTTCGAAGGAGCTAAAACACACTCCACAAATGGCATAAGCCACGAAAACGCATCACTGTAATGCCAAATGAGAATAAAATAGTCGCAGAAAAATCGGTGGCGTTACAACTATCTCCTCCTCCTTCACCTCAACCTGACACCTCCATCCCTACACCACCTCCATCCCCTCTAACATCTCACCTAGTTGATATCCCCTACATCAACCTCTCCTCCCTACCCTCCTTTAACTTTCTCTCCTCTCCCCTGAACTCTCCATCTCAACAAAATGACTTCCCCTTAGAAACTCCACTTCCACCTCCTCCTCCATCAACCACATCTAATCCTTCAGCTACTGCCCCACCATCTGCCTCTCAAACCCTGGATCCTTCTCTTACCACCACTCTCATCACTCTTCTCACCCCACTACTCAAAACCCTTATAACAGAGGTCATTTCTCCTCTAGCTGCCTCCATCTCATCTCTTGCTACCCAAATATCTGCCCTCACCACTGCTCCATCTTCAGTTGGGGGCCTGGCTTTAGCGCATGCTGAAACCAGGCAGGGGGAGATACTTGATGAAGAAGTAGCAGCACCAGCATCAGTAGTACCAGCAGTAGCAGGACCAGCTTTACAGATATCAGATACAGCAGACATGGATACATAAGCAGAAGAAGATTTATTAAAATTGATTCATTTTTTTGAAACTGAGATGGGCATTGATGAGTAAGTTATAATAAAAATAAATATTGTTGGTGATATTTTCATTAATCCCACAGTAGACTTGATGAGTTTGTTAAGTTCTTTTGATACAGCTCATCACAGTCTTCCTCCAGCTGAGTATACCAAGCCATCATTAGCTATTTTTCC
This sequence comes from Platanthera zijinensis, assembly GCA_039513925.1. NCBI lineage: Eukaryota > Viridiplantae > Streptophyta > Magnoliopsida > Asparagales > Orchidaceae > Platanthera > Platanthera zijinensis. The sequence goes on from CM077086.1 coordinate 76,659,965, forward strand.
ATATTCTTCCCCAATAGGCCCTGATGTTGTCAAACAACTAAAGGATGGTTTTGCCATTCCTGCCACTCCATCATCTAGACAGATTTCCTCCCCAATTGTATCTTCTCCTATGGCCCCAGTCTTTGCAATGGATGATTCTCCAGTACCAGATCTAGATGCATTTATTATGACTGACATAAAGGAAGAGAACAAGTTAGCTGCTCAGAGCACAGAAGTACACAGTTCTCCAGTTCCCTCCCCAGTTCCATCTCATGCAACAAAGAAAATAAGCTCTGATGAAGCACTAAGAGAGATTGATTCCATGAATGATAATCCTCAATCCTCTGATGATTATGAGGAGGAGGAGGAATCTAAGAAAAGAAAATCTCTAAGAAAAGGAAGGTTCCACCTCCTCCTGCTCCCAAGCCTGGAAACACCAATGATACTCCCTACTATATCCTACAAAAAATAACCCCATACAAGGGAATGCTGACCTGGATGTGGCTCTCAAAGAATGAACAAAAGGCCAGGAAGAAAAGTAGAAGGTACACTCCTCCCCCAGCTTACAAATACAGGAAGGATCCTCCTCCTCCTCCTCCACCAGCTGCTGGTGCTTCTGGAATCAGCTCTCAAAAGTTAGATGCACCCTTCAAGCCCTCATTTACCTGAAATTATCAAAGGAAGGAAAGGCCATCTAGACAGCAATCATATGGAAGCAGTCAACAATGAAGTACTAGCTGTACAGAATAGATAAAAGAAATAGTATATCAGAAACCATAATTCTCTCCTCCTCAACCACAGGCTGGACAAAGAAGACACTCTGTATCACATAAACCCAAAGGAAAATACAGTGAAGCTGCACCTCCAAAATCACTGTACACTCAAAGTAGTGAAAGCCAGATTGCAACAAACTTTCAAGAACAGTCAACACAATTCAGGCATGTCACCTTGCCACACTCTCAAGAAGATCAATCACCTGTCAGTCAGGATGATGATCAAAACTTCAGGATGGCCAGGCTTCAAGAATTGATTGCTCTGTCATAGATGAAAAAGGCCAGTGAAGAAGGACAGGATCCAACTTAATTCTCTACAATGTCTACTTATAGATAAAAAGAACTTGAAAGACTTCAGGTTAGCAAGAAATTGTTTGACCCTGCTGATTATATGGCTAGATATCCAGAGGCAATTGTTCCCAGAACTTCAACCCAGACAGTAATTGGAGAAACAGATCTGTATATATCAAAAAGAGAAGCTGTCAATCCTAACAGGGAGATTATATTTAACAAGCCTAAAGAAAAGAAGAAGGAAGCAAAATCCAAGAAGTAAAAACAGAAAATCCTGAAGAAGATCTGCTACTTGTCTTTGGTATATTTTGTTAAACTATGTTTTCTATTACAAAGCTGACTATGTAAATATATCTGTTGCATTTGCTGTCAAATTATCTGTCAGATATATATTATATTTCTGCTTTGTATATTTTCTGGTATTGAGTCTGTAATTAGTGACCTCACCCCAATAGGGGGAGATTGTTGGATCCCTAGTTGGATTTGGGCTAGTTTCCCTAAATTAGGGCATGACCCAACATGTATAGATTGGGTCATGACTATGTCTTAGAGTCTAGGTTAAGTCCTTAGAATCAACAGTACAAAGGACCAGCCTCCAACACTGCCAAAGACTCAAGACTTAGAGAATTCATGTTATGGAAAGAGGAGATCTACGTTCGTCGATTTCCGATCGATGATTGTCGTGCTCAGCTTGACTAACTCAGAGACAATTCTCTGAGCTGAGCTCGACGAACTCGTGACAAAGTGATAACTCCTCTAGTCAAACTTCAGTCAACGAACTAAAAACATCAGCTAGACGAACTCTGTCCTCAGGTCGACTAACACTTCAACTCTCAAAGTCAAAGATCACTCAACCCTTTCAACGCCATATCAATACTTCAACACTCAACATCAGAAAATATTCTAAGTCCAGACTGCAGACTCAGCTCGATGATCTCAGACTTCAGCTCGACGAACTTGATGCACAGAAGAAGAAAGTTATCAAACAGCATTCTGAGTTCGACGATCTTGGAACTCAGCTCGACGAATAGCTATTCTCAGCTCGACGAAAGCCATTCTCAGTTCGAAGAACTCAGAGCAAAGAAACTGCTAGTTTATGTAGTGTAGTTGTTCACTGATCTTTGATCGACGAAAACTGTAAGACATATTGTTATTTATTCTTTCTTTTTCTGTCTCCTTATTTTATATCCATTATAGGCTGTTAATTCCTTGCACAATCAATGCTCTTATATCCTTTGAATTGAACCGTTACTGGCAGCATTATTGCAAATATCCTTCATGGAATTAATTGTTTATATCTCGGGACAGACATAGAATAGAATATATGACATCATACTTGTCATTTTCATTTTTCGAGATTTCGGCTTAGCATTAATTACAGGTTTTTGAATTCGACCTTGAGGCAGTTATAGATCATATAATCTCTCAGCCAGAAAAGAAAAAGAAGCTAGACACACAGAAACCTTTCAGAATACAGAATTTTTTAGAAAAACAACAAGTGTAGTGCATACAACTCTCTGAAGAAAAATCAACTGCTCTCAAGAGAAGAAGAAAGAACAACAATCACTATCAAGAGTCTTTCTTCTCCTTCTTTGTTTTCTGGGATCTCAAGTGACAAAAATATTCAAATCAGTCAAAGGATCTCAGAAAGTAGATCTTACAGCAAAAGGCCTACTCACCCTTTGCAAAGCTTCCACTCCCGAACCATTCAAGATCTCAGGGGGAGCTTTGACAACATCACAGAATCCACACAGTCTTCTCATTTTGATTTGAGAAAACAAGACTTCAATCAACCTCTCTTCCCCACCTCTGTACAGGGTTTTAATTCCCTTCAAAATTATTTTGGTTGCATGTATCCTTCAAAAAGACTTGGGTTGGTTTTTGAGCACCTAATCAAAAGCTCATTGGTGGAAGTCACATGATCAAAACCTGTAGTGGATTCCAACCTAGGGTGGTGGAAGAGTGGATGTACACAAGTTTGGGGAACAACTATAAAATTCTTGTGTTGTCTGTGTGGCTGTTATTTTCCTGTGTGCTTGTGTTGTGATATAATTGCCTGTGTTGTGATATATTTTGTTGTGTAGCTTAGTTACCTTTTCTCTAATTCACTTGATGCACTTGTACACTTATATACTTATATCATAGTAACAAATTTGATTAAAGACTTGTTATTTCTGTAAAAATCAAAAGGACTTTAAAAACTCTATTCACCCCCCCCCCCTCTAGAGTTGTTCAGAGCTTACCCTATCTTTCAAAGGGTAGCTACAGTTCTGTACTTATGGGTTCTGTAGAGAGCCATAAGAAGCTAGGTTCCATAAAACTCCCCATCTATAGAAAGGAGAATTTTGGAATCTGCAAGGAGAGGGTTAGGATATTTATGGAAGCCTATGACCCTAAAATCTTTGTGATAGTCAAAGAGGGACCCTTCATACCCATGAAGGTCTCTATTCTAGATGCCAATGTCCAGACAGCTAAGACATATTCAGATATGACAAAGGATGAAGTCATCTTAGCTACATTGGACAAGAGGGCATAAAATATTATTATTAGTGTCATAGATGACTCAACCTTTCAGAACTTGGTCCACTGCCAGACCTCCAAAGAGATGTAGGAAACCCTTGTGGTCTACATAAAGGGTTCTGAGGAAGTAAGAGATGATAGAATGTCCATGGTCAACCAGGAGTATGAGGCTTTCAGGCAATCCATGAAAGAGAACAAAACTACTTGCTATGAAAGATTTTTCAGGATCATAAATAACCTGGGGACCTAATGGAGGGTCTTCATTCATATGAAATAAATTACAAGTTCCTTAGATCTCTCATTAGAGACTGGGATACTAAGATATGTGGTATAAGAGAAGTGGATAAGCTTGCTGAAACTTCTCCCCAAACATTTTTTGGGAATTTGCTATCTTATGAGATGTAGCTGGCTGCCAGAAAAGAGGAGGAGGCCACCAGCCGATCCTAAGCCAAGGAAAAGTCCTTGGCATTCAAGTCAGACAGAATCAAGAAGAGTAAGGAGAGGATTCCATCTCCTCTAAGAAGACCAGCTAATTCAGACAGCTCAGAGTCAGATGCATTAGATTGTAGTATGTCTAATGAGGATTTTGCTGCCTTCTCCAGGAACTTTCAGAAGATAATGAAGAAGAAACAAAGGAAGAGCAGACCTTCCACCTCTTCTCATCATAGGAGGAATCATTCCAAGGATGATAGGTATGATTCTAAATCTTGTAAATATATTTCCTCTAAAGTTTTCTATTATTGTTGCAGTAAACTAGGGCATGTGATAACTGACTGCCCAGTGAAGAGGAAGGAGGCTGATGAGAAGAAATAGCACCAGTATAAGGGGAAGAAGGAGAAATCCTTCATTGCTAAGAAGGAGAAGAGCTGAAAAGACTCATCTTCATCAGAGTCTGAAGAGGAAGAAGCCTATATTGGGCTGGTTATTGCTGCTGTTGAACAAGAAGTTGTATCATCAGATGAAGACAATCCTGATGCAAGGATAGGTATCAGGGCCCCTCTATCACACTCAGACAATGATTTAGAGGTGGATGATTAAGATTATGAAGATTCCTACAGCTGCTATGGCTGATGACAATGACTGATGAAGAATCCAGGCATGATCAGCCTGGTCAAGGAAGGTAAATTCTCTATCAAGCACTTCTTCTAAGTCTGGATATGAGCTAGTCCCTGTACAGAAGCTTCTTCATCCAGTGTTGAAGATGATTCTGAATCAGAAGGAGATGTCAATCAATTGATAGACAGGTATGGAGAACTTCTGGATGCTTTCAAAAGTGGAAGAAGTTATCTAAGAAGCAAGCTGTGGAGATTGCCTCTCTACATCTTGCTGCTTCCCAACTGATTGAGACAACATCTTTGCTGGACTAGAAGGATAGGGAACTTTGCCAACTTAGGGTATAGAGTCTTATCCAGATAGGCTCCATCAAGTTCAAGAATAGTCTCATCAGGGACCTTGAAGATAGGCTAGAGAGGGAGAAAAGAATAGTGGCTAGCTTTTACAAGCCAAGTACTATGTTTCCCTTGATAGATTCCTTCTTCTATCAGAAGGGTAAGAAGGGGTTTGGATTTAAGGGAAGCACAAGAGTTGCTCCTTCCAAAGGGAAGGTCAAAGATCCAGCTCCAGCTCAGCCTCTTGCTTCCAAGCCTCCCATTTCTTTTAGGAAAGTTCAGTTGCCTTCAAATAGGTATGACCAAGAAAGCATCTATGGTCACTGGATTAATAGCAGATCCACTGGTGTGAACAAAGAAGTTCGCAACTATGGTGGAAGGTATAGTATGGTGAGTTTCTTTAAGGCTGCCCATGAAGAAATTCAAATGCCCTATCCTGGACCATTTTACTTTGGTGCCCCAGCCACCACTCTCAAGAATGTGGCTACAGCAAAGGTTCAGGATCATTTAAAAAAAACTCAGACTAAGAGTCAGTCTTCCAACAAGCCTGGTTTGGATGTGTCTGATGCTATCATAAGCATATTTTCTGAAAAGAAGCTTGCTGCTACTGGCACTCAGAGTAGGCCAAACTAGCTAACTAGAATACTTACCTTCAGTCAGATCTTGAACCTAACTACAAGGCCTTCACAGAAGAGAAGATACAACATTCATGAATGTTGGCGCTATGGCAAAGTGGGCCACTTTGTTATAGACTGCTGGCACAATCCAAGTGTGCCAAGAGCAGTTGTTAGTCCACCAGTCAAAAATGGTGTTGGTAGACAAGTTCATTTTAAGACTAACATACACCTAGGACCCAATAAAAATTAGGGTCCTAAGGTAAAGTAAATTGTGTAATGCAGGTTAGTTCAAGTGGCCATACCCCTATATGGTACTTGGATAGTAGTTATTCCAGGCATATGACTGGGATAAGGAGCCACTTGAAGGAGTATACTCCAGTGAAAGATTGACCCAAGGTTATCTTTGGTGGTTCAGATAGAGGGGTGACTAGAGGCTATGGTAAGATTACCAATGACATAGTCACCATAACAAAAGTGGCTTATGTTGAAGGGTTGCAACACAACCTCATAAGCATAAGCCAACTATCTGATCTTGGCCATGTTATTGTCTTCCACAAGGATGAGTGTCAGATTAGGAGGTCAAGTGACCAAGAGGTCATCTTGACAGGCACTAGAAGTGGAAATGTTTATTGTTTAAACTTTCTTTGTCTAGATACAGACTCTCCTATTTGTCTAGTGGCAAATGAGAAAGTCTCATATTGTGTCCAATGGCACAAGAGGCTAGCTCATTTGAATTACAAGGCTATTGGCAAGCTCTTTAGTCAAGAGCTAGTTAGGAATGGTCCTTATATGAAGTGCACCGAGGAGGGTATTTGCTCAGCATGCCAAAAGGGCAAGCAGACCAAAGTCTCCTTCAAGGGAATTGGGACCAAAGACTCTGTAAGGTATTTATACCTCTTTAATATGGACTTATTTATTCCTATGCCAGATCATAGTCTTGGTAGGAAAGTCAATACCCATGTGGGGGTTGATTACTATTCTAGGTATGCTTGGGTGTTCTTTCTTAAGAAAAAGAATGAAACCCTTGATATATTCATCAAGTTTGTCAAGCAAATTTAGAATGAGTTTAATAGTTCAGTGGTCAAACTCAGAAGTGACCATGGAACTGAATTCCAGTCTGAAAGCATGACAAAGTTCTGTGAAGAGCAAGGGATTCATCAAGAATTCTTTTCTCCAAGAACTCCCCAACAGAATGGGATTGTTGAGAGGAAAAATAAGACTCTCATAGAGGATGGAAGAACAATGTTGAGTGATACATCTCTCCTAGAATATTTTTGGGCTGAGGTAGTGAATAATGTATATCATGTCCTCAATAGGGTGTAACACCTCTGTCCGTCACTTTAAATATAACAGAGGGTCCGGCCGGGGACCCACGCCATATTCAGCAGATAGTCGGCGACGCTACTTATTAATATCAAAAACCAGTACTCGCATCCTAACTCAGAGCATTCTAGCAGAAGTTTTAGGGGTTATTATTGAACTCAAAAATCAGGAATGTCCTCTATATATAAAAAACCATATTTTTATATCATAGAAATGTACACATAAATACACAAAAGAGTTTGGCCTTAAGGCCTTACAGTTAAACTTCACAGGTGTGGATTACATATATCGGCACGCAGGCCGGCCATGTATGAAAACAGTAAAACTTTTCCACTCGGCCTTCGAGGACTAGCATAGCAGCAAGGGCTTCATCCCGCTATTTCCTGCTCAGTCCAGCACCTACACAACATAGCCCACCAAAATGTGGCAAACAAAGCGACGGTCAGCTTTTGCTGACAAATTTTATAACGACCCCACCCCTTACTCGGGGCGGTTATTCTCCTTCCCTGCAAGCACTACAATATCAACAGATATATCACAAGAAAGTTCACAACCACACATTTCAATATATCACAAACGTCGGTTGCACAACCCGATGCTCCGTTCACTCAGGGCACATTATTGGTGTACCGGAAAACTAGGGTCCCACCACCGTTCAGAGGTTCCAGACCCAACAGTAAACATTAAGCATTCATGCTCTACGGCTTACGACTGGAGACTTTAGTCTTGATGGCATATAGCCCAAGACTCTCATTATGTGATCCTAATGAATGCTAATAATCCAGGCACTCAAGTTAGAGAACCATAATGCAGAGAGAGATCAGCCCTTTACCATTTCTCAAATCGCCAATTCAATGTCTAGACTGACGCTGGTCGGCTTCCCCTTATCCATTCGGCACGATGGCCTTTAAGATCTCGCAGGTCACAATAGCCACACTATCCTCCAAGGACTTGCTTCACAATCAAAAAGGGAGTTAGTGCCAGCATTCGTCATGATCGCTTGGCGGGGCCAACAGAATCTCTCTTTCTGTGTCGAAACTCAACCCAAACCCTACAACAACCTATAATGCTAGAAAACTGGTATTTCACACCACAAATAGCTCTTTGGGAGCTATCGCCGTCGGTGATACCCACTATCGCCCGGCGACATCAAAAGTTTCTCCAAAACTTTGATTTTACCTAGGTATTTTCCAGGAGATCCTCTCCAGTACTTCCTGTTACTCCAATTCGCATGCATAACCCACAGACTCCATAAAATAATCGTTTATACGCAGAGTCTTCTCCGGTTTGCAAAAGAAAGTATCACCAATCCAGACCAACCCATCCGGATGGGCTTCACACCACATGCCAATTCCGTACTTTACGTTTCCAGATCTAATGCATTATTAAATGGGGATCATACCGATCAACCCAAAGGAATAAACCCTTTTTCAACCTTTTTGGTGAGTGGTTCCATACAGGTTTGGAGTTCTTGGTCTCAGAACAAACAAGAATTTGGAAAAAGGAAGTATTGGAATTCTACTCATCAGCAACTATAAACATTGAGGGAAAGAAGATCGAAGCCACTGTTCAAAATTCAAGAGTAAAACTCATACTTAAGACGATCAGGAAATCGCTCCACCTTCCCAAGATTACGAATGATGATGAAAGAGTTCCATCCATGACAAAAGATGCACTAAGTTGCTGCGGGCTGAACCCTAATACAAAAGTTAGATCATCAATTACCAGAAAGGTGATGAATTCCCAAGTTAAGTTTCTTTTTGAAATCGTAGACAAGGTAATTATGTGCAAGACTGGTGGACATGAAAAAAATATCTGCCTGCATGTTCAACCTAATGACCAGAGTGATATTCACTGTCACAACAAACTGGTCATCAGTGGTGTTTGACAAGATTCTAGAAGGAATAAAGAAGCCAAATCTGGGAAGGATACTAAGCTTATGTCTAGCATCAATAATACCAAATGTTAGGAAACAACTACCAGTATCCAAGATAAACCATATGAGGAGCATGGACATGAGAATTCTATCCAGATGGGATAGAGTATTGACCAAAGAGGTTTCTACTCCACAGAAAAAGATCAAGAAGGATAAGAAGAAGAAAGAAATGGTTTAACAAGCAGAATCCTCCAGTGATTTTGAAGAATAGGTAGTCTTAAGTTCAGATGAATACCAACAACAAAAAGAAGCTCAAGATCAAGTAGAGAGAAGTGAGCACCCAGAGACACAGATAGCCTCCACTCCAGGGAGAGAACACCCTGAACCAGCAGTAAAAGACACTGAACTGCCTGCCCAAGGGGGAGGTATTATTGTAGCTACTCTAGAGAGTGAGTATGCTGCTGATACAGTGATGGACATTATATCAGACATAAACAAAGAAGGACTGATCATTGCTGAGAAGGAAGCACAAGATGTGCAGCTGAACTATATAGCTCAAGATTGGCAAGTAAGTATCTCTTTTAAAGATCTAGATGTTCAGGGAGAACCTTTTGTTTCCCAAACTAATCTTGTTCCTCCTGTTCAGTTGCAGCTGGAGGTAACTATGGAAGAGTTGTTTCCTGATTTACCTGCAGCAAGGACTATGGGGGAGAAGCAATTAGAAGAAAAAGAACTGCCAGGAACTAAGGGGGAGGAGCTATTGAATGTCCCTTCTAATAAGGAAACAGTTGATATAGAAAGCTCATCACAATCCTCTGATGATGAGGAAGCCTCTATGGCTAAGAAGAGGAAGATGGTTGCAATCAGGATAAAGAGCACAGGATATAAAAAGGTCTTACCAAGAGTCACTCCACCACCTGCTCCAAGCATGGACTTCAGTTCATTACTGGTCCAACTGCAAGTCAAATTGGATGAACAAAGGAAGTCCTGAAAGAAATTTGTGGACGAGTCAAATAAAGAACTACAATTTCAGCTGGCTCGAGATATTAAATCCATAAGATTTGAAGTCAATCTGAATAAGAAAGAGATGACATATTGCTTCCACAAGGGAGGTAATGTTGTAGTATATTTGGCTGAGCAATAACAGCTGATAAAGACTGAAGTTGTGGACATTGTAACAAAGCAAGGATAAATTTTAGAAAATCAATTCAGGTCAAATGAAAATCTTAAAGACTCCCATGAAGAAATTCTCAAAAAACTGGGAAGTATTTCTACTGATTTGAAAACTGAAATATCAAAGCAAATACAAGAAGATCTAGCTGCTGTCCAAATAGCCATTGTAGCCTCTCAAAAGACTATTTTTTATTACCTGACTAAATTCAAAGCCTACTACCAAGAAGGTACAGAATATCTACCTGATCAAATAAGGTTTCAAAAGAATGATCTGAGAGATAATATAGCTAGAGAAGTCATAAAGGGGGAGAGAATGTTAGTCAAAGCCAGCTTTGATCATGCAAAATGGGTATCTAATACCATCATGGCTACACTTGGATTTCCTCCCTTATGTGAGGATGATAATAATGCTGAGTCTGGTGTTCAACCTGCCTACATTGAAGGGGATCAGCTAGAGGTTGCACAGGTCATTTTTCCTCCAGCTGATTTTGACATAGTCCAGCAAGAAGTTCATCAAATGTATAGCCCTCCACAGGAGGCACATAATATTATTATTGAAAATGTTGAAATGTCAAGGGCTGGAAAGGAAGCTCAGAAGGAAGTACAGCTGTCCAAGAAAATGTTTAGAGAACAGGCTGAATTAAAGCCTTATTTTGAGCAGTGGAGCCCTACAACTAGGAACATTATTTTAACTGCCTGGAAAGCTGTGAAGGACATGACATATGATAGAGGTAAATGGTATTCTGAGTAAGAGTGGAACAAGTTTCAAGTAAAGCAAGAAGTCATTCTTCAGTACAGGAGGAGTGTAAAAGCTGGGAAGTTACCTGCTAATGCTCTATAGCCTAGCAAGTACTTCCCAAAGCCTTTTCACTATTTTAAAAGGCAAAGGATAAAGGTTGAAGAACTGAAGAAGAAGGATCTGAATGGAAAGAAACAAGCTGATGATACTGAACCTACTGTGTAGGCTAAGATCAGATCTGGAAAAGGAATTGTAATTAAGGAGGATAGCCAATCTTAGGATAAATTGGATAATGTCTAGAATAATGTATTTTTTTGTTCTAAAGAAAAACATATAAACCTAGAATTTTCTGATTAATGAATGAAATCAGTTTCAGTATTGATTTTAGTTGTTATCCTGCAGTGAAATGTATGAACATCTATTTTTATGTTTTATTATGAGTGATGTATATCTTTGACTAAGAGTTATGACTTCTCCAAATAGAGGGAGATTGTTGGGTACAGTGAAAAATATGTACCAGATTTGGAGAAGCCTCCCCTTACTCAATTATATACATCAGTTTGTATTTGATGGGATGTTTGAGTTTCATTGTGCAGGTGTAAGGTTCTCAAGAAAATTCTCTAAGTATAAGTGTCGACACTATTGGAGTAATTTGCCAGCAGGAAACATGTGTGTGGGACCGACCCCGTGGCTTTCCCCATCACATTCCTGGTCTGGGTGTTGACCCCGGTGGGCCCCCTGTGGCGGAATATCCCCGCGGTCTTGTGGTTGGGATTAGTCCCATATCGCTCGCAGCGCCCGCTCCTCCGTATTTATGTACCATGCCACCCTTCATATCAATACCTGGGTTTTGAGATGCAATATGGGTGGGCGGGTTCTTACATGGTATTAGAGGGACTCGATTTTCTCCTCCTGATTCCGTGCCCCTCTCTGACAACGCGACCTATCCACGCGGCTTGTTTCCTAACCGCGCAGCCTCTAGTTCTATCCGCAACCTGTTTTCGCGGTTTCTCTGCCTCTATTTTTCCCGCGATCTCCTTGATTTGCGTGGCTCCTGCTCTATTCGTGCGGCCTTCTCTCTAACCGCACGTCCTTCTCCAAGCGTTGGTCTGCTTCTTGGTTGTTTCCCTTGCGGTTTCCTTTTTTGTGTCCGCTGAGGTCTTCTAGTTCTCACGAACTTACTTGTGTTCACGCTGTGTTCGCATATTGTCTGTTCGCGCGGACTATTTCTTGTTCTCTCGCTCCTTTATTAGTTCGCGCGACCTGTCTCTCTTTTCGCGCGACCTATTTCTGCTCCTATGGCTCTCTTCGATATCTCTACTTTCTCCTCTTCTTCGAAGACTTCTGCCTCGGTGGTCACGTCTTCTGGTAGTGCCCACTTCGTTACTCAAGGAAAATGGCTGATCGACTCAGGTGCTACCAATCATATGGCTGGTTCTCCCCAGTGTTTTTCTCTCCTAGAAACACATGATCGGTTGCCCCCGGTTATTCTTGCTGACGGCTCTCCATCCCCGGTACATGGGACGGGAGTGGTTCAAGTCACTCCGTCTCTTCAATTGGCACATACTCTCTACGTGCCAAAATTTCCGTGCAACTTAATATCTGTTACCTCTCTATGCAAGCAATTACGGTGTTCCGTCACATTTACTTCTACTTCTTATTCTTTTCAGGATCCGGACTCCCAGCGGACGATTGCTACTGGGACTGAGAGTGACGGCTTATTCTTCCTCGACAACTTTTCCGCTCTATCCGCCTTCTCCACAACCTCCACAGATCTACTCAAATGGCATCTTCGCCTTGGTCATGCTCCTCCGTGTCTTCTTCGTCAGCTTCTGCCCTATCTTCCTTTACAAAGTCCTCCCCTCAATTGTGAGGCCTGCCAGCTTGGCAAGCATCACCGCTCCTCCTTCCCACCAAAGCAAGTTCGTGGATCTTCCCGACTGTTTGATCTCATCCACTCTAATGTTTGGGGTCCTTCTCCTACCCTTACCGTTGGTCAGGGAAGTTCATATTTTGTCATGTTTATTGATGTTTTCTCTCATTGTACGTGGGTGTATCTTTTAAAAGATCGCTCTGAATTATTCTCTGTATGGACATCTTTCTATCTCATGAACAAAACTTAGTTTGACGTTTCTATAAAAGTTTTTCGATCTGATAACGCCAAAGAATATCTCAGTCATGCTTTTTCGTCCTTCTGTATACAACATGGGATTATTCATTAAACTAGTTGTGTCTATACTTCACAGCAAAATGGTGTGGCGGAACGCAAAAACTGTCACCTCGTTGATGTCGCTCGCACTCTGATGACACAAATGCAGGTTTCTCGTGCCTATTGGGGCTATGCCGTTCTCATCTCCTGTTTCCTTATCAATCGCATTCCATCCACCGTCCTCCAGGGTCAAACCCCATTCTCCATTCTCCATTCTGGCAAGGAACCCTTCCCCCTTCCTCTACGTATATTTGGATGTACGACCTTCGTACATGCTCCCTCCGTTACCCGCGATAAAATCTCCCCTCGCTCCACCAAATATGTCTTTCTAGGGTACTCCACCACTCAAAAAGGCTACTGTTGCTTTGACACAGTTCTTTGTAAGCAGTTCGTCTCCGCTGACGTTACCTTCTTCGAGAATGCCTCCTACTTCTCGGACGACTCCTCTTCTCTTCCCCAAGCTTCCTCTTCTCTTCCCCAAGCTTCCTCTTATCTTCCCACAGCCTCTGATTCTCCTGTTATTCCCTTCGTTCCCTCACCTCCTACTGCAATATCCACCCCTACACTGTCTCCACCTCTGTCTCCCTCATCTCTGCTGTCGTCACTCTCTCCTCCCGGGCCAGCTCTCTCTGCTATGGATGCTCTGGATGCCAAGGAACCCGCTGACTTGGATCTTCCTATAGCTCTTCGCAAATAGGTGCAGACATGTACCCTACATCCCCTTGCTGTTGTTGTTTCATATGATCGTCTTACCTCTTCTCGCAGAGCCTTTACGCTGGCTATCTCTGCCACTGCCACACCTCATTCCTACCAGAAGGCCCTTTCTATTCCTCACTGGAAGATGGCAATGGATGAGGAAATGGCGACCCTAACAGAGCGGGGTACCTGGACTCTTGTTCCTCCTCCCTTCGGTACTGATGTTGTTGGCTATCGCTGGGTCTTTGTGGTCAAATTTGGCCCGGATTGCACTGTGGACTGTTATAAGGCTCGTCTTGTTGTTAAGGGCTTTACTCAGACCTATGGGGTTGATTATTTTGACACCTTCTCTCGCATGGCTCGTCTCAGCACTATACGGGTCCTTCTCTCTATTGCGGTCAATAAAGATTGGCCAATTTCTCAGCTGGATGTAAAGAATGCCTTCCTTTATGGTGATCTTCAGGAGGCCTTCTACATGGAGCAACCTCCTGGGTATGTTTCTCAGGGGGAGATACGAGTATGCCGAATGCAGAAGGCAATCTATGGCCTCAAGCAGAGTTCTCGAGCTTGGTTTGACAAGTTCAGAGGCATCGTGTAGGTCGTTGGTTTTGCGTGCAGCTCTGCCGATCACTCTCTATTTATTCGCAAAACCCCCTCGGGACTGGTGGTTCTTGCTGTGTATGTTTGTTGGAACCCTGGTTCTGATTTGGGCTAGGATCTCTATTAGGTTGTTTAGTTTAGTTTATTTATTTCTTGTAATTTTAGTTTTTGAAAGACTTAACCCAAATAGGGGGAGATTGTTGGTACCCTAGTTTGGATTTGAGTTAAGTCTTTCCTTTTAGTCTCTTGACCCAAGATTTATCTATGGTCAAAGTCTTGTTGTTGAGTATTCTCTTTTCTAGTAAAATTCTGGCTAAGGGATTTTCGGGTTCGACTATCGTCGAACGCCGATCGACTATCGTCGATCAGCCGGTCGACTATCGTCGATCAGCCGGTCGACGATCGTCTGTCTGTTTGATCAACTATCTTCTGTCTTCAGATAGTCGTGCTCTGCGTTTTGTCAACTCGACGTTCTGCTAGATCGTCGAGCTCTGGTCGACTATCTATTGATAGTTCGACGTTTTCTGTCAGCCTAGCTCGACGCTTTCTGTCTGAGTCGGTCGACTATCTGAATGATAGGCCGACGATCTCAGCAGGTCGTTCGACTATAGTCGAAGGTCGTTCGATGATCGGCTGTCTGTATATATAATATTATATACATTTTATTCTGTGTTTTATTTCTTATTTTATCTGATATATTTACTATATATTATCTGATAGATTTACTTCATATACTTCAAAGCAATCCTTGCTATTCTTATGCTTAAGTCTTTCCTATCATATAAAGTGTTTTTGTCTTATTAGTTGACTTTCTGACTGCTTCATTAATGCAGCTGTCCTTTATAGCCGTTGGCTGTAAAGAGTTATTTCTGATGTGATCCTTTTATCTTTCTTTATCTGATTTTATACTGCAGCTTCTTATGAAGCTTTATTTCTTTATATAGAATATATATGTCTGCAGATATGTTGTCTTGTGTTAATTGCAGCCCAGATTCAAGATCTGAGAAGAAGACAAAAGATCAACTCAAATAATAGAGCCGTTGCTGCTCTTATATATAAAGAGTTCTTTTGAAAGAACTAGTAGCAAAAGCAGAGGTGTAGAACAAGAAGAAACCTGTATAGCATACAGAGAAAGAAACAGCTTACAACTGCTCTCAGCAATATACATCCATCTGAGAAGTTATCTCTTCACTCTTCCTCAACCTGAGTGCTCCTGATCCAGGAAGATACACTCAGAGATATTGAAGAAGAAGAAGAAGAAAGCTGAAGAAGAACATCCATTCCATATCTCTAGTCTTCTTCAGGCTTTGTTCCTTCAGAACTTCAAGACAGTTTGCTGTCAGAAGTTCTGAAGAGACTCTTGTGCTTCTCTAATCTATTGTAAAATAGAGAAGACTCTCTAACCCTCTTCCCCCCTCCTGTAAAGGGTTGTTTACTCCCTTCAAAAGTAAAGTTTGGTTTTTAGACACCTGATTAAAAGTCTAAAGGGTCTCTAGATCTACCTGAAGCAGATCTTATTGGTGGCAGGGCACCTGATCAAAAACCTGAGTGGATTCCCACCGTGTGGGTAGAAGAGTGGATGTACCCAGTGTTTGGGGAACCACTATAATATCTTGTGTCGTCTGGTTGCTTAATGAATTAATTGCATTGTGGCTGTGATTAGATTTTAACTAGGATTGCTAGTTGCTGGATAGGACCTGAAGCTTAACTGTAATTACAGTTAGCTTTATTTTGTGCACAACACTTGTGTTAGGCTTTAGGGTTATCTCTATATCTATAATCTGAATTCCGCAATCGTATCTATCCCTTCTCTTTCAATTGTGGAATTCAGGTCCTATCCAGCAACTAGCAAGTGTTGTGCACAAAATACGATTGCGGAATTCAATTGAAAGAGAAGGGATTGATACGATTGCGGAATTCAGATTATAGATATAGAGATAACCCTAAAGCCTAACACAAGTGTTGTGCACAAAATAAAGCTAACTGTAATTACAGTTAAGCTTCAGGTCCTATCCAGCAACTAGCAATCCTAGTTAAAATCTAATCACAGCCACAATGCAATTAATTCATTAAGCAACCAGACGACACAAGATATTATAGTGGTTACCCAAACACTGGGTACATCCACTCTTCTACCCACACGGTAGGAATCCACTCAGGTTTTTGATCAGGTGCCCTGCCACCAACAAGATCTGCTTCAGGTAGATCTAGAGACCCTTTAGACTTTTGATCAGGTGTCTAAAAACCAAGCTTTACTTTTGAAGGGAGTAAACAACCCTTTACAGGAGGGGGGAAGAGGGTTAGAGAGTCTTCTCTATTTTACAATAGATTAGTGAAGCACAAGAGTCTCTTCAGAACTTCTGACAGCAAACTGTCTTGAAGTTCTGAAGGAACAAAGCCTGAAGAAGACTAGAGATATGGAATGGATGTTCTTCTTCAGCTTCCTTCTTCTTCTTCTTCTTCAATATCTCTAAGTGTATCTTCCTGGATCAGGAGCACTCAGGTTGAGGAAGAGTGAAGAGATAACTTCTCAGATGGATGTATATTGCTGAGAGCAGTTGTAAGCTGTTTCTTTCTCTGTATGCTGTACAAGTTTCTTCTTGTTTTACAGCTCTGCTTCTGCTACTAGTTCTTTCAAAAGAACTCTTTATATATAAGAGCAGCAACGACTCTATTATTTGAGTTGATCTTTTTTCTTCTTCTCAGATCTTGAATCTGGGCTGCAATTAACACAAGACAACATATCTGCAGACATATATATTCTATATAAAGAAATAAAGCTTCATAAGAAGCTGCAGTATAAAATCTGATAAAGAAAGATAAAAGGATCACATCAGAAATAACTCTTTACAGCCAACGGCTATAAAGGACAGCTGCATTAATAAAGCAGTCAGAAAGTCAACTAATAAGACAAAAACACTTTATCTGATAGGAAAGACTTAAGCATAAGAATAGCAAGGATTTCTTTGAAGTATATGAAGTAAATCTATCAGATAATATATAGTAAATATATCAGATAAAATAAGAAATAAAACACAGAATAAAATGCATATAATATTATATATGCAGACAGCCGATCGTCGAACGACCTTCGACTATAGTCGAACGACCTGCTGAGATCATCGGCCTATCATTCAGATAGTCGACCGACTCAGACAGAAAGCGTCGAGCTAGGCTGACAGAAAACGTCGAACTATCAATAGATAGTCGACCAGAGCTCGACGATCTAGCAGAACGTCGAGCTGACAAAACACAGAGCACGACTATCTGAAGACAGAAGATAGTCGATCAAACAGACAGACGATCGTCGACCGGCTGATCGACGATAGTCGATCGGCGTTCGACGATAGTCGAACCCGAAAATCCCTTAGCCAGAATTTTACTGGAAAAGAGAATACTCAACAACAAGACTTTGACCATAGATAAATCTTGGGTCAAGAGACTAAAAGGAAAGACTTAACTCAAATCCAAACTAGGGTACCAACAATCTCCCCCTATTTGGGTTAAGTCTTTCAAAAACTAAAATTACTAGAAATAAATAAACTAAACTAAACAACCTAATAGAGATCCTAGCCCAAATCAGAACCAGGGTTCCAACAATCTCCCCCTATTTGGGTGAGGATCCTATTAGCAAAATAATAAATAAATATTGCAAAGCATAAGATATAGAAAAACTTTGCTTAGCTGGCTGCTGTTGGCATTTGCAATCTCCCCCTATGTTGATGCAGTACATGTGATTGGAAGAGGCTGAGATGACTTTGAATTTTGATTGAGTCATCCAGCTAACTCTTGTAAAAGTACCTGCAGAAAGACTATGGTAGAGATTGCTCTCTCCTTGACAAATAGGATATGTTAGCAACAAACGAAATGATATTTTGTTCATCAAATTTAATTAAGATTCTGGATCTGAAAAACAAAATAAGATATCTTCCTTCCTATAGAATTTCTTTTCATTAGACGAGATTCAAACTCAGCTGACAAATGCAACTAGAGTAGAGGACTCAGTCTAAATGAAATTAGAAAAGGATCTATAAGAAATAAAGTTATCTGACAGAGAATTTCTAATACAGAAATCCAAACAAAATTTTTGAACAGAATATCAATCAGATATAATCAGCTTTTTAAGAAAAGAAGATGCTTTCTAATAAATCTGTTCCAAATGATAAAAGGATTTGATATTATTCTAACTATTTTATCCTTATAATAATAAAACAGATTTATAAAACAGCTAACTGAGTTCTCAAATCTGAACTCATTAAAATATAAAGAAAACATTTCTCTGAGAAGTGTTGGTTCCTTCTCAGGTTTTGTTAAATCTTGGCAGCAATATTGAATTTCTAATTTAACTGAACTAAAAACAGAATTAGATATTACCTGAACCTTTTCAGGTTTTGATTTTCCTTCTATTAGTTCAGCTTCTGAATTGCTGCATGATGCATTTATGGCCATTATGCAAAATTGTTTGGCCCTTACTTCCGCCTCTTCATCTTCAAATGATGAGTCATCATCTGAGACATCCTAGATAACATCTAGGGATGTTGATTCTCCTTCAGATGAGATGATGTGGCTTCCTTCTGATATTGCGTCCAAGGGTTCAGAAGCCATTTGATGAAGGGAGAGCCAAATCTCCTTAGCTGTTGAGCAATCAACAACATCCTGAAATAAGTCATCAGATAATGACTGAGCTAGGATGTTCATTGCTCTGGCATCAGCTATCCTGGCACTTTTTGTTGTTGTTGCCGATGTTGGAAGACCTGTTAAGATAGAAGAAAAAATTTCTTCATCAAAAGAGTTCATATATAATTTGACTCTTGCCTTCCAGATGCTAAACTCAGCTAAGTTGCAAGCTAGAGGTCTGGTGCTAAAATAATAATTGTACTGGGCCATGAAAGTGAATGTGAATATCTATAATCCTTGGTATCTTTCAGGATCTTGTGACTTAGGTGTTAGCCTATTCAGTCAGTCAACCTCCCTCTGATACCAATTGAAAGAGAAGGGATAGATACGATTGCGGAATTCAAATTATAGATATAGAGATAACCCTAAAGCCTAACACAAGTGTTGTGCACAAAATAAAGCTAACTGTAATTACAGTTAAGCTTCAGGTCCTATCCAGCAACTAGCAATCCTAGTTAAAATCTAATCAAAGCCACAATGCAATTAATTCATTAAGCAACCAGACGACACAAGATATTATAGTGGTTCCCCAAACACTGTGTACATCCACTCTTCTACCCATACGGTAGGAATCCACTCAGGTTTTTGATCAGGTGCCCTGCCACCAACAAGATCTGCTTCAGGTAGTTCTAGAGACCCTTTAGACTTTTGATCAGGTGTCTAAAAACCAAGCTTTACTTTTGAAGGGAGTAAACAACCCTTTACAGGAGGGGGGAAGAGGGTTAGAGAGTCTTCTCTATTTTACAATAGATTAGAGAAGCATAAGAGTCTCTTCAGAACTTCTGACAGCAAACTGTCTTGAAGTTTTGAAGGAACAAAGCCTGAAGAAGACTAGAGATATGGAATGGATGTTCTTCTTCAGCTTCCTTCTTCTTCTTCTTCAATATCTCTGAGTGTATCTTCCTGGATCAGGAGCACTCAGGTAGAGGAAGAGTGAAGAGATAACTTCTCAGATGGATGTATATTGCTGAGAGCAGTTGTAAGCTGTTTCTTTCTCTGTATGCTGTACAGGTTTCTTCTTGTTCTACAGCTCTGCTTCTGCTACTAGTTCTGAAAGTGCAGGATAAGATCAATCCTAACTCTAGAGGGGGGTGAATAGAGTTATTTAAAATAATTTTGCAAATAAAAACTTGTGTGCAGAGAAAGTTTGACTTTACTTAGTGTAAGGTGCTATAGCAAATAATCAGAGTAAAAAGAAATTCACAGCACAAAGCAAAACACAAAGAAACAAGCAATCCAGACGACACAAGGAGCTATAGTGGTTCCCCAAAATCCTGGGTAGTCCACTCTTCTATCACCCTTGATAGGAATCCACTTCAAGAAGAGTTGATCAGGTGTCTTGAGCACCAGAGAGTTTTTGACTAGGTTCTCACAAACCAAAGGAGCTGATTTTGACCAGGTTTCAGCAAAACCAAAAGTAACTTTTGAAGAGAGTTAAAACCCTGTATAGAAAGAAAAAGGAAAAGAGGTGATGATGTCTTCTCTATAAACAAGTAGAGAGAAGCAAAGTGGATCTGTAGATGTTGTCAAAGCTCCCCCTGAGATCAAGAAGTAGTTCAGGAAGAAGAGCTCTGCACAAGGGTGACAGGTCTTCAAAGATCTGATTTGCTCCAGCAAGGGATGATCAAAGAAAGTTGGATGGTTATGTCTGAAGCAATCAGAATTCCTGTGAGTGAGCTTTCAAAAAACAATATCACAGAGAGAGAGCAGCTGAAGTCCTGTATTATTGTTCTGTATCTCTCTGTCTAGCTCAATGAATAATATATCTGAGTCTTCTTCTTCCTTTTTCTTTGATAGCCGTTGGCAGTCAGCATTAAATGCTTTCCTTAAATGTCCATGCCTCAAAGGAAATGTCAGACAGACATTCCTTAGAAAATTCCTTGAGCCATGCACCAGATATGCTGTAACGGCCAATAAATCTTCAGCATTAATTGTCTGACAGAAGGAATTTGAATTCCTATTCAAAACTGACGGAAGTCTGGAAAACATCAAGCTCACAGTAAAACGTCGATCTGAGCACAACACACATCGGCCAGAGAGTGTTTTCTGTAAGCAGAACTGGGTTCGACGGAACGTCGAGCTGAGGTCGACTCCACGTCGAGCTGAGGTCGACTCTGCGTCGAGCTGAGGTCGACTCTGCGTCGAGCTGAGAGTTACTCTATCTAGCCTAAGTGACCTTTATAACAACACGGAGGTCACAACACAAAATCCCTATAGAAGTATAGTCATCCTGGTCCAAATAGTAATAGGGTGTTCCAACAATCTCCCCTTATTTGGATTAGGATTACTATTTACATGAATTTAGGGATTCAAAGAAAGATAAAGCAGATACAATACACTACAATACAACCAGACATGTCAGAATAAAAAGCAGCATATATAACATTATATAGCAGCGCAAATGTTCAAATGTCCTGAGTCCAGCATATAGAAAGAATTAAAGCATCTTACTTTACTTTCCCTTTGGGGCTTTGTCTTGATCACTCTTCTTGAAGATGATTTCTCTGTTTGGATTTGAAGCTTCCTTTTTAGATCTGTAATCATCAGCTGTACCTAAAGACTTTTGATCTCTTGCACTGGGTGGTACAGCTGCAGGATGGAGTTGCATATATCTGTCTGAATCAAAGAATTTCTTAGAATTATATTTCTCCAATTCCTCTCTCCTTTGGTCTGACATTGTGCTGATGTGAGAGGTGTCCAAACCTCTCTCTCTAGCTTTGTTAATCTCATTTAGAGCAGCCATCTCAGACATTCTAGCTTTCCAGTAAGCTGGAGTTTTGGTGGGATCTTCAAAAGGTACTGCTGGTTCAAATCTGTTAGAGGAGAGTTCTTGAGAGGTAGTTGGGGTGAGGTCAGCTCTAGGTCTATAAGGATAGGGACCAGAGGTTGGATCAATGGCTCTTCCCCTTTGATAAGGTTGAGAACCTGATCTTCCTCTGGACTGCCTGCCTCTATAGTTTCCTCTTTGCTGACCTCCCCTTTGCTGACTGTCTCCTTGATATCTTCTTGCTTGATATGTCTTTCCATGTAGAGCTGAAGGGGCTGGATTGGAAGATAGACTAGCACCTGCACCTGCATCTGGAGGAGGTGGAGGTGGAGGCTGATGGACAGGTTTGGTTGGTCCTTCATTGAATTTTCTTTTCTGTTTCATTGCTTTTCTCTGATTTTGGGAGTACTGCATCCATGGCTCTGTGATTTCACAATTGTATTTGATATAGTAGGGAATGTCATGGTCTGTGGCTCTAGCCATTGGAACTCTTTTCAAAGCTTTTGATCTTGCTTTCCTCTTCCTTGCAATGGTTGCAGAGGAGTCATCAGAATCAGTGGCAAACTCATCTTCTGAACTCTGAGAGTCATCATAGGGATCTATGTACTTTCTTTTGGAGATAGGAAAAGTGATGGAGGCTGGAGCTGCTGAGGAGGTGACTGGAGGAAGATCTGCTGTCAGAGGGGAGGAGAAGTCTACCACTGCAGGAGAGGGAATAGCCTCAGGAGCCATAGAGACTGAAGAGGCTGGTTCCTGAAGGCCTTGGGAGACATGGGTCTCAACTGCATCAGGTGTCTCAATTACTTCACCTGAAGTTTCAGCAGCTACTATTATTTCAACTTCATCACTAGCAGGAGCCACTGCTACCACTGCTACATCAGGGATCATGGTCTTCTGAAAAGGGATAATAGCCCTAGACAGGTCTTCTTGAAGCTGTTCTGAATTTTGAGGAGGAGCCTCAGATGCTATCTGAACTTCTGCTGCTGAGACTGTCTCTAAACAAGTGTGTACAAGCTGAACTGATGAAGGATGCAGCTCTTCTTCTGCAGACATCTCCCCCTGCCTAGAATCAGTGGCAGCTGACTCTAGGCCCCCAGAAGAAGGGCATGCCAGATGAGAGGAGAGGGAGGAGACAGAGGCAGAGAGAGTTCTCAGGGAAAGGAGGAGAGGAGCCAGCTTGGCATCCAAGAGGGAGGAGAGCCTAGGGGACAGAAGGTCAAAAATCTGATTGGCCAAGGGCAGGAGAGTTAATTGCTCAAGTGGGACTTGAGTAGAGGTAGAGGGAGTAGCAGAAAATGTAAATGGGGAAGATGTTGAGGGTGGTGAAGACAAGGGAGGTGTAACTGGTTCATGGATGGAGGAAAAGAGCAGTTCTGAAAAAGTTGATGAATGGGGGAATTCATGTGGAGAGGAGGTAGAGGCATCCATGAAGGAGTCTTCATGCATGTCAAAAGAAAAGAGATCCTCATGAGGGGTGGAATCCAAGCGTATGGGAAGGAAAGTAGTGTGAGGTGGAAGGGAGGAGGCAATGGTAGAGATGGGGGAAGGTAGAGGTTGAGTGGATGGAATGACTGTGGTTGAGGGGATGAAAGTGGATGGGAGGGTGAGGGAGTCAGATGGCAAAGTCCCTGCTTCTGGACCAGTGGACCGAGGGAGAGTGACCTCTACAGTCCTGGTGTCTGTAGAAGACTTCATTGCTGCTGCTGCCCTAGGATTCACAATTCTTCTGTCCCACTTGCCAATTAGGGCACATGTGAGCCTCTTGGAAGCATTGATGTGCTTCTTGGAGGACACAAGCAGTTGGGGGCAGCAATGGTTGAGAATCAACCCAAGAACTCTTCCAAAGTGGACAGAGATTTTATCCAATTTTTTCTTAATCATTTCAAACACAATCAATCCCCAGTTGGGATGTTTCTTATCCATAAGTGCAGCCATAAGGCAAAACTGATGCCTAGTAATTGCATCATGTGCTGTCCTCTTTGCACAGATCACTTTGCCTGTAATGTCTGCTAATAACCTATATTCAATAGCTAGGTTAACTTTTAGGAGTTTAGAGGGGTTACCACCAGCATGCCCCATCCTATCCAGCATCAAAGCATACTCTTCCACAGATAGTTCTATGCCATCATCTCCAGCAGCAAAGTTGAAAACTTCTGAAATGATTTGAGGTGAGATGGCTACCTCATTTCCTAAAACTTTCCCAGTCAATGTAATGTTATCTGAGATAATTGCTGTAAGACTCCACTCTTTGATTTCTGACTCTGGGAGAGGGATCCTGGTTGACATAAAGTTAACCAGTTGCTGCTCCTTGAAGAGGTCCAGTATATCCAGAAAGTATTGTGGAGATCCATCAAAAGAGTCGAAGTCGATATCGAATCCAGAATCGAACTTCATGGCCGCCAGAGCTCCTGCTGTGATTGCCATTTTCCTGCAAAAAGAATACCTTCCAAGATCAAGAGTAAGGTATTTGGAGGGAGAAAGCTTGAGCAGAAAGATATGAAAGCGCAACTGCGAACGACGATGAAAAAATGATTTTATACTTAGGGTTTACGCAGAAAAGGAAAGAACGTCGAGCTCAGTTCGACGCTCTAAGGCTCTAGGAGAACTAAAACGACTCAACAGCGTCCAGCTTAGGTCGACGTTCGACGCTTTGGCTGAAGCTATACGTCGAGCTTAGGTCGACGTTTAACGAAGACGTCGACCGGGGAGAGAGAAACTCAAGAAGCCAGGGAGCTGTGAACTTATTTCGACGCTAGAAGTCGAGTTCGACGTTCGACGCTTTGGAGTTCGACGGATCGTCGATCTCAGTTCGACGCAGCGTCGAGCTTAGTTCAGAGCTCAGAACAACCACTCAGACAGGAAATTTTAAAATGAAATTTTTCCTATTCCTGTTAATTATGGGTTTCAAAATCTTGGAGTTTTATTTTATGCTGCCTCCATCTATCATTCCCAACTGATTGAGGAAAAAGAAGTGCTTCTTTTCATCCAAGGGCTTGGTGAAAATATCTCCTCTCTGTAGTTCAGTGGAAATGTATTCTAGTGCAATTTTCTTCTTTTCTACATTATCCCTTAAGAAGTGATGTCTGATCTCTATGTGCTTGGTCCTACTATGGAGAACTGGATTTTGAGCAATTGATATTGCACTGGTATTATCACAAAAGATTTTAGACATCTCTAAGTTGTAGCCATAGTCTAGGAGCTGGTTTTGAATCCACAAAATCTGTGAGCAACAACTGCCTGCAGCCATGTATTCAGCTTCAGCAGTTGATGTGGACACAGAGGTTTGTTTCTTACAGAACCAGGAGACAATTCTATCACCAAGGAATTGACAAGTTCCACTGGTGCTTTTCCTGTCTACTCTACATCCAGCATAATCAGAATCTGAAAATCTAATTAGATCAAATCCTGAGTCATGTGGATACCAGAGACCTAGATTAGGACAACCTTTTACATACCTAAGAATCCTCTTAACTAATGTGAGGTGGGACTCTCTAGGGCTTACTTGGAATCTATCACAAATGCATGTAGCAAACATTATATCTGGTCTAGTAGCTGTTAGATAAAGTAATGAGCCAATGATTGCTCTATAGCTTGTCTGATCAACTGGTTTTCCAGATTCATCAGCATCTAAAACAGCATTTGTAGGCATAGGTGTTTTCATAGAGGATGCTTCAGACATTCCAAATTTCTTAACCAGTTCTCTTGCATACTTGGTTTGAGAAATGAAAATGCCATCCACATATTGTTTAACTTGCAATCCAAGAAAGAAAGCAAACTCACCCATGCTACTCATTTCAAACTTTGAGTGCATAAGTTGTGAGAACTTTTTGCATAAGTTTGAATCTGTAGACCCAAATATGATATCGTCTACATAAACTTGTACTAGTAGGGTATGGGACCTATGGGTTCTAACAAAAAGAGTTTGGTCTACTCTACCCCTTTTAAAATCATTTTCCAACAAAAAAACAAGCTAAGGTCTCATACCATGCTCTAGGGGCTTGCTTGAGACCATATAAGGCTTTATGCAGTTTAAAAACATGATCAGGAAAGGTTGGAGAGATAAAACCTGGAGGTTGCTTTACATAAACCTCTTCCTTGATGTCTCCATTGAGAAAAGCACTCTTGACATCCATCTGATATACCTTGAATCTCTTGTGAGCTGCATATGCAAGAAAGATTCTTATGGCCTCCAACCTTGCAACTGGTGCAAAGGTTTGGTCATAATCAATTCCTTCTTCTTGGCAATATCCTTGTGCAACAAGTCTTGCCTTGTTTCTCACAATTATTCCTTGATCATCCAACTTGTTCCTGAATACCCATTTGCTTCCAACAATTTGCTGGTTTCTTGGTGTTGGTACTAATTCCCAAACTTTATTCCTTTCAAATTGATTCAACTCTTCTTGCATTGCAATGATACAGTTTGGATCTTGCTCTGCATCTTGTATGGTTTGAGGCTCAATTTGAGAAAGAAAGCAGGTGTGCATAATATTTTGATTAACTTGATTCCTTGTTTGCACACCCACTGAGATATCTCCAATTACTTGTGAGATTGGGTGATCTCTTGTTGTTGCAAGATCAACAAGGGGTGTTGATGATGCACCAACCTGTGTTGTTGTTTCCTCTTGTGGAACAACAACTGGTTCTTCAATTTGTTGGCCTTTTGAACTTTCCAAAACCTGAAATTCCTCTTCATTGTCACTGAGTTCAGTGTCTTGCTGTATTGGTGAAGGTAATGACCCTTTGTCTGTGATGGTAAGCTGCTTCAGATTTTCTGAAATTGAATGTTCCTGCAAATTGCTTATGGTAGAAGTCTCCTTCTCCTTATAAGACATGTTAGTTTCATCAAATGTAACATGCATGGATTCTTCAATTTTATTTGAGCACTTGTTAAAAACCCTATAAGCCTTGCTAGTCATGGAGTATCCCAGAAACACTCCTTCATCAGCTTTGGCTTCAAATTTAGCTAGGTATTTCTTGTCATTATTGTGAATGAAGCAAATGCAACCAAAAATTTTGAAGTAATTTACTTTAGGTTTCTTCCCTTTGAGTAACTCATAGGGAGTCTTACCCTTTAGTTTATGTATCAGGCTTCTATTCAAAACATAGTTGGAGGTGTTCACAGCCTCTGCCCAAAAGGTTAGAGGAAGGTGAGCATCTGTCAACAATGTTGTGGCAGATTCAATAAGGGTTCTGTTTTTCCTTTCAACTACCCCATTTTGTTGAGGAGTTCTTGGAGCTGAGAAAGTGTGCCTGATACCTTCATTCTGGCAGAACTCTAGCATAAGAAGAGAATCAAACTCTGTCCCATGATCACTTCTGATCAGGGCAATGTGAGTATTGAACTCAATCTGTATGCCTTTGAGAAAATCTGTCAAAATCTTGAAGTTATCAGACTTCTTCCTCAGAAAGAACACCCAAGTGAATCTTGAGAAGTCATCTACAACTACTAAAGCATAAGATTTCCCTCCTAGGCTTTGTACATTAATTGGTCCAAAAAGGTCCATGTGTAATAAGTACAAAATTCTAGGTGAGTCACTCTTATTAAGTGACTTGAAACTGTTTTTAGTTTGCTTGCCTAATTGACAAGCCTTGCAAAGTCCTTCCTTCTTGTAGGGACCAGAAGGTAGTACTCTAACAAGGTTGTCTTGGGATAACTTAGCAATGGTTCTAAGGTTCACATGTCCTAGTCTTTTATGCCAAAGTTCATTAGGTTTGCTAAGGGAGTTAAATAAACAAATATCTACTTTAGATGAATTGAAATCAACTAGATATATGTTATCTTGTCTATTACCAATTAAAACAATGTTGTTATTTAATGCAATATTACATGCTGAGTTGGTAAACCAAACCTGATAACCAGCATCACATAGCTGGCTGATGCTGATTAAGTTGTGCTTTAGTCCTTCCACATAGGCCACTTTCTTAAATGTAATTGACCCTATTTTGACTTGGCCATAGCCTTTTGTTTGTCCAAAGTTTGAATCTCCAAAGATTACTTTGAGTCCATGTTTAGCTTTGAAGGACACAAGGTTCTCCTTGTTGCCAGTCATGTGCTTTGAGCACCCACTATCCAAGTACCACTGCTGGTTCTCAATTGGATAGGTCTTTATCTGCACATACAACAAATCAATTGTTTTTGACCCAGTTTACCTTGGGCCTTTCTTGATATCCTTTAAATTCTGAAATAAAAGACATCTCAGGTTGGCTCTTATAGCCTACAGGATGATATCTCCTAGGAGGTATTATCCATTCAGCATAAGGGTTAAAGTGATGAGATGTGGAGCTGGAATTAAATTTTGAATTAACCCCTGAGAACTGACTTTTGCTCTGAGCTTGGCTCGACGCACGTCGAGCTTCGGTCGACGGACTCTGGTGAGTGCGTCGAGCTCCATTCGACGGCGAAGGCTTGCTTTGTTCAGAAGGTAGAGGGCGTCGACCTGAGTTCGACGTTCTCTTGCGATTACGTCGAGCTCTGGTCGACGTCCGTCGAGTTTCGTTCGACGCTTTTTGTCCAGTTTCCTAGGTTAAGTCAGCATTCTTCCTAGCCACTATCAAGACTCCTTTACCTTTCTCACTGGTAAATTTGATTGGAGTTGTCAGCACTATGGGTTGGCTGGATGAAGCACCCAAGCCCAGTGAACCATTCAATCTTGAGTTCACTGTACTTGTGATGTCCATCAATTTGATACTTCTCCCATTAAGGGTTTCTTCAAATTGTTTGGCCTTAGATAGCTCACCTTTCAGTGAAGCTATCTCCTCCCCACACTGCTTCAACTCTTCTAAGAGTCTAAGATTATCTGAGTTAATGGATTTGCATTCAATTAATTGTTCTCTGAGAGTTTTAATCAACTTTTGAGATTCAATCAAGTCAATGCACATAGATTTTAACTCAGATTTAAATTCATCAGAGGTAAAATCAAATGAATCTATTACCTGATCCTCAGTGAGTTCCTGATCAGATAGGTAATCAGCATCAGGCTCTGAATCAGTGTTCTTTTGAGATGCACTGATGGCCATCATGCAGAATCCTTTTTCTTCTGCATCATCCTCATCATCACTAGAGCTGGATGATGAATCAGACTCATCAGAGTCACTCCAGGATTCAGCCACAAATCCTTTTCTGGTGTGCTTGCTGTTGCTGGAGGAAGGCTTGTCATGGTACTTCCTTGACTCCTTATCTTTCCTTTTATCTTTTCTTTCCTTCTTGTCCCTTCTGTCTTTATCTTGATTTTCTGGACAGTTGGGGAAAATGTGTCCTGGTTTCCTGCAGCCAAAGCAGATAATATCTTTATTAGTAGATCTGTCATACCTTGGCTTGTCTTTGTCTTTGGATGACCATCTTCTGAAGTTCCTTTTATTCAGCTTATTGAACCTTTTGACCAGTAGGCTCATAAGCTCTTCACTTCCCAACACCTTTTCTTTAGGTTCTTCTTCCTGTGCTTTGAAGGCAATGGTTTTCTCAACCTTTTCTGTTGGTGTGGATGTCTTCTGCTCTTCTTCTCTCTTCTTAATGAATTGCTCATAACTCTTGAGCTTTCCTAGAAGAGCTTCTGTGGATAACTCACAGACATTTCTTCCATCTTTAATTGACCAGATTCTTGAGTCCCAAGAGCTAGGGAAACAAGTCAGTATCTTGTCATTTATCTCAGTGAGAGATATGTCCTTCTCTAGTGATCTAAGCTCACTGATGATTAGGCTCAGTCTGTTGTACATGTCACCAACTGACTCAGACTCTGCCTTTTTGAAGTTCTCATACTAGGTGATGAGGTAGGATCTCCTATCCTTTCTTTCATCTGCAGAACCTGATACAATTTCTGAAAGTTTTTCCCAGATCTCTTTAGCAGTATTGCAATCAGCTACTTTCTGGAAAATGTCATCTGACATGGTTTGAGCCAAAATGTTCATGGCTTTAGCATCTGCTGCCTTCCACTTCTTTATGTCAGCATCAGTTCCTGAAGGAGGAGGAACAGCTGATGTACTTGTTCCTGTGGGAGGTCTTGGACAATCTGTCAACACAGAATTAAAAATGTCTTCATCAAAAGAGTTCATGTACAGTCTAATCCTTGCTTTCCATAGTGCAAACTTAGAGAGATTGCACATAGGAGGTCTGGTACTAGCAAAGTCCTTGTTTTGTGCCATGAGTTTTAAAGATAAGTAAAACTAAGGAAAATAACCCTTTGAGAGAAATGATCTTATCAGGGATCTTTTGATCCAGGTGTTAGCCTGTATGAATGATCAACCTGCCTCTGATACCAATTGAAAGTGCAGGATAAGATCAATCCTAACTCTAGAGGGGGGTGAATAGAGTTATTTAAAATAATTTTGCAAATAAAAACTTGTGTGCAGAGAAAGTTTGACTTTACTTAGTGTAAGGTGCTATAGCAAATAATCAGAGTAAAAAGAAATTCACAGCACAAAGCAAAACACAAAGAAACAAGCAATCCAGACGACACAAGGAGCTATAGTGGTTCCCCAAAATCCTGGGTAGTCCACTCTTCTATCACCCTTGATAGGAATCCACTTCAAGAAGAGTTGATCAGGTGTCTTGAGCACCAGAGAGTTTTTGACCAGGTTCTCACAAACCAAAGGAGCTGATTTTGACCAGGTTTCAGCAAAACCAAAAGTAACTTTTGAAGGGAGTTAAAACCCTGTACAAAAAGAAAAAGAAAAAGAGGTGATGATGTCTTCTCTATCAACAAGTAGAGAGAAGCAAAGTGGATCTGTAGATGTTGTCAAAGCTCCCCCTGAGATCAAGAAGTAGTTCAGGAAGAAGAGCTCTGCACAAGGGTGACAGGTCTTCAAAGATCTGATTTGCTCCAGCAAGGGATGATCCAAGAAAGTTGGATGGTTATGTCTGAAGCAATCAGAATTCCTGTGAGTGAGCTTTCAAAAAACAATATCACAGAGAGAGAGCAGCTGAAGTCCTGTATTATTGTTCTGTATCTCTCTGTCTAGCTCAATGAATAATATATCTGAGTCTTCTTCTTCCTTTTTCTTTGATAGCCGTTGGCAGTCAGCATTAAATGCTTTCCTTAAATGTCCATGCCTCAAAGGAAATGTCAGACAGACATTCCTTAGAAAATTCCTTGAGCCATGCACCAGATATGCTGTAACGGCCAATAAATCTTCAGCATTAATTGTCTGATAGAAGGAATTTGAATTCCTATTCAAAACTGACGGAAGTCTGGAAAACGTCGAGCTCACAGTAAAACGTCGATCTGAGCACAACACACATCGGCCAGAGAGTGTTTTCTGTAAGCAGAACTGGGTTCGACGGAACGTCGAGCTGAGGTCGACTCCACGTCGAGCTGAGGTCGACTCTGCGTCGAGCTGAGGTCGACTCTGCGTCGAGCTGAGAGTTACTCTATCTAGCCTAAGTGACCTTTATAACAACACGGAGGTCACAACACAAAATCCCTATAGAAGTATAGTCATCCTGGTCCAAATAGTAATAGGGTGTTCCAACAAGTTCTTTCAAAAGAACTCTTTATATATAAGAGCAGCAACGGCTCTATTATTTGAGTTGATCTTTTGTCTTCTTCTCAGATCTTGAATCTGGGCTGCAATTAACACAAGACAACATATCTGCAGACATATATATTCTATATAAAGAAATAAAGCTTCATAAAAAGCTGCAGTATAAAATCTGACAAAGAAAGATAAAAGGATCACATCAGAAATAACTCTTTACAGCCAACGGCTATAAAGGACAGCTGCATTAATAAAGCAGTCAGAAAGTCAACTAATAAGACAAAAACACTTTATCTGATAGGAAAGACTTAAGCATAAGAATAGCAAGGATTGCTTTGAAGTATATGAAGTAAATCTATCAGATAATATATAGTAAATATATCAGATAAAATAAGAAATAAAACACAGAATAAAATGCATATAATATTATATATGCAGACAGCCGATCGTCGAACGACCTTCAACTATAGTCGAACGACCTGCTGAGATCGTCAGCCTATCATTCAGATAGTCGACCGACTCAGACAGAAAGCGTCGAGCTAGGCTGACAGAAAACGTCGAACTATCAATAGATAGACGACCAGAGCTCGACGATCTAGCAGAACGTCGAGCTGACAAAACGCAGAGCACGACTATCTGAAGACAGAAGATAGTCGATCAAACAGACAGACGATCGTCGACCGGCTGATCGACGATAGTCGATCGGCATTCGACGATCGTCGACCGGCTGATCGACGATAGTCGATCGGCATTCGACGATAGTCGAACCCGAAAATCCCTTAGCCAGAATTTTACTGGAAAAGAGAATACTCAACAACAATACTTTGACCATAGATAAATCTTGGGTCAAGAGACTAAAAGGAAAGACTTAACACAAATCCAAACTAGGGTACCAACAATGTTGATGATATTCTTCTCACTGGCAATGACCAGGAAGGGGTAGCCCTGACAAAGCGGCATCTTCGTCAACATCTGGTCACGAAAGATATGGGCTCTCCGAAGTACTTTTTGGGGATCGAGATCTCTCGGAAGCCCAACTCCTTGGTCCTCTCCCAGCGTAAGTATGCCCTTGATCTTCTAAAAGAAGTAGGATTGACTGGAGCCAAACCTGCTCGATGCCCTATGGCTATTGGAGAAGACAAAACCTAGACAGATGATTCGCCGCTTCTTTCAGATACTACGCGGTACTGGCATCTAGTTGGTAAGCTCATATATCTCATAGTGACCAGGCCCGACATTTCCTCTGATGTGGGCAAGGTAAGTCAATTCATGCAAGCACCCAGGGAGTGCCATCTACAGTCCGCCTTGAGGATCTTGGAGTATGTCAAAGCAGCCCCTGGGAAAGGATTACTATTTTAGAAGAATGGCCATCTGAAGGTTGAAGCATACTCAGATGCGAGTTACGCTGATGACAAAGGGGATCGCAAATCTACCTCCGGTTTCTGCACCTTTGTTGGGGGAAATCTGATAAGCTGGAAGAGCAAGAAGCAGTTTGTTATTTCCAATTCCAGTGCTAAAGTAGAGTATCGAAGTATGACATCGACCACTTGTGAGTTAAAATGGCTACGAGCTCTCATGCTGGATTTGGGAGAGGAATACAACCATCATCTACCTATGTTCTGTGACAACAAGGCTGCGATATAAATCTCCAAAAATCCAGTCTTCCATGAAAGAACCAAGCACATTGAGGTCTACTGTCATTTCATTCGTGAAGAGATTTTGAAGGAACAAATTTGCACTCCCTTCGTCACTTCTGATAAAGAGCTGTCTGACATCTTCACCAAGCAAGTATCCGCCTCGTTTTCTCATATTTGTGACAAGCTGGGCATGATCGATATATATGCTCCAGCTTGAGGGGGAGTGTATAAGTGGTGACCGGGCGGTCTGGCGGTCTTGCTTGGCGAGTTGATGACCGGGCGGTCTGGCGGTTTCCCTTCAGCGGGTTGATTGTTATGTGTTGCTGTCTGAGGTCCAAGCGGTCTAGCGGCTAATCAATGGCGACTTGGAGACAGGCCGGTCTGGCAGTCTTACATGGCGATCTCTCTCTCTCTCTGGCAGTTGCCGAGTGGTTAGCCCCTTTGTCTAACCGCGCGGCTTGTGCGGTTTGTGTCTGTACAGTCTTCTTTTGTCATGTAATTTTTTTGTCCCACATCTCTTATTTATATTCTCTCGTTTCTCCTCCATTCTATATAAGGGAGGACATACCTTTGTAATAAATATCTTTTTTTGATAATAAAGTTTCAGTTTAAACCTTTTCGGGCTTATTTTAGTTCGTTTCTTACATGGTATCAGAGGATGGTTATGCTGCTGCGGGGGGGTGTTGGAGTAATTTGCCAGCAGGACACGTGTGTGTGGGACCGACCCCGTGGCTTTCTCCATCGCGTTCCTGGTCTGGGTGTTGACCCCGGTGGGCCCCCTGTGGAGGAATATCCCCGTGGTCCTGTGGTTGGGATTAGTCCCACATCGCTCGCAGCACCCGCTCCTCCGTGTTTATGTACCCCGCCACCCTTCATCTCAATACCTGGGTTTTGAGATGTGATATGGGTGGGCGGGTTCTCACAGACACTTGTGAAGAATTGTGTCGAAACCAAGAATTTGTGTCGACACTAGAAGCAAGGCCTGTGTCGACACCCAGGCATTGTGTCGACACCTGAAGAAGCTGTGTCGACACCGAGAATTGTGTCGATACTTGATGCAGGAATTGTGTGACACCTGAAGTAGAAGCTGTGTCGACAGCCAGGAGTTATGTTGACACAAAAAGAAAGTAATGTGTTGACACCCAAGAATTGTGTCGACACCTGAAGAATGTTTGTGTCGACACACAGGACTTGTGTCCACACACACTCAACGCAATCTATCAACAATAGCTATATTGAGTCTAAAGGGCTTGTGTCGACACACAAGACTTGTGTCGACACACACTCAACGATCTCTAGAAAATACTCAAAGCCATCTATCAGCAACAACTATACTAAGTCTGAAGGGCTTGTGTCGACACACAGGACTTGTGTCGACACACACTAAACGATGTCTGGACATACACTCAATGACATCTGTTTGAATCAGTTATGTCGAGACCAGGAGAAGTTATGTCGACACACGGGACTTGTGTCGACACATATAAATAAAAGCTGTGTCGAGAAGCAGAAGAATGACTGTGTCGACACATTGAGTGTCATGTCAACATCATCAAGGCTTGTGTCAACACTTTGTCTATTTTTGTCGACACATGTGAAGTAATTTGCTGAGTGTTTCCTGCTGAAATATAAAGTCATTGCAGAATCAGCTGTCACGGCTGATGACTTGACAGTTGTAATAAACAACAAGTCTAAAACCTTTGTCAGAACTATCAGAAGATTTTTACAAACCAGATCAGCCGGTAACCATTGAGAAACTCTATATAAAGGACCGATCTATGATAACCAAAGCAACTAAGCAAGAAATTACAGGGGAACGAACCAACACAGAACCAGAGAGAGAACTCAACAACAAGAAAGGGGGGAACCCTTAAGAAGGCAAAAATTGAACAGTCTGCAAAGAAAGATTCATATCTATTTCTGAATCTAAGAAGGGAGATGTCTGAAGATCAACTTCTACTCCAAGTCAGATCAACCTCATTTTGTTCAATCAAGAAGCTTTGAAAAAGTTAAGTCAGGTTGGATCTGTAGTATACAGTTTATTCAAGAATTGATCAAGAAGCTCACATCAATTGAGTGCTATTTCTGGGTGAAATTTCTGTACAACTAAATCTTCTTTTTCCTTTTAAGATCTTCTTAGATCTGAGTTGTAAGCCTGTATATATAAAGGATGAGGTAGGGCTGAGAGCCTGAGGTGTAGGACTTGTGAAAGTCTGAGTTATAAGCCTGGTGATAAAGGATGAGGTAGGGTTGTTGCCTTAGGTTGGGTTCTTGGGAAGAATCTGAGGTAGGACTTGTATAAGTCTGAGCTGTAGGAACCTTTCAGGTTCTGAGGTGTAAAATCTGTGGATCTGAGTTAGTAGAAGGAATTTGGGCTAAATCCAATTCTCTACTAGATATGCAAAGGGGGAAAGTGGATGTACCCATAACTTGGGGAACCACTATAAATCTTGTGTACTGTGCTGTGCTGTGATTATTATGCTGTGAATTGTATTATCTATGCTAAGTTAAAACAAGATAATTGCCTAAAATTTATTAAAGAAAATTAGAACTTATTCACCCCCCTCCTCTAGGTGTCTAGGCTCTTGAAATCAAGTCTTTCAGAAACTAGGGTATTAGGGTAAACCCACCCCAATCCATCTAAAACTCCATGAGAGGGTGTTTTCAAATGACCTCGGGGCTCTGGCAAAAGTCCCATCCCCTTTGGCTGAGAATTGGCCCCTCTATGCCCCAAACACTCTTTCCCTAAATTACCCTTAAGGGACCAAACTTTGGTGACACAAATACCTATTCAAATCAAGCCTACAAGGGCTGAAATGTTTAGCAGAGCTATAATATAACCCTAAAAGACAGTCACCAAAATTTTGGTGGGTTTAGAGGTCATTAGTCCCCTTAAATAATTCATGAAAGGTTTATTAAATTTCTACAAAAACTTTAGGAAAATGTTTTCCAAAAATTCCTATTTTTGGATATGTTCTAGGTATAGGTAAGAGGGACCCTCAACCCAAATTTCAAGTCATTTAGATGGCTGGATTGATGGGGGCACTCAATTTAGTCTCTGGTCAAGCCTATGTATAGGCAGCACCATTTTGAATGTTGTGGTCAAACCACTTACCCAAATGTGTTCTACAACTTTCATGTTGTCCATTTTTCCAAACATAACCTCTAATGACCTCATATAACGACATCAAATAGTGCATGATAAAAGATAATAATTCAATATATTATATATAAATATAATTATACTTTTTCAACTCACTGTTCATCTTCCTTTCTCACCCTAACCCGAGCAGAACCAGAAAAAAATGCCGCCTGTAGCTTTTCCAAAGCCGAACGTCGGGCACCCGGTCACTACCCTGGCCAGCTACCGCCACCACCACCTCCGTTGAGGTGGTGGCTATCGCCAGGCGCTGGTTTGGCCGCCAGAGGTGGTGGTTTCTGGCGAACCCACCACACTGATTTTTGGAATTTCTCAATTTTTTCTCACTTGGAATGGCTCGTTTGAGCCCGATTTCTCAGCCTAATTTGATCTAGATACTAGCACAAGGTGAGATTAGGAGAAGCGGACCTTGTTCGGGGTTCGACGACGGTGGAGGCGGCGGTTGGTCGTGACTTTATTCCTCTCTGGCGAGTTTGCCCGATTTCTCGATCCTCCACCAAAACCATTGATCCAATACATGATTTCGACTGCCATGAGCGTTTTGAAGATGATGAAAGGATCAGAAATTTGAATGGGGGGTTGTATAAGGGGTTTTATATTTTTTAATGGGAGGGGAGGTGAAGGGGTGGTTGGCCATGGTGGTTGGGCTCCCCTCTTTATTTTTATAGGCTGGAGTTTATGGGTAGATGAATCTTAAGCATCAATGAATCCCAAAGGCTACTTAGGGGAGGTGGAAGGAGTGACCCATGGTCTCCCTCCATAACTCCACTCTCTTTCTTCTTTCTCTCTCCTCCATTAAAGGATAACATGAGATTTCTCTCTCCTAATCATCATTTACTGATTTTGAATGTCATTCCATGTACATATCATCTCCCTAAAGTTAATTGTCCACTTAAGTTGGGCT
The DNA here is from genome assembly GCA_039513925.1 of Platanthera zijinensis. Classification (NCBI taxonomy): domain Eukaryota; kingdom Viridiplantae; phylum Streptophyta; class Magnoliopsida; order Asparagales; family Orchidaceae; genus Platanthera; species Platanthera zijinensis. The sequence continues at coordinate 76,696,765 of CM077086.1, forward strand.
TAGCCCAAGTGCCTTAGGTTTGAGCTAGCCATTTAGGCTAATTTGACCTAAACCTAGGTCGAGTTGACTTAGGTAAATTTTACCATTTGAGTTGACTCCAATGGGTTATTAGTGACTCATTAGGCTCTCATATAGTCTAGGGAGATTTGGGTAGGGTTGGTTTGGCACATTAGAGGCCAATTGCCCTTAGTTAGGGCACCTTGCCCAATTTTGGACTATAGTGGACTTGGGTCAATATGACCACTTTGAGTTGACCCCAATGGGTCCTTGGTGACCCATTGACCTCACTTTAGGGTTAGGAAGGCATGTGTGGGTTCCACTTAGCTAATGGAAGGTCAATTGACCCTAAGTAGGTCAGTTTTAGCTATTTAGGGTTAGGGTGGACCTAGGTCAACTTGACCACTTTGACTGCCCCCAATGGGTCCTTATTGACCATTTGGACCACCCAAGGAGTTAGGGGTGTTGTGGTGGGGTCATGGAGTCAAGTTGAAGCCTTAAGGTTAAATCCTAGGTTTGGTAATGAGGATGTGTTATAGGCAGACCAACGTGATTTTCACTTTGGCCTTTGATCACATGGCCCTTTTTAACTTCCTAGGGTTTTGTCATGACCTAGTCATGATAAAACCACACTTAGGGTTCTAGTTGGAAATGGGATGTTACACATTCCGAGCTCTCTACCCTCATGCCTACCTCGGCACAGAGTTGGTCGTGCGTACGGAAGAATGGCTCGACACCGTACAAGAGCTGATGACGGGAATTAGATGTCCGAACAATATGGTTGTGACCCTGGCAGTGTCACTTCTTGAACTGCATGCAAAAATGTGGAGGAAGTCTCTCATGGGCTCAATCTTCAAGGAAGAGTCTACATGGATATTAGTTGGAGCGAGTTTTCTGGAGCTTTCTTAGAGCACTTTATCCCTTCATTAGCTCGAGATGAACTTGAAGAAAGATTCTTGCAGCTGAATTAGGGATCCAAGTGAGTTGAAGAGTACTAGTGAGAGTTTCAACATCTGGGTAGATTTGCTGACTCCTATGAGTTGGACGATAGAGGATACGCTAAATGGTTCAACAAAGGCTTGCGGGACCCCCCTGAGGAAAGCTCTTTTGTTTATAGCGGACTACAGCTTAGCAGAGATAATTAACATGGCGAAGAGGCTAGAGGAGGACCACTTGGGAAGTGGTAAGAGACCCGCTGAGCGTGTGATTGAAGCTGTCCCTAATAACAAAAGAAGGCATGACAATAGAGGTGGAAGAGGATACTAGAGAGGTAGTGGGCATTTCCACCAGATTTTAGAAGGGAGCGCTCGGTCCCACAGCCGCCAGCATGGCCTCAACCTCCACAGTTTCAACAACTCTAACAACCCGAAAGGCAGTATGAGTGAGTATGCTTCCAATACAACAAACCAATCCACATCCAACGTCACTGCCCGCAGCTAGGTGGGAATGCTCCTCCTTCTCTCCCTCAAACGACTCTATGAGGATGTAGACACGGGTTAGGACGAGGGCGAGGACCACAAGGAAGGAACCTCGGGCCTGCTCGGGATCATGTGTTTGCGTTGGACATGGTGTTGGAAAGGAATCCCCAGGAGGTGATTGAAGGTATGTCATGATCCGATTGATGTATTATAAGTATTTCCTTTCTATTGCTTAGGATATGCTAGGAGTCTATCTTTGAGCCTTTATAATTGATACTAGGAACCGTGATCGGTGGTGGGAAACCGGCCTACGCTCTATTCGATACCGGAGCAACACACTCGTTTGTGTCGGCAGACTTTGTTAATGGCCTAGGAGGAGTGCAATACTCACTAGTATTGCTCGGAGAGTACGCGTCTCAGATGGATCTGAGATGACTGCAACAGCCAAGTATGAATTGGAGATACTCCTTAGAGGAAAGACATTTGAAACCCATGCCACAATATTGAGGATGTCGGAATTTGACCTCATTTTGGGCATGGCATGGTTAGATTGGTACCGCGCCAGAATTGATTGTACAGAGAAACGTATTTTCTTAAGACATGGGGATGCTGAAGTCCTCTTTCAAGGTTCAGATTCGCACCTCTTATATTACTATCTCCAATTAAGGCCCAAAAAGCCCACATGAAGGGGGATGAAGTATATACGATTTGTTTCGAGATGAAAGAGATGATAACAGATATGAAAGATGTATGAGTGGTGCGGGATTTCCCTGAGGTATTTTCCAAGAAACTGCCAAGATTACCACCGCATCGAGAAGTGGACTTCCAAATTAAGTTAATACAGGGTGCCAAGCCTATCTCCAAGACCCCTTATCGTATGGCCTCGAAGGAATTCGCCGAGTTTAGAGTTTAGTTGCAGGAATTAGTAGAGTTTGGGTTCATTCTCCCCAGTACATCACATTAGGGAGCCCCTATTCTATTTGTTAAGAAGAAGGATGGAACGTTACAGTTATGTATAAATTACCGGGAGCTTAACCGTTTGATAGTAGGGAACACTTACCCTATATCCTGGATTGATGAGTTATTCGATCAACTAGTAGGAGCGCACTAGTTTTCCAAGTTAGATCTATGCTCGGGGTATTACCAAGTGAGGATACAAGAGGAGGATATCTAGAAAATGGCATTTAGCTCAAGGTGTGGGCTATATGTGTTCAACGTGATGCCTTTTGGACTCACGAACGCTCCTTAGGCATTCATGAGTCTGATTAACAAAGTGTTTGAGTCGTACCTTGATGTATTCCTCATCATTTTAATCGATGACATATTGGTATATTCAAAGATAGAAGAAGATTATGTGGAACACTTTACGTTGGTGCTAAAGAAGCTAAAGGAGCTACCTTGTTTGCCAAGTTCATCAAGTGTGAATTTTGGCTTCGAGAAGTTTCCTTCTTAGGCAACGTGATCAGTGGTGCTGGGTTAGCTGTGAATCCGGCCAATGTGCGTCCTGTGAAGGAATGGTTGCCTCTGAAGTCAGTAGTCGAAGTGCAGAGTTTCCTTGGACTTGTTCGGTACTATCGCAAGTTTGTGGAAGGATTCTCAAAGCAAGCCCTCCCTCTCACAGCTCTAACAAAGAAAGGTGTGCCATACGAGTGGACACCCCAGTGCGAAGCTGCATTTCAAGAGCTGAAGGACCATGTGTTGCCTGGGTAAAATTCGAGAAGATATTTTGAGAGAGGCACATTGCTCTTAATATTCAGTGCATCCTGGGATTGCCAAAATGTACGCTGACTTGCGAAAGACCATTTGTTGCCCAGGAATGAAGAGAGGCATCAGGTACTTTGTTACGCATTGTGAATCCTGTCAAAAGGTGAAGGCAGAATACAAGAGTCCAGGAGGAATGTTGCAGTTGTTGCCCATCCTCGAGTGGAAGTTTGAGGATATCTCCATGGACTTCATTCAAGGTTTTCCTCGCTCACTCTCATGGAATGATTCGGTTTGGGTAATCGTCGATCGCCTGACAAAGGTAGCTAGGTTTATTCCTATGAAGAAAGAGGCTCATGTAAATGTTTTAGTATGCCTCTTTGTGGAGCAGTTTGAACGGTACCATGGCGTGCCAAAGACAATTGTTTCTGACCGAGATGGTCATTTCACTTCTAAAGAATGGAAGGCAGTACGAACATACTTGGGTTCACGTCTTACCTTCAGTACGGCCTTTCCTCAGACGGATGTTCAGTCTGAGAGTAACATCAGAACTTTGGAAGATCTACTAAGATTGTGTGTGTTAGATAGAGGAGAGTCGTGGGAAAGACTCTTACCCCTGGTAGAATTTTCATACAACAACAATCATCAGGCAAGTATCGGGATGATACCCTATGGAGCCCTTTATGTAAAAAGGTGTAGGACTCCTTTGTCGTGGGTATAAGATTAATACTCGAAGGTTTTGGGAATTGAGTACATTGATGATACTGATGTTATTGTTAGACTAATACGGGACCACATGCTTGTGGCTCAAAGTCGGCAGGCTAAATATTATGATGCAAAGCATCGGATGGTTAGATTACAAGTGGGTGACAAAGTGTTCCTAAAGGTCTGTCCGATGCATGGAGTGACACAGGTACGTGGTGTGAAGAATCTCAGCCCAAGGTACGTTGGGCTTATGTTATATTAGAAAAGATTGGCCCTATGGCCTATCGGTTGGAGCTACCACCAGAGTAGGAGAATCTTCATGACGTATTCCATGTATCGTCACTTCAGAAGGTGTTGTTGCGACCCGAACAATATGTCCTCACCACTGATGTAGCAGTGGCGAATGATAGATCTGTTCGACTAGAGCCGGTGCGGATAGTAGACATAGAAACATGGAGCTTGTGGCGGAAAAGTGTCCCATTGGTAAAATTACTGTGGTCTAATCATGGGAAGGAGGAGTATACTTGGAAGTCGGTGGATTTGATGCAAAAATGATACCCAGAGTTATTTCCCCAAGATAAAATTTAAAAGCATAATATATTTTCTTGCTTTATTTCCCCCACAGCCTTAGACTGATTTCAGTGACGAAATCTTTTATTTTGTTTATAGGATTTATAACATCCCATTTTGCGCTAGACCCGCACATCTTTTTGAGTCAAGGGAGTTGAATCAGGCTCGGGGTGTGCCAGAGTCGACAAGTAAAATTCGTCAGATATCATCACAAATATCAGACTAATTCGTCGTGTATTACTTGTGAGTTGAGACTAATACTATTCTTCGAATATCGTCACAAATAACCGACAAATTCGTCGAATATATAAGACAAACTAGACATAGAATTTTTCCTTTACCCATGGCGTCGAGTGTGTTGAGTGCACTCGACGCCATTTGAAGAATTAGGCTTAGGTGTCGAGTGGACTCAACACCACTCGACGAATGTAGACTTAAATGATTTTCTTGAAATGGGGCGTTGAGTGCGTTGAGTGTACTCAACGCGGCGTTGAGTGCACTCAATGCCATTCGACGACTTATGTTGAGGCGTTCAGTGGACTCGAGACCACTCAACGCCATTTGACTTAAAAAGATATCTGGATGATTGGCGTCGAGTGCGTTGAGTGCACTTGATGCCATTAACTGAAAGGCGTCAAGTTCGTTGAGTGCACTCGACGCCACTCAATGCTTTTACTTGGATTTTTTTGAGAGATGTGGCTCGAGTGCGTTGAGTGCAATCAACGCCACTCGATGATTCGTCGAGTAAAGAGGGTGCACTCAATGATTTTTACTTGGAAAATGCTGTGCTTACATATGACATTGAGTGGTATCGACGGATCTCGACGATTCGCCGAGTGAGAGTATAAAACTTGATGATTCGTCGAGTAAGGATTGCTTACTCAACAAATCTGACTTTGCTAATTTTCTGGCGTAGACTGCTTGTTGCACATGCCCGGTCTGAACCTGATTTTCGGGAATTGTGCCAAACCGACTTAAATGGGCCACGTCCTTTCAACATGACTCATTTAAGGTAATATTAGGTGGTCTAATATCAGGCCGACACGTGGCAAAGCAGTTAACCCTAATTTCTCATTATAAAAGGGACTTACGGAAAACCCTAGCTGTCTCTTTACCAATTTGTCGAGTAGTTGTCTTTGCCGAGCCCGACGAAACAGAGATGTCGTCGGAGTCGATTTCTGGAAGAAAATCTTCTCTTTCTATCTTCCCGTAAAGAACAATACTAGCAAGGAGAAAGATGCTGCCAAGGAGAGTGACGAGATCCATGGCCGGAAATGCCGGAACCGAGGGTGCTTCCTACCGCCTCCCTTGGTGCTAGATCTTTAGTTTTTCCTAGGAGAGATATCGACTCAAAGGAGTCTTGATTTGCGAGAAGAAGATTTTCGAGGAAAGGTCCATGGTAGGACTTGAGTCCTAAAGATTAGACGTCTTCAACCTCTCCTTCCTTCAATGTGAAGATGGGGGTTGTTTTTGTGATGAGAAGTGTCCCTTTGAGGGTGAATACGGGAGGAGGATTTGTGGATGTGATTTGGGAAAAATGATTTGAGGAGGAAGATGAACTGATGTCATTCGTCTCGCTTTAAGATGCGCGCAGAAATAGGTTTTCTGCGCGCAGCGAACTTCGAGGCCGTTTGCGGACATGATACGGTAGGATCTGGGTTGTAGGCTGAACATGAAAGTTTTAGGGTGAACATGAAAGTTTTAGGCCACGGAAAGAACTTTCCAATGAGGGGTTACACGCCTTCACCGGATTCCTGTAGCCTCGGGAATCCCCGATCGAAATTGCTGTACAATAATCTTTATTGCACTTATAGTTCTCGTATTTGTGTTGAATCGGCTTTGGATTTGGTAGAGAGAGATTGTAGTACAATAACGTTAACGTTTTGGTGAATTTAGTCTATAAGTAATTGTGATAAAATATGGTTAATGGAATTTTTTGGATAGATCCTTAATGAACAAATGGTGTAGTGAAATGTACTTGAAAGAGATGATTTGGTGGAGGTTAGTGAACAAATGAGTTGATGAGTTGGGTTGGTAAGAATGGTTTAAATATGTGAACTGATAATGACGTACTTGATAGTGGTAATACGATGAATAATGATGACTTTTGCTTGAAGCTTGTTGTACATAGTTGGTAGTGATTGCGATGAATAAATGGTTGTTGGCATTTAGTTGATAGATCCATGTTTGCACGAATGGTTTGAACTTGGTAAGGAGATTGTATCCAATTGATGTAAAAGTTAAGTGACCATAGTCTATATGTAATTATGATAACCAAATGGTTGATGAATATGTGAATTACCATTATGTTGTTGTGAAGGACATGTGGAAGGGTTGGAAGTACGAGTGTATTGCCGCACTAAAACGACTTGTTGATAAGGGACTTGGTGTGGAGACCTTGCGTGCTATTAAGCACGAGATGTGATTAAATAAAAAGGACTCAAAGTGGAGCCCTTAGATGTGAAATTGCATGCGGTGTGAGTTGACACGCGTTGTCATAATCCTGGGTTAAGGATAGTGTGTCAGGTCTACGGGCTCGCCAGTCATCACACCGATGGGAGTTGACAGATAGACTTTGCACGGTTGGGCCTTGGTCCTCGGTGTTTACTTCCCGAGGCACCCTCCGTGCTAGTGGTTGTTGGCCTTGGTCCTTTGGTGATATGTTCACAGAGGAACCTTCCGTGCTACGATGATAGGCCAGTATGGGCTGTGTTCTTAGTGCACATCTACCCAAGACCCCTTTAAGCTGCAGTACGCATGTGAGCTCTGTTGTTGTGTTTTTAGAATTGAGGCGTACCGAGGCCTAGGCAAGGTAGTGTGGATACCAGCCTAGTAGTGGAGAAGCCCGCTCTACTGTCACTGTATGTCTATGGTGGATGACGCCTGAGAGGTTAGCTACCTGCTCGAAAAGTGGAAACGACAAGTATTTGTTGACATAGCAGTTGCTTGTGCTTATCATGGGTGAGTCATTGCATTGCATTCATATCATTATATATATTACATACAAAGGATCCTCATCATATAAGTTTTTTTGGGCACTCATATACGATGAGTTACCTTAGTATTGAGCTGTTCCTTAACTTATATGTCTGTATGGGCATTCATATTAGTTAAGTTACTTACTGTCATAGATTTATACTTATATACTGTTGTTGATGGTAGAACTGCTAAGCAGGTTGATATACTTAATTGTTGTAATTCCTTGATATATAATGCTATTGATTAATCCTTTCCCACCTATTTGTACTACTGATTATATATATATTGTACCCTTGTTCCTCTCTCCGCCCGGTGCCGAGGAGTCACCGGGGGAGTGGATGTTATAGCCACATAGTATTTATGACTAACGGTTACTACGTCTTTATATTTTGGAGGAAACACTGTAGACAGAGCAACAATAGGTTACGCAGCAGGGCAGTCAGGTCAGGATGACAGGGCCTGAAGTGACTGTGTCATCACTACCATGTGTGGTAGATGTGAGTCAGTGTGAGATTCATATTGTAGCCTTTTTGGCATGTACTCTGATATTGAAGAAGCCTTGTTGATGCTTCTTTTATTTGATGTACTTTCTTTTGGACTATTTTACTTATGTGTGGATTTGACTTCTATTTTATATTCTTGGTTGGGTTGGAATGGATGATATGTTTAGCCGGCAGAATATGCGTCTTATAGTACATGTTAGACCGTGTGCTAAAGCTACCGCATCGCAGCTGTTCTGGGGCTAAGACTCCCCTCGGCCGTGTCTTGTGTTCTAGGAGGGTGGTATTACACTCTTATGGTTTGTAAAGATGTCCCTTCATGCCATACAAGTAATGTCACCATAGCTTCAGGGCAAATATCAAAGCCACCAACTCTAGGTCATATACTGGATATTTCTCTTATGCACCTTCTTCTGCTAGCGAGATCCATAAGCTATAACTTTCCTAATCTATAGAAGAACGCAGCCTAATCCACTCCCCGAGGAATCGCTTGTAAAACCCCCCTCCCGGAACATAAGACATGGTTGTGGGATGTTTTATGCCCAGAATAGCCACCTTATAGTAACATCAGTACATGGTCTAATCAGTACCACAAGTCACCTATTCTGCCAACCCAACCAAAATAAGATCACAGAAGTCATAAATCACAGTAAGTAAATATCCAAACTACACATCAAAAATAAGGAATTACATTAGTTCCTTTAATATCAAAGTACAACAAAATTTCCTGAATGCTATAACATAATGCTCACAATTCACATCATACACTTAAAGAAGAGTGGGTATCATCGCATCAGGTCGTGTCCCCCTCGCCTGGCTGTCTTCCTACATCAGGCGTTGTTATTGCTCCAATTGTGAGTTATCCTCCTAAAATTGAAGACATAGCAACTGTTAGTCATAAAAATAATGTGGCTATCACATCCATTCACCCCAGCGACTCTTAGGCACCAGGTATAGGAAAATAAGGAGGAGCTCAATATAATAGTATTTTATGATTAAATAAGTGACAGAAGAGTTTTGTTATGTAGCAGTTCGGTATATATCATCACAATCATATTAACCAAGTGATATCTGTAATTATCAACATGTACAAAGCATATAACCCCTAACTTCTTGTTATCATAATACAGAAATTAACTTAACTTATAAAATTCCCATACAGATATATAAGTTAAGGGTCGGGTACATCAAAGTAACTCATCATATAAAAGCACACAAATTTATATGATGAGGATCTTTTGTGGTGCAATGCAATGATATGAAATGAATGCAATATGATGACTCACCCATGCACACACACACACACACTTGCCATGTCAACATAGACCTTTAGTTCCAATTTTTCGAGCAGGTAGCTTACCTCTCAGGCATCAACCGTTATGGTCAAATGGTGATAGTAGAGCGGGCGTCTCCACTAGTAGGAGGGCATCCATAATACAAGTCCTAATCCTTTGTATGCCTCAACACTAAGAACACAATAATGGAGCCCCCACGTACTACAGCTTAGAAGGGGTCTCAGGTAGATGTGCACCAAGAGCCCAACCCAACTGGCCTATAACTAACAAAGAAGGAGTCTTTGGGAGCAAATCACCAAAGAACTAAGCCTAACCACCCACTGAAACGGAAGGAGCCTTCGGGAGTGAACTCCAAAGGACCAAGCCAGACAATCAAAAGTCAAACAGCCACCTCCCATCGGTGTGATGAATGGCGAGACCATAGACCTACCACCAAATCCTTAATGCAGGATAGTATACAGTATCTCAACACACACCCAACCCATTCAGTTCATATTTTCTATGCCATATTGCACTCAAGGGCTCCAACAAAGTCCCTTCATATCACAACTAACATCGTGCTCCAAGGTACACAAGGGTCCACATTCAACAAAGGTGACAGTTCACCTTAATTACTACTCCATTCTCTCACTGCTACCCGTAGGGAGTTATCATAACTCTAAGCAGTGGACTATATTAGTCATCCCTTCAACACTTGAGATCAAGGTTAAACTCATCATATGACCATGTGGGTGTTCCTCATTAAACCGCTTTTATAAAATCTATCATATACCTATACAATATATCATTTCAATCCTCTCCACCAAACTTTGATTCACAAACCTCCAAGTACTCGCAACAAGTACTCTTTCCAAAACTCATTAATCATACAAGGGGGTGATAACATTATCATCAACTATTTACCATCCAATCTCCCGAGTAATAAAATGTAGAATAGGGAAATCATCAAATATTAATACATCACGGCTACGCGCTATAATTTACAAAAAATGGCATTCAGAAAGCTACAGTCCACCAAAAATTACGAGCAATCCCAAATCAAAAAGGTATTTTCAAGTGCTACAACTTTCGTGTTGAGCCTGGGGTCTGAATCCATCACACCTAAAATCAAGTTTCAATCCGGTTGTGTACACTTAGACATATTACAACCCGCACCTTTATAATTACAGTGCAAAAACTTCAGCCAAACATTCACAGAGCTATAGAACTCCCCCTGAAAACGTGTAACCATCCGTTGGAAAGGTCTTTCTGAGGGCTACATATTTTTTGTTGTGGGCGAGACCTGAATCAGAATGGATCATACCTGAAACTGACCTTGAATTCGACTGCGCACACAAAACAAATTTTGGTACAACACTTTTGCACACATCGTAAAGATGGACGAAAACTATCAATTCATCTTCATCCTCCAGCCATCATACAAAGCACAACCAACATCTCCCTTCCCTTTCTCCCTAATTAGACCACAATTCTTAACGAAATCAAGTCCTCCATCTTCGTAATGAAGAGAGGAGATGATTGAAGACATTCATACGGCGATCGGCGCCGTAAAACGAAAGTTCTAGCATGCTTCCTTCCTAAGAAATCTCCATTAAACTCTCAAATCAATCTCTCTTGAGCCGATGTCTCTTCTACACCTGGGATCTAAAGATCTAGCACCAAAGGGAGAGGGTAGGAAACTCACCTAATTTTCAAACACGGATCGTGTCCTTCTCCTTGGAAGCATATTGGTATATGGTTTTCCGGCGATATCGTGCTCGATTCGTCGTTCTTCAGGAAGAAAGAAAAGTCGGCCGATCATGGAAGCCTTTTAGAGTTTGGTTATCCATATAAAGAAGTGGCTTGTGATTTAGGGTTAAAGTCTACTAGCCACGTGTCATTCTCCCATTGGACCACACTTTTATAACATAAAATAATTCTTCTTTCGATGCAAGTCCAGAAGTATTGGTTCAACCCATAATTTCTCCCAGGCCATAACCAGATAGGACGTACAGAAAATACTAAGTCCATTCATCGAGTATACTCGAAAAATCATCGAAAACACTGGAATAATCGTCAAGTACATTAAGTCTATTACACGAGTCATCTCGACAAATACACGAGTCCACTCGACGAACCTCTCGGCAAATTTCACAAGTATACTCCACTTCACTCGACGAATTCATCGAGTCTTTTCGATGAATTCTCGAGTCCATTCGACGAATTCTCGAGTCCTTTCAACAAATCACCATGACATATTTCACAAGTACACTTGAGTTCACTCGACAATTTTGTCGAGTCCACTCTACGAATTTGTCGAGTCCACTCGAAGAATTAACATGATTTCATGAATCCTTTCAACGAATCTTCCCAATGGATTTCACAAGTCTACTCGACTCCAGTCGATTAATTAGTTGAGTCTTCTCAAGTTCACTCGATGAATTCACATGTATTCTTGACCATTTCACAAGTCATTTCAACGAATACCCTCCAGGCCTATTCTAACTATCATCTCAAGTCACCAAAGTGACGCCGCAATGCATGCGAGCAGTCTAGAGTGAAATGGGATGTTACAAATCCTATAAACAAACAAAAGATTTTTTCCCCGAAATTGTGTTAGGTCTTTGGGAAAACAAAGTACAAAGAAAACAAGATAGGTGTTTAAATTTTCCTTTGGGAAACAAATACGGGTAGCGTTGCCGCATTATGTCCATTGGCTCCCATGTGTACAATGATATCTATTCATTTGCAGAGAAAGGCTTCCTTTACGCATAGATAAGTTGAAGATCAAAACAAGGCCTTGATCACTAAAAAGGTCCCACCCAATGGTTTCTGGAAGATCTATTTAGATAATCTCCTCATTCATCCACTAGGGGGTGGTGTACTACAGGACCTTCACTAGTAGAACACTTTTTCTCCTCAGCCTTTGTACTTCAGAGTCTACTATATGCATAGGTTCTAGTTGAACAGATCTATTAGATGACACGGGGCCAGATATAGTAGTGTGAAACTGCTCTGACCGATCTAGTGCTTTCCTAAGGGAAGACATCATGTAAGTTCTCCAACTACTAGGGAAGCTCCAGACTATAAGATAAGGGACCAATATTCTCTAAAATGGTGCTTGGCCACATGTAGCACGGGCTGAGCTTTTTCTTTCCACGAACACGTGACATCCCATGCATTGGCCTAATATTTAAAAATAACTTTTCACCTACTTGGAATTCCACGAACCTGTGCTTCGCATCATAATACTTTGCCTGTCGGCTTTGGGGCTCTAGCATGTGGTCTCAAATCAATATAATCATAGCATCTGTGTCATTGATGTACTCCACTCCCAATGCCTTGGTATTCTCATAGTAAACTAATGAAAAAGAGGTTCTGCACATCCTACCATAGAGTGCTTCATAAGGTGACATTCTGATGCTTTCTTGGTGGCTATTATTATATGAAAATTCCACCAATGGTGAAAATATTTCCCACGGCTCTCCCCTATCCAAGGCGCATAACCGAAACAAGTTCTCTATTATTATAATTATTCTCTCCTACTGACCGTCGGTATGAGGGTGAAAAGTAATGCTAAAGGTAAGGAGAGAACACATATATGCTTGAACAGCCTTCAATTCCTTAGAGGTGTGCAACCATCGCAGTCTGAGACAATTTTCTTGGTCACCACATGATATCAAATGAACTGATCCACAAAGAGACGCACCAACTCATCAACATGCGCTTCCTTCCTCATCAGAATAAACCTGGAAACCTTTGTCAAGCGATCAACAATCACCTAAACTAAGTCATTCCCTGAGCGAGATTGGGGAAGACCGTGAACAAAATCTATGGATATATCAACGAACATCCACTCTTTAATGGGCAATGACTACAATAATCCACCAGGTCTCTTGCACTCAAACTTTACCTTCTGACGAGCCTCGCAGTGAGTAACATAGTGTGTGACATCTTGCTTCATTCCCAGCCAAAAAATGGTCCCCTGCAAGTCAATGTACATTTTGGAAATTTCGGGATGCACCAAATATTTGGTGCAATGGGCCTCTCGATCAAGATATCTTCCTGAATTCCACCACTTGCGGGAATATAATGTTTGTCGTGAAAATGAATGAGATCTTCATTTAGCGTATATCCTTCTGTTTATACTCCCACCATTGCTTGAAATACAGGGCTCAAACAAGCATCCTTCCTTTGCTCTGCCCGAACCCGATCTCAAATGTCCCAAAGTATACTCATGGTTGCCAGATACTTCGTATAGACCTCAGGACAAGCCTTAGACACCAGCATAATTTCTATCTCTTCAAGCACTCTTACCAACTTCATAGCAATTAATTGGGATTCTAGGCTTGTCACGGGTGTCATCCTTCTTAGAGCAACCGCCACCGAGTTCGCCTTCCCAGGATGACAGTTTAATTTAAATTCATAATCATGTAAAATTCAAGCTACCGTCGCTGCCTTAAGTTAAGATCTTTCTGGGTGCGTATATTCTTCAACTTTTTATGATCAGAAAATATCTCGCAGTGGATGTCGTATTGGGAATATAGGGGGAACATTCCCACCTAGCTGCGGGAAATAACACTAGATGCGACCCGACTGATTATGTTGGAAACAAACTTGCCTGAATGGCCCTCTGGGTTTTTGATAAGGCTGGAACTAGGGGGTGGAGGTATTGTTTACTACGGGGCCAGACTCTCCATCCTAAAATTCAGGTGGAAATGTCCGCCGCTTCCTCCTTGGTTTCCACCACCTCCTCTAGCAAGCTGTCTACTCTTACTAGGCCCAGCCTCTACTACTCCTTCTATCAGTGTTTTGCCACCGACCTGGACCCCAAGGTAGTCTGCCTCCAATCTTTTTTTCATGTCAATTATTTGAGCGAGGCTCGAGTCAGCTATAAATGAAAGTGCCTGCCTTAAATGGTCTCACAAACCTTTATAAAACTATTTTGAGTACCCACAGCCATCCAAATCATAAGAGTTTGTGAACCTAGCAAGGTACTGAAGCTCCCGTTGATACTCCATGATTGACTTAGATCCACGTTTCAACTATAGGAACATTTTCAAGCTCATCTTGAGTAGTAGATGCAACAACATGTTTTAAGAAGGCATCAGATAATTTGTTCCAGCTAATGTAAGTGTATACGCATCCTTGAAAAGTGGAGGCCATAAGGGACTTCCACCACCTCTTTGCGTGTGATTCCAAGATGTGTATAGCCAAGGTAATAGACATACTGGCTATAAATCTAATTCCAACCATCAATTCTTGCACAACATTAAACCATTCCTCTGTGAGAATAGCTAATTCAATCCCGTGATTAATAGGTGGAGAAAGAGCTCGAAGGTACTCAGCCAATTGGAGTCTGGGGCCTGTTGGTGCACAAGGGCCTGTTGAGACCCAAAGGGATCCAAGATTATAGTTAGGGTTTTCCCTAACTCTGATTGTTGGAATGGAGTAAGGATCGGATGGACAAGGATTCCTATCGTCGGCCCTGTATATACCGAAATATGCGTACAAAACATGAATTTTAGTTCAAGTTGGCTAAATGTAGGGTAACAGGTGGACATACTTAGTGTTAATCATAAATGGGCATACCGCTGCTTCCACTAATCTAATTTATCAGGAAACTGAATAATCAAGTAGGGTAACTCCACATCTAATGAGTTCTTCATCGTAGGATCGGTGCAATTTGATACCAATTATAAACCCCCCGGAACACAAGACACGACAGAGGGAAGTTTTATTTCCAAAACAGCCACCTTGTAGTAGCATCAACACACAGGCTAATATGTACCACAAGTCTCCTATTCTGCCGGCTAATCTTTGATATCACAAATGCCAACCTAACCAAAAGAAGATCATAGATGTCCTAAATCACAATAAGTAAATGTCCAAACCGCACATCATTGATAAGGAACTACATTAGTTCCTTTAATATTAGAGCATAACAAAATTGCTTGAAGGATACATCATAACGCTCGAAACTCACATTAGTCACCGAAGGAAGTGAGGGTATCTTCTCATAAGGCCCTGTCCCCATGGCCTGGCTGTCTTTCTGCTTTAGGCGCTGCTACTTCTCTAACTGCGAGGTATCCTCGTAAAATGGTAGATGAAGAAATCGTTAGTCATAAAGACTAAGTGGCTATCATATCCGCTCACCCCAGTGACTCCTAGGCATCAGGAGGAGGAAAAGAAGGAGGATCTCAATATAACAGTATTATATGATTAAATAAGTGATAGAAGAGTTTTATTATGTAGCAGTTCATGTATATATCAGCACAATCATATTAAGCAAGTGATAGCAGTAATTTTTAAAATGTACAAAGCATATCTACTCTAACAACATATTATCATAATATAGAAATTAACTTAAATTATAAAAATGCCCATACAGATTTATAAGTTAATGGTCGGGTATATCAAAGTAACTCATCATATAAAAGTGCCCATACAAATTTATATGATGAGGATCTTATGTGGTGCAATGCTGGTGATCGCTTTTCATTATAGAGAAAAGAGAGCCGAACTACCAATCCAACTAGGCAAGTATACCTATCAAACTGTAGCTAGGAGACATAAGTGTCGTATTAAAATCCAGGAACAGTTGAGTAATTTTACTCACACGAAAACTATTATCTTATCGAAGGATTATTTTATGGTTTTTTAAAAGAAAACTAATTGTGATTAAGAAAGGAAATATTTGTGCTAAAAAGAGAACTACTAGCAGCTAAATAAGAACTACTAAAAATGATTACAACAAGGGGTTGAAACGATGAAATAGTAAAGTACTCGATCGAGAATCACCTCGGCAAAAGTCGATTAAAAATGTGATAATAAACTCTTACTTAATAGGGTGAAAAATCTTGACCGTGGAAGTTCCCAAACTTGAACACGCTTCTCTCGAAGTCAGGCCCAACATAGTTTAGGAAGGTCCGACCGAACTCTCGTCCAAATCAAACACCTAAAGCTCGCTTTACGTGGTGAACTCCACAATTGGATTTCACTCCAATCCGGGAGATTTAACATCTGCCTCTCTCGAGGGGTGCATGCAACTCTCTTTAAACTTGAGTGTTCACTTCAAACTATGAGCCTCTTGGCTAGCTAAGAGTGAAAACAAATATGGAAATTATATAAGGATGATATAACTCCAAACATGATTTTTCAAGAGTAAATCAAAGGCCTAAATTCTAAAAATAAAAAGTAAACTTAAAGCATCATAACTTAATCAACTCGAACCTCGGATCTTCAAGATCGAGTATAAGGAGGATTAGTTAATTATGGAGAAGTGTAGGAAGAGAGTTGGGTAGAAGAACATTAAGAGAACAAAGATAAAAAAGGGCACTTTATATTAATTCTAACAAGAGTTACAGCTTGAAACAAAAGGATTACAAGTGCGATGAAATAAAAAAAAACTAAGCTAGCATCAACACTAAGATACTAAAGAAGTTACTAAAACTATAACAAAAGTAGTCCACAAACTAGAATTAAAAATCTTAAAATGAAAAAGAGAGAGAGGGAGAGAATGAAAAACTCCAAGAAACAAAAGGGCAACACCTCCCCTCTCAACCTAAAACTACTTCTAGACACAAGGGGGAGGCCTTAATTTATAGATTTTTTTGGGATAGTCACGCCCCAAGTCATGCCCGGGGAGGTCGTATCAGGGGGCGTGCTAGGTACAGGGTTGACCTCGAGAGCTGAATTCTGACGGAAATGATGATTTCTTTTATACGATGGTGGACACGCCCTTGGCCACGCCCGTGTAGGATGGGCGTGTAAGGCACATCATGTCTCAATCATTGGTCAGAAATCCGTCAGTCATCTAAAAAGCTGGAACACGCCCCAGGGCCAAGCCCGTGTAGGGGGGCGTGTTAGTACTGTTGACGTGCAGCAACAGAAAATCTTTAAATGCGGCAGCAGGCTTTAGGATGAGGGTGACACGCATAGAGACACGCCTAGGGAGGGCGTATAAGAGGGGCATGTCAGGTGTTTTTCTCAGAATTTGAGTTCTGGCATCAATCTTCCTCGGGATCGGGTTACACGCACGGTGACATGCCTACTGAGGGTGTGTCAAGGGGGCGTGTCAGGTCATTTTGGCCGAAAACTGACGAAATCTGCAAAAAGAAGAGAAATCATTAGTGGCAATAATATATACAAAAGGAGGTAAATATAAAAGCTTACAAGACATGATTCGTGTGTTAAAAACCTAAATAATACCTTAATAGTTTAGACTACAAAACGTATTATCAAATTCCCCCAAGCTTAAGCTTTGCTTGTCCCCAAGCAAAGATATAAAAACTAGCTAACATAAAAAGTGACTAATCAAAAACTTCTAATTATGCTTACACATGTGTTATGCGAAATTCTAAGTAGGGAGAAGGTGAAACGTAAACCTAAAATAGTTACATAAATATGGTTTAACAATTATAAACTTTACTAACGAAAATAAAACATCGAAAATTTTAACAAAATTCTTTAAATAAATTTAAGCAAAGCAACGAAATGAAAAAGCGCATTGATTTGTTAGTAGATCCAAGAGACACATTATAACTATATCAATCAAATAACAAAAATCTAAATTTAAATCAAAAATTTTACTATTTTACTTTTCTTCTTTACTTAGCTAATAAATAAAATTTAAAAACATGAATCAAAAGGGCTTATTAGGACCGAAATATTTAGTTTAGCATTATGATTAGGAGTGAAATTCAAAGATAAACAAGGAGTATCAAAAATCACACTAAACCAAAATAAAGAGTTTCAAAAATTTCATCATAAATAAAATATTTTTATTTCTTTTTCTTTTCCATTTTCTTTTCTTTTTTTTTCTTTTCAAAATAAAGGCCAAAATTTTTTTTTCTTTTCATTTTGAAACTGGCCAAAAAAAATTTTAACACTTCTTTTGAGCATACTTTTTCAAAAAGTTCTCAAAAAATATCACAAAATAACCTTATCATAATCATGAAATTTGATTTTTAAGCTCAAAAGGTTAGTGTGAATAGATAGGTTGGAAAATTTTAGCTTTGGTGAACATGAAATGATAAGTGGAGCTATCAATTGAAATCAGAAAAAAGCTCAAAAGCAGCAAACTCGGGATTAAAAAATTTAGGTTGGCAAGAAGGCTCAAAAGAAATCAAAAACGGCCTAAATCATTTACATGTTTTTAAATTTATCTAAAGCATAAGCTTTGAAAATTTTCAAAAGGCAAATCCTATAAAATAAAAGAAGACTAATGAAATTATCTTGAAAATAGAAATAATAGGTGACTTGGATCGTTCACATCTACTCCGCTAATTAAAAGGGTACATTAAAAAAATTATCCAAAAACGAGTGAGAAAATAGTGGATGAAAGATTTTCAAGAAAGTAAAGAAAATAAAGAATGAAAACCATTATAAAAGTGCGAGTTTTAGAAAAACATTTCACGTTAACATGCTACCGTGAATTAGAAACACATCATGACCAACATTTTACTTATGAAATATAATTAAAAAGAACGATTAGAAAGATTATAATTACATAAGTCATTATAGGGAATTTTGAGAAAAAAAACAAGGGGTACTATTGAAATACCAAAATTAGTTTAACCTATTAAAGAAAAACAAATAACATAATAAATTGTTTTTTGAAATATTCTCGTTTTTTTTTGGATTTTTTAAAAGATATTTTCTTTTTTTGGATTTTTAAGATATAAAAATATAAAAAAATTTGATTTTGATTTTTTAAAGAAAATAAAGTAAAGACAAGAGAAGGAGGAAATCCTCCCCCAAGCTTTAAATGGACATTGTACTCAATGGAGAAAGGAGTGGAAGGAGAGAGAGAGAGAAATTAAACATAAATGAAAGTACAGAATTGAAAAACAAGTACTTCCCCGGATTTATGCACCGCGAATGTTGATTGATGTCGCTCCCCCATTCTTGCACTTTGGAACTTCATGAAATGTCTTCTTTGGACTTCGTGATGGATTCAGCAATGTTGGAGCAGGAGATCGCAGATGCTTCAGCTTGTCGGAGCCGTCTGGGGAAAAAAAGTGTAAAATAAAGAAAACGAAAAAGAGAACTTGGGTTGCCTCCCAAAAGCGTCTTTTGTTTAAATTGTCATTTGAGCTCGCCGTATCAAAAAAAATATTGCCCAAAAGATTATTGTCCAAAATAATTATAATATCCAAAATAATATTTGAAGTTTTTAACAAATAAAAAGTCTTAAATTATCAAAAATTCAGATCATGCAGAATAACATTAATACATTTCGGACTGACATCACCACAGAAATACAGTTTAAGTTTATGACCTATTACTTTGAAATCACCCTTATCAGGGTGTGAAATTAAAATAGTGCCATACGGAAAAACTTCTTAAAAGAAAATGGCCCAGACCATCGCGAATTTAGTTTTCCAGGAAATAAACATAAACGTGAATTATATAAAAGAAATTGCTCGACCAGTTTGAAGGTTTTTTGGTGCTTTTAGTGTTTGCCGTGAAAACATTTTGTTCGCTCTTTATAAAATTTGTTATTTTTGTATGCGTAAGAGCGCCACTCGTAGAGTTCATTAAGTTGAAATTTTTGAAAATTGTCGATAGAGTGGGGATCGAAATTTAAAACCTTAAGGCCCAAAATGCATGATGTTCTAATTCTACGGGTAAATGGTACGATTTTCAATAAACAAACTGATACGACATACATCCGATGGCGGTTTTGTACATTGTTTGGTAGGCCCATAGAGCATCGTCTAATCTGGTTGACCAGTCTTTTCTAGAACTTGAAACAGTCTTTTCGAAAATTCGCTTTATCTCTATGTTTACTACTTCGACTTGTCCGTTAGTTCGGGGTCGGTAGGAAGTTGAAAGCTTATGTGTAACGCCGTATTTTATAAGAGTTTTGGAAAACTGGGCGTTACAAAAATGTGAACTCCTATCGCTACTGATGGCTCACGGCATACCGAATCTCTATGTTCACTACTTTGACTTGTCCGTTAGTAAAAAGGGCTTGGGCTTCAGCCCATCGTTAAACATAATCGACAGTAACTAAAATGTATTTGTTTTCGAAGCTAGAAGGAAGAGGGCCAACAAAATCAATTCCCTAGAGGTCGAAAACTTCGCACTTGAGGAAATAATTTTGCGACATTTCATTTTTATTGGAAATATTTCCGGACCGTTGGCAACTATCACACCTACTTACAAAGGCTTGCTCGTCTTTAAAAATGCTAGGCCAGTAAAAACCCTTGCAAAGCACTTTATGGGCGGGGCGAGCAGCTTGATAGTGACCACCAGTCGGTCCTTCATATAAATGTTTTAAAATCTCTAATCCTTCTCCAAGAGAGACACATCTCCTTATCACTTGGTCTGCACAGACTTGGAAAAGGTTCGGGTCCTCCCAAAAATAGTTCTTCAACTCAGAAAAGAATTTATTCTTTTGTTGAGAGGAGAACTCTTTTGGGAGCACACGAGCCACTAAATATTTGGCTATGTGTGCAAACCAAGGAGAAGGGGATGTTTTAATTAAAAGCAGCTTCTCATCAGGAAAATAATCATTAAAAGATTTTTCTTCTAAATTTTCTATATACGGATTATCTAATCGTGAGAGATGGTCGGCGGCCAAATTCTTGGCTCCTCGCTTATCATGGATTTCTAAGTCAAACTCTTGGAGGAGTAAGACCCAGCGAATTAGGTGCGGCTTGGCATCCGTCTTAGCAAGAAGACACTTGAGGGTCGAGTGGTCCATAAAAATGATAATTTTGGAAAGCGTAATATAAGGATGGAATTTATTAAAAGCGAAAACAGCAGCTAGGATTTCCTTCTCGGTCGTGGTATAATTCTCTTGTGCCGATGTAAGTGTTTTACTTGCGTAATAGATGGGGTTAAAGGTTTTTGATATTCGTTGTCCTAGTACGACTCCCACCGTGAAACAACTCGCATCGCACAAAATTTCAAAGGGAAGGTACCACATCGGAGCTATCATAATAGGGGCACTAATTAACTTTTATTTTATTGTTTCAAAAGCAAATAGACAAAGGTCATCAAAAATAAACGGGGCGTCTTTTTCTAAGAGTTGAGTAAGTGGTTTGGTAATTTTGGAGAAGTCTTTTATGAAGCGGCGGTAGAAACCAGTGTGTCCTAAGAAACTTCTTATAGCTTTAACGTTCGTAGGAGGCGACAGCTTCTCGATAACTTCTATCTTAGCTATGTCTACTTCATTTCCAGTCGCAGAAATCTTATGACCCAAAACTAACCCTTCCCTCACCATAAAATGACATTTTTCCCAATTTAGGGCAAGGTTAGTTTCTTCGCATCTTTTTAAGACTTTTTCGAGGTTTTCTAAACAACTATCAAAGACATCGCCAAACACAGAGAAATCATCCATAAATACCTCCATAATGCTTTCTACATACTTTTTAAAGATAGCGAGCAGACATCACTAGAATGTAGCTGGCGCATTGCATAATCCAAATGGCATTCTTCGATAAGCGAATGTGCCGAAGGGACAAGTAAACGTAATTTTCCCCTGGTCCTCGGGAGAGATGGGGATTTAAAAATACCCCGAGAGGCCATCGAGAAAATAATAAAAGCTATGGCCAGATAATTGCTCTAAGATTTGATCGATGAACGGTAAGGGAAAGTGGTCCTTACGGGTGGCGTCGTTTAACTTACGATAGTCAATACACATTCGTCACCCCATCACCGCATGTGTTGGGATTAAGTCATTATTTTCATTCATAACTATGGTTATCCCTCCTTTTTGGGCACTACCTGGATAGGGCTAACCCACTTACTATCAGAAATAGGATAGATAATTCCTGCGTATAAGAGTTTCAAAACCTCTCCCTTTACGACGTCTTTCATATTTGGATTTATACGGTGCTAAGGTTGGATTGAATTACGCGAATTATCTTCCATTAAGATTTTGTGGGTGCAGAAAGATGGGCTAATTCCCTTGATATCAGATATCTGTCAGACAATAGCTCGGCGATGTTTACGTAGAACAAGAAGGAGTTTGTCATTTTGTACATCAGATAAGTAGGCCGAAACTATCACTGGCAGTTTGGATTTTTTTTCTAAGAAGGCATTCTTGAGATGTTCAGATAGTTCTATTAATTCTAGGGGGTTCTTCATAAGATGTTTTGGAAATTCTTTTTTTTTTCAAAATTAATATCTTCGTAGACTTTTAACTTATATGAAAAATTTGAAGTTGGTGAATCAATGGCCATGGCAGTTTCTTGTAGACCTTCAGTAGGAAGAGTTGAGGAAAAAAATCAGAAAATTCATCGTCAGAAATGTTGTAGGAAGATTCATCACTTGAGGTATCTAAGAAGAAACAAGAGTCGTCATTCTCCAGGGTATTTTTCATCGAAGGGGTGATAGAGAAAGTCAATTCATCATCGCCTACTCGTAGGAAGAGCTTGTCATTGCTTACGTCAATGATAGCTCGGGAGGTGGCAAGGAAGGGTCGGCCAAGGATCAGGGGAACATCGACGTCTTGTTCGATGTCCAATATGACGAAATCCACCGGGAAGATGAATTTGTCAACTTTGACTAGAACATCCTCCACTATTCCTAACGGGTACTTAACTAATCTATATGCGATCTGGATACTCATGCATGTGGGGTTGATGTTACCAATTCCTAACTTCTTCAATAATGAGAGGGAGATCAGGTTGATACTTGCATCTAAGTCGGCCAATGCGTGCTTGGCAAAAAGATCACCAAAGTTACACGGAATAGAAAAACTACCCGGATCACTGATCTTCTTTGGCAAATCGTTTTTCATGACTGTAGAGCACTCGTCATTTAACGTGACGTGTGATAAGTTCTATAACTTCTTCTTATTAGTCAGAAGGTCCTTAAGATACTTAGCGTACTTCAGCATCTAGGAGATTGCTTCGTAGAAATGCAGATTTATGAGGATTTGCTTAAACATTTTTAAGAAGCGGGTATACTGATAATCAAGATGTTGTTTGTTTAGTTGGGAAGGGTATGGTGGAGTTGGATCATTTTTAAAAATAAATGGTGGGGCGAGATCCTTTTCTAAAGCAGAGAGCGGAGTGATAACTTCTTTTTCAGCATGTGGTGGAATATTCAAAATGGGGGTGGAGCTTGCCTCGGGCTCTTCGCTAACAATACAAGAAACTTGCTTCCCACTACAAAGAGTTATAGCTTTCGCTTGATCTCTCGGGTTGGGTTCAGTATTGGCAGGAAGAGACCCGGCGGGTCGCTCAGATATAATTTTAGCTAGTTGTCCTACTTGATTCTCTAGACTTTTAACGGTTCCTACTAGGCTTGTTATAGTAGCATCATTTGTGTTTATATATTTAGAAAGTAACTCCTCAAAGCTTGGAGGTTTTGGATAATTTTGAAGAGGTGGAGGCGGTGCAGAAAAATCATTTTGTGGTGGCGGGCGCATTGCGTTTGAAGGGTTACTCCATGAGAAATTTGGGTGGTTTCGTAAAGCGGGATTATAACTATTCGGAAAAGCAAAGCCCGGTGCAGGTAAATTTGCATTAGAAAAATTATGAAAAGTTTTTCTAGGCATATTATTAACAAAATCTATTTGTTCGGGGGCAGCAGTTGCAGATTTCCATACCTGAGGGGCGGAGGCAGCCGTCATCTCCGTTATCTTTTTACTTAATACTTCCACTTGCATAGCAAGCTAGGAAACGTAATCTACTTCAAAGATACCTGCAAGTTTGTTTGGTCGAGGTCTTGGCACCTTCCACTGATATGTCTTCATGGCCATGACCTCGAAAAGCTCAAGAGCTTCTTCCGGGGTTTTGTGGTTTAAGGTACCACCGGAAGCTGCATCTATCATTTGCTTTGTATTTTGATTTAGCCCATTATAAAACATTTGCACTTGTAACCATACAGGCAGTGCGTGATGGGGGAATCATCTTAAAAGTTCTTTAAATCTTTCGCAAGTTTCATAAAGAGATTCAGAATCTATTTGAAAAAAGGCAAAAATATCGTTCCTAAGTTTTGCAATTCTAACTGGCGGAAAATACTTCATAAGAAATTTTTCGGTTAGTTGATCCCAAGTGGTGATGCTCCCTCTTGACAGAGTCATCAACCACTGTTTATCTTTAGTTCTAAGGGAGAAGGGGAAGAGTCTTAGCCTAATAGCAACATTTGTAACACCATTGATTTTAAAGGTGTCACAAATCTCAAGAAAGCTATTTATATGCGCGTTCTGATCTTCATGTTGAAGCCCGTCATATTACACATACTACTACATCATTTGAATTATGCTAGGCTTAAGTTCAAAATTATTATTAGCTATAACAGGGTGAACTATGTTTTATTTTGTACCCTTTATATTTAGCCGTGCATAATAGGATATAGGCCAATGCAGGGCTTCCTCTACGCTGGGCTTTTCCATTCTTAAGTAGAAAATTACTCAGAATCCTCAATCGGTATTTGGAGAGTAGGGCCTTGAAATCACGATCTTCTCCAAAGAGTTTTCTCAATTTCGTGGTCCAAGTCCAAAATAACCGATGAATTTCCGCGGGTCATGCACCAGTAGAAGAGAAGATAAAGAAAGAGAAAATAAACTAGAAAAAGAGAACTACAAAAAAAAAATTTAATAGATTTTTTTAATGTTTTAACTCCTGAACTTCCCAAGTGCTACCCGATAAAGGGTTCGCAAGGTACAAGACAAGATAGTGGTATTTAAGCCACATTGCCCTTTTCGAGAGAGTTAGGTTGTGTAGAAAAATTGTGAAGCGAGTTTCTATTAAGAGCGTTAATATTTTTTTTTGAATTTTTTAATTTTTAAGAAATGGGGGTGAGAAAGAGAAGTGATAAAAGTAATTGGTTCGTGTTTTCGAATTATCTACAAAATTTGCTCCACGGCAATGGCGCCAAAAACTTGGTGATCTCTTTTCGTGCTAGAGAAAAGAGAGTTGAACTAGAAATCCAACTAGTCAAGTATACCTATCGAACTGAAGCTAGGGACACAAGTGTCGTATAAAAATCCAAGAACCGTTGAGTAATCTTACTCACATGAACACTATTATCTTTTCGAAGAATTGGATTAGGGTTTGTTAAAAGAAAACTAATTGCGATTAAGAAAGGAAATATTTGCGCTAAAAAGAGAACTACTAGCAGCTAAATAAGAACTACTAAAAATGATTACAATAAGGGGTTGAAACGATGAAATAGTAAAGTACTCGATCGAGAATCACCTCGGCAAAAGTCGATTAAAAATGTGGTAATAAACCCTAACTTAATAGGGTAAAGGACATTGACCGTGGAGGTTCCCAATGCTTGAACACACTTCTATTGAAGTCACGCCAAACTGAGTTTAGGAAGGTCCGACTGAACTCTCCTCCAAATCGGAGACCTAAAGCACGCTTTACGCGGTGAACCCCAGTATTGGATTTCACTCCAATCCGAGAGATTTAACGTCAGCCTCTATCGATGGGTGCGTGCAACTCTCTTTACTCTTGAGTGTTCACTTCAAACTACGAGCCTCTCGACTAGTTAAGAGTGAAAATAAATATGGAAATTATATATCGATGATATAACTTCGAACATGATTTTTCAAGAGTAAATCAAAGGCCTTAACCCTAAAAAGAAAAAGAAAACTTAAGAGAGTACAAGGAGGATTAGTTAATCATGGAGAAGTGGAGGAAGAGAGTTGGGTAGAAGAACATTAAGAGAGCAAAGATAAATAAGGCACTTTATATAAATTCTAAAAGTGTTACAGCTTGAAACAAAAGGATTACAAGTGCAATGAAATAAAAAAAACTATGTTAACATCAACATTAAGCTACTAAAGAAGTTACAAAAGCTACAACAAAAGGAGTGCACAAACTAGAATTAAAAAGCTTAAATGAGAAAGAGAGAGAGAGAGAGGGAGAGAATGAAAAACTCCAAGAAACAAAATAGGAGCACCTCCCCTCTCAACCTAAAACTACTTCTAGACACAAGGGGGAGGCATGAATTTATAGACTTTTTTCGGGATGGTCACGCCCCCCTGTCATGCCCGGGGAGGGCGTGTTAGGGGGGCGTATTAGGTATAGGGTTGACCTCGGGAGCTGAATTCTGACGGAAATTATTATTTCTTCTGTACGTCGATGGACATGCCCAGGGCCACGCCCGTATATGAGACATATGTACGACACATCATGTCTCAATCATTGGTCGGAAATATGTCAGTCGTCGAAAAATATGGAACACGCCCTAGGGCCACGCTCGTGTAGGGGGCGTGTTAGTACTGTTGACGTGCAACAATGGCAAATCTTTAAATGCAGCAGCAGGCTTCGGTATGAGGATGACACGCCCAGAGACACGCCAAGGGAGGGCGTGTAAGGGGGGGCGTGTCAGGTGTTTTTCTTAGGATTTGAGTTCTGGCATCAACCTTCCTCGGGATCGGGTTAGACGCCTGGTGACATGTCCTGGGAGGGCGTGTCAGGGGGCGTGTCAGGTCATTTTGGCCGAAAACTTAGAAAATATACAAAAAGATGAGAAATCATTAGTGTCAATAATATATACAAAAGGAGGTAAATATAAAAGCTTACAAGACATTATTTGTGTGTTAAAAAGATAAATAATACCCTAATAGTTTAGACTACAAAACGTATTATCAAATGCAATAATATGAAATGACTGCAATATGATGATTCACTCATGCACGCACCACACCCAGTTGCAATGTCGACATAGACCTTTAGTTCCCACTTTTCGAGCAGGTAATTAACCTCTCGGGCATCAACCTTTGTGGCCAAATAGTGATAGTAGAGCATGCATCTTCACTACTAGGCGAGCATCCATACTATTGGGTATTGTATCCACAATGTACCTGATTTGAATAAGCTCATGTACAAGCTAATTTAAATAGATAATGTATTTGATGATTTTCTTCAAGATGTGCTTGCAGTTATTCCTCGCTAAGTACACACCAATGTTAGGGTGCAGTAGGTCAATATACACGGGTCTGCGCAATGTAATCCCCCATTGAGAAGATCAGTGTGTTGGTTTATGTGTACTCTCTCTATTGGAGTGTACTTATTTACAAGTACAGGGCTGTGATAGATCAAGAGCAGTCAAGGAGCAAGGATGGGCCAAAGAGCAGCTCACGGGTGGAAAGACGAAATATCGTCTAAGTAAGAATCGACGAGAATCACTAAGTGATTCTCGCTGATTCGATGAGAATCACTGGCTGATTCTCGCTGAATATCTCCGGCTGACTCCGCGCGTGCAAATCTCACGCCAAGTAAAAATTGTCGAGTGTCATCAAGTGTTTCTCGACGATTCGTCGAGAATGATTCTGCATTCTCGACGATTTGTCGAGAATGATTGATGACTTTCGCCGATCCACTCTGGTTTGCCAAGTTGTTCAGCTTGAATTCTGCTAAGTAGAATTTGGCGAGAATCGTATGTGATTCTCGCCGATTCGTCGAGAATCACCTATGATTCTCGCCGAATTTGCCTTAGGCAAAATTCTGGTGCTCGCTGGACCGGACCAAGTTTCAGGCGCTGTTTTTAACCAGAGCTAGGGTTTCTATTGGTGGGGCCCACAATGGTCATATTGTATGACCTACTGTATAAATACTTCGGCATTTTGAACAGTAATCAGTACGAATACACAAGAAAGAAAACCGAGCCGCTGTCGTGACCTAGATCGCGGATTTCTCTTCCGCCGCTGCCATCGCCGCTCGGGAAGTTAGTCGCCGCCGTTGATCGAGGATACCTCCAGATCTTCCGGCAACAGAAGCTTTGTCAAGCAACGCATCTCACGTGTCCTTCTTGAGATCCTTTGTCTCTTGGTTTGTATATTGGGAATACCTTCCCTTTCCGAATCGATCAAGATGATTGATCCAAGGAAGACCGTTGGTAGACCTTTCCAGCATAGCTACGAAGGTTGGATCTCTAAAGCTCAGCCACCGAACTTCTTGCCGCCGCCGATCCCGAATGCCAAGCCGCCGCTCTTCTTACCGCCGCCGGCTTTGTGGAGATTTATTCTAAGTGAGAGCAAAGGTCGTGGACTCTTCGTCTTCGTCAAGAACGCGTCATCGAACGAAGAGGGACACCTAGCACTCCATAAGTAGTTTATATATTTTATACATTCCATTTTATTTTTGTTGTAAAGGAACATAGGTTCTTCGTTGTAAGGGTTGGGTGCAACCAGTGGTGGAGGAGTGGTGACTCCTTCTTTTGGAAGGGTTCCTTCCGTGAGTGTGAGGATTGGATTTCAATCCGGTTGGTGAAGTGACTGAGTCGTCCTTTGTTGGGAGATAGGTCGAAGGGGGAAAGTGGACGTACCCAAATCGGGGAACCACTATAACTGCTTGTGTCTGTTTGTGCTGTGTTGTTTTGTTTATTTGTGTAGGTAAAATTTTAATTCCTCTAAAATCGCTGCAAGACACCTATTCTCCCCCCCCCATAGGTGAAGGTAGTTGGCACTAAGTGGACTTTCAAGTTGTATCAGAGGGAGGTTACTCAGCAATAAGGTTTACACCTTGAGTAAGTTCCTACCACTAGTGTCAATAAGAAGGCATATATCTACTATGGACGGTCTCAAGTACTCAGGCAAGATCCCAGTGTGCACCAGGCTAAACTTTCCTATCTGGAAGGAAAGGATTAGATTTTACATGGAAGCAGTCGACCCTCGACTCTTCATGATCGTAGAGGAGGGACCTTATATTCCCACTAAGGCCTCCACCATTGATCCTACCAAAAAGGTTCCAATGAAGCTTTTTGAAATGGACAAGGACGAGATGGTGCTGGTCGGACTTGATAAGAAGGCACAGAACATACTAATCAGCGTAGTCGATGACTCCATGATGCAGAACTTCTATAACTACAGGACAGCCAAGGATATCTGGCACAGCTTGATTATCCTGATGGAGGGCACAGATGAAGTGAGGGATGATCAGAGATCCCTCCTGAACCAGAAATATGAGGCCTTAAGGCAGGGGCCCAAGGAAGAGATCGGAGTTACCTTCGAGAACTTCCTGAAGATCGTCAATGCTCTCAAGGGATATGGAAGAGTGTTCACTGATGGTGAACTTAATGATAAATTCCTTAGGTTCCTTACTAAGGAATGGGACACAAAGATCTGCGCCATCTGAGAGTTTGGCAGATTAGCTGAAACTGATCCTTAGATACTCTTTGGGAAGCTCATGTCCTATGAGCTCCAGTTGAACACGAGGAAAGCTGCAGAAGAAGCAGAGAAGGCCGCAGCCAAGGAAAAGACTGTGGCCCTAAAAGCCATTCACTCCAGGAAGGGAAAGGGTGCGGCTTCATCCCGTGCGGGCAAAAAGGATGAGGAGGAAGACTCCGAGCCATGCTCCTCCGGCTCAGAGGTTTCTGAAGAAGACTTCTCCCTCATCACCCGAGAATTCAAGAAGTTTCTCAAGATGAGGAATCAAAGAAAGAGAGACGTCTCCTCCTCCAGAAATCAGAAGAAGAATTATTCTTCTGACAGGTATGAATCAAAACCGAACAAACATCGTCATACTGACATCATTTGTTTTGGGTACAATAAGCCAGGACACGTCGTGGCCGACTGCCATGAAGGCAAGAGAGAGAAGGGGAAGGGAGAAGAGCACAGAACCTCTAGAGATAAAAAGAAGGAGAGGAGCTACATCGCCAAAAAGTCAAAGACACTGAGTGAGTCTGATTCCTCAGACTCCAGTGATGATGAGGAAGCCTACTTCGGGCTGGTGGGTCGCTCTGACTCAGAAGGAGAATGCCCCCCATTCACTGGGAAGGTAAAAGCTCGTACCCCCCTCTCCGACTCTGACTATGAGTCTCCTGATTATGATCTTGAGGATAGCCCATCTGCCCGAGAAGCTGAGCTCCTCGAAAAGTATGAGCTTCTGCTCAACACCTTCGAGGAGTGCCGCACGAGATTGAGGGCTCAGAAAAAGGAAGTCAAATTCCTTAAGGTCGAGAGTGTCTCTCTAAGGGAAGAGATCACTAGCTTGATTTCTCTCCGACAGGAGCACCTGGACCTGATCTCTAAGCACTCAGAGTCTCTAAGTCTCCTTAACCTTAAATAGGAAGAAATCAATAAGTTGGAAGAACAACTTACGATAGAAAAGAAGATTGTCCAAAGCTTCTCTATGCCAAAGACTGTTCTTCCACTGGTTGATACCTTCTCTGTTCAGGCTAAGGGGGCTGGCTTGGGGCATGTGGGTGTGCCTGGTAAATCATCCAGGAGAAACAAAAAGCAGAGGAGAAATAAGGCCCCACTCAACCCTGTTGTATTCAGAAAGCCTGGCTTTCCCTGCAATGAACAGGACTTTGAGTCAACCTTTGGCCACTTCTTCCGGCCCTCGGTTAAAAAGCCCAAGAGCCGGTATGATGGTTGGGCCTTCCCCCGCAACAATGGCGAGAGTGTCTTAAAGGCACCTTATGAGGAAATCCAAATGGAAAATTATGTCCACTTCTCTAGCGTCCATAATAGGAAGCAGGCACCAAAAGCCAAGCCTGTTATACTGAAGGGACAGGAAGTGAAGAAATCATGTGATTGTTGTCATCATGATGCCTCCACCTCCAAATCCAAGGCCTCGAATGGACCCACCGTTCCCAGGGTGAAGTTGGAGCCTAGGAAGCGGTACAACAGGTTTGACTGTTGGTGCTGTGGCAGAACTGGTCACTTTGCCATGGATTGCTGGTTTAATCCGAGGAATAACGAGACTCCTCATGTTGGCAATGCGAGGCAAACCACTCGTACGGCTAACCATCCGAGGGGGAGTGTGCTAACAAGGAACCTAGGACCCAATGCCTATTGGAGTCCTATGTTAAGGTAATTTTATTTTGCAGGACAGTCTAGGTTCCCAGTAACATGATGGGACCTAGATAAGAGATGTTCCAGGCTTGCACTGGAACAAGAAATTTGGGAAAAGAGATAATGCGCTACCACTTCATTTGGGAGCATGTGGAAAACTAAGATATCACTCTCTACTATGTCCCCATGGATAAGCAAATTGCAGATATCTTCACGAAGCCCCTAGACGAGGCCAAGTTCAGTCTCTTCAAAACTAAACTCGGCATGCTAAACTATGAAGAGTGAAGTCTGTACGGCTCAAGGCTCTTGAATCAAGGGGGAGCATCAGCAAGGAACTCAATCTCAAGCATGGATGCAAGATCTGAGGGGGAGCATGTGGCTCCAAGTGAAGTCCCAGATTTGTAGAAGCCAAAAAGGGGGAGATTACCCTCTCGGCTAAGGCTAAGGTGGCTCCAAGTATGCTCTCAGGCTAGTGGTAATGGTAATGAATTTCTCTCTCAACTAAATTCTTAGTTTAGGGTTTTCATTCCCATATGTTCTATTGACCTTAGCTTGTTGGGTTTAGGCTTCTTCAAATAGGGGGAGATTGTTGGGTATTGTATCCACAATGTACCTGATTTGAAGAAGCTCCTGTACAAGCTAAGTTAAATAGATAATGTATTTGATGATTTTCTTCAAGATGTGCTTGCAGTTATTCCTTGCTAAGTACACACCAATGTCAGGGTGCAGCAGGTCAATATACACGAGTCTGCGCAACGTAATCCCTCGTTGAGCAGATCAGTGTGTTGGCTTACGTGTACTCTCTCTATTGGAGTGTACTTATTTACAAGTACAGGGCTGTGATAGATCAAGAGCAGTCAAGGAGCAAGGATGGGCCAAAGAGCAGCTCTCGGGTGGAAAGACGAAATATCGTCTAAGTAAGAATCGACAAGAATCACTAAGTGATTCTCGCCGATTGTCTAAGTAAGAATCGACAAGAATCACTAAGTGATTCTCGCCGATTCGACGAGTGATTCTCGCCGAATCGTCGAGAATCACTGGCTGATTCTCGCCGACTATCTCCGGCTGACTCAGCGCGTGCAAATCTCACGCCAAGTCAAAATCGTCGAGAGTCATCAAGTGTTTCTCGACGATTCGTCGAGAATGATTCTGCATTCTCGACGATTTGTCGAGAATGATTGATGACTCTCGTCGATCCACTCTAGTTTGCCAAGTTGTTCAACATGAATTCTGCTAAGTAGAATTAGGCGAGAATCGAAGGTGATTCTCGCCGATTCATCGAGAATCACCTATGATTCTCGCCGAATTTTCCTTAGGAGAAATTCGGGTGCTCGCTGGACCGGACCAAGTTTCAGGGGCTGTTTTGAACCGGAGCTAGGGTTTCTTTTGGTGGGGCCCACAACAGTCATATTGTATGACCTACTGTATAAATACTTCGACATTTTGAATAGTAATCAGTATGAATACACAAGAAAGAAAACCGAGCCGCCGTCCTGACCTAGATCGCGGATTTCTCTTCCGCCGCTGCCATCGCCGCTCGGGAAGTTAGTCGTCGCCGTTGATCGAGGATACCTCCAGATCTTCCGGCAACAGAAGCTTTGCAAAGCAACACGTCTCATGTGTCCTTCTTGAGATCCTTTGTCTCTTGCTTTGTATATCGGGAATACCTTCCCTTTCCGAATCGATCGAGACGATTGATCCAAGGAAGACCGTTGGTAGACCTTGCCAGCATAGCTACGAAGGTTGGATCTCTAAAGCTCAGTCGCCGCACTTCTTTCCGCCGCCGATCCCGAATGCCAAGTCGCCGCTCTTCTTGCCGCTGCCGGTTTCGTGGAGATTCATTCTAAGTGAGAGCTAAGGTCGTGGATTCTTCGTCTTCGTCAAGAACGCGTCATCGAACGAAGAGGGACACCTAGCACTCCATAAGTAGTTTGTATATTTTATACATTCAATTTTATTTTTGTTGTAAAGGAACCTAGGTTCCTCGTTGTAAGGGTTGGGTGCAACTCGTGGTGGAGGAGTTGTGACTCCTTCTTTTGGAAGGGTTCGTTCCGTGAGTGTGAGGATTGGATTTCAATCCGATTGGGGAAGTGACCGAGTCGTCCCTTGTTGGGAGATAGGTCGAAGGGGGAAAGTGGACGTACCCAAATCGGGGAACCACTATAACTTCTTGTGTCTGTTTGTGCTGTGTTGTTTTGTTTACTTGTGCAGGTAGAATTTTAATTCCGCTAAAATAGCTGCAAGACACCTATTCCCCCCCCCCCATAGGTGAAGGTAGTTGGCACTAAGTGGACTTTCACATACTACCATGCCTAGGCTTCTAGGCCATGGGACGCCTCAATGCTAAGAACATAACAGCGAAGCCCCCACATACTACAGCTCAGAAGAGGTCTCAGGTAGATGTGCACAAAGATCCCAGCCAAACTAGCCTATAACTAGGACGAAAGGAGTCTTCAGGAGGGAATCACCAAATAACCAAGCCCAACCGCACACTGGCGCGAAATGAGCCTTCAGGATTGAACACCAAAGAATCAAGACCAACCACCCAAATTCTAACTTCCAGCTCCCATCGGTGTGACGACTGGCGAGCTCGTTGACCTGCCACCAAACCCTCAATGTAGGATAGTATACTGTGTGTCAACAAACACTAAACCCATAAAGTTCATATTTATGAAGCCGTCATACACTAAATGGCTCCCACCAAGTCCCTTCATATCACAACTAACACTGTGCTCCAAGGAACACAAGGCTCCACATTAAACATAGGTGACAATTCACCTTAATTACTACTCAAATCCCTCACTATTACTCGTAGGGAGTTATAATAACTCTAAGAAGTGGACTACACTAGTCATCCCTTTAACACTTGAGATCAAGGTTCAACTCATCATATGACCATGGGGGTGTACATCATCCAACCCCTTTTCTAAACTCTATCATATACATATACAATATATCATTTCAATCCTATCCACCAAACTTTGTATCACAAACCTCAAAGTACTTGCAACAAGTACTCATTTCAAAACTCATTAATCATGCAGGGGGTTATCATATTATCCTAAACTATTTACCATTCAATCTCTTGAGTAATCAAACGTAGAATAAGGAAATCATCAAATATTAATACATCATGGCTATGTGCCACAGATTACAAAAACTGGCATTCAGAAAGCTATTGTCCACCAAAAATTACGAGCAAACCCAAATCTGAAATGTATTTTCAAAGACTACAAATTCCATGTTGAGCATGGGGTCCAAATACAAATCATTCACATCAGAAATAAGGTTTCAATCCGGTTGTGTACACTTGGACATATCACAACCCACACCTATGTTATTACACCGTAGAAAATTCAGCTGAACATTAACGGAGCTACAGATCTCCCTAGAAAACGTGTAACCATTTGTTGGAAAGGTCCTTCCGAGGGATACAACTTTATTGTTGAGCTCGAGACCTGAATAAAACTGAATCATACCTGAAATAAACCTTGAATTCTATTGTGCATAGAAAATAGATTTTTGTTCTGTACAACACTTTTGCATGCATCATAAAGATTGTCGAATGACATCAATTCATCTTCTTCCTCCAGCCATCGAATAAAGCACAACCAACATCTCTCTTTCCTTTATCCCTCATTAGACAACGATTCTTCACAAGATATGGTCCACCATCTTCGTAATGAATAGAGGAGATGATTATAGACATTCATGCGGAGATCAGCGCCCTAGAACGAAAGTTCTAGTCTGGTTCCTTTATAAGAAATCTTCATTAAACTCCCAAATCAAGCCCTCTTGAGTCGATGTCTCCCCTACACTTTGGATCTAAATATCTAGCATAGAGGGAGAGGGTCGGAAGCTCACAAGATTTTTGGCCATGGATCGTGTCCTTCTCCTTGGCAGCAAAGTTTTATACAATTTTTTAGCGGTATCGTACTCGGTTCGTCATTCTTCAGGAAGGGAGAAAAGTCGGTCAATCAAGGAAGCCTTTTAGGGTTCTGTTATCCTTATAAAAAAGTGGTTGGTGATTTATGGTTAAAGTCTCCTATACACGTGTTGTTCTCTCATTAGACCGCACTTTTATAACATAAAATAAGTCTTCTTTCTATACAAGTCTAGAAGTACCGGTTCAACTTGTAATTTCTCTCATGCCGTAACTAGACAGGACATATAGAAAACTCGAGTATACTCGATGAATCATCAGAATCAATTGACGAATCGTCGAGTATATTAAGTCTGTTACACGAGTCATCTCGATGAATACACAAGTCCACTCGACGAACCTCTTGATGAATTTTACAAGTCCACTCGACGAATTTGTCGAGTCCTATCAATGAATTCTCGAGTCCTTTTGTCGAACCACCATGATAGATTTCACAAGTACACTCGATTTTACTCGACGAATTCATCAAGTCCACTCGATGAATTCACATGATTTCACAAATCCCATCAACGAATCATCCTGACAGATTTCACAAGTCAACTCGACTCCACACGACGAATTCACCCAGTCTTCTCAAGTTCATTCGACGAATTCACGTGTCTTCTCAACAATTTCATGAGTCATTTTGATGAATACCTTCCAGGCCTATTTTAACTGTCATCTCAAGTGACCATAGTGACGTCGCAATGCATTCTAGGAGTCTAGTTTAAAATGGGATGCTACATCGCTATATATCTCATAGCCTTCTACACCACATGGTGAGCACAAAATAGGCACCATGGTCAGAAGTCTCTCCATGTACTCAAAAGCTCGCGTGCACTCTGCGGTGCAAACGAACTTCTGATCCTTCATTTTAAACATAGTGAGAGGTAGAGCTATATGTAAAAAGTTCTCTACGAAGCGCTTATAGTAGCCAGCAAGTCCAAGAAAACTCGTGACTTCTGCCACAGTAGTCAACATAGGCCACTCCTATATCACAAGTATTTTCTTCGGATCCACAACAATACCCTCTCAACTAACCACATGACTAAGAAATACCACTGAGGCTAGCAAAAAATCACATTTAGAGAACTTGGCATTGAATTGATTCTTTCTAAGGGTATGCAAAATCAAGCTCAAATGATTCGCGTGATCTTCCTCTGGCTGAGAGTATACCAATATGTCATTTATAAAAATGATCACGAATCGGTCCATATTCCCCCGAAAGGCCCTATGCATCAAATCCAGGAATATTGATAGTGCATTTGTTAGCCCAAACGACATCATAGTGAACTCATAGTGTACATAACTTGTACTAAACCCTATCTTGGGAATATCACTTTCCTTTATCCTCAAATAATAGTAGTCGTACTTCAAATCCAGCTTTGAATAGACAGTTGATCCAACCAGCTGATCAAACAAATCATCGATTCTCGAAATCGGATACTTGTTCTTCTTGTTCATCTTATTTAGTTCACTGTAGTTAATGTATAGACACAAGCTTTCATCCTTCTTCTCCACAAAGAGTACCGGTGCGCTCCAAGGTGACATACTTGGACGTATATAGCCTTGCTTTAGCAACTCCTATAACTGAACCTTCAGTTCTACCATCTCCTTCGGTTCTACACGATACGATTAGTGTGACATAGGTTTCACACATAGCACCAACTCAGTAGTGAAGTCAATCTCGCACTTGGGTAGAATTCTAGGGAGATCTTTAGGAAACACATACGCAAACACCGACACAATAAGAATGTCAATCAAACTAGGATTTGTCTCTACAACCTCCAATAGCATGAAGAATACTATGTGCCCTTCTGAACAGCTTTGCCCACTTGGAGAACAAACATTAGTATCTTGTTGCATCTTCACATACCAACAAACTTAGTCTCATGTTTCGTGTTCTGCCTCATTGTGACTTCCTTTGAGTTGTAATCAATATAGGCACGCTGCTCTAAGAGCTAGTCCATGCCAAAGATCACATCAAACTTAGATATCGGCAGTACAGAGGCTTCCAATCCAAAATAATGACTTCCTATCCACACCTGAACATAACAAGCTCTATCTACATGAATTAAGCATCCGTTAAGCAGTAATATATCCAATCTATCTGTCGATATAAAAGAAGGCACTCTGATACGCAAAACGAAGTCCTCATACAAAAAGGAATAAGAAGCTCCTATATAAAACAGTGCTCTAACTGGATAGTCTAATATTAGGACAAAGCTTAATGCAAATAAGTTAAGCAATAAAAAAGGTAGCAAGTATATAAAGTAATAAAAGTTGTATGCTAACTCATACCTATCACCGAATCGCCCTGTTTGATGGCTTCATGTTGGCCAAGATTATAAACTCTCGACTTAGCTAGAGATAAATAGGTCGCAGTTGATTAACCTGCCTTCCCTTTTTTGGCATACGATGCTCCTGTCTTTTTATCCGTCCTCGGAATACCACTGCGACAGTCTCATGCTAAGTGTCCCAGCTTGTTGTAAGAATAGCAGATATTTGGGCCTCCTCTCCCAGTAGTTGCTCCATAAACAGCAAAAGAAGCTGGCCTCGAAGACCTAGTCTTTTGCCTCCACCTCTTGCGATGCGCAGAATTTCTTGAACCTAGCACTTTGAACTCTGTCTTTTTCACTGCCAAGTCATTCTTACACTATACGCTCTTCATATCCTTCTCTAGGGATCGAGCAGTATTCACCAATGTCAGAAAGCACTGTGTCATCGGAACTGAGAGAAGCAATCTCAAATAATCACGCAGACCGTCATAAAACTGATTGTTCTTTCGCTCCTAGTCTGCAAATGTAGAGCCCACATACTATCCTAATCTCATGAACACATGAAAGTAGTCATCAACAAAACTCTCACCCTAAGTAAACCTCTGGAACTGATTCTCCATTGCAATCCTCTATGCATATGTGAGATACCTTGTAATAAAAAGCCTCGAGAACTCCTCCATCGAAACCTCTGTCAATTACGTTCTACAAAATTGATGTATTTCCAGCTCATCCAATCAGTTTCTTTCCTCACCTTCCAAGAGAAATGTAGCCACAGTCACTATTTATCTCTCCTCCATTTCAATTGTTATCAAGGTTCTCTATATTCTTGTGATCTAGTCTTCGGCATGAGTGGGGGATCCAGTTCCCTCAAATGTTGGAGGATGTAAGCTCAGAAAATGCTTCAATTGGTTATTCATTGCTTGCCTCACCGCCAAAGTCTCATCGGTCACTTGCCACATAGCCACGGGCTCAACCACGACAACCTGCACCTGGGTAACTGCGGGGGTAGGAGGTTGTAATTTCCCTCCTGTTTCACATTGATTATTGTGAACATGTGTAATGCCCCAAAAATCCTAAAAAGGAAGAATTGGAAGTTAACGCGTGGCGAGAGTGTAAACGCCAACATTAGCCCTTGAATTAAATCGACTGTCGGCTCGTGTATTTACCGTGCGACGGTAGTGTGCTATCGCATGGCGCTATCACTCAATGGACTCAATGCTCTCCACAAAGCGATGAGTGACTACCGCGCGGTGGTAGAGAACTAACGCACGATGATAGCTAGAGTTAGTGTATCGCACGACGACATTAGCTTGACGCGCGGCGGTAGCCTGCCACGTGACAGTAAGGTGGAGGCTATTTTGGAGCGACAGCGCGATGTCGATTGGCCTAATCTGCAACTCCCTATGATACTGTATGACGGTAGTAGATACTGTGCGGCGGCAGCCTCTAAATATAAGCTGGGCATGAGATTAAACTCTCACTTTTTTGTCTATCTTGGTACTTCAAGCTCTTGAGGGAAAAAGGTTGGGGCTTAGTGTCGCAAGCTTGGTGAAGGTGATCCCGTGATCGGAATCAAGAGCCGAAATAAGATCTGTGATGAGTATAGAAAGGCACTCTTTTCCATTCGGATAGAATACTTATTAATTGCTCTGAAAAGATCTACAAGGTTAACGACTTTATCCTTGGACAAGTGAGTCCTAAAATTTCTTACGTGCATGGAACCCCTCACCAAAAGGTGAAGAAAAGGGTTGTTTCCAATAGGTAGATCATTATGATCCCTGACAAAACTCGCATATAGATCCAGAATCGAAGTACGGAATAGGCATGCTGTGTGAAGCCCATCTGGAAAGGTTGGTCTTGATTTATGATGAATTGATTTGCGTGCTAGAGAAGACTACGTGGGTAAAATGTGTAGAATCTGGGATCCGTGGGTGTGCAGGATGCTACAGGGATAGTACTAGAGGTGATCTCCAGGAAAACACCCAAGAATAAGGAAGAAGCAAATTTTGTCCCTACCGTATGGCGGTAGTGCTACTGCTATTGATACCTTCCATTGAGCTATGTTTGTGGGGCCTGTTTTTGGGAAACCTGGGGGCTTTTTGTGCGCAGGAACAAAAACTTTTTTGCGGAATGATGTGAGCGGAAACTTAAACTGTTCTACTATTCGTGAGTAGGATCTTAAATTGTTCTACTTGGGAAAGGGGGACGCTGAAACCGCTTCATGTCATGGCCATGAAGGTTTCGGCTTTTGGCGCATGACGGTTTGAGCAACAGGATTCAATTAACCTATATTCAACTTATGAAGGTCGACTTGGAGTGAGTCACTAGATTAGATCTGAAAGTAGAACTCCTTTGAATTTGTCGACTCATAGGAAGAAAAGATAAATGCTCAAGTTTGGCCATCAAGTTTAATACTTTGGATGGTAGTGGTACCCGGGAGATCCGATACACTAATAATGTGCCCTAAGTGCACGGGGCTTATGCCCGATTTAGCATGCGTCTATGGCGAATGGTGCTTAAACTACATGTTCTTATTGCCATATATATATATATATGATGTTGTTTGCAGGGATGGAGAACTATCAGCCAGAGTGAGGGGTGGGGCCGTTATAAATTTGTCAGCTAATGCTGATCGTTGCTTTGTTTTCCACATTTTAGTGGGTCATGCTATACAGCTGCTGGAGAGCCAAGTGGGAAGTAGCGGGCTTAAGTCCCTTGTGCTGAAATTAGCTAGCCCTTGAAGTCCCAAAGGAGAACGTTACTATTTCATGTGTGGTCGGTCTGCGCGCCGATGTATGAAAACAGTAGTTGTAAAGGAAACAGTTGTAAGGCCTTAAGGCCATAACATTTTGTGTATTTTGTAAACATTCCTGAGATATATATATTTATATATTGTGGACATTCGCATGTATTGAGGTCAAGTTAACCCATGAAGCTTCCTCTAGAATGCTCTGAGTGAGGACTCGGTTAGTAGCCTTTTGATATAAAAATGTAACTCCGCCGACTGTCTGTTGGATATGGCATGGGGCCCCGAATGGACCCTCTGTTATAATTCATGTGACGGATGGAGGTGTAACAATTTGGTATCAGATTGTCTCGGTCTTCCTTCGGCGAATTCGTGGTCAAATTCTTTTGAGAGGTCATGAGCACGTGTATGTTCTTACCGTTATAACCAAATAAACTCAAGAATGTCCACTTAGGAATGTAAATACACCTCTTGAAGTAAATTGCGTGTTCCAAAAATAGCATTTGAAGAGATTGTGCGTTGCTTAATTGTGTGTTTCACGCTTATATAAAATAAGAAGTGGTGTAGGGCAGCAGGAACCCCAGCATTCAGCGGAGAGTAATGAACCAACTGAGGTGCCAACACATCCTCCTTCTGCGGAATCTATACAGTTGGTTGCTGAAGCCATGTTAGCATTAATCAATGAGCAACCAGGAGAGTGAGTATAACCTCCTACCCCTGAGGTGGTCTAGGAACCGATTGGCGTAGTTGAACATGTAGTAGTACTATAAGTGGTCGTTGAGACAGTGACTGCAAGGCGAGCGATGGAAAAGCAATTGAAACATGTAAAGGTTTTCAATCCTCCTGTGTTTGCGAGTAAGGGAACCCCTACACAAGCCAAAGATTGGCTCTCAAGAATAAAGAGAGTCATGACGGCACCTAAAACGGAGGAGTAGCAATGTAATGCCCCAAAAATCATAAAAGGAAGAATTGGAGGTTAATGCGTGGCGGTACTATTAACGTTTGCATTAGACTTTGAATTAAATCGACTGATCTCTCGGGAATCTACTGTGTGGCAGTAATAATGCTAGCGCGTGGTGGTACCACTCAATGCACTCAATGATTTCGATGAAGCATTGAGAGGACTATCGCGGGGTGGTAGTGTGCTAGCGCGTGGTGGTACCACTCAACACACTCAATGCTTCGAAGTGTTGAGAGGACTACTGAGGGGCGGTAGTGGGCTAGTGCGTAGCGCTATCACTTAATTCTTTCAACACAGCGTTGAGTGACTACCGCGCGGTGGTAGGATTAAATGCATGGAGATAGGTCGGTTTAAAGTACCTCTTGGCGGTAGTAAATGATGGCGACGGTGCTATTGCGACCATTGATCCCCGTCATAGAGAGTTCTTGGATTGGGACGATTGATACCGCAAGCTCGAAGATGAATGTAAACCATGACGTTTCTTTGCAAATGCCGTCGCCGCTCATGTTTTTCTCGACGTCCACCGCCGCCATTAAATAAAATATATAATTATAAATTAAATAATTATAATTATATATTTTATCAATTTATTATTTTAGCAATTTTATTTTAAAATGTTTTATTTCATGCATTTTATTATTGTATTGTTTTTATTTAATGTAATGACGGGTGCCTATAACATCATAGTTTCATTTTGAATTTTGAATGGAGGATTGATGGGTGTCGCTGGCCATTCTTTTCTCCTCCCTATCTCTCGGCCTCCACCTCTCCTCCTCCTCGTCGACTAGTTCTCCACTAATAGCCCCTCTTCTTATCTCCTCCCAAAACCGAGCCTCACTTCCCTCCCAAAACCCTAGTTGGCAACCTCCCTAGCCGCCACCCTCTTTCCTCCCCTTCCACCACTCGGCCACCACCTCCACCACCAACCCGAGCCCTCGCTTATCATCAAACACCCAAACCCGACCACCTTCATCATCACCAAAACCCAAACCCGACCACCCTCAACCTTTTTTTCCACCACCTTTTCTCTCTCCACTTTCCATATATATAATCCCTATAAATTTCTCTCACTCCAAAAGGTTATTGCAAAGAAACAATGGCTTGCGTCTACATCGTTCGGTGCAGATCCATGGACTTGCGTAGAAGTTGACTCAACCACCATTGTGAGCGTTTCCTCCACTCATCTTGTGGACAGATTATTCTTGGGATTGGGTAACGATTCATATACCACTTTTTTTTTGTGATTCCTTCTATATTATTTGTGAGGTTTTGGTGGAATTAAAAGGCTAGTATTTTGTCCTGATTTATATTGAAATTCGTTCTTAGTTAAAATCTGAATTTTAAGCATTTATTATTCCGAATATTTTTATAAACTTGGTTCAGGTAGAACTCGTGAACGCTAGAGGAAATCAGTTTCTTTACCTTGATTTCTCCTTGAGTTCAAGTGATTTGGTCACCCTCATATTAATTAATTTTGGGATTGATTTGGTCTTAATTTTAAATCACTTATTTAGTCTATATCTTTTCTTATTGGAATTGTGAATGTTTGTGAATAACCTTATTTTGAGTTGCTAATTGTCCGGATCGAGTAAGTCCTTTTTGCT
The DNA here is from genome assembly GCA_039513925.1 of Platanthera zijinensis. Taxonomy (NCBI): domain Eukaryota; kingdom Viridiplantae; phylum Streptophyta; class Magnoliopsida; order Asparagales; family Orchidaceae; genus Platanthera; species Platanthera zijinensis. The sequence continues at coordinate 76,739,139 of CM077086.1, forward strand.
TGAGCAAACATTGGCCTATAGACCTTGTTCAATCTATTAAAGGGGTAGCGACTGTGAGAAACGAACTAAAACAAGTCGGAAGAGGTTTAAACTGAAACTTTATTATCCAAAAAAGGTATCTATTACAAAGGTATGGCCTCCCTTATATAGAATGGAGGAGAGAAGAGAGAATACAAATAAGAGATGTGGGACTAAAAAATTACATGGCACAAGCGGACTGTACAGACATAAACCGCACAAGCCATGCGGTTAGACAGAAGGGCTAACCGCTCGGTAACTGCCAGAGAGAGAGAGAGAGATCTCCATGTGAGACCGCTAGACCGCCCAGTCTCCAAGTCTCCAGTGATAAACAGCTAGACCACTTGTACCACAGACAGCAACACACAACAACCAACCTGCTGAAGGGAAACCGCCAGACCGCCCGGTCATCAACCCGCCAAGCCAGACCGCCAGACCACCTGGTCATCAACCCGCCAAGCCAGATCGCCAGATCGCCCGGTCACCAATTTCAACACTCCCCCTCAAGCTGGAGAATATATATCGATCATGCCCAGCTTGTCACAAATATGGAAAAATGAGGCGGATACTGGCTTGGTGAAGATGTCAGCCAGCTCTTTATAAGAAGTGATGAAGGGAGTGCAAATTTGTTCCTTCAAAATCTCTTCATGAATGAAATGAGAGTCGACCTCAATGTGCTTGGTTCTTTCATGGAAGACTGGATTTTTGCTGATGTATATGACAGCCTTGTTATAACAGAACATAGGTAGAGGATGGTTGTAGACCTCTCCTAAATCCAGCATGAGAGCCCGTAGCCATTTCAACTCACAAGTGGTCGATGCCATACTTCAATACTCTGCTTTAGCACTGGACCTGGAAACAACAGACTGCTTCTTGCTCTTCCAGCTTACCAGATTTCCCCCAACAAAGGTGCAAAAATCGGAGGTAGACTTGTGATCCCCTTTGTCATCAACGTAGCTCGCATCTTAGTATGCTTCAACCCTCAGATGACCATTCTTCTGAAAGAGTAATCCTTTCCCAGGGCTGCTTTGACATACTCCAAGATCCGCAAGGAGGACTGAAGATGGAACTCCCTGGGTGCTTGCATGAATTGAATCACCTTGCCCACAGCATAGAAAATGTCGGGCCTGGTCACTGTGAGATATATGAGCTTGCTAACTAGACGCCTGTACCGCGTAGTATCTGAAAGAAGAGGCGAATCATCTGCCCAGGTTTTGTCTTCTCCAACAGCCATAAGGTATCCGGCAGATTTGGCTCCAGTAAATCCTGCTTATTTTAGAAGGTCAAGGGCATACTTACGCTGGGAGAGGACTAAAAAGTTTGGAGTCCGAGAGATTTCGATCCCCAAAAAGTACTTCGGAGATCCCATATCTTTTGTGACCAGATGTTGATGAAGATGCCGCTTTGTCAAGGCTACCCCTTCCTGGTCATCGCCAGTGAGAAGAATATCATCAACATACACTGCCAGAACCACCAGACCCGAGGAAGTTTTTCGAATAAATAGAGAGTGATCGACAGAGCTGCACGCAAAACCAACGGCCGCCACAATGCTGCTGAACTTATCAATCCAAGCTCGACGGCTCTGCTTAAGACCATAGATTGCCTTCTTTAGGCGGCATACTCGTGTCTCCCCCTGAGCAACATACCCAGGAGGTTTGAAAGTGAGGGTAAGATCTATCTCAACTCTAGAGGGGGGGTGAATAGAGTATTTTAAAATAGTTTTTCACAGTTGAAATAAACAGCACATATAAAATTCAATTTATGATGTAGTGTAGAGTGCTAGTAAGAAGTTAAAAACCAAGAAGTAAAGAGCACAGCACACAGCAGACAAATCACACAAACAAACCAGAAGACACAAGGAAATATAGTGGTTCCCCAAAAACCTGGGTACATCCACTCTTCTACCACCCTTGGTAGGAATCCACTCAGGATGAGTTGATCAGGTGTCCTGACACCAATGAGCTTTTGATAAGGTGCTCAAAAACCAAAACTGGATTTTTTGATAAGGTGTCTTGCCACCACTGAGTTTTGACAAGGCTCTCAGAACCAGACAAAACTTTTGAAGGGAGTTCAAGAACCCTTTACAGCAGGAAAAAGAAAAAGGTAAAGAGGTGAGATTGTCTTCTCTGTTCTCAAATCAAATGAGAGAAGACTAGTGGATCTTTTGTTGTCAAAGCTCCCCCTTAGATGTTGAATGAATCAGGAATGGAAGCTTTGCTCTAGGGTGATATGTCTTCAGATCTTTAGATCTCCAGCAAAGAATTATTTCAGCAAAGAGGCTGAGAGATGAGGTGTCTGGAGTTCTTTGAGATGAAGCTTTGATCACTTTTCTGTAAGCAAGAGGATGGTTATCTTTCACAGCTTAATTCTTCTTGTTCTTCTGTAACAGTGTGTGTCTCTTGATTTTATTGTATATTGACTCTGGATTAATTCTCTCTGAGAGTAGTATTGGAGAAGACGATCTTATTCTCTGAATATAATTCTTCCAAGATAGCCGTTATCAGACATTAAATGCCTTCCATAAATGATTTGTCTTCTAGAGAAAAGTCCAATGAAACATTCCTGAAAAATTCCATGAAACTTGTTCCAGAATAAATGAAAACGGCTGGCAAATCTTCTTGAAATTAAATGCTGAGAGAATTCAAAAACATTCCAAAGACTGGCAGCATTTGAATCCTTAAGATCATCGATTTCTCAAAATAAACGTCGATCTGAGCTCCACGATCGTCGACTAGAGCTCAGAGAAGGAATATATCATTCTGACAGAAAACGTCGATCTGAGCTCGAAGATCGTCGACCTGAGCTCAGAGATATTGAAGATAAGCAGTAGACAGAAAACTTCGATCTGAGATCGACTATCTAAGTTCTTGGTCTGGCAGAAATAGTCGATCTGATTAAGACAGAGATCGTCGACCTAGACTTCAACAGAAAACGTCGACCTGAAGCAAACAGAGATCGTCGACCTAAACTTTCCCAGAAATAGTCGACCCAAGCACAGCCAGAGATCGTCGACCAAAGCTCGACGATCGTCGGACTGAAGCTCGACAATAGTCGACCGAAGCCAGCAACAAGCAGAAGGCTGAGGACATAAGTAGTCGACCAGAGCTCGACGATCGTCGACCTGAGCTCGACGATAGTCGACCGTCGTTCGACTATTTTTATCTCTTTACTTAGCATGAAATCCTGAGCTTAAATGGTCCTTGGGGGCAGCTTCAAACCTAAGTTATAAGCCCTAGACTCATTCTAATGTTGACCTTTACACTATACAACTAGGTCAACCTGGTTTCCTAAGAGACATAGTGATCCTTGCCCAAATTAGTAATAGGGTGTTCCAACAATCTCCCCCTATTTGGGTTAGGATTACTATTTACAGACAGAAATAGGAAATAAATAAGCATACATCAATACAAAAGCTAAATCAATACTGCAGAGGAGATATATAGCAGCAATGCAGATCATAGATAAAAAGACAGCAAGTATCCAAGGGAGAATGATGTTCAGCTTACACAGATCACTTCTTTTCAGTTCCCTTTTTAAACAAAATTTCTCTGTTAGGATTCTGACTTTCTTTCTTTGATCTTCTGTCGTCCTCTGCACCTTGAGAAGTTTGAGATCTTGGCCATGGAACTACAGCCTCTGGGTGCAGCTTCATATAGTCTTCTGGATTAAAAAACTTTTTAGAAGCATATCTTTCCAATTCTTTCTTCCTTTGATCTGACAAAGTTGTTATATTTGAGATGTCCATGCCTTGCTCTCTGGCTTTCTTTAGTTGATCAAGAGCAGCTAGTTCTTTCATTCTTGCTGTCCAAAATAAAGGATTGTTCTCAGGATCCTCAAAAGGAACAGGAGGTTCATACCTGTTGAGAGATTCAGAAGCAGAAGGAGTCCTGGAAATAATTGAGTCTTTCAGCCTGTAAGGGAAAGGACCTGAAGAAGAGTCAGAGTGGCCTTGTCCTTCCCTTTGATAAGATCTTTGTCCTCTCTGATTTCCTCTGTATTGATCTCTTCTGGATTGATATCCCCTTTGATGCTGTCCCCTTTGATAGGATTTCTGATAGGACTCGGAAGAACTGTGTCTGGAAACTGGAGCTTGAGGGGCTGAGCCTGATCCAGAATCTGGAGGAGGAGGAGGAGGAGGCTGATATTGAGAAGATCCTTTTTCATACTTGTCTAGCTTCCTCTTCTTCTTCATAGCCTTTAATTGGTTCTTGGAGTACTGCATCCAAGGCTCAGATAAGGGGCAGTCATGCAAAATATAGTAGGGAATATCATTGGAGTCCTTTGCTTGAGCTGGGGAAACAGACATCATTGCTTTGCTTCTAGCTTTCCTTTTCTTGGCAATAGTGCTAGCAGAATCATCAGAATCTGTCCTATACTGATCACTCTCAGAACTCTGAGGTTAATCATACAGATCATCAATTCTTCTGATATACTCTTCTTGAGCTTTAAGCTTTGCAGAAACAGCAGGAGCAGGAGGAGAGGGAGCAGCAGCAGAGCAAACAGAATCAGCAGCAGAAGTATCAACAAGCATATCAGAATCAACAACCATATCAGCAGAAAAATCTACAATAGTAGTGGCAGCATCATCAACAAGAGGCACAATGGCCTTAGTAGCATCATCAGAGATGGACATAACAGCATCCACAGCCTTCCAAGAATTTATATATACTTCAATTTGGCTAGGATTACAGACAGAAATAGGCACAATGGCCTTAGACAGATCTTCAATATGAGGAACTGGCAAGAATCTGAAGTATCCAACATTAAACTTGGAGAGCAGGCTCTGGAGGTTCATTGCAAAAACTACTTCATATGGCATCTCCCCCTGCCTTGGTTCAGAGATAAGTGAATCAAGGCACCCAGAAGATGAAGTTTCCTGAGAGGAAATGAAGGATGATAGCTTGGAAGACAGCTCCTTGACATGGGTCAGGAGTGGAGCCAGAGAGGTCTCCAGTAATGAGGTTAGCTTTGGAGCTAACAGCTCATATAACCTGTCAGCCAGGGCTGAGAGATCTACATGCTCAAGAGGGGCTTGAGCAGAGGTAGGAGAGAAGGTTGTTGAAGGGATGTTGGCAGGAGCTGGTGGCATGGGGAAAGAGGAGATAGGAGGTAAGGGAATGGATGGTTCTGATATAGGAAAGGAGGAGATAGAATGAGGTGAGGTGGAGATAGAAGGGGTAACAGAAGGAGTGAAGATAGGTTGAGAGAAAATGTCTTCCATCATTTATTGGAATGAGGAGGTAGAGGGAGGCTCGGGAGGAGAGGAAGGATGAGAATCATCCATAAAGGATTCATCTAAAAGAGAATATGATGGAGTGGAAAAGGATGGTTAAGAGAAGAGAGGAAGGAATACCTCAGAGGTAGATGCTGGAGGGGATGAAACTGGTGAAGAAATGGTAATTGGGGAAGATATGGCTATGGTAGAATTGGAGGTGAGGATGAAATGGCTGGGGTAGAGATAGCTGAAGGAGAAGGAGGAGCAGGCAACCCTTCTGCTGGTGCAGAGACCAGGGGTGGAGTGACTAAGACAGTCCTTGTGCCTGAAGCAGGAGTCGATGCAGCAGCTCTGGAGGGATTGATGATCTGCCTGTCCCATTTGCCAAAAAGGGCACAGGAGAGCCTCTTGGATGCATTAATGAACATCCCAGAGGAGGTCAGCAACTCAGGGCATCTGAAATGCAGATAGACCCCTAGAATTCTCCCAAAGCTGACAGCAGTCTTATTCAGCTTTTTCTTAATCAGATTGAAGAAAATTGATCCGTAGTTCAGATGTTTCTTATCCAGCAGAGCTCCCATAAGACAAAACTGATATCTTGAATTGTATCATGGGCAGAGTGCTTTGCCAGCAGCACTTTCCCAACTACATCAGCCAAAAACTGAAATTCCAATGACAGATTCTTCTTCAGTAGTTTATTAGGATTCACAGCATTGTGACCCATCCGATCAAGCATGGAATCATATTCTTCTCCAGATAATTCAATAGAGTCTTCTCCAGTACTGAGATGAAACACTTCAGTTAAGAGAGCCGGGGACAGTTGTACCTGGGTCCCTTTTATGAAGCCGATGACAGAATTCTCATTCTCATCTGTCGCAGAATAGCACCATTCTTTTATTTCATCTGAAGCAATTTTCATTCTGGTAGTCATTAATTCCAACAGCTGCTGATCTCTGAACAAACTGAGAATGTCCTTGAAGCGTTGATCGCTTCCATCAAACGAGCTTATATCGATATCAAAACCGGTATCAAATTTCATCTTCGAAAGGGCGGTAATATTTGAAGCCATCTGTACCTGCAAAGACTGAATAAACGCGACCAAGTGTAGAAGGTTTTGGAGGGAAAGAGAATTTGCAGAGAGTATGAAGACGTAAACAACGAGCGGCGGCCGAAAAATGATTTTATATTAGGGTTCGACGCGAAAAAGGAAAATCGTAGTGCTTAGTTCGACAGTACGTCGATTTCAGCTCGACGATTTGGGCTACAGAGGGAATATGAAGAGACGCCAATAGCATCGAACTTCGTTTGACGTTATTGAGAGCGTCGAGCTCCACTCGACGACCAAGGAGCAGACAGAAGGAAAGCCTAGATTTAACGGCGGTGCTGAACTCAGATCGACGCCTCAAGAACCGTCGATCTCCGGTCGACGATTTATGGGAAAACGTCGATCTCTGTTCGACGTTTTCTGGGAAAACGTCGAGCTCAGTTCAGAGACAGAACTTATTTTACAGACACAAAAAGAATTGATTTTTAAGCCTAGTCTTGGTCTGTTTTATCTTTTCAAGATCTTGTAATTTAATTTAGGCTTCCTCCATCTAACATGCCTAACTAATTTAGGAAGAAACTGTGTTTCTTTTCATCCAAAGGTTTGGTGAAAATATCTCCCCTTTGCAAATCAGTAGGAATATATTGAAGTTCAATTTTGTTTTTCTCTACATTATCTCTTAGAAAGTGATGCCTAATTTCTATGTGTTTTGTCCTACTATGGAGGACTGGATTTTGTGCTATAGAGATAGCACTAGTATTATCACAGAAAATTTTTGACTTCTCTAAGTTGTAGCCATAGTCTAAGAGCTGATTCTGTATCCACAATATTTGTGAACAGCAACTGCCTGCAGCCATATACTCAGCTTCAGCAGTTGAGGTTGACACAGATGTTTGCTTCTTACAAAACCAGGAGACAAGTCTGTCACCAACACTACTAGAAAAATGAGTATTAGCTATACGTTTTTTTGCCAGGGTTCAAAAATCGTGGCTAATACACTAGTATTAGCCATGATCACAAAACCCTGGCTAATATTTAGGTTTTAGCCACGGATATAAAAAAGCATGGCTAAAACCATTGTATTAGCCATGAAAAGAAAAAGAACGTGACTAATATTTAGTATTAACCAGCAGTTAAACAATCACAACCATTCATTTTAACTCCCATTAAATGAACCCCCTAATTTTATCACCAAAAAAAGTTAAAATCCGTCCCCACTCCCATGCCCTAATCTATCGTCAAAGAATGAAGAAATGTGCGAGGAAGGATGCGAGCTGCCGGAAGTCGACCCTGACCATTCACGATCTTAACACGCCTCCGGTGGCGTCGGAGACTGTACAGCCGGAGGGGACCTGGGAGGGGCTTGCGCCTACTTCCCGATCCCAGATTTCGCTTCCCCTGCTTTCCCAAATACTCTAACCTAACGCCACTCCCTTCTTCGCAGATGCGCCCCTACATCACCCTCAATGTTCATCGTAGGATCGCCTACTCCAATCTAACAACCGTATCGCGCTCTCATGCCGCTTCTGAATGTCCACAGGGAGAAAACATCGTGCCATCACCGACGCCTTTGCCCTTCTCCAGGTATCTCTCCTCTTTCTTTCCAGGTTCTAATTTCTTACTTCTTCGTGCCTATTGGCATTACACACATTTCTCTCTTTAGGCTTTCAGGTATCTAATCCCTATTTCCATCACGTCTTCCTGATGGTGATTAAGCAAGTAATTGATGAAGAATGGTGACCGAGAAGGGGGAAAAGAGGGAGCAAGAGATGAAGCGGGTAATTGTTTTGTTATGTGTACATGTTAATTCTATATTTATGTTAGATTCTGACCTATTTCCATCACATCTTCCTGATGTCTTCAGTGCTATAGATGCTCAAACTCTGATATATATCTTTTTGATGATGTCTTCAGTGCTATAGATGCTCAAACTGGCTCAGAGATCTTCAAGGTAAAATTTCAAGTGGTTAATATTTAATTAGCATATTTATGCTAGATTCTGACCTAACAACATAGTTATAGTAAGAAAATGTAGAATGAAATAGTCATCAGTTTTCTATGCTACAGGGATGCTATAAATTTCATCTTAAGAGTGAATTTGACATTTATTCTGAAGTTTATTAGTTAATTATGTTTATAGCATGACATTTCGACCTATGCAAGTCCTATATAGTTTGTTGTGTGATTGGTCCAGCTTTTTCATTCTTGTGGTTTAGGATGCTTACAAACTTGCAGAAATAAAATAGTTATGCTACAGTTTTAATAGATTTTCTATGCTAGAATGCGTAATAAAATCAGTTTGAGTAATAATGAGTGCAAGTTCAAGTTTTGTAACATTATACAAGGGCAATAACTGCGAGCTAAAATCAAGCCGAATTGCATATTGAGAAAAATGAACCTATCTACGCCAGAATAACAAGGGATGTGCTGTTTGGCGCGGCATTTTTGTTCCTGTGATATTGGACAAAAACACCACCGTTATAGAAATTTGTTTGGCACCACAATGATTATGACCATCACCAAGAAAAAACACTAGTTTTCAACCTAAAGGTGGATGGAGTTCCTTAGCTATGGTCAGGCGTGTTCAGAAACGATGGTTCATACGTGTTCACGACCGCCACCATCGTGCCAAACAAACTCTTATGCCAATTGGTTTTAGGTGGAGGAGCCCTTGATATATGAAAAGCTACTTCTGAGCTCTCAGATGCAGTTTTATTTTTTCAACATCAAAGAGTTTAGTCAATTTTGGTGTGAAAGAATTCTTAAAAAAAGCAAACAAATGTGCATCTTTCTCCTAACTCCGTACGTAGAATTTATTATCTTGTAATTGTTGCCTGAAAGTCTCTTGTGCCTTTTTTTGGAATTCTTTACTAGTCTCTTGTGCCTGAAAGTCAAATGATATTTTTAACGGTATAAGTACATAAGGGAAAAATTCTTGGTTCCCTATGACGTCCTCTGTTGTCTAATTTGTCTCCATTTTTAATCAATCATTCAGTTTTTGTTTCCTTATTATTCTCCCTCTTACTGCGCCCTCATTCTTGATTATTTCTTGTTGGCCCCATGACGTTCTTTTCATTTCAAAGTGAATATTGGCAGAGTGATGCAGGATGGTCATATATGAATGACTCAGAGTTATATGTGGACACAACTTCGACAAATACTTGCTTGCAAGTTGCAATTAGATAAATTTTTATAATTGAATATTTATTTTTGTTTGTCACAAAATATAAAGCCTTTAAAATAAGGAAATAAGAGTGGAAGTATAAATGCAAGAGTGTATGAAAACAAATGACTGGATGAATAGGAGTACACAAAGCTTCAAATGTTTTGAAGCAACAATTACAACTCACTATTCTTTGAGTAGAAAATTCACAAACAATTCAAAATAATATAAACGACAACCAAGTTGAAACTTACAAAACTAATAGTGGTAGAAGGCTTGGAGAGGAAGTTTGATGCGCTGGTTGGTAGTGGAAATCCCGGTGGTTACTGGAACGGGTTTGGGGCTGCTGGAATAGTGCCCAGTTGCTGGAATTTTGGAGTTCTGACAGTGAGAATTAATATTCTGGGTGCTGGAAGTTGGCCCGTGTGCAGGAATTCTGAATTTTGTGTGCGGGAAATCAAAGACCAGGTACTAAAAATGAGTCCAACCGCAGGTATTGATGGTTGGGCTGCTGATTTAAGAGCCCCGGGCTGTTGCGGTGTGAGTGTGCGTGCATGGGGGGTGCAGGGAGGTGGGCTGGGGTTGTGTGTGGAGAAGGTTTGGTGGGATTCAGTGTGGGTGGAAGAGGTGGGAGGGGCTCAGTTTGAGGGGGTGAGTGGGGAGAGGGAGGGAATGGTCCGACTACAACAATGGTAGGGGATTAGGCTTCACGTGAGATGGAAGAATGGGGTTAGTGGGCAGGTATGTAAGTAGTGGGGTACAACAATGGTAGGGGATTAGGCTTCATGTGAGCTGGAATAGTGCCCGGGCTTGTCCAAGTGCTGGATCATCCTGCAGGTTGTCACAACTAAATCTATTAGAACTACATAACATCAGTAAATAAAAATTCTCCCAGAATAATAGAACCGCATTATCATCATTAGCCTAATACCATATACTTTATGTCGGTTTTATTAAATATTTAATTTTCCTTCATTCATGCCAAGTATTACCTGAGCTGTCAAACTTGTTTTTACAAATCATATGAACTTTTGTCCATGCTATTATATAAACACTCATCCTCCTAATCTTTAAACCCTTTATTATGAGTCTACTCAATATATCTTGGTGGTGTTTTGGAGATTTGTCTTATCTATGGTGTTTATATCAATGTGTTTTAGATTCTCAAGCTATTTTAAAAAAGGAGACCGTACCTGCTTCACGTTTCCTTTTTCTTCTTTTTTTCATTGTCAGGTGGTCTATGCATGCATGCATATTTAATACATAGGAAAAACATCTTGTAAAGTTTTTAGCCATGGAAATTTCTCTTTCAAACATTGTTTTTCACAAATACAACTAAAAAAGAAACCTTGCTGTACCGATACTAGTCTTATTTTCGCAACTGACTTGTACAATTTTGTTATCTAGATTGCAACCTATAAGGGAGACTAGAGAAAAGCAAGTGCAACTATGGAAGGAGTTGATACTTGATTACTGTAGGAGTCAAAAGGTATTCATTATTGGATTGGAACAAGAATTCCCTCTATTTTCTAATCCAGCTATTCAAAGTGAGTTTACCTCATGATTATTTTAAATAAATTCTTAGTTAGCGTGACTATGTATCTTGCTGTGTATTATGAGAAAGTGATTGAACAGAACAAGGAATTATTTTTTTTATTATGCTGCTTGAGTTTTAGCTTGCAATTTTTTGTATAGGGATGGAAAGATGCTTTGTATAGAGATGGAAAGATGCTTGAGTTTACCTCATGATTTTTGTAGGCTAATGTACGTTTGTAATAATTTGCAACTATAATTTTTGAAGAGTTAATGACCATAATAATTTACAGTTGTAATAATTTGCAACTGTATTACAGTATTTTGAGTGTTTTTTAAAAAAAAAAACAAAAATTAGTATTTGCCACGGCTTGTAACTGTGGCAAATAGTTTTTTTTTAAAATGATGAGTTCACTTTTAGCCAGGGTTTCATACCGTGGCTAATAGTTGGCTTATTTGCCACGGCAGTTTTATCATATGGCTAATACTATTTGCTACGGCCAATTCGTGGCTTAAAAGTTTTAGCCACGCCGACTTTAGCCACGGAGTTTTCCCGTGGATAGACCGTGGCTAAAACTTTTTAGCCACGGTTTTGGACTTTTTGCCAGGGCAATTTGCCCTGGCCAAAAGTCTGTTTTTTAGTAGTGCAAGGAACTGACATGTTCCACTAGTTCTTTTCCTGTCTATTCTGCATCCAGCATAATCAGCATCTGAAAATCCAGTTAAGTCAAATGCTGAATCTTTTGGATACCAGAGGCCTAGATTTGGACAACTTTTCACATACGTAAGAATCCTCTTAACTAAGATTAAGTGTGACTCTCTAGGGATAACTTGGAATCTAGCACAAATACATGTAGCAACATTATATCAGGCCTACTAGCTGTAAGGTACAATAAAGATCCAATTATTGCTCTATATGTTGTCTGATCAACAGGTTTCCCATGTTCATCAGCATCTATTACAGCATTTGAGGGCATGGGAGTTTTCATACAAGATGCATCAGACATACCAAATTTCTTAACCAATTCTTTTGCATACTTGGTTTGAGAAATAAATATGCCTTCAGCATGTTGCTTGACTTGCAGTCCTAAGAAGAAGGACAGCTCACCCATGCTACTCATTTCAAATTTAGAATGCATAAGCTTGGAAAACTTTTTGCACAATTTTGAATCAGTAGAACCAAAAATAATGTCATCTACATAAATTTGCACTAGTAGGGTATGAGACTTATGGGTTCTAATAAAAAGAGTTTGGTCTACTCTCCCCCTAACAAAATCATTTTCCAGAAGAAAGCATGCTAGGGTCTCATATCATGCTCTAGGAGCTTGCTTGAGACCATATAATGCTTTATGCAATTTGTAAACATAATCAGGGTGAGTTAGAGAGATAAAACCTGGAGGTTCTCTAACATGGACTTCCTCTTTGATGTCCCCATTGAGAAATGCACTCTTTACATCCATTTGGTATACTTTGAAACCTTTGTGAGCAGCATAGGCTAGGAATATTCTGATGGCTTCTAACCTTGCAACTGGTGCAAAGGTCTGATCATAGTCTATTCCTTCTTGTTGAGAGTACCCTTGAGCAACTAGCCTTGCCTTGTTTCTGACTATAACTCCTTGATCATCCAGCTTGTTCCTGAATACCCACTTTGTTCCAACAATGGGATGATCATTTGGCTTAGGCACTAGTTCCCAAACCTTGTTCCTTTCAAATTGATGCAACTCCTCTTGCATTGCAATGATCCAGTGTGGATCTTGCTCTGCATCTTGAATGGATTGAGGCTCAATTTGAGATAGGAAGCAAGTGTGCATCAGGTTCTGGTTGACCTGATTTCTAGTTTGCACACCAGCTGAGATTTCTCCAATTACTTGGGTGATTAGATGATCTCTTGTTGTTACTAAATCAATAGGGAGTGTTGAATGTTCACCAGCCTGTGTTGATGTCTCCTCTAGTGGGACAGCAACTGGCTCTTCAGGATGATTTTCTTCAAGATGTTGAACTTCTTCTTCATCATCACTGCTCTCATTCTTTTCAGCAACTTGCAATTTGTTCAAGTCTTCAGCTAGAGAATGTACCTGCAAAGGTTCTATGGTAGAAGCATTCTTCTCCTTGAAAGACATGTTAGCTTCATCAAAAATAATATGAACAGATTCTTCAATTTTACAGGAAGATTTATTATAAACCCTATAGGCCTTGCTGATCATGGAGTATCCCAGAAACACTCCTTCATCAGCTTTAGCTTGAAATTTTGCTAGATATTTCTTGTCATTATTATGAATAAAACAAATGCAACCAAAAACTTTAAAATAGCCTATTTTAGGTTTCTTCCCTTTGAGCAATTCATAGGGAGTCTTGCCCTTCAGTTTGTGTATCAGGCTTCTGTTCAACACATAGTTGGAGGTGTTCACTGCCTCAGCCCAAAAGGATAGAGGTAGGTGAGCATCTGCCAATAATATAGTTGTAGATTCAATGAGTGTTCTATTTTTCCTTTCAGCTACCCCATTTTGTTGAGGAGTTCTAGGAGCTGAGAAAGTGTGCCTGATCCCTTCACTCTGACAGAACTCTTGCATGAGAAGAGAATCAAACTCTGTCCCATGATCACTTCTGATCAGGGCAATGTAAGTGTTGAACTCAATCTGAATGCATTTGAGAAAATCTATCAAACACTTGAAGTTATCAGACTTCTTCCTCAGAAAGAATACCCAAGTGAATCTTGAGAAGTCATCTACAACCACAAAAGTATAGGATTTCCATCCTAGGCTTTGCACTGATATGGGTCCAAAAAGATCCATGTGCAACAGGTACAGAATCCTAGGTGAATCACTCTTATTAATTGATTTAAAACTACTTTTAGTTTGCTTGCCTAATTGACAAGCCTTGCAAAGTCCTTCCTTCTTGTAGGTACCAGAAGGTAGTCCTCTAACAAGGTTGTCTTTGGATAGCCTAGCAATGGTTCTAAGGTTAATATGCCCTAGTCTTTTATGCCATAAGATATTAGGTTTTGAAATGGAATTGAATAAACAGATATCTACTTTAGAAGAAAGAAAATCTACTAAGTAAATGTTACCTGTCCTTTTACCTGTTAACACAGTTGTGTTATTTTCTGACTTGATCTTACACAGGGATTTGTTGGTCACCTTGTATCCTTCATCATATAGTTGACTGATACTTATCAGATTGTGCTTCAGCCCTTCCACATATGCCACCTTCTTAAAAGTGACTGAGCCTATCTGAGCAGCACCATATCCTTTGGTTTGACCAAAATTTGAATCACCAAAAATCACCTTGGGTCCAAGTTTGGTTATGAAGGATGATAGGTTCTCCTTGTTCCCTGTCATGTGCTTTGAGCACCCACTATCCAGATACCATTGTTGGTTAGATACTGGATAGGTCTTCACCTGCACATAAACAGCTTATTTATTTTTGACCCAGTTAACCTTGGGCCTAGGTTGATATCCCTTAAATTCTGAAACAAAAGACATCCCAGGTTGATCCTTATAACCTTCAGGATGGTATCTCCTAGGAGGTACTATCCATTCAGTATAGGGGTTAAAGTCTTGGGATGTGGGACTTCTAGGATTGAATCTAGATGTGCCATTGAAGGAATGTTCACAGACCTGATCTCTGTTCGACCATCGTCGAGCTGAGGTCGACGATCTTGGGTCAGATCGTCGATCTCTGTTCGAAGATCGATTATGGCGAAGTTCAGAGTTTGGATATCGTCGATCTGAGGTCGACGATCTGTGCTTAGATCGTCGAGCTCTGTTCGACGATCGTCGAGCTCTGCTCGATGCAATCTGTTGAACTGGATTTTTCTCTGACAGATCTGTATTCTTCCTAGCTACCTCTATTACTCCCTTTCCTTTGTCAGAGACAAATTTGATTGGAGGTGTTAATATTATAGGTTGGCTGGATGAGGCACCCAAGCCCAGTGTACTGTTGAATCTAGAGTTCACTGTGCTTGTAATGTCCATCAGTCTGATACTTCTCCCATTTAGGGATTCTTCAAACTCTTTAGCTCTTGACAGTTCACTTTTCAGTGAAGCTATCTCCTCCCTACAACATTCTAACTCCTCAGAGAGTTTGAGGTTATTTGAGCTTAGGACACTGTATTCAGATAATTTATTTCTGAGAGAGATTATCTCTTTTTCAGATCTTAATAAATCCAAGCACAATATCTTAAATTCGTTTTTGAAGTCCTCTGAATTAAAATCAAAAGAGCTAATTACCTGATCTTCCTCTGGTTGATTTTCTGAATCTGAATCTGATTCTCCATCAGAGTTTTGCTGTGAGGCATTGATAGCCATCATGCAGAATTCTTTTTCATCTTCATCATCCTCATCATCACTGGAACTGGATGAGGCTTCAGATTCCTCTTCAGTCTCACTCCATGTCTCAGCAACAAAGCCCTTCCTTGTATGTTTGTTCTTGCTGGAGGAGGCTTTGTCTGAGCTGTTCTTCTTGTAATCCTTTTCTTTTCTTCTGTCTCTTCTTTCCTTCTTGTCCTTATTCTTGTTTTCTGGACAGTCAGGCACAATGTGGCCTGGTTTCCTGCAACCAAAGCATATAATTTCTTTATTGTTATTTGATTTATCATACCTTGGTTTATCATGACCCTTGTATGGTCTCTTTCTGAAGTCTTTTCTGGCCATCTTGTAGAATCTTTTGGCCAGTAGACTTATGAGCTCATCATTTCCTGTAGCTTTATCTTCAGGCTCCTCTTCTTCAGCTTTGAAGGCTATGGTCTTTTCTTTCCTTGTGGCTGGAGAAGTAGCCTTTTGTTCTTCTTCTCTATTTTTAATGAGCAGCTCATAGGATTTGAGCTTGCCTAGGAGAGCTTCAGTGGTAATCTCATTTAAACTTCTGGCATCCTTGATTGGCCAGATTCTTGAATCCCAAGTGCTGGGGAAGCACATCAGGATTTTGTCATTCAGCTCAGTTAGTGAGATTTCTTTGTCTAGGGTTTTTAACTCATTGACAATTAGACTTAGTCTATTGTACATGTCAGCCACTGACTCAGCTTCTCCCTTTTTGAAGTTCTCATATTGGCTTATCAGATGAGACAATTTCAGAGAGCTTGTCCCAAATTCCTTTGGCTGAGTTGCAGTCAGCTACTTTCTGAAATATCTCATCAGACATTATCTGAGCTAAGATGTTTATGGCCTTTGCATCTGCAGTTTTCCATTTCTTTATGTCTGCATCTGTTCCTGAGGGAGGTGGAACAGCATTTGTGCTTGAGCTTTCTGGTGGACTTGGACAAACTGTCAAGACAGAATTGAAAATATCTTCATCAATAGAATTCATGTATAATCTAATCCTTGCCTTCTAGAGTGCAAACTTGGAAAGGTTGCACACTGGTGGTCTGGTGCTTGCATAATCTTTGTTCTGTGCCATGTCTTTAAATAAATAGATAGATGTATAGAAAGTAATCCTCTTAAGAGATTGATCTTACCAAGGATCTTTTGGTTCAGGTGTTAGCCTGTATGAGCAACCAACCTCGCTCTGATACCAATTGAAAGTGAGGGTAAGATCTATCTCAACTCTAGAGGGGGGTGAATAGAGTATTTTAAAATAGTTTTTCACAGTTGAAATAAACAGCACATATAAAATTCAATTTATGATGTAGTGTAGAGTGCTAGTAAGAAGTTAAAAACCAAGAAGTAAAGAGCACAGCACACAGCAGACAAATCACACAAACAAACCAGAAGACACAAGGAAATATAGTGGTTCCCCAAAAACCTGGGTACATCCACTCTTCTACCACCCTTGGTAGGAATCCACTCAGGATGAGTTGATCAGGTGTCCTGACACCAATGATCTTTTGATAAGGTGCTCAAAAACCAAAACTGGATTTTTTGATAAGGTGTCTTGCCACCACTGAGTTTTGACAAGGCTCTCAGAACCAGAAAAAACTTTTGAAGGGAGTTCAAGAACCCTTTACAGCAGGAAAAAGAAAAAGGTAAAGAGGTGAGATTGTCTTCTCTGTTCTCAAATCAAATGAGAGAAGACTAGTGGATCTTTTGTTGTCAAAGCTCCCCCTTAGATGTTGAATGAATCGGGAATGGAAGCTTTGCTCTAGGGTGATAGGTCTTCAGATCTTTAGATCTCCAGCAAAGAATTGTTTCGGCAAAGAGGCTGAGAGATGAGGTGTCTGGAGTTCTTTGAGATGAAGCTTTGATCACTTTTCTGTAAGCAAGAGGATGGTTATCTTTCACAGCTTAATTCTTCTTGTTCTTCTGTAACAGTGTGTGTCTCTTGATTTTATTGTATATTGACTCTGGATTAATTCTCTCTGAGAGTAGTGTTGGAGAAGACGATCTTATTCTCTGAATATAATTCTTCCAAGATAGCCATTATCAGACATTAAATGCCTTCCATAAATGATTTGTCTTCTAGAGGAAAGTCCAATGAAACATTCCTGAAAAATTCCTTGAAACTTGTTCCAGAATAAATGAAAACGGCTGGCAAATCTTCTTGAAATTAAATGCTGAGAGAATTCAAAAACATTCCAAAGACTGGCAACATTTGAATCCTTAAGATCGTCGATTTCTCAAAATAAACGTCGATCTGAGCTCCACGATCGTCGACCAGAGCTCAGAGAAGGAATATATCATTCTGACAGAAAACGTCGATCTGAGCTCGAAGATCGTCGACCTGAGCTCAGAGATATTGAAGATAAGCAGTAGACAGAAAACTTCGATCTGAGATCGACTATCTAAGTTCTTGGTCTGGCAGAAATAGTCGATCTGATTAAGACAGAGATCGTCGACCTAGACTTCAACAGAAAACGTCGACCTGAAGCAAACAGAGATCGTCGACCTAAACTTTCCCAGAAATAGTCGACCCAAGCACAGCCAGAGATCGTCGACCAAAGCTCGACGATCGTCGGACTGAAGCTCGACGATAGTCGACCGAAGCCAGTAACAAGCAGAAGGCTGAGGACATAAGTAGTCGACAAGAGCTCGACGATCGTCGACCTGAGCTCGACGATAGTCGACCGTCGTTCGACTATTTTTATCTCTTTACTTAGCTTGAAATCCTGAGCTTGAATGGTCCTTGGGGGCAGCTTCAAACCTAAGTTCTAAGCCCTAGACTCATTCTAATGTTGACCTTTACACTATACAACTAGGTCAACCTGGTTTCCTAAGAGACATAGTGATCCTTGCCCAAATTAGTAATAGGGTGTTCCAACAAGGTTGCTCCATGTAGACGGCCTCCTGAAGATCACTATAAAGAAGGCATTCTTTACATCTAGCTGGGAAATTGGCCAATCTTTATTGACCGCCACAGAGAGAAGGACTCGTATAGTGCTGAGACGAGCCACGGGAGAGAAGGTGTCAAAGTAATCAACCCCATAGGTCTATATAAAGCCCTTAGCAACAAGACGAGCCTTATAATGGTCCACAGTGCCATCCGGGCTAAATTTGGCCATAAAGACCCAACGACAGCCAACAACCTCAGTACCGAAGGGAGGAGGAACAAGAGTCCAGGTACCCCACTCCGTAAGGGTCGTCATTTCCTCATCCATGGCCATCTTCCAGTGAGGAATAGCAAGGGCCTCCTGGTAGGAACGAGGTGTGGCAGTGGCAGAGATAGCCAACGCAAAGGCCCTGCGAGAAGAAGTAAGACGATCATATGAAACAACAACAGCAAGGGGGTGTAGGGTACATGTCCACACCCCTTTAAGTAGAGCTACAGGAAGATCCAGGTCGTCGGGTTCCTCGGCATCCAGAGCATCCGTGGAAGAGAGAGCTGGCCCGGGAGGAGAGAGCGACGGTAGCAGAGATGAGGGAGATGGAGGAGGAGAGAGAGGAGTGGACGGAGATGGAGTAGGGGTGGATATCGCAGGAGGAGACGAGGGAACGAAGGGAATAATAGGATAATCAAAGAATGTGGGAAGAGAAGAGGAAGCTTGGGGAAGAGAAGAGGAGTCATCCGAGAAGTAGGAGGCATTCTCGAAGAAGGTAACGTCAGCGGAGACGAACTGCTTACGAAGAATAAGGTCAAAGCAACAGTAGCCTTTCTGAGTGGTGGAGTACCCCCAGAAAGACACATTTGGTGGAGCGAGGGGAGAGCTTATCACGGGTGGCAGACGGGGCATGCACAAATGTAGTACACCCAAAGATTCGGAGAGGGAGAGAAATAGGCTCCTTGCCTGAATACAGTATGGAGAATGGGGTTTTCCCGTGGAGAACTGAGGAGGGAATGCGATTGATGAGGTAACAGGCAAGGAGAACAGCATAGCCCCAATATGAGCAGGGGACATGCATCTGAGTCATTAATGTGCGAGCGACATCGAGGAGGTGATGGTTTTTGCATTCCGCCACCCCATTTTGTTGGGATGTATAGACACAGCTTGTTTGATGAATAATGTCATGTTGCACACAAAAAGAGGAAAAAGCATGACTCAAGTATTCTTTAACATTGTCATAGCAAAATGTTTTAATAGAAACACCAAACTGATTTTTAATTAAATGATAAAAGGAAAGCCATACATCAAAAAGTTCAGAGCGATCTCGTAAGAGATACACCCAAGTACATCTAGAAAAATCATCAATGAAAGTTACAAAATAAGAACTGCCCCGACTAATGGTGAGGGTAGGAGAAGGTCCCCAGACATCGGAGTGCACTAGATCGAATAGACGAGTGGAGCCCCGACCTTGCTTCGGCGGGAAGGAGGAACGGTGATGCTTGCCAAGTTGACAAGCATCGCAGTTGAGAGGAGTACTGGAGGGTGGGAGGTGGGGTAGAAGCTGATGTAGAATCCATGGTGGAGGATGACCGAGATGGAGATGCCATTGGAGAAGATCCGTACAAGAAGAAGAGAAGGAGGACAAAGCAGAAACGTTGTCAAGGAAGTAGAGGCCGCTGCTCTCAGTCCCAGTAGCAATCGTTCGCTGGGAGCTCGGATCCTTAAAAGAACAAGAAGTCGGAGTAAACGTCAAAGAACACTGAAGCTGCTTGCATAAAGAGGTTACTGACAATAGATTGCACGGAAACTTGGGTACATAGAGGGTGTCCGCTAGTCGAAGGGACGGAGTAACATGAACCACTCCCGACCCATGAACCGGGGAGGGAGAACCGTCTGTAATGAGGACCGGGGGAAACCGATCATGCTGTTCGAGGAGAGAGAAGCACTGAGGATTGCCCGTCATGTGATTAGTTGCACCAGAGTCAATAAGCCATTTACCTTGCGTCACCACATGGGAACTACCTGATGATGTGACCACAGAAGCAGACGGCTTGGAAGAGGAGGCGGAGGAGTCACCGGAGGGGCGAAGATGGGGATGCTTCATCCAGCAGTGATCTGAAGTATGTCTGGTGCGACCACAGTGAGAGCAGAGGTAGAGTGAAGAAGTACATCCGCCAGACTGGTGACTGCAGTTACTAGAGCCACTCTGCTGAGTTTGTTGAGCATGATTGTCTGGTGGTGAAGGAGCGGGCAGAAGCGGGCGCTGAAGGAGAGAGGTGACAGCGACTGTGTGGACAGTTGTGGCATCTAAGGTAGGAGATTCCGCTTCACCCAGAATTTGCTGGCAGATCATGTCATAAGTATCAGGAAGCTGGAGCAGATAACACACAACCAGAAGCTCCTATAAATGCTTATGTTGTTGAGCAAAATCCACAGAAAATGGGCAATTTTGAAGAATCTCAGCCCCAAGAGCCTGGACCTGTTGGTAGGCGACAGCAGGAGACAAGGAAGGTCGGGCAAAGAGGTCCGCATACAACTTATAGATGCGGGACATCTGAGCCCCTTTGGAGTACAGAGCGGCCAGATGAAGACAAGCGGCCTTGACTGTCTCATCATGATGGATGACGGGAAGGCACTCATCGGATAGGCTGTTAGTGAGCCAAGTACGCACAAGAGCGTCACTCGCATCCTAGTCATCAAAGAGAGGTGAAGTGGTAGGAGGAGGGTCATCAACGAGATTGTGGCATTTGCGTTGCGAGCGAAGAAGAAAGGTGAAAGAGACGCTCGAATCCGGGTAGTTGGAGCCGACTAGCTTGGAAACGGTGCCAAGGTTCCCGGAAGGAGTAGGAGGGAGAGGCGTAGTCGGATTGGCGACAGGGGTGGTGGCAGGAGTGGTGGCAGTAGAACCATCAAAAAGAGCCATAGGAGCAAACAATAGGAAGCCGCGCGGTTAGGCGACAAGCCGCGCGGTTAGGAAAAAGAAGATCTGCAGTGGTCACGATGTCAGACACTAGTGGCCAGAGAAGCCACGACCAAGCCGCAGAAGGCAACAAGCCGCGTGGTTAGGCAACAAGCCGCGCGGTTAGGAAGAAGAAGATCTGCAGCAGTCACGATGTCAGACACCAGCGGCTAGAGAAGCAATGACCAAGCCACAGAATCAAGCAGAGGGATTGAAGTCGAGCGGTTAGAAGACAGTCCGCTCGAACAGAAGCAACAGGCAAAACAAGGCACGGGGCAACAGGTCGCGACGAACAGTTCAATAGGTCGCGGCGAAAAGGTGCGACGACTAAGCACAGGAACAAAGAGGTCGCGCACACCGAGGGCAACGACAAGGAGAGAAAGAGACCGCGCGGATAGGTCGCAAGCAGGCGAAGCAACCCGCGCGGACAGGGAGGGCGCACAATCAGGAGGAAAGGATCGAGTCCTCTGATACCTTGTGAGAAACGAACTAAAACAAGCTTGGAGCGGTTTAAACTGAAAATTTATTATTCGAAAAAGGTATCTATTACAAAGGTATGGCCTCCCTTATATAAAATGGAGGAGAGAAGAGAGAATACAAATAAGAGATGTGGGACTAAAAAATTACATGACACAAGCGGACTGTACAGAAACAAACCGCACAAGCCGCGCGGTTAGACAGAAGGGCTAACCGCTCGGCAACTGCCAGAGAGAGAGAGATCGCCATGTGAGATCGCTAGACCGCCCGGTCTCCAAGTCGCTAGTGACAAATCGCTAGACCGCTTGGACCACAGACAACAACACACAACAACCAACCTACTTAAGGGAAACCGCCAGACCGCTCGGTCATCAACCCGCCAAGCAAGACCGCCAGACTGCCCGGTCATCAACCCGCCAAGCCAGATCACCAGACCGCCCGGTCACCAATTTCAACAGCGACCCTTTGCATTGTGCATTGCTATATTGGTTGATCATCGTTGGTATTAATTTAGAGATAATATTTCTCGCTGAGTATTTAATTTAATTATCGAACCAAAGAACGCGTAGTGTTTAATCTATCGAAACCATGGGCCTGCATAAATTTAGTATCAGAGAGAGGTTCACGTCCATTTTCTAATTGGCACCCTCCCCCTTTTATTATTTCGCTGTCACGCACATGCATGTTTCTATGTCAAAATAATAAAACAAAATTTTTAGTTTTGGTCTGCCTAAGCAACCTAAAATTCTCAGTTTTTCTCAAAATTCAAAAAACATAAAATTCTGGAAATTCTTCATCATTTTATTAGTAAGAAATCAAAAAATAGTTTATTTTTATTAAGTCATTACTAATTTTTAATTTTTTGTGTGCCAATAGCGGTCTATATTTTTATTTCCTGAAAGAAAAATCAAAACAAAGTTTTTAAATAATCTCCATATTATTTTCATCCATAAAATCAAAAATAATATTTTATTACCCTAGTTGCTAAGCGGGAACAATTCCGTCTTCCTAGAGTTTAGTGGGTTAGGTTCATTTTTCATTGCATGTGCACAAGAATCAGATCGAGTTTTCTCTCCGGTTCTCACTGATATGGCCTATAACGTTCACGTTTCCCTTTTATACTATTGGTATGATTAAGCCATGGCTAAACACACCCCAACCTTGCCTTCATACCATAGGAATACCAACCATACCCACGCTTATCCTCCCACTAGAATTGAGGCACCTACTTATGATGGTTTAGGGTGTCCCCAAGTTTTCCTATACTAGGTTAAGGAAATAGAGTGCTACCTTTAGTGGTACCAATCGATTGATGCAGATAAGGTACGAGTGGTGAGAATAAAGTTATTAGGTAGAGCTAAGATATTCTGGTTGAATAAGGAACGACGTATGAGAACCGAGAATAGTAAATTACTTATTGATTGGGCAGCCATGAAGGCCATGCTGACAGAACAGTACGTCCCTACGTACCATCAAACGCAGATGTCAGACTATTTAGCAACCCTTAAATAAAGGAATAAATCGGTCTCTGAGTATATGAGTCTTCTTAAGGATATGATAGTTAGGTGTTGTGTGAAGGAGATGTCATAGATCACCGTCTCTAGGTTTCATAAGGGGTTAAACCCCGACATCCAAGGTAAATTACTGCGTTATGGTCACACCGACCTAAACACCACTTTTAATGCTTCATTGGATTTTGAGAAGCACAATGTTTATAAGAATAAGACTCGCTCGTTTTAGAAGGGAAAGTCCGTCTTAGGACCACCACCTACTTTTAGGGAAACCATTCCTAATTGGTCTTATGTCTTGGACTCCAAAAATGGTACTACTAGGGTGTTGCCTCCGTTAGCTTCAAAAATTGAGCCTCCTAAGATTGTGATTGAAACCAATGAGGATTCTGATGTAGATGTGGTATCTCTTGATTCTTAAGATGACCCTATAGGTAAGAGTATTCCGACATGTACGCAATGCCCGACGATTCTGATGAGTCTTAGATTGGATACCCTAGTGATTTAGAAGACGTTGTATGGGATGATTATGTTCCGATCTGTGAGAGTATTACGTTGCCTATTATGTGCCCTACAAGCATTGTGTCTGATCACCCTAGTATTGAGTGCCCTCTCATTGCTACGATCTCGAACTTGTTAGAGCCTACGATTACACCTACTGAGATTATATCTGAGTTATCTGAGGAGCCTAAGAGTGATGATGTTCCTATTATTATTATGGATGAGTTACGATCTGAGGGAAGGTTAATTTTGGATGATAATGTTGTTGTATACCCGAATGAGAGTTCTTTGATATCGTCACCGTTTGGTGAAATTTTTACTGATTCGGATTTTATCCCGGGTTTGATTTTACCGACCCTTCCCCCTATTTATTTGCCCACATTAGTTGACTTTTTAGGACATGGAACCGGTAGACCTAGTCTAGGTTTTAGTGTCACGCCCACTTTATTAGTTCCTACATTGGCGTTATATCAGCGTATAGATATTACTTTATTGAGCGCACTAGTATTTGGACTTTTCACCGCACCTCATAGACATGACTACGCGATACTTTTGACACCTCATTTTTTTGCATATCTGACTACGGTTCCGTCCTCTTCTACCACTGATTATGATTCTTTGGCAATTGTGCCTCTAGTTGTGGTGTCCCCTATACATACCTATATACCACACCCGATCGCTCACATTTACCCACCGCATTTTGATGACCCTCATTTCCACACATTAGTTACTTTAGAAAGGCCCCTTGAGTTGTATCGCTCGCACATCCTGCCATATTCGGGAGCGTCCAACTCTATTTTTTATGATGAGTGGTTCTCCTTGGCATATCTTCATGCCAAGCGTGAGTATTTAAAATATAAAGTTAAAACTACTAATTCGGAGCCCATTAAAATCATCTCTGATTATAAGGCTCCCATGCCACCTGACTTAACCCCTTATCCTCCACATTTGGTTCTAGTCATGTAGCACATGGATTCTCTCCTTATGTATCTTGGACGTTAGTGTTTCATTTTAATTTATGTCATACGCACTTCCACTCCTTTCTGAGATCGTCTAATGCTAGATTTAGTGATTTGGGTTTAGTCTGGTAAGTCCCTGAGCGGACGCCTTTTTGTTGTGTTAATAAATTAATACGTAGGAATGCCGACCCATCCATGATAATGAAGAATGTCGGATTTCATGCTTTTATTTCAGATTTTTATATAGCACAGGGTGTTTCACTTTATTTCAAGTTTCCGGACTTTTTACTGTACGTCTTGTTCAACCTGAGTAGCTTTCTCCGTCATTTCTTCCTACCACTAAAGATTCTCTTGGGTTGGGGAGTGTTAGTGTTGTTGTATCTAATTTTCACGTGGACTCCTTGGTTCTTTAACTAGATGATAAGATTCAAGTTAATTTTCTTTTGCCTAACACCATTTTGAGTTTTGCTGTTTCTACACCTGATAGGATCTTAGTGCAATGGGATGTTCATGCTACTATGACACGGATTGTGAGGCCAGATTTTCCCCATATTGCTGTTGATGTCGACTGTTCCCCCCTCATAGTCCACACATCGATGATGAGTAATTTTGACTGGGGGAGGATTGATGGAGACGTTTCTGTTGCGCCCGCCATTGATCCCCGTCTAAGAGAGTTCGTGGATTGGGACGATCGTTGCCACAATCTCGAGGATGGGATTCTACCACGACGCCCTTCGCCGTCATCGCGATATGTTTTGCACGACATCTGCCGCCGCCACTAAATAAAATATATAATTATATATTTTATAAAATTATTATTTTTTAGCAATTTTATTTTTAAGCAATTTTATTTTAAGAGTTTATTTCATGTATTATGATGGGTGCATATAACCATCATGTTGTATTATTTTTATTTCATGAAATGATGGGTGCATATAACCATCATAGTTTCATTTTGAATTTTGAATGGTGGAGATGGAGTGGTGTAGGCTATATATAGCCATGGTTATGAAGGATTTATGAAATGAAGAATGAAAAATTGAATCTTGATTTCAAAAATTGAATTCCCCCCTTTCTCTTTCTTCCCCCTTAGGCAAATTTCAGAGCCCTCACTTCTCCTCCCTCATGGACGTAGGCAACCCTTTCTCCCCCTCTATTTCTCGTCCTCCTCTCATCATCATCCTCCTTTCCTCAATATCTCCCTCACCTCCTCATCCCTTAAGAAAACCGACCACCACTCCTTCTCCAAGGACAAATCCGGCCACCTTCCCTACTCCCCCTAGCCTCCATTCCTCCACCACCTTGGAATAGTATTCCCACTACCTTTCCTCTCTCATCTTTCCATATATATATTATCTTCAAGTCTTCTCCCTCTCCTAGGGTTAGTGCAAAGGAAATGGCTAGCGTCTTCATCATCCGGTGCAGATCCATGGAGTCACGTAGAGAGAGATTCAACCACCGTCGTGTGCGCCTCCTCCACCCATCTTGTGGACGGATTTCTCTTGGGATTTGGGTAACGATTTCTCGAAACCATCTCTTGTGCGCTTCTTCTAAATTATTGTGAGATTTGTTTGAATTTGAAGGCTAGTATTTTGTCTCAATTTATATTGAAATTCGTGCTTAATTAAAATCTAATTAAAAAGAGTTTATTATCCCGAAATATTTTCATAAACTTGGTTCGGGTAGATCTCGTGAATGCCAGAGGAAATCAATTTCTTTACCTTGATTTATCCTTGATTTTAAGTGATTTGGCCTCCCTCATATTAATTAATTTTTGGGATTGATTTAGACTTTATTTTAAATCACTATTTTAGTCCGGATTTTCTCTTATTGGAATTGTGAATGTTTACGCATTATTTTATTTGAAGTGCTAATTGTCCGAATCGGGTAGGTCCTATTTGCTTTAGCGAACATTGGCATATAATTAACCATTGTTTTATCTTTATAAGGGGTAGCGACCCTTTGCGTTGTGCATTGATATATTGGTTGATCATCATTAATATTAATTTAGGGAAAATATTGCTCGCTGCATATTTGATAAATTGTCGAACCTAAGAATGCATAATGTTTAACCCGTAGAAACCATGAGCCTGCATCAGTAACCTGAAGTGTAGCGGTAGCTGCCACATTGCAGTAAGGTGGAGGTTGTTTTAAAGTGACAATGTAATGTCGATTGGCCCAAGCGGCAATCGCGTATGATACCGCACGATGGTAGTAGATATCGCACAGCGGTAGCATCTAAATACATGCAAGGCATGAGATTGAACTCTCACTTTTCTCTCTATCTTGGTACTTGATATGTTCTAAATATACCTATTTTATAGTATTTTTTATTAAGTCATTTTAGTTTATTTTTTCCTTTGTAGTTTTTTTTTATTCAATAAATTGTTTCCTTTTTTGTAAATACTATTTCTAACTTAGCTTAATTTTGATTCAAGAAAAAATTCAGAAAATGGTGAAAAATTTACCTGACACGCCCGTGTTCCATGACCGACATGCCCGTGTCACCAGCTCACCTCAACGCCATCTACTCAACACTCAACGCCACTCAATGCCTTCATCAACCCGAGCAGAACAAGCTCGTGTCATGACCAACACGCCCGTGTCAGCCACTCAACGCCACTCAACGATGGCAGCCACTAAACGCTTTTTCTGTTAACCTCTCGAAGCCACTCAATGCTTTTTGTTCACCTCTCGACGCCACTCAATGCCATTAACTCGACACTCAACGCTAGTATGTCACGCTTGTGTCCAAACACGACACGCCCATGTCGGACACGTGTCCCGTCCCGAAGCTTCCAGAAATAAGCCAGCTCGCCAGATTTTGCCAAGTCAAACACGGCAACTGTGACACGCCCCCTAACACGCCTGTAACTAGGGCGTGTCACACCCAAAATTTTGCCTATAAATAAAATTTTTTTGTAAGGTCCAAGGGTTCACTTTTTTGAGCCAAAATTTAGTGTGTTTTGTGGGCTGCCCTTGGTGATTCCATAGCCATGTAAGGAGTTTACTCCCCCTCCCTTTTATGTTTGCTTTAGCTTTGTAATAAATTTCTAATAATTCTCTTTCATTAATAAAATATGTTAGCTTTTCTCTTCTTAAATTACTTTGGAATGAACTTGTGTGCCCACTTTGTTCCTCTTTTTTTCCCTTTGTACCTCTTTGTTTTTTCTCTTTATGAAAAGTGTGTGTGTGTGTATGAGTTTAACTAGGTAATTTTTTCATGCTCTTAATTAGTTGTTATGTTAGATTTTATTATAGTATTTATTTCAAAAAATGAAATGTTATTATGGTAGTTTTTCTTCAAGCTTTGTGTTACATTAAAAGTATATCTTCTTCATCCTTATGAACTTGTAAAAGTTATTTCAAAAGTGAATTTTTTATTTTCTTTTACTTAGTTTTTGTTTAGGTTGTAAAACTTTTTTTATATTTAAATTTTTTTCTTACTTTTTCATCACTTTTATGAACTCTTAAGAATGAGAAAGTTATAAATTTTATTTTTAAATAACTTTGGTTTTAACTTTAATTTCCAAAACTTTTGCTCTTTTTATTTTTATTTCATTTTTTATGTGTTTTTAGCAAATCCTAGGTATAAAAAAGTTATTGTTTTAATTTTTAGGTAACTTTGATCTTGTTCTTTTAAAAATTTCATGTTGTGTGTGTGAGTGTATGAGAATAATTTTGATGCTTTCTTCAATTATGTAGAGTGCGTGTGTGTATGAGAATAAATTTTTTTGCTTTATTTTATCGCTTTCCTTCAGTTATGTAGAATGCATGTGTGTAGGAGATAATTTTATTGCTTTCCTCAAATTACGTAGAGTGCGTGTGCGTAGGAGATAATTTTATTGCTTTCTTTCAATTCATGTAGAGTGTGTGCGTGTGCGCATTTATTTCTGTCTACTCGTTAAGAGTTAAATGGCGTGTTTTCATTTACCGCCTACTCATTCGAGTAGGACTTGTCATTTACTGTCTACTCATTTGAGTAGAACGTGTACACGCATTTATTTACACTTACTCATTAAGAGTTAAATGGCGTGTTTTAATTTCCCGCCTACTCATTCGAGTAGAACTTGTCTTTACTTTATTTTATGGTTTTGAAGTGTGCATGAGTTCTCATTTTAATTAGCTTTTCAATTTTATCTAAATGTTTATTATTTTATGTCTTCTTCTTATAATCATTTAATATTTAGTTTCGAACTCGCGCCTTATTAAAACCATAAAGCTGTCCCCAAACCGATGAGTGGCTAATCGTCTTTAGCCCTTGGCATCAAAGAGCATTGGGGCATATAAAATGATTTGAAATAATTAAAGTTCTTTATTTTCACTTTAATATTAGGACTTAAGGTTTACCCCGGGTTAACGATGCGTAGGACCACATAATCGATGTGTGAGCGCTATTTCCCTTATCCATACGCTAGCTAGCCGAGAGGCCATGCGTATGGACCGATCCCCCTTGGGTAAATAGAATTGTATACATACCCTCGAGAGAGGAGAAGAGTAGTTCTACCGGATTGGGTTCTCCACCCAATAGCGGGGTTCTTAGCGAAAGCGGACGTTAAGAGGAATGCTTCGTCAGATAAACGTACGGTCGAATAGTCTTAGCGTTCAGGTGAGCGATATTACCTAGAGATGGGTGTGCTCATATTTGTGGAACCTCCAAGGCCAAGTTGCCTTTTATTAAATTGAAAACTAAGTTAAATAATTATTATGAATTATTTTAGTCTTAATCCGATTTGATGTCGAGCGTTAACCCGTCATCGAACTAATCTAGTAATTTTCAACTTTCTTTTATTTTTGTTGTTAAGTGACAAACAAGAAATTCCACTTTACTTTCAGTAAAATAATTGTCCTCCTGGAGGAGTATGAATAATCAACCCGTCTCCGAGAACAATACGACCTCGGTATTCTCCAGAATATTGAGTACTACATGTGATAGGTGCACTTGCCTCCTTTGGTTAGAAACTTCAATTTTCTAGCCAGTCCGCAACGGTCTACTAATCGAACCAACCACCCAAATAAGAGTCTGCGCGCGGGCTTCATCAGTACTACAAGTTCTTGAGGGAAACTGGCTGAGGATTAATGTTGCAAGCTTTGTGAAGGAGATCCCATTATCATAATCAAGAGACGAAGTAAGATCCGTTACAAGGAAAGTGAGGCGCTCCTTTCCATCCGGATAGAAGACTTATTCATGGATCTGAAAAGATCTATAAGGGTAACGATCTTCCTTCTAGGACAAGTGAAGTCCTCCTTTTTGCATATGCATGGAATCCCGACCAAAATGTGGAGAATCGAGGAGATTCCAATGGGTCGATACGTGGTATCACTAAGTTTGATTTTGCATATAGATCTAGAAATCGCAGTACAGGATAGGCATGATATAACACCTCTACCCGTCACGTAGGATATAATAGAGGGTCCGGCCGGGGCCCCACACCATATTCCACAAACAAGCGGAGACGTCACGAAATAATACCACGAATCACAACACCCTAACACAAAGCATTCTAGCGGAAGCTTCAGGGTTGAAAATATGAACTCAATAATACAGGAATTGTCCACTTCTATAACAAAAGAGGAATCTATACAACAATACACAACAGGTACACAGCCTTATGGCGTTTACAAGTTTCTTTGAACATATGGCGTGGTTTACAAACAAAGGCAACGCAGCTTGGGCTTTAGCCCGCTAAGTCCCGCTTGGACCAGCACCACCTATAACTGTAAGAACCAATCCACCAACCGGTGGCAAACAGGGCAACAGTCAGCATTCAGCTGACTAATTATAATGACCCTGCCCCTGGCACGGGGCAGCGGAATTCCTTCCCTGCATAGAAATTTACATCACACACATATATCTTTTCAGCCACCAAGGCATTACATATCACAAATGTCGGCACGACAGCCCGACATTTCGTGCTCTCAGGGCACATTCAGGTGTACTATTGGTACCCTAGTTTTGATTTGAGTTCAGTCTTCTCTTTCTGTCTCTTGACCCAAGATTTATCTATGGTCAAAGGTTAGTTGTTTAGTTTGTCGCTCTAGTTTTAGAGGCGTCACTTTTCCATATGTAAATTTGGTTAAGTTGTTTTTTGTTTGACTATGGTCGAACGCCGCTCGACTATCGTCTATCGACAGTTCGACGATCGTCTATCAGTTGGTCGACATTCTGTCTGCGTTGATAGTTCGACTATCTGTTTGATAGGTCGACTATCTGTTGTGTTTGATAGTTCGACTATCTGCTTGGATAGTTCAACTATATGATAGTTCGACTATCTATTTGATAGGTCGACTATCTGTCCGCTTTGATAGTTCGACTATCTGTTTGATAGGTCGACTATCTGCTTTCTGTGATAGTTCGACTATCTGTTTGATAGGTCGACTATCTGTTCTCTTTGATAGTTCGACTATCTTGCTTGGATAGTTCAACTATCTGATAGTTCGACTATCTGTTGATAGGTCGACTATCTGTTTTGGTTGATAGTTCGACTATCTGTTTGATATGTCGACTATCTGTTCTCTTTGATAGTTCGACTATCTGCTTGGATAGTTCAACTATCTGATAGTTCGACTATCTGTTGATAGGTCGACTATCTATTTTGGTTGATAGCTCGAATATCTGTTGATAGGTCGACTATCTGTTTTCTTTGATAGTTCGACTATCTGTTTGATAGGTCCACTATCTGTTTTGTTTGGTAGTTCGACTATCTGTCCTGATAGATCGACTATCTAATAGCTCGACTACCTGTC
This sequence comes from Platanthera zijinensis, assembly GCA_039513925.1. Lineage (NCBI taxonomy): Eukaryota > Viridiplantae > Streptophyta > Magnoliopsida > Asparagales > Orchidaceae > Platanthera > Platanthera zijinensis. Next base: position 76,770,456 of record CM077086.1, read on the forward strand.
CTGATAGTTCAACTATCTGTTGTAGTAGTTCGACTATCTTCTTTGATAGTTCGACTATCTGGATCGTTCGACTATCTGTCTGATAGGTCGACGATCTCTGTGCTTTGGTCGACGATCTCCGAGGGTCGTTTGACGTTTTGCTGTATGTCTTGAGTAATTTTTTCATCTTCTATGATGTGATTTATTTCATATTTATTTTGGCATATTTTATAAAAGATTATTTGAATAAAGTTGAGATATTATTTCCATGTAATATCTGCTCCATCCCTTATGCAGGAGCCAATCTTTTTCTGACAAAGTTTGTCTTATTAGCTGAGATATGATTTCTGCTTTATCTGCCAGGCTGTCCTTTATAGCCGTTAGACTCAGAAAGTCTTTTCTGGCCGTAAAGAGTCTCTTCTGATGTGACTTTTTCTAGTATTATTTTATCAAAGTTATTTGCAGCTTCTTAGAAAGCTCTATCCTCCTATAGGATATCTGTCTGCAGTATGTGTTTTTGCTTTATGCTATTTGCAGCCCAGCTTGCAGATTTCAGTAGAAGACAAGATTCAAACTCAAATTAGAGCTGTTGTTGCTGCTGTTATATAAAGAATTCTTTGGAGAAAGAAATCAACTAGTTCACATAGCCAAAAACCAGTTCATTCAGGAAAAGGATTTCAAAAGCTAACAGTAGCATTCAAGCTTACAACTTACAGTTTACAACTGCTCTCAGCTCGTTCACATCCAACTGAGAAGAAGTTTTTGCTCTTCACTCTTTTTCAACTTGAGTTCTCCTGCTTACAGGAAGATTTTCACTCAGAGCTTTTTGAAGAAGAAGAAGAAGATAGCTGCCTGAAGAAGAATTTTCATTTCATATTCTTTATCTTCTTGTAGCTTTTACCATCAGATTTTTTGAAGTGTTTTCTGCACAGAAGCAAGACTTCACCTGGACGTTCTTTTAGCCAGGGGGAGCCTTGACTCTCTAGAGCTTTCTAGCTCAGTGCAAGTTCTTGAGCTTCTCTAATTCTATTTAAAATAGAGAAGACATTTTAACCTCCTTTCCCCCTCCTATAAAGGGTTATTACTCCCTTCAAAAGTATACCTTGGTGGCAGGGCACCTGATCAAAAACCTGTGTTGGTTTTTAGACACCTGATCAAAAGTCTAAAGGGTTTCTGGATCTACCTGAAGCAGATCTTGTTGGTGGCAGGGCACCTTATCAAAAACCTGAGTGGATTCCTACCTTGTTGGTAGAAGAGTGGACGTACCCAAGTTATTTGGGGAACCACTATAAATTCCTTGTGTAGTCTGGATTGTTTAATGAATTCTCTTTGCTGATTGGCTGTGATAAGTTTTAACTAGGTTTGCTAGTTGCTGTTTAGGATTCCAAGCCTTAACTGTAATTTCAGTTGGCTGCCTTTTGTGTACAACACTTGTGTTAGGCTTTAGGGTTACTTCTCAAATATCTATAACCTTCATTCCGCAATTGACTCCAAGGGAGTTGAGTAGACAGTCAACTTTGCTAGTGCAATTTTTGATTACTCTATTCACCCCCCACCCCTCTAGAGTAGTATCTATCCCTTTTCTTTCAATTGGTATCAGAGGGAGGTTGTCTGACTATATAGGCTAACACCTAAGTCACAAGATCCTGATAGATACCAAGGATTATAGATATTCACTTTCACTATCATGGCCCAGTCCAAGGATTACTCTAGCACCAGACCTCCAGCATACATCTTAGCTAAGTTTAGCATCTGGAAGGAAAGGATTAAGTTATATATAAACTCTATTGATGAGAGTATTTTTGCTTATATTTTGACAGGACCACCAAGAGCACCTGCTGCAACTACTGCTTCATCATCAACTGATATGAGTGTAGTGCCTCCTCCAGATTACAATGATGAATACAAAAAGGCAAAGATAGCAGATGCTAAGGCAATGAATATTCTGGCTCAGACGATGTCTGATGAAGTATTCCAGAAGGTTGCTGACTGGTCCTCAGCAAAAGCAATGTGGGATACACTGAACCAGATTGTAGCTGGTTCAGCTGATGAAAGGAAGGACAGAAGGTCCAACCTTATCTCCCAGTATGAAAATTTCAAGAAAGCTGATGCTGAATCAGTTGAAGCAATGTACACAAGGCTCAGCTCAATCATCAATGAGCTGAGGACTCTTGATAATGATATTTCATTGACAGAGGTCAATGATAAGATTCTTATGTGCTTCCCTAGCACATGGGATCTGAGGATCTGGCCTATCAAGGAGGCCAGAAGCATAACAGAAATCTCAACAGAAGCCCTCCTTGGCAAGCTAAAGTCCTTTGAGCAAGTGCTGAAGTCTAGGGAAGCTGAGGCTGAAGTAAAGACTCCAACTCCCACAAGAAAAGAGCAAACCCTTGCTCTCAAAGCTGCTGATGTTTCTGAAGGAATCCAGTCCAATGAGGAACTGATGGCATTATTTGCCAAAAGGTTTCTTAAGATGGGAAGGAAAGAATTCAGAAAGAAATCTTCAAAATATGATGAAAAACCAAGGTATGATCGTACTCCTACTAAAGAAATAATTTGCTATGGTTGCAGGAAGCCTGGACATATTCTTCCAGACTGTTCAGAGGAAAAGAATAAAGAGAAAAGGAAAGACAAGGATCAGCACAGGAAGCATTCCAAGCCATCCTCCTACAAGAACAAAAAGAAGGAGAGAGGTTTTGTTGCTGAAACCTGGAGCGATTCTGATGAGGAATCTTCCTCCTCAAGCTCCAGTGAGGATAAGGAAGAAAAGAAGGCAAAGGAAGTTTGCTTGATGGCAATTGATGCCTGCAGCAATCACTCAGCTGCAGAGAGTTCAGATTCTGATGAAGAAATGCCAACAGAAGATGAGGTATTGTCTTCTTACGATTTTACATCTGATGAATTTAAATCAGATTTTAAATCTTTATGTTTAGATTCAATTAGTTCTGAAAAGGAAATAAAAGAGCTTAGAAATAAACTAGCTAAATCTGAATTAATTTTTAATGAAAACATTAGGTTAACAGCAGAACTCACTAATTCTAGTGAAGAAATAAAATCCTTAAGAATGAATTAGCTAAGTCCAAAAGGTTAGAAGAATCTCTGAATGGTAGAAGCCTTAAGTTGCTTGAAATAACCAGCATGTCTAATAGTAGGTTAGGCAATAATAAATTAGGCTTAGGAGCATCTTCTAGTGAACCCCCAATCATTCTTAAAAACCATCTTTCAACTCCAGTGAATTTTATTTCAGCTAGTGGAATAAAAAACACTAAGAAAGTTAATCAGGTTAATAAAGCTTTAAATAAAGCTAAGAGAGAGAAAAGAAAACAAAAATTTAAGGAAATACAAAGAGCGTCGAATGCTGCTCGACGATCGCAGGCCCAGTGGTCGAACGGAGATCGACGATCTGGGCACCCATCGTCGAACGCTGATCGACGTTTTCAATATGAATTTCAAAACTTCAACCAGAACTTTAGAAACCCGAATGTAAATAGAAACCCTAGGTTCATTGACCCATCATCTGCATTGTACAACCCCATATTCACTGGGGAGGCCCGGGAGGACTAAGACCTCAGTAGTCAGGTTTGGGTCAGGCCCGGGTTAGCCCCAGGGCGGACCGGCAGAGTTCTCGCCCTTAAGGTGCTCCCGCCCATTGGTAGGCGAGATCGTTCGCGCCAGGACTCAAGTCTTCAGGTCCAGCGGTAATGGCGTCAAAACCACCAAGGGCGAGAACCCTCTCGGCAGGAAGCCTCGCCAAGGTAAGCTCAACTAAGGCTTAGGGAGAGCCTTCTCACCCGGGGTTCTCGCCAAAGTAGGTTCATGTGGTGGGGCCTGGCACCCAGAAAAAAGGATTATTTTATTATTATTATTTCATTATCCTCGGGTTAAATTACCTGTATACCCCTGGGAGTACAGCGGGTTTTGGTTATTGGCAGATCCATCAGGGGTATTTCAGTATTTTCTGAACAGGAGAAGACAATAAAAAGACCCATAGGGGCTCTTTGGAAGGCAGTGTTCTCTTTTTACTCTCCAACTCCAGTGCTTTCCGAAGAGCTCCCAGTCCAGCTATTGGTTTTGGAGGGGAAGCTCTCAGAGATCTTCCGGGTGTGAGGTGGGACCTCCCAGCTGAGGCTTTGGGTCAGTCTTAGGACCTTAGCAGCTAGTCAGGGGTCGAGATTTGAGAGAAGTAGGCATCGGCTGCACTTTGGTCTGTGAACAGTCGTTGAGGTCAATTTTGGCTTCAACAGTTCGGGTGCGGTGAGCGTGGAAGTAGTCGGTGCAAGAAAATCTTGAGTCGAGTCCCATAGCAGGAGGTGAAGGTGAAGGATCTGGCGCAGGAGAATCACCCACCCTGGGAGAAGAAGCGACGAGGAAGATGTTAGAGGATTTCAGGCGAGAGGTCATGCAGACGATCAGCTTGGCCTTCTTGGCAAGAAATGAGTGGGAGACACTGCGGGATCCTGTGGAGGCGGTCCCGCTGTTAGGCGAGAACGCCCTGGGGCAGCGCCCCGAGAAGGAAGTCCCGGTGGAGGCAGGCGAGAGGGATGTGGCTGCGGGGGAGCTTTTCCCAGGCCAGCGTCCCGGGCAGGAGGTCCCGGTGGATCTTGGCGAGAAGGAGGCGGCAGTGCGGGAGCTCTTCCCCGGGCACGGTCTCGCGGATCGGTCCAGCCAGCCGAGGTCGCGGGACGGGCCCTCTCGCCAGGCAGGGGGCGAGACCCCTTTTAGTGAGCTCATCGTCTCGGCCCCAGTGCCGGAGGGGTTCAGGGAGCCGGATATGACCTACTACACCGGGAAGGATGACCCGGTTCAGCACATGCAATGGTTTGAGGATGTGGTGTCGATAAGGCAGATGTCGGATGCCTTCAAGTGCAGGCTTTTTGCCATCACTCTGAAGGAAAAGGCCAGGGACTGGTTCCACCAGTTGCCGGCGAGCTCGATCTACAGTTTTGAGGACCTGCATAGGGGTTTTCTGTTGAGGTTCTCGACTTCGAAGAAGCGAAAGAAGGAGGCTGAGTGCCTGTTTGCGGTAAGGCAGAAGCCGGAGGAGATGTTGGGTCATTACGTTGACCGATTCCAAGAGGAGATTCTCCTAGTCCAGGAGGTCCCGGGTATGCACTGATGCTTGCTTTCACCCTGGGGCTGTGGCTGGGATTTTTCAGCATGGAGCTGAAGAGAGTGCCCCCTCTCTCCTTTGAGGAGCTCATGGAGAGGGCGGCAAAGGAGATAAACTTTAAGAGGGCAAACCCTACGTTTGCGAGGAAGCTGGCCAGGTTGGCGGAGGATGATGTGAAGAAGCCGACAACAGGGAGGCAGAGAGAAGTGAGAGAGCAGAGGGAGCCAAGGGAAGACAGGAGAAGGGAAGAACCCCGAGGGCAGGGACAGCAGCATGGGGGGGCCAGGGAGCTGAACAACCGATTTGGTTGGAGGCCTCGGGAAGGTCTCCCCCAAGGCCAAGGGGGTTTTCAAGGAAGAGACAACCTCCGGGAGCCGAGGAGACTCGAGCAGGGAGGATGGAGGCAGGGACCGAGAGGTCACCCCCCACCACCGCAGGAGGCCATGGAGGTGGGAAGAGGAAGAGGAAGAAGAATTCGAGGAGCAGGGAGAAGAGGGGGAGGAGAAGGAAGAGGGGGCAGGGTGCCGTTGCCTTATTGTGACTTCCATCAGGAGGAAGGTCACGCAACGACCACCTGCCCAGAATTTCTAGAGATGAGGGAGGCCAGGGGAGATGGAAGGCAGGATCCGCCTACAAGGATCGTCGAGGTGCAGCACGGAGAGGTTGAGGATAGATGTGAAGACAGGGTCGACGTGGGGACCCGAGGGGGGATCGGAGTGATCCATGGGGGAGTAGGGATCGAGGCAACCCGCAAGGGGAGCCTTCAAACCATGTTCCGTAGAGGGGTCGCCTCGACCTCCCTAGCTCCCCCCCAGAAGAAAAGATCACCTTCTCATCCGCAGATATGCCAGACTATGAAGACCCGTTCTACGACGCACTAGTGATCCAGACAGCGGTGGAGAACTTCACAGTCTCCCGGATACTGGTGGATAACGGGAGCTCCGTGAACGTGATCTTCAAAAAGGCCTTCGATGAGATGAGGGTGGAGGGAAAAAGGGTCCTGGCTTCTGATGGACCGCTTTTTGGTTTTTCTGGAGAGAGGAAGGAGGTAGAAGGGGGAGTGGGCCTGCATGTGAAGCTTGGGGGCGTCTCACGGAATTGTAGGTTCGTGATCGTAGACGCCCCAAGTAGCTACAATGCCATCTTTGGGCATCCTCTCATCAGCGCCTTTCGCTGTGTCCCCTCCTCATTTCATCAATGCCTCAAGTTCAGCAACGGAGGGGTGCAGGTTAGGATCAGGGGGGACCCGAAGGTGGCAAGGCAGTGCTATGTGATGGCGGTAAACACCGTGTCGTGGATGGCTGAGGCGGAGGAGCTGGAGAAAGAGATGGCAGGTCAGGAAGGAGGTATAGAAGTAGAGGAGGCGAGCCCGCAGGAGGGGGGGGGGACTTGATGATGGAGGAAGTGGCGGAGATGGGAGAGATGATCCTGGGAGAGGCAGGGGAAGGAGAGCAGAGGCAAGAAGAAGGCCCGGTGGAAGCATTGGGGGTCGAAGAGGTCGGAGGAGAAGAAGTTGAGCAGGAGGAGGCAAGGGCAGGATGGGAGCGGTCGAGGCTGGAGCCGGCCGAGGAAGTGGTGGAGATGGAGGTACTCACCAGAGCGGGGCAAGTACAGAAGGTGCGGATCAGCGGAGGCTTAATCCTCGAGGACCAGGCGCGGATGCTAGGCTGCATCCAGAGCAACATCGACATCTTCGTGTGGAGCGCGGCAGACATGCCGGGTATCGATGCGGACGTAGCGTGTCATCGCCTGAACCTAGACCCGAGGGCTCTCCCCATGTGATAGAAGATGAGGGCCATCGCCACCAAGCTGGAGGAGCCCATCCGAGAGGAGGTCAGGAAGCTTCTGGAGGCAGGCTTCATCTCTGAGATCCAGTATCCAGGCTGGATCTCCAATGTGGTAATGGTAAAGAAGGGGGGAGGAAAGTGGCGTATGTGTATCGATTTTTTCCTGTTAAATAAATCATGCCCCAAGGATTGCTATCCCCTGCCTCGAATCGACGCGCTGGTTGATTCAGCCGTCGGTTTTTCTATTATGAGTTTTTTTGATGCTTTTTCAGGTTACCACCAGATCCGGATGCACCCTCCCGATGTCAAGGATGTCTCCTTCATCACGAGAGAGGGATGCTTCAGCTATAAGATGATGCCTTTTGGATTGAAAAATGCAGGGGCAACATACCAACGCATGATGGATCGAGTCTTTCGAGACCAAAGGGGGAAGAATCTAGAGGTCTACGTCGATGACCTACTGGTCAAAAGCAAATGCGTGGATTCCCATTTGCAGGACTTGGAAGAAACATTTGCCACCCTGCGGAGGTTCAAGATGAGGTTGAACCCCTTGAAGTGTGTCTTCGGGGCCAGTCGCGAGAAGTTTCTCGGACACCTCTTGACTCCGGCAGGGGTAGAACCTAACCCGGACAAGGTGAAGGCTATATTGGACTTGGAGTCACCTCGCAGCGCAAAGGAAGTCCAGCGCCTGACGGGAATGTTGGCCGGGCTAAGCAGGTTCCTCTCCCGGTCCGGGGATAGGTGTTCTTTTTTCTTCAAAGTGCTCCGTAGTAATCAGGTGTTCGACTGGACGAATGAATGCGAAGAGGCCTTTCAGGGGCTGAAGAGACAACTCTCCCAGGCTCCGCTGCTCCAAAGCCCCAAAGAAGGGGAAGACCTGGCCTTGTATCTCGGGGTGGGGGTGGAAGCTGTAAGCTCCGTCTTGGTTAGGGAAGAGGGGAAGAAGCAGCTGCCCATCTATTACGTAAGCCGAATCCTGAAAAAGGCGGAACTCCGCTACCCCATCCTGGAGAAGCTAGCTTATGCCTTGGTTGTTTCGGCAAGGAATCTCCGTCCATACTTTCAAGCACACTCGATTAGGGTGGTCACCGACCATCCTTTTCGCAAGATCTTCGAGGGGGTAGGGCACTCGGGAAGGCTGGCAAAGTTGTATATCGAACTAAGCGAGTTCGACATCTCGTTCGTCCCGAGGCTCTCCATCAAGGCTCAGGCCGTGGCGGACTTTCTGGCAGACTATGTCACTGAGGCTGAGAATGAGGAGCCGAAGTCCCACGAAGCATGGAAGATGATGGTCGATGGGGACTCGGGAAGGCACTCCCTGGGAGGGGGTGTAGTATTGGTGAGTCCTCAAGGGGTTACCATAGAACAGGCGGTGGTTTTCCACTTCCCTGTCACCAATAATCAGGCGGAGTATGAGGCTGTGATAGCCGGCCTTCGATTGGTAAGGGAATTGGAAATCCGGGATGTGGAGACCTTCACTGACTCGATGGTGGTAGCGTCATAGATCAGAGGGGAGTTTGAGGCTCGGGAGCCCACCCTCGTGAAGTATCTATCCAGGGTAAGGGAAATCATTGGAGGGTTCCGTTCCTTCTCCATTCAACACATTCCCAGGGAAGAAAGCGCAGCATCTGATCAGTTGGCAAAGTTTGGGCCTCGGGGAGGAGGGACCGTAACTGAACTTTTCCGACCAGTAATTGAAGAGGGGGAATCGATGGAGGTGGGTCGGCGATCCTCAAGGGTGGACCCATTGGTGACCTTCCTTACCATAGGCAAGCTGTCAGAGGGGGTTAAGGAGACGAAAAGCTTTAGGCGAAAGGCAGCCCACTACCTGATGATGGAAGGGGGCTTGCACGGGAAAATGTTATCAGGGCTCCTCGCGAGATGTGTGACCGAGGAGGAGGTCCCGAGAATCCTAGAAGAGGTGCATTCGGGAGAGTGCGGCAGCCACTCGGGAGGAAGAACGTTGGAGGCAAGGGTGATAAGACAAGGGTACTTCTGGCAGACCTTGAGGAAGGATACAGTCGAGTTTGCAAAGAGATGTCTGAAATGTCAAGTACACGCCCCCCTCCAGCTCTTACCCGCACAAAGGCTTCAGAGCATCATGGCCCCATGGCCCTTCGCCATTTGGGGAATGGATTTGGTTGGACCCTTTCCTCCAGCTAGCGGGCAGAGGAGGTTCCTCCTAGTCATGATCGACTACTTTTCAAAGTGGCTGGAAATCAAGGCCCTAGCCAAGGTTACCTCCCAGGTCATCAGGAACTTCGTTTGGGGGGAAATCATATGCTGGCATGGGCTACCCCAAGCGATAGTGACGGATAACGGTCCTCAGTTTGCCAGTGAAGAGTTCATAAGCTTCTGCGCCGAACTGGGGATTGACCTCAGGTTTGCCTCTGTCCATCACCCACGGAGCAATGGCCAGGTGGAAGAGGCAAACAAGATCATCGTGAACTTGCTCAAGAAGAAGGTGGAGAACCTGAAGGGCAATTGTGTGCAGCAGCTCCCTTCCGTCCTGTGGGCCTTGCGAACAACTCCGAACACGGCCATAGGGGAGACCCCCTTCAAGCTCTCTCATGGGTGTGAGGCTGTCCTCCTAGTGGGGTTCGAGGTTCGGTCTCCACGGGTCGCAGCCGCGGGTGAGGGAAGCGACGCTTGGAGGTTGGAGAACGAGGAAGGATTGCGCCTCCGTTTGGATATGGTGGAAGAGCTACGGGATGTTGCTGCCATCAGACAAGAAGAGATAAAAAGGCGAATGGCCAGGTACTTCGATAAACACATCAGGGTTAAGCAATTCGCCGAGGGGGACCTAGTGCTGAAAAAGGTCGACGCGGCGGGAAGGTCGGCCCCTGTGGGCAAGCTCAACACCAGTTGGGAAGGACCTTACATAATAGAGAAGGTTCTAGCTAACGGGGGTTATTACCTCCAGGATGTGGAAGGAAGGACCTTGAGTCACACCTAGAACGGAGATGACTTAAAACATTTCTACCCCTGAAGGGGTAGAAGGTGTTGTAATATGGTGAATAAATGTTATCATTTCGAAGTAGTCTTTTCAGAATGTTGACTCTCTAGAAAATGCTATCACAAGAATAGGTCTTTTCTACCCTAAAAATGCTTTTGCTCTAACCGACTGTCTCCCCATCTTGACGGTAGAATAGGCCTGGAAGTAGGAATCTTCATCAACACCCCGAGCTCGGCTCGGCCCCAGGTAGACCCGCTGTGCAGGCTCTCATCTAGCTGGTAGGTCCGAAGGCTCGCCTGTGGGGGAGAGGTTTGGCTAGATATTAATCAACACCCCGAGCTCGGCTCGGCCCCAGGTAGACTCGCTGCGTAGGCTCTCATCTAGCTGGCAGGTCCGAAGGCTCGCCTGTGGGGGAGAGGTTTGTCTTGATCTTCATCAATACCTCGAGCTCGGCTCGGCCCCAGGTAGACCCGCTGCGTAGGCTCTCATCTAGCTGGCAGGTCCGAAGGCTCGCCTGTGGGGGAGAGGTTTGGCTTGATCTTCATCAACACCCCGAGCTTGGCTCGGCCCCAGGTAGACCCGCTGTGCAGGCTCTCATCTAGATGATAGGTCCAAAGGCTCGCCTGTGGGGGAGAGGTTTGGCTTGATCTTCATCAACACCCCGAGCTCGGCTCGGCCCCAGGTAGACCCGCTGTGCAGGCTCTCATCTAGATGGCAGGTCCGAAGGCTCGCCTGTGGGGGAGAGGTTTGGCTTGATCTTCATCAACACCCCGAGCTCAGCTCGGCCCCAGGTAGACCCGCTACGCAGGCTCTCATCTAGCTGGCAGGTCCGAAGAATCGTCTGTGGGGGAGAGGTTAGGCTTGATCTTCATCAACCCCCCGAGCTCGGCTCGGCCACAGGTAGACCTGCTGCGCAGGCTCTCATCTAGATGGCAGGTCCGAAGGCTCGCCTGTGGGGGAGAGGTTTGGCTTGATCTTCATCAACACCCCGAGCTCGGCTCGGCCCCAGGTAGACCCACTGCACAGGCTCTCATCTAGCTGGCAGGTCCAAAGGCTCGCCTGTGGGGGAGAGGTTTGGCTTGATCTTCATCAACACCCCGAGCTCGGCTCGGCCCTAGGTAGACCCGCTACTGAAAGTGAGGCTAAGATCTATCTCAACTCTAGAGGGGGGGTGAATAGAGTATTTTAAAATAATTTTTCACAGTTGAAATAAACAGCACATATAGAATTAAATTTATGATATAGTGTAGAGTGCTAGTAAGAGGTTAAAAACCAAGAAATAAAGAGCACAGCACACAGCAGACAAATCACACAAGCAAACCAGAAGACACAAGGAATTATAGTGGTTCCCCAAAAACCTGGGTACATCCACTCTTCTACCACCCTTGGTAGGAATCCACTCAGGATGAGTTGATCAGGTGTCCTGACACCAATGAGCTTTTGATAAGGTGCCCAAAAACCAAAACTAGATTTTTTGATAAGGTGTCTTGCCACCACTGAGTTTTGACAAGGCTCTCAGAACCAGACAGAACTTTTGAAGGGAGTTCAAGAACCCTTTTACAGCAGGAAAAGAAAAATAAGAGTGAAGGGTGTCTTCTCTGCTCTCAATCAAATGAGAGAAGCACAAGTGGATTGATGATGTCAAAGCTCCCCTGAGATGTAGAAAGGTTCAGGAAAAGAAGCTTTGCTCTAGGGTGATAGGTCTTCAGAACTTTGATCTCCAGCACAGGATGGTTTCAGCAAGAAGGCTGAAAATAAGGTGTCTGGAGTTCTGAGATGAGATTGTGAATACTTTTCAGTCAGCAAGAAGATTTTTGGAGTCACAGTTCTTCTGTTGTTCTTCTGCTATCAGTATTCTCTATTCTGTGTGTTCACTTCCTTTCTTGTCAATCTCTATGTCTCTTCTCTTGTGTATTCTGTATATCTTAAAACACAGGAGAAAGGAATTGATTTTCTGACGTTTCCTTGTCCAAAATTAGCCGTTGGGAGTCATAAATGTCTTCCAAAAATAGTCTTGTCTTCTAGAGAAAAGTCCAGCAAACATTCTCTGAATAATTCCTTGAAACTTGCTCCAGAATAAAGACAAACGGCTGGGAGATCTTCTGACATAAATGCTGATAATATTCAAAAACATTCCAAAGAACAGAAGCATTTGAATTCCTGGAAGCGTCGATCTCTCCAAAGAAAATGTCGATCTGAGCTCTACGATCGTCGAACTGAGCTCAGAGATGAAATGGACAAGCAGACAGAAAACTTCGATCTGAGCTCGACGATCGCCGAACCGAGCTCAGAGACCTGAGAAATAACTTCAGGGAGGGATCGTCGAACTGAGCTAGAAGATAGTCGAGGGGAGTTCGACGATCAAGCAGAAGCTAGTCAAAAGCAGATAGTCGATCTGAGCTCGAAGATCGTCGACCGGAGCTCGACGATTTATTGAAGTTGAGCTCAGAGAGCGTCGAACGGAGTTCGACGATTCGTCGACCTGAGCTCGACGAAAATTGCCTTAGACTTAGCTCTTCAACCTTGATCTTGGAATGATCCTGGGGGCAGCTCCAAACCTAAGTTCTAAGCCCTAGACTCATTCTAATGTTGACCTTCTTAACTATACAACTAGGTCAACTGGGATTCCTAAGACAAGCATAGTGATCCTTACCCAAATTAGTAATAGGGTGTTCCAACAATCTCCCCCTATTTGGGTTAGGATTACTATTTACAGACAATCATAGGAAATGAAAAGCATACAACAGTACAGAAGTTAATACAAAATTACAGAGAAGTTATATAGCAGCAAAGCATATCACAGATAAATAGCAGCAGATATCCAAAGGTGGATGAAATGTTTTAGCTTACACAGTTCACTTCCTTTCAGATCCCTTTTTAAATAAAATTTCTCTATTTGGATTCTGACTTTCTTTCTTTGACCTTCTGTCATCCTCTGCACCTAGAGAAGTTTGAGATTTGGGCCTTGGAACAATAGCCTCAGGGTGCAGCTTCATGTAATCTTCTGGGTTGAAAAATTTTCTTGATGCATATCTTTCCAGTTCTTTCTTTCTCTACTCTGATAAGGTAGTTATGTTTGAAGTATCCTTGCCTTGTTCTCTGGCCTTTTTTATTTGATCAAGGGCAGCCAATTCTTTCATTCTGGCTGTCCAGGATACAGGGTTGTTCTCAGGATCTTCAAAAGGAATAGGAGGTTCATATCTGTTGATGATTTCAGAAACAGTAGAAGGAGTCCTGGAGACAATTGTGTCTTTCAGCTTGTAAGGGAAAGGACCTGAAGAAGAGTCAGAGTGGCCTTGTCCTTCCCTTTGATAGGATCTTTATTCTCTTTGATTTCCTCTGTAATTACCCCTTCTGGGTTGATATCCTCTTTGATGCTGTCCCCTTTGATATGATCTTTGATAATACTGGGAAGAACCGTGTCTGGAGACTGGAGCTTGAGGGGCTAAACCTGAGCCAGAATCTGGAGGAGGAGGAGGAGGAGGCTGATATTGAGAAGATCCTTTTTCATATTTGTCAAGCTTCCTCTTCTTCTTCATAGCTTTCAGTTGATTTTTGGAATATTGCATCCAAGGCTCAGAGATGGGGCAGTCATGCAGGATGTAGTATGGAATATCATTGGAGTCTTTGGCTTTGGCAGGAGGGACTGACATCATTCCTTTACTTCTGGCTTTTCTCTTCTTGGCAATAGTGCTAGCAGAATCATCAGAATCAGTCCTGTATTGGTCACTCTCAGAACTTTGAGGTTGATCATACAGATCATCAATTCTTCTAATAAGCTCTTCTTGAGCTTTAAGTTTTGCAGAAACAGCAGGAGCAGGAGGAGAGAGCAGCAGCAGAGCAGACAGAATCAGGAGCAGACACTAGAGCAGGAGTAGCAATTTCATCAGCATCAGTTGCTGGAATCATTTATATGTCAGCAGTAGCAGCACCAGCAATTTCAACAGAAAGAGGCACAGTGGCCTTAGTAGCAGCATCAGAGATATCCACAGCCTTCCAGGACTTGATGTAGGAATCAATATGGCTGGGATCACAGGTAGATACAGGCACAATGGCCTTAGACAAATCTTCAGCAGGAGTTGCAGGCAGACAGCTGAAATGGACTGTATCAAATATAGATAGCAGCCTCTGCAGATTCAGTGCAAAAGCACATCCAAGAGCTGGAGCTGGAGCAGACATAATATCAGCAGCTGGCACATCCACTTCTTCATAAGGCATCTCCCCCTGCCTTGGTTCAGAGAAAGGTGAATCAAGGCACACAGACGATGGGATAGCCAGGGAGGAGGAAAGGGAGGCAAGCTTGGTAGACATCTCCTGTACTTGCTTCAGGAGTGGAGCCAGGGAAGACTCCAGTAGAGATGTCAGCTTGGGAGCTAGCAACTCATACAGCCTGTCTGCTAAACTAGGAAGATCCACATGCTCAAGTGGGGCTTGAGCAGAGGTAGAGGCAAAGGTGGATGGAGGGATGGTGGCTGAAACTGAAAATGTGGAGAAAGGTGGAGATGGAATGGTTGGTTCAGAAGATGGAATTATGGAGATAGAGAAGGTTGAGGTAGAGATAGGGGAAGTAAGAGATGGTGTGAAGGAGGGTTGAGAGAGAATTTCATGTAGCATTTGTTGAAAGGAGGAAGTTGAGGGTGGCTCAGGAGGAGTAGAGGGTGAATCATCCATGAAGGAATCATCAATGAGTGAGAAGGATGGTAGGGAGAAGGTTGAATAGGAAAAGAGGGGATGGAATTCCTCTGAGGTGGATAGAGGAGGGGATGACATAGGTGAGGAAATGGTAATTGGGGATGAGATGATTATGGTGGTGACTGGTGTTGAGGAGGTGACGGCTTGGGTGGATGTGGCTGGAGGGGGGGAAGAAAAAGGCAGCTCTTCTGCTGGAGGAGTGACTGAGATAGTCCTTGTGCCTGAATGAAGTGGTGCAACAGCCCTGGAGGGGTTTATGATCTGCCTGTCCCATTTACTGAAGAGGGCACAGGAAAGCCTCTTGGATGCATTGATAAACATGCCAGAGGAGGTTAATAGGTCAGGGCATCTGTTGTGCAGAAAGACCCCTAAGATTCTCCCATAACTAACTGCATTCTTGTTGATCTTCTTCTTAATCAGAGTGAAGAAGATGGAGCCCCAGTCCAGGTGTTTCTTATCTAGTAAAGCTCCCATCAGGCAGAACTGATATCTGGAAATGGTGTCATGGGCTGAATGCTTGGCCAACAGCACCTTCCCAACTACATCAGCCAGGAATTGAAATTCTATAGCCAGATTTTTCTTCAGTAGCTTATTAGGGTTGACTGCATTGTGACCCATCCTATCCAGCATGGAGTCATACTCCTCTCCAGACAGTTCAATGGAGTCTTCTCCAGTACTGAGTTGAAAGACTTCTGTTAAAAGAGCCGGGGATAGAAATACCTGAGTCCCCTTAATGGTGCCGACAATAGAATTCTCAGTCTCGTCTGTTGCGGTAAAACACCACTCTTTAATTTCGTCTGAGGCGATCTTCATCCTTGTAGTCATTATTGGAGTCAGCTGTTGTTCTCTGAATAAGTTTAGGATGTCCTTGAAGCGCTGGTCGCTTCCGTCGAAGGAGTTTATGTCGATGTCAAAGCCTGTGTCGAACTTCATCTTAGCAATAGCAGCACTTGATTCAGCCATATTCACCTGCAACAGAAAACCAAAAACGACCAAGCGTAGAGAGTTTGGAGGGAAAAGAAAGAAAGTTGGAGAGTATGAAAGCGCAAAAGGAGAACGACGGCTGAAAGAAAGATTTTATATTAGGGTTCGATGGCGAAAAGGAAGATCGTTGAGCTCAGCTCGTCGAAACGTCGAGCTTAGCTCGACGATTTGGGCTACAGAGGGAATCTGAAGAGTCTTCAAAATCGGCGATCTTAGTTCGACGATGTTGAAAAACGTCGAGCTCAGCTCGACGGCCTCTGATCAGAAAGAGAGAAAGCCTAGTTCTAGCGAGGGCTCTGAACTCAGATCGACGACTGCAAAAGCATCGATCTCTGGTCGACGATTTTTGGAAAATCGTCGATCTCTGTTCGACGATTTTGGGGAAAACGTCGAGCGCAGTTCAGAGTCTAAACACATTCTACAGACACAAAAAGAAGGATTTTTGGCCTAGTCTTGGTCTGTTTTAGCTTTTCAAAATCTTGTAATTTAATTAAGACTTCCTCCATCTAACATGCCTAACTGATTTAGGAAGAAACTGTGTTTCTTTTCATCCAAAGGTTTGGTGAAAATATCTCCCCTTTGCAAATCAGTAGGAATATATTGAAGTTCAATTTTATTTTTCTCTACATTATCTCTTAGAAAATGATGCCTAATTTCTATGTGTTTTGTCCTACTATGGAGGACTGGATTTTGAGCTATAGAGATAGCACTAGTATTATCACAGAAAATTTTAGACTTCTCTAAGTTGTAGCCATAGTCTAAGAGCTGATTCTGTATCCACAATATTTGTGAACAGCAACTGCCTGCAGCCATATACTCAGCTTCAGCAGTTGAGGTTGACACAGATGTTTGCTTCTTACAGAACCAGGAGACAAGTCTGTCACCAAGGAACTGACATGTTCCACTGGTGCTTTTCCTGTCTATTCTGCATCCAGCATAATCAGCATCTGAGAATCCAGTTAAATCAAATGTTGAATCTCTTGGATACCAGAGACCTAGATTTGGACAACTTTTAACATACCTAAGAATTCTCTTAACTAAGATTAAATGTGACTCTCTAGGGCTAACTTGGAATCTAGCACAAATACATGTGGCAAACATTATATCAGGCCTACTAGCTGTAAGGTACAATAAAGAGCCAATTATTGCTCTATATGTTGTCTGATCAACAGGTTTCCCATGTTCATCAGCATCTACTACAGCATTTGAGGGCATGGGTGTTTTCATACATGATGCATCAGACATACCAAATTTCTTAACCAATTCTTTTGCATACTTGGTTTGAGAAATAAATATGCCTTCAGCATGTTTCCTGACTTGCAGTCTTAAGAAGAAGGACAGCTCACCCATGCTACTCATTTCAAATTTAGAGTGCATAAGCTTGGAAAACTTTTTGCACAATTTTGAATCAGTAGAACCAAAAATAATGTCATCTACATAAATTTGCACTAGTAGGGTGTGGGACTTATGGGTTCTAATAAAAAGAGTTTGGTCTACTCTCCCCCTAACAAAATCATTTTCCAGAAGAAAGCATGCTAGGGTCTCATACCATGCTCTAGGAGCTTGCTTGAGACCATATAATGCTTTATGCAATTTGTAAACATAATCAGGGTGAGTTAGAGAGATAAAACCTGGAGGTTGTCTAACATAGACTTCCTTTTTGATGTCCCCATTGAGAAATGCACTCTTTACATCCATTTGATACACTTTGAAACCCTTCTGAGCAGCAAAGGCTAGAAATATTCTGATGGCTTCCAACCTTGCAACTGGTGAAAATGTCTGATCATAGTCTATTCCTTCTTGTTGAGAGTACCCTTGAGCAACTAGCCTTGCCTTGTTTCTGACTATAACTCCTTGATCATCCAGCTTGTTCCTGAATACCCACTTTGTTCCAACAATGGGATGATCCTTTGGCTTAGGCACTAGTTCCCAAACCTTGTTCCTTTCAAATTGATGCAACTCCTCTTGCATTGCAATGATCCAGTGTGGATCTTGCTCTGCATCTTGAATGGATTGAGGCTCAATTTGAGATAGGAAGCAAGTGTGCATCAGGTTCTGGTTGACCTGACTTCTAGTTTGCACACCAGCTGAGATCTCTCCAATTACTTGGGTGATTGGATGATCTCTTGTTGTTACTAAGTCAACAGGGAGTGTTGATTGTTCACCAGCCTGTGTTGTTGTCTCCCCTAGTGGAACAGCAACTGGCTTTTCAGGATGATTTCCTTCAAGATGTTGAACTTCTTCTTCATCATCACTGCTCTCATTCTTTTCAGCAACTTGCAATTTGTTCAAGTCTTCAGCAAGAGAATGTACCTGCAGAGGTTCTATGGTAGAGGCATTCTTCTCCTTGAAAGACATGTTAGCTTCATCAAAAATAATATGAACAGATTCTTCAATTTTACAGGAAGATTTATTATAAACCCTATAGGCCTTGCTGATCATGGAGTATCCCAGAAACACTCCTTCATCAGCTTTAGCTTGGAATTTAGCTAGATATTTCTTGTCATTATTATGAATAAAACAAGTGCAACCAAAAACCTTGAAATAGCCTATTTTAGGTTTCTTCCCTTTGAGCAATTCATAAGGAGTCTTGCCCTTCAGCTTGTGTATCAGGCTTCTGTTCAATACATAGTTGGAGGTGTTCACTGCCTCAGCCCAAAAGGACAGAGGTAGGTGAGCATCTGCCAATAATGTAGTTGCAGATTCAATGAGTGTTCTATTTTTCCTTTCAGCTACCCCATTTTGTTGAGGAGTTCTAGGAGCTGAGAAAGTGTGCCTGATCCCTTCACTCTGACAGAAGTCTTGCATGAGAAGAGAATCAAACTCTGTCCTATGATCACTTCTGATCAGGGCAATGTGAGTGTTGAACTCAATCTGAATGCATTTGAGAAAATCTGTCAAACACTTGAAGTTATCAGACTTCTTCCTCAGAAAGAATACCCAAGTGAATCTTGAGAAGTCATCTACAACCACTAAAGTATAGGACTTCCCTCCTAGGCTTTGCACTGATATGGGTCTAAAAAGATCCACGTGCAACAGGTACAAAATCCTAGGTGAATCACTCTTATTAATTGATTTAAAACTACTTTTAGTTTGCTTGCCTAATTGACAAGCCTTGCAAAGTCCTTCCTTCTTGTAGGGACCAGAAGGTAGTCCTTTAACAAGGTTGTCTTTAGATAGCTTAGCAATGGTTCTAAGGTTAATATGCCCTAGTCTCTTATGCCATAAAATATTATATTTTGAAATGGAGTTGAATAGGCAAATATCTACTATAGGTGAATGAAAATCCACTAAGTAAATGTTACCTCTTCTGTTACCTGTCAACACAGTTGTGTTGTCCTCTGTCTTGACCTTGCATATGGCTTTGTTGAATGTCACTTGATATCCTTCATCACACAGTTGACTGATACTTATCAAGTTGTGCTTGAGTCCTTCAACATATGCCACCTTCTTGAATGTGACTGGGCCAATTTTGACTGCACCATATCCTTTTGTAGTTCCAAAGCTTGAGTCTCCAAAAATTACTTTGGGTCCAAGCTTGGCTTTGAAGGAAGTGAAGTTGTCCTTGTCCCCTGTCATGTGCTTTGAGCACCCACTATCCAGATACCATTGATGGTTTGATGCTGGATAGGTCTTCACCTACACAAAAACAGCTTATTTGTTTTTGACCCAGTTAACCTTGGGCCTAGGTTGATATCCCTTGAATTCTGAAATAAAGGACATCCCAGGTTGATCCTTATAACCTTCAGGATGGTATCTCCTAGGAGGTACTATCCATTCAGTATAGGGATTAAAGCCTTGGGATGTGGGACTTCTAGGATTGAATCTAGATGTGCCATTGAAGGATTGTTCACAGTCCTGATTTCTGTTCGACGATCGTCAAATTGAGGTCGACGATCTTGGGTCAGATCGTCGATCTCTGTTCGAAGATCGATTATGCTGAAGTTCAGAATTTGGATATCGTCGAGCTGAGGTCGACGATCTGTAGTTAGATCGTCGAGCTCTGTTCGACGATCGTCGAGCTCTGCTCGACGCCATCTGTTGAACTGAGTTCTTCTCTGACAGATCTGCATTCTTCCTGGGTACCTCTATTACTCCCTTTCCTTTGTCAGAGACAAACTTGATTGGAGTTATCAAAATTATAGGTTGGCTGGATGAGGCACCCAAGCCCAGTGTGCTATTAAATCTAGAGTTCACTGTGCTTGTGATGTCCATTAGTCTGATACTTCTCCCATTTAGGGATTCTTCAAACTTTTTGGCCTTTGATAGTTCACTTTTCAGTGAGGCTATCTCCTCCCTACAGCATTCTAACTCCTCAGAGAGTTTGAGGTTCTTTGAGTTTAGGACACTATGCTCAGATAATTGATTCCTGAGAGAGATTATCTCCTTCTCAGATTTTAATAGATCTAGACACAGTGTCTTAAATTCATCTTTGAAGTCCTCAGAATTAAAATCAAAAGAGTTGATTACCTGATCCTCATCTGGTTGACTTTCTGAATCTGAATCTGATTCTTCATCAGAGTTTTGCTGTGATGCATTGATAGCCATCATGCAAAATTCTTTTTCATCTGCATCATCCTCATCATCACTGGAGCTGGATGAGGCTTCAGATTCCTCTTCAGTCTCACTCCATGTCTCAGCAACAAAGCCCTTCCTTGTATGTTTGTTCTTGCTGGAGGAGGCTTTGTCTGAGCTATTCTTCTTGTAATCCTTTTCTTTTCTTCTTTCTCTTCTTTCCCTTTTGTCCTTATTCTTGTTTTCTGGACAGTCAGGCACAATGTGGCCTGGTTTCCTGCAACCAAAGCATATGATTTCTTTATTGTTATTTGATTTATCATACCTTGGTTTATCATGACCCTTGTATGGTCTCTTTCTGAAGTCTTTTCTGGCCATCTTGTAGAATCTTTTGGCCAGTAGACTTATGAGCTCATCATTTCCTGTAGCTTTATCTTCAGGCTCCTCTTCTACAGCTTTGAAGGCTATGGTCTTTTCTTTCCTTGTAGCTGGAGAGATAGCCTTTTATTCTTCTTCTCTATTTTTAATGAGCAGCTCATAGGATTTGAGCTTGCCCAGGAGAGCTTCAGTAGTAATCTCATTTAAACTTCTGGCATCCTTGATTGGCCAGATTCTTGAATCCCAAGTGCTGGGGAAGCACATCAGGATTTTGTCATTCAGCTCAGTCAGTGAGATTTCTTTGTCTAGGGTTTTTAGCTCATTGACAATTAGACTTAGTCTATTGTACATGTCAGCCACTGATTCAGCTTCTCCCTTTTTGAAGTTCTCATAATGGCTTATCAGATGAGATATTCTATCTTTCCTTTCATCAGCAGATCCTGAGACAATTTCAGAGAGTTTGTCCCAGATTTCTTTGGCTGAGTGGCATTCAGCTACCTTCTGAAAGATTTCATCAGACATTATTTGGGCTAAGATGTTCATAGCCTTAGCATCTGCAGTCTTCCACTTCTTTATATCTGCATCTGTTCCAGAAGGAGGTGGAACAGCACTTGTACTTGAGCTTGCTGGTGGAGTTGGACACACTGTCAAGACAGAATTAAAAATATCCTCATCAATAGAATTCATGTATAATCTAATCCTTGCCTTCCAGAGTGCAAACTTGGAAAGGTTGCACACTGGTGGTCTGGTGCTTGCATAATCTTTGTTCTGTGCCATGTCTTTAAATAAATAGGTAGATGTATAGAAAATAATCCCCTTAAGAGATTGATCTTATCAAGGATCTTTTGGTTCAGGTGTTAGCCTGTATGAGCAACCAAACCTGCCTCTGATACCAATTGAAAGTGAGGCTAAGATCTATCTCAACTCTAGAGGGGGGATGAATAGAGTATTTTAAAATAATTTTTCACAGTTGAAATAAACAGCACATATAGAATTTAATTTATGATATAGTGTAGAGTGCTAGTAAGAGGTTAAAAACCAAGAAATAAAGAGCACAGCACACAGCAGACAAATCACACAAGCAAACCAGAAGACACAAGGAATTATAGTGGTTCCCCAAAAACCTGGGTACATCCACTCTTCTACCACCCTTGGTAGGAATCCACTCAAGATGAGTTGATCAGGTGTCCTGACACCAATGAGCTTTTGATAAGGTGCCCAAAAACCAAAACTAGATTTTTTGATAAGGTGTCTTGCCACCACTGAGTTTTGACAAGGCTCTCAGAACCAGACAGAACTTTTGAAGGGAGTTCAAGAACCCTTTTACAGCAGGAAAAGAAAAATAAGAGTGAAGGGTGTCTTCTCTGTTCTCAATCAAATTAGAGAAGCACAAGTGGATTGATGATTTCAAAGCTCCCCCTGAGATGTAGAAAGGTTCAGGAAAAGAAGCTTTGCTCTAGGGTGATAGGTCTTCAGAACTTTGATCTCCAACACAGGATGGTTTCAGCAAGAAGGCTGAAAATAAGGTGTCTGGAGTTCTGAGATGAGATTGTGAACACTTTTCAGTCAGCAAGAAGATTTTTGGAGTCACAGTTCTTCTGTTGTTCTTCTGCTATCAGTATTATCTATTCTGTGTGTTCACTTCCTTTCTTGTCAATCTCTGTGTCTCTTCTCTTGTGTATTCTGTATATCTTAAAACACAGGAGAAAGGAATTGATTTTCTGACGTTTCCTTGTCCAAAATTAGCCGTTGGGAGTCATAAATGTCTTCCAAAAATAGTCTTGTCTTCTAGAGGAAAGTCCAGCAAACATTCCTTGAATAATTCCTTGAAACTTGCTCCAGAATAAAGACAAACGGCTGGGAGATCTTCTGACATAAATGCTGATAATATTCAAAAACATTCCAAAGAACAGCAGCATTTGAATTCCTGGAAGCGTCGATCTCTCCAAAGAAAACGTCGATCTGAGCTCTACGATCGTCGAACTGAGCTCAGAGATGAAATGGACAAGCAGACAGAAAACGTCGATCTGAGCTCGACGATCGCCGAACCGAGCTCAGAGACCTGAGAAATAACTTCAGGGAGGGATCGTCGAACTGAGCTAGAAGATAGTCGAGGGGAGTTTGACGATCAAGCAGAAGCTAGTCAAAAGCAGATAGTCGATCTGAGCTCGAAGATCGTCGATCGGAGCTCGACGATTTATTGAAGTTGAGCTCAGAGAGCGTCGAACGGAGTTCGACGATTCGTCGACCTGAGCTCGACGAAAATTGCCTTAGACTTAGCTCTTCAACCTTGATCTTGGAATGATCCTGGGGGCAGCTCCAAACCTAAGTTCTAAGCCCTAGACTCATTCTAATGTTGACCTTCTTAACTATACAACTAGGTCAACTGGGATTCCTAAGACAAGCATAGTGATCCTTACCCAAATTAGTAATAGGGTGTTCCAACAGCTGCGTAGGCTCTCATCTAGCTGGCACGTCCGAAGGCTCGCCTGTGGGGGAGAGGTTTGGCTTGATCTTCATCAACACCCCGAGCTCGGCTCGGCCCCAGGTAGACCCGCTGCGCAGGCTCTCATCTAGCTGGCAGGTCCGAAGGCTCGCTTGTTGGGGAGAGGTTTGGCTTGATCTTCATCAACACCCCGAGCTCGGCTCGGCCCAAGGTAGACCCGCTGCGCAGGCTCTCATCTAGCTGGCAGGTCCGAAGGCTCGCCTGTGGGGGAGAGGTTTGGCATGATCTTCATCAACACCCCGAGCTCAGCTCGGCCCCAGGTAGACCCGCTGCGCAGGCTCTCATCTAGCTGGCAGGTCCGTAGGCTCGCCTGTGGGGGAGAGGTTTGGCTTGATCTTCATCAACACCCCGAGCTCAGCTCAGCCCCAGGTCGACCCGCTGCGCAGCCTCTCATCTAGCTGGCAGGTCCGAAGGCTCGCCAGTGGGGGAGAGGTTTGGCTTGATCTTCATCAACACCCCGAGCTCGGCTTGGCCCTAGGTAGACCCGCTGCGCAGGCTCTCATCTAGCTGGCAAGTCCGAAGGCTCGCCTGTGGGGGATGGGTTGGGTCCTTGACTCGTGGTCCCTAGTTCTTGATTTATGGTTACCCAGTGTTACAACAAGCCCGGCTCAGTTCCCGGTAGACTCGCTACGCAAGCTCTCATCTAGCTGGCAGGTCCGAAGGCTCGCCGGTGGAACGTAGGTCCAGTTTCTGGGAAGGTATCTTGTCATGACCCTGGCCTAGATCAGGGGCAGCCATAAAGGTCTCAACCAGTAGAGGTCTCGGCCAGTCAGGATCTCGGCCAATAGGGGTCTCGGCCAAAAAGTCTCGGCTGGGGGATCTCGCTGAAGGAGGCCCCCGGCAGACCTGGGCGTAACGACCTAATCGATGGTGCAAGACTCTCGCCTGGTCAATCTCTAGGGAAGGTGACCCTACAGAGGCTAAGGGTCTCGGCGGAAGCTCACGCGGAAGCCGCTGGCTCTCTAACCTATTCGTTCGAGCAAACACCGGCGGTGAAAAACAAAACATTGCATTATGCTAAATAGTTACAGAGGTTTGGAGCTTCTCGCTCATTACAAAATTGTATCAAAAGAAAAAAAAAGAAAGCACTTCAAGGGGACGCGCTGTAATCCCCACTAGTACTCTCACCCGAGTCCTCGCCGGAGTCCTCGCCCGAGCTCGCCCCAGACGTCTCGCCGGCAGCGGAGGAGGACTTCTGGGTATCCGAAGGAGGAGAGTCGGGCGCGCCGGGAGGCTTCGGGACTGGATCGAATAGCCAAGGGAGGAGTTGGCGGGCGTCGATGGTTACGTCGTCCTCCCGAAGCAGCTTTGCGTCTCGCAGCGTCTCGACCATCAGCCTGGACATTCGCCTGGAGCAGCTTGTCGATGTCATACACCGAGAAGTGTCGACTCTTTAGTATCTCATCAAGCGTCGGAGGCGGGTCTTTCGCTGCTTCCGCACGCCGGAGTTGGTCCCTTAGCATGACGTTCTCGCAACGTACGTCAGCCAACTCCGCGCGGAGCGCCATGGCCTGGGCGGAATCCTGTGGAGAAGAGATTAACTCAGTAAATACGGCGCAAGCGAGACTTCGAGTAGCGAGAGCAGGGGTCCAGGAAGATCCCGCTTACCTCGGCCGCGGGACATAGGGATAGCGCTTGTTGAGCATCCGCCAACTCTTGCCGAGCACTCACGAGCTCTGTCTCCGAAGAGTGTGCTCTGGCCACCGCTTCTTCCCTCGCCTTGTACATGTCGGCGAAGTTCTTATCGATGTTGATGCTACGACGCGCGCACATATGCGCAAGCTCGAACCCGCGAAGCAAGGCCCGGGTAGCATCGAAATCCAGGAGCCGGGTGGGCGTCTGGTCGAAGACACTGGCGCCCTCTCGGTTATAGAGGCCGTAGCCCAGCGAGAAGGCCTCGCCAGTAACCTCATCCCGCTCCGACCAACTGGGGAGGAGCGTTGAAACCGCAACCCTATTGGATTCGAGATCCCATTGGAGCAGAGGCTTCCCTTCCACGTCGACGTGCTTCACACCGAGGCCATAATTTCTGTGCCCTTTCGGCACTTCCCTGGGCGGGGTCCGGGCGGAGGTCTCGGCGACGACTCCCTCTCCTCCCGCCATGTCGACGGCCGGAGGGTTCTCGGCAGTAGCCTCGGTACGCCTCCTGGCGGAAGCACCCATCTCGCTCGCCATCTGGAGCAGCCCTTCGAAGGACTTGCCCAAGGCGGGTTGTCGGGCAGGCGAGACGGCCAAGTCCTTACCCTTGTCTGCAGCAGATGGCTTTGGCCTCTTCAGCGATCGCGAGGCGGGAGCGGAGCCTTTTCGCTTCTTAACTTCGGGCGCCGAAGGCTGAACGGGCTCTTCCCGGCAGGCGCGAGCGCTGGCCTCCGCGAGAGCGAGAGAGCCTCTCGCAACCCGATCCTCGACACCCGGGGCCACAGTAAAAGGTTGGCGTAGAGGGACCTCCCGCTCTCCTGCAAAGATGGCGCTGTTCAACACAGGAAGATCCTAACGAAAGATCAAATCTAAGGCGGGACCATACCTTCGCCCGGGTGAACGGGAGGAAGGGAGTCGACGTCTCGGCGGAGGAAGAGAACGTCAAACTCCTTTGTTCCGAAGAACTCCAGGAGTGCGCTCTCACGCGACCCCAGAACGAGCAGCTTGTAAGCAGCATTCTAGTACTGGACGGGTCAGAGCAGGACGTTTCCGAAGTCCCCGGTGACGTAGACAAACTTCTCGCCCCAATGGTGATGTTTATTGGCAAGGTCGGTGGTCTTGAGCAGCTGCCCGGAGAAGAAGACCACGCCGCCTTTGGCGCGGAAGTTGAACAACTTGCGGAAGATCGGCAGACTAAACTCGATCCTCTCGGATCGCATGTAGCAGATGAATGCCACAAGGATCGCGATAGAGTTCGGGTTCAGCTGGGCGGGAACCACCCCATAGTTGCAGAGGGCTTGCCGAATCTCCGGCCAGAGGGGTAGGCGGAAGCCCACCTCGAAATGTTCGAGGGGGATGGTGAGTTCTCCCGCTTCCGGGGTATTCACCTTGTCGTGATTACCCGGGTTCCGCGCCGAGAAGCCAGCGGGAATGAAGCGGTTGACGATCAGGTTATATTCGTCCAGGGTGAGCGTGCAGGAGGGGAAGAGATGCTTGCGGAATGCTTCCGCGCAATGAGCGCGACCCTCGTTCTCGCCCGACATTTTGAGTTTGGGGGTACTAGCGAGAACAATAGAAAAGAAGAGGCGGAAGCAATTGAGCGAAAGCAAGGAAGGGGAGTTGAGGTTCCGGATCAGAGAAGTAAATGCGGTTGGTAGACTTCTCTATTTATAGGGAACCGTGGTCGTTACGGCTCCGTCCGATGGAAAGAGAAAATGACGGCGGGGTACAGCTGTCACGATCTGGGCCGGCGACGCCTCAGTTTTTCCCCCTTGGAATGACGGCAGCCGACGATCATCTCTTGTTTTGGCGCAAGCCACTTAGTTTTGGCGCGAGCATCCTAATTTCAACACATTCTTAAAATTTGCAGCACAATGAAAGAAGAAACGGATAATAATTTGCTCTCGCTGCCGAGAGCTGAATAAAATTAATAACAATTATTACAAGGGAATAAAGGTACATGGCGGAAGGGAAGGCTAACGAGGGAGAAGGGGCGAGACCTAGATGAACTAATACGGTTCCTAGCGCCATCACCCTCGCTCCCGCCGCCTGGTTCTCGGAGGCACCAACGGATTAAAGTAAGATGACAGGGTGGTACACGCTAGGTTGATCCGCCTAGTATGATCCCGGATCTGCGCGATGCATCTCCCTGGAGAAGACTCGGTAGTAGGACCTCACGGTCGATCAATCTCGCCCAAGAATAAATCACGCTCCAGGGCCTCCAGCCTTTGTTCTACGGATTCGCGGAACGCTCTCGCCGCGACAGCATGGGCGCGGTCTCGCCGGATGAGCTTGGCCAGAATGGCCGAGATCTTCCTCCTCCGCTCCTTCGCGTTCCCGGCGGCGTTCAAGGTTTCTTCTATCTCGCCGGGTGAAGGAGGAAGGGAATATTCTTCTTCTTCGTCTTCTTCGTCTTCTTCTTCTTCTTCTTCTTCTCTCTCCTCGTTGGCTTCTGACCGAGAGCTGTGATCCCTTGCGAAAAGTGTGCCCAAGGTTTCTGATTAAGACATAACGACCAGCCGACAAGAATGTCTCGCATACCTGCAGTCTGGCGAGAGCCATTGACTGGCGTCGGGTGAGAAGGCCCGACCCCTCCGTCTGTTCCATAAAGGAGGTGGAGAGGCTTTCCACGCCCTGGGCGGAAGGGTTCGCGCTCAATAGTCCCAGCCTGGCCGGAAGCAGGGAGAGAGTTGTCATCTCTCAAGGGAGGATCAACATCCTTAGTAACGGAAGGGTCAAAGGCCACCCCTCTCGCTTGCAGGGAGGGATCTGTCGCGGAAGGAAGCATCTCGCCGGTTCTCGGTTCATCCCCCCGGGTGACAAGACCCGGGACGGTGGAAGCTGGCTCTGCGAGAAGATAGATCAGACATGGAAAAGTACGGTTGAAATATTGAGAAGTGGCGGAAAGGATACCTATCACCCGGGTCTCGGCTGGAGGAATTGTCTCTGAGACCCTCGTTTGATCCTCAGGAGGGAGGGCTGACGAATCTGGGGGAATCGGGGAAGACCCGGCGACGTTGTTTGGAGCGGATTCCTGTGAAAGGTCACGTTAACTATCGGGCCTATAGCGTAATCAGCTCGGTAAGCATGGTCGGAAGGCATACCTTTTGAGGGGAGGGGTCCCCCGCAGGAATGGGAGTAGGAGAAGGTGAATCCCTGTTCTCGCGAGCAAGGTCTCGCCGGACCACCTTCGCTTTCCTCTTCCCCTTTCTCTTCTTCGGCTCAGAGGGGCCGGTGTCTGAAGATTTCCTCGATAGCCAAGGCGCTACCGCAGCACTATTTGCTAAGGCTCGCACTTGAACCGCGAGTAACCGATCTTGAAGGTCTTGCGGAAGTGTCTTGCCAGCCCGCTTAGCAGACATCTTGGAATCACGCATAGAATCTCGGGCGAGAGCTCAGTGAAGAAATAGCAGTTCAGAGGAAAGACTTATGGTCATCCGTTGGCGTGTATTTATAGCCGCAGTAGGGCCCGCCAAAAGATTCTCTTGGCTGACGGGCACGTGTCCAGCGAATATTTTGGGGTTGGACTTGTCTTGTCGAGCGCAGGGCTAGCTAGAAAAGAGCGGGGATTGTGTACAACCCCATATTCGCTGGGGAGGCCCGGGAGGACTAAGACCTCAGTAGTCAGGATTGGGTCAGGCCCGGGTTAGCCCCAGGGCGGACCGGCAGAGTTCTCGCCCTTAAGGTGCTCCCGCCCATTGGTAGGCGAGATCGTTCGCGCTAGGACTCAGGTCTTCACGTCCAGTGGTAATGACGTCAAAACCACCAAGGGCGAGAACCCTCTCGGCAGGAGGCCTCGCCAAGGTAAGCTCAGCTAAGGCTTAGCGAGAGCCTTCTCACCCGGGGTTCTCGCCAAAGTAGGTTCTTGTGGTGGGGCCTGGCACCCAGAAAAAAGGATTATTTTATTATTATTATTTCATTATCCTCGGGTTAAATTACCTGTATACCCCTGGGAGGACAGCGGGTTTTGGTTATTGGCAGACCCATCAGGGGTATTTCAGTATTTTCAGAACAGGAGAAGACTATAAAAAGACCCATAGGGGCTCTTTTGAAGGCAGGGTTCTCTTTTTACTCTCCAACTCCAGTGCTTTCCGAAGAGCTCCCAGTCCAGCTATTGGTTTTGGAGGGGAAGCTCTCAGAGATCTTCCGGGTGTGAGGTGGCACCTCCCAGCTGAGGCTTTGGGTCAGTCTTAGGACCTTAGCAGCTAATCAGGGGTCGAGATTTGAGAGAAGTAGGCGTCGGCTGCACTTTGGTTTGTGAACAGTCATTGAGGTCAATTTTGGCTTCAACATGCATGGAGAATCCCACCTAGGAGATCTTACCCGTTAGGTTATCACCCTCAACCTGCTTATTCATTTATTTCCTGTTTTTCTTATGTGAAAAACAAGGGACCCAAGGTTACCTGGGTCCACAATGTTTAACTTATTTTTCTACAGGTAAAGACATATTCTATCACTTAGAATAAGTGGTATTTGGATAGTGGTTGCTCCAAGCATATGACAGGAAATAAAAAACATCTGTCAAGGTTCAAGGCCAAGCTTGGCCCAAAGGTGATCTTTGGAGATTCAAGCTGTGGTCAAACTGAAGGCTATGGCAGGATGACAATTGGAGCTGTAACATTCAAGAGAGTTGCTTATGTAACTGGACTGAAGCATAATCTCATTTCAGTAAGTCAGTTATGTGATGCTGGATACCAGGTATCATTTTCTAACTCTCTTTGTAATATTGCTTTAAATAATAATGTTGTGTTAGTAGGTATTAGACAAGGTAATATTTACTTAGTAGATTTTAACTCAACTCACTCTGAAATCTGCTTATTTAATGAAGTAACAAATAACAATTCTTTATGGCATAAAAGGCTTAGCCATGTTAACCTCAAGAACATATCTAGGTTATCTAAACACAACCTTGTTAGAGGTTTACCTTCTTGCCCCTACAAGAAGGAGAGCCTATGCAAGGCTTGTCAATTAGGCAAGCAAACCAAGAATTCATTTAAATCAGTAAATAAAAGTGATTCTCCTAGAATCCTGTATTTATTACATTTGGACCTATTTGGCCCAATAAATGTACAGAGTTTAGGAGGGAAGTATTACACCCTAGTCATTGTAGATGACTTCTCTAGGTTCACTTGGGTGTTCTTTTTGAGAACTAAGGCTGATAACTTCAAAGCCCTTACAGATTTTCTATTATGTGTGCAGACTGAGTACTCTACTCATGTGGCCTTGATCAGAAGTGATCATGGTACTGAGTTTGACTCTCTTCTCATGCAAGAATTCTGTGAGAGAGAAGGTATCAAACATAGCTTCTCAACTCCTAGAACTCCCCAACAAAATGGGGTAGTTGAAAGAAAGAACAGAACCCTGATTGAAGCTGCTGGCACATTGTTGGCAGATGCTAATATGCCTCTTTCCTATTGGGCAGAAGCTGTTAGTACAGTCAACTATGTCTTGAATAGAAGTCTGATACACAAGCTTAAGTGTAAAACTCCTTATGAGTTGCTTAAAGGAAAGAAACCTAAAATAAATTATTTTAGAGTATTTGGTTGTGTAGTTTATATTCATAATAATAATAAAGAATACCTTAGAAAGTTTGAAGCAAAAGCTTCAATGGGAATTTTTCTTGGATATTCCCAAGTAAGCAAAGCTTATAGGGTATTTAATAAATCTTCTTCTAAAATTGAAGAGTCTGTTCATGTGTCCTTTGATGAATCTCAAATGTTTTACAAGGAGAAGGAAACTTCCCCTTCCTCAAGTTCATTGCAGGTACAAGAATCTAGCAAAGATGTCACTCAAGAGATTCTCCATCTATCAACTCTACATATCACTGAATCAGACAGTGATGAAGACCTTGCAGAAGCTATTATTGTTCCACCAATAGTACATCAAATTCCTCCTGAGGAATTAATCCCAACTATTACTGAAGATCACATCCCACCTGCTGATGTTGTCACACTTAGAGATCATCCTACATCTCAAGTGATTGGAGACATATCAGTTGGTGTTCAAACAAGACATCAGTTAAGACAGGATGTGATGCATGCTTGTTTCCTTTCACAGATTGAGCCCCTCACCATTAAAGATGTTGAGCTAGATCCCCACTGGATCATTGCTATGCAAGAGGAACTCAATCAGTTTGAAAGATGTAAAGTATGGACTTTGGTTCCAAGACCTAAAGGCCAACTGATCTAGGCACCAAGTGGGTGTATAGAAACAAGTTGGATGCAAATGGAATCATTGTAAGGAACAAAGCTAGGCTTGTAGCTCAGGGCTACAGACAGGAGGAAGGTATAGATTATGACCAAACCTTTGCTCCTGTTGCAAGGCTAGAGGCAATAAGGATCTTTCTAGCCTATGCAGCCTATATGAAGTTTAAAGTTTTTCAGATGGATGTCAAAAGTGCCTTTCTAAAAGGTGAGCTAAAGGAAGAGGTATTTGTTGAACAACCACCTGGGTTTGTTTCTTCAACTCAGCCCTCACATGTTTTCAAGTTGCAAAAAGCTCTTTATGGACTCAAACAAGCACCCAGAGCCTGGTATGAGACTCTAGCTAGTTTCCTGTTAGAGCACAACTTTGTTAGGGGAGTAGTTGATAGAACCCTTTTCGTCAAGCACCACAAGGACACAATCCTGTTAGTTAAAGTGTATGTGGATGACATTATTTTTGGTTTCACTGATCCCAAACTATGTAAAAACTTCTCTGACTTGATGCATTCTAAGTATGAGATGAGTAGTATGGGTGAGCTGTCTTACTTTCTTGGTCTCCAAGTAAAGCAAGATGCTGATGGCATCTTCATCTCCCAATCCAAATATGCCAAGGAATTGGTAAAGAAGTTTGGGATGGCTGATGCTTCAGCAATGCATACACCTATGGCTACTAATGTAGTTATAGATTCTGATGATCAGGGAAAGCCTGTTGATCAAAAGAATTATAGGGCCATTGTTGGTTCCCTATTGTATTTAACTACAAGTAGGCCAGATATAATGTTTGCTACATGCCTTTGTGCTAGATTCCAGGTCAATCCCAAGGAATCTCATCTGATTCTTCTCAAGAGAATCTTGAGATACCTGAAGGGATGTCCAAATCTAGGACTTTTGTACCCAGCTAAATAAGAGTTTGAGTTAATTGGATACTCTGATTCTGATTATGCTGATTGTCGAATTGACAGGAAAAGTACCTCAGGAACTTGTCAGTTCCTGGGAGAGAGATTGGTCTCTTGGTTCTGTAAGAAGCAGGCTTCTGTCTCAACTTCAACTGTAGAAGCTGAATATATAGCTGCTACTAGTTGTTGTTCACAGATCTTGTGGATACAAAACCAGCTTTTGGATTATGAGTACTCACACAAGAACACAAAAATCATGTGTGATACTACCAGTGCTATCTCTATTGCACAAAATCCTGTGCACCACTCTAGAACGAAACACATTGAGATCCGGCACCATTTCCTGAGAGATTATGTGGAAAAGAACAAGATCTGCCTTGAGTTCATATCCACAGACCTTCAGAGAGGTGATATATTCACCAAGCCCTTAGATGAACAGAAGCATCTGTTCTTTTTGGTTCAACTAAGCATGATTAATGGAAGAGACTAAGTGTGACGTCTGCCTTGTTGAAACCTGTTTGAAGATCGTCGAACGACGCTCGAAGATAGTCGATCGGATCAAGCCTATCGTCGACCTACGGTTGATGATAGCTTATCTGCTTGAAGATCGTCGACCGACGTTCGAAGATCATCGAACAGGTCGAGCCTATCGTCGATCTATAGTTGACGATAGCTTGTTGTTTGTGAAGACAGAAATAGTCGAACGATGGATCGACTACTCTGCTTCAGTAACAATCGTCGAACAACCGTTCGACCATCGTCTCCAGTGTCTTTTAAATAGATCGACGATCGTTGTTTTAATATAAAGCTGATGGTCGACCTAGGTTAAGAGATCTTTTTTTTTATCGTCGACGGAGAGCGTCTTCTCGCATTCCGTCTTCCCGCTTGCTCTTTGTCTCGCGATTTCTGTCGTTTCGCCTTCGCCGTCTCCCTCGTATTCACCCCCCCCCCCCCTCTAGAGTAGTATGGGGAAGAAGATTACGAGCAGGCTTTAGTGCAGGCTTCAGTGTAGTTCGATGCAGGCTTCAGTGTAGTTCGATGCAGGCTTCGCCGTCTCCCTCATCTTCTCTAGCCCCTTCAATAGCGATAGCTCCAGCGCTCCTGACAGTGGTGAAGTTCGATGCAGGCTTCAGTGTGGATTTCGATTCTTTCAGTTGCTGCGAATCTGGAATAGTGGAAATTCTCAATCTATGCAAAGATCAAGGTTTGGAAAAGCTCATGTCCTCCAGGATAAAGATAAACATTTAAGAGATCAAAGAATTGGCATTTACTTCGTCTTCAAATGACGATTCTATGACCGGAACAATTGGCGGAGAAGAGGTAACGTTGACTCCCGTCATTTTAACTGAAATTTTTGGATTGGTAAATGTGGAATTAAGATTACGAGCAAGATACCCCAGAGTTTGGGAGAATGCTGACAGAGTTGGGACATGCCGAAGGCATTCCCTCTAAGCTGCTTAAGGTGAATTTTTCGTTTAAGATTAAGTTCCTTGCTGAACTCGTCGGAAAAGTGCTACTGGGAAAGCACTCTGCCCATGACAACATTACAAGGCAACAGTTTGCCCTAATGTGTGCAATTGTGAACAAAAAGAAGATTAACTGGGCAGGAGTATTGTTTGATTTAATAAGGAAAAAGAACAGCAAGAAAGAAGTCACCCTGGGTAGGGTGGTTGGGATTTTTCTGAAAGAAAAATATCCCCATTTGTTAGTTTCAGCTGCTACCTCCATCAATGCCAGCAAGAAGATGGATCCAACCTTGTTCGCCAAGTGGAAAAGGACTTTTCTAAAGCCCGCTCCAGTAGGGGTTGCTCCAGCTGCATCTGAGAGCACCAGGACTGCCTCAGTCACTCCTCTCCTACAAGAAGCTGGCTCAGCAAATCTCTCCCTTCCATCTTCTTCATCTGCATTACCGTCTACTTCAGTTGAAGTTCCATCAACCTCAATTGTAGTACGACCTTCTGCTCTCATCTTCCTGATTCATCTACAATTCTCTATGCATCACCTCCTGCATCTCCTCTCCCTTCTCATCTTGCTGGGATCTCACATCCCAGTTTTGATTTGTTGGTTTCTGAGATATCCACTCCTCCTCAGTCTCCAATTCCTTCTTCAGATCAAATTAATCATCTTTCATCCACCCATCATTCTCCAGCTCACTCTCCGTCTCTAGTTCATTCTCCAGTTCATCAAGAATACACCATTCCTGCTGATCATCCATCCACTGAGATTCCCCCTTCATCATTTGAAATCACTCCAGCATTCATTTCTAGCATCTTGGAGTTAATTACTCCTTCGATCAAAATTATGATTGAAGAGGCAATTGCTCCCCTTGCATCCTCCATCTCTTGTTTGACTGCTGCCATCCAAGCACTCTCAAAGTCTGCTGAGCCCTCTTCATCTAGGGGCCTGGTTTCAGTATCTACTGAAATCAAGCAGGGGGAGATGCTTAATGAAGATGCCTCTGAGCTGCCTTTAGCCTCCCCTCTAGCAGATCCTCCTGCAGTTGTAGAGAAAGAAATAGAAGAATTAGCTCCTCAAAGTTTGTCTGAAAAAGAAATTTTGGATGCCTTAATGAAGTCTGAATTCATTGTCAAAGTTTGCCTAGAAGAATGTTCTACTCCCCTGGTCTCCCTATACCTAGAAGGAGTTATCACTTCCTTTCTAGATGAATTATGGGAGTTAGGACACTCAAAGGACAATTCTGAAGGTATCCCTTTTACTCACTTTTTAGACTTGATAACTGATATGATAGTTTGGGAATACCTGGAAGGAATGATTCGATGTCATTTAGCAAAATTTTATTCATAATATTATAGATAAAATGGAAGAAGTATTAGATGTTCAAGAGCCTGATCACCAACCAGCTACAGAAGTTCAAACTGTACCAGAACCAGTTGCTCAAGTTTCTGAGGCTGCTCAGCCAGCTCAGCTAGCAGTGCAAGAAGAACTGGTCACCATGACAGTTTCTGGTCAATAAGAAAAGGCTTCAGATGCTCAAATTGAAAATTCTACTGTATGGGATGATTCCCCTGGATTGGATTTAGATGCTCTCCTGGCAAAGGATGCCATGGAAGAAGAATTAGAAAAAGCTGCCTTAAAAGAAAAGGAAAGAGCTGTGCAAGAGGCAATTGATCCATATGATCTTCCTATTTCTTCAAATTCTGAGGATGAGATTGATTCTGATGAATCTGATGAGTCTAAAAGAAAAAGATCTGCTAAAAAGAAAAGGAAAGATGTGGCTCCTCCTCCTCCAAATCCTGATAATGATACTCCCTATTATATCATGAAAGGCATTGATTCTAAATCAAAAGATTTCCAGCACTGGATGGCATTTTCTAAAAATCAGCAGAAGCAAAGGAAGAAGTCAAAGTGGTATGATAGTCCTGTCCCAAGATGGACTCCTAGAGGTCCTCCTCCTCCACCTCCCAGTACAGGAGCCTCTGGAAACCTATCTACAAATCTTGCTGCTCAGTCTGACAGGTTCAACCCATCTCAGTCATCACAAAGGAGAAGTTCTTAAGGATATCAAGGTAAAACGCAATCTGGCTATCAAAGACTTGATGCTGATGTTAAGGAACAAGTAAAGGAGGTGGTGTATCAAAGACCAAATTTTTCTCCTCCTCCTTCCAAAGAACTCAAGAGCTCAACCTCTCCAAAGCCAGATCATGATGTGAAGGCTATTTCAAAAGGTAAGCGAATTATTTTCTCTGAAAAAGCTAGAAGAATACTTACTGAGTCTGCTCCTCCTTCTTATCTAGTTATTCAGGATAAAGAGCCATCTGAAAGTCTGCTATACTTGTTGATTAAGTTTAAAGCTGTGAAACCTGTTGATATATCTTCTGAAAATGTGTATGAAAGCCCAGAGCTTGATCCTAATTTCAGGATGGCTCGTTTTCTTGAACTTGTGGGTTCAGCCCAAATTAAGAAAGCTAAAGCTGAAGGAAAAGACACTGCAGGATTAACCACTATGTCAAAATTCAGAATGAAGGAGCTCGATAAATTCCAGGTTAGACCTGAGGTATTTGATCCTTCAAAATACATGGAAAAGCATCCTGAGGCAGTTGTCCCAAGAGCGTCAGAATCGAAAATCATTGGAGAACAAGACCTGAAGTTATCGAGAAAAGAAGCTCTAGATCCTTCTAGAAAAATTACTTTCATTCCTAGTTCTTCTCAACCTAAACCTAATTCTGAAACATCTTAAAATTTCATTAATTAACAGTTATTTGCTTATCTGATTGATTGATGTTATCTGCTTAGTTATTTCTCTTCATGCATTTTATTTATTTTCAGTATTTAGTTTTGTATTTAATTGTTGAGAGACTTAACTCAAATAGGGGGAGATTGTTGGTACCCTAGTTTTGATTTGAGTTCAGTCTTCTCTTTCTGTCTCTTGACCCAAGATTTATCTATGGTCAAAGCTTAGTTGTTTAGTTTGTCGCTCTAGTTTTAGAGGCGTCACTTTTCCAGATGTAAATTTGGTTAACTTGTTTTTCGTTCGACTATGGTCGAACGCCACTCGACTATCGTCTATCGACTGTTTGACGATCATCTATCAGTTGGTCGACGTTCTGTCTGCGTTGATAGTTCGACTATCTGTTTGATAGGTCGACTATCTATTGTGTTTGATAGTTCGAATATCTGCTTGGATAGTTCAACTATCTGATAGTTCGACTATCTGTTTGATAGGTCGACTATCTGTCCGCTTTGATAGTTCGACTATCTGTTTGATAGGTCGACTATCTGCTTTCTGTGATAGTTCGACTATCTGTTTGATAGGTCGACTATCTGTTCTCTTTGATAGTTCGACTCTCTGCTTGGATAGTTTAACTATCTGATAGTTCGACTATCTGTTGATAGGTCGACTATCTGTTTTGGTTGATAGTTCGACTATCTGTTTGATAGGTCGACTATCTGTTCTCTTTGATAGTTCGACTATCTGCTTGGATAGTTCAACTATCTGATAGTTCGACTATCTGTTGATAGGTTGACTATCTATTTTGGTTGATAGCTCGACTATCTGTTGATAGGTCGACTATCTGTTTTCTTTGATAGTTCGACTATCTGTTTGACAGGTCGACTATCTGTTTTGTTTGGTAGTTCGACTATCTGTCCTGATAGATCGACTATCTGATAGCTCGACTATCTGTCCTGATTGTTCGACTATCTGTTGTGGTAGTTCGACTATCTTCTTTGATAGTTCGACTATCTGGATCGTTCGACTATCTGTCTGATAGGTCGACGATCTCTGTGCTTCGGTCGACGCTCTCCGAGGGTCGTTCGACGTTTTGCTGTATGTCTTGAGTAATTTTGTCATCTTCTATGATGTGATTTATTTCATATTTATTTTGGCATATTTTATAAAAGATTATTTGAATAAAGTTGAGATATTATTTCCATGCAATATCTGCTCCATCCCTTATGCATGAGCCAATCTTTTTCTGACAAAGTTGTTTGTTTTATTAGTTGAGATATGATTTCTGCTTTATCTGCCAGGCTGTCCTTTATAGCCGTTAGACTCAGAAAGTCTTTTCTGGCCGTAAAGAGTCTCTTCTGATGTGAATTTTTCTAGTATTATTTTATCAGAGTTATTTGCAGCTTCTTAGAAAGCTTTATCCTCCTATAGGATATCTGTCTGCAGTATGTGTTTTTGCTTTATGCTATTTGCAGCCCAGCTTGCAGATTTCAGTAGAAGACAAGATTCAAACTCAAATTAGAGCCGTTGTTGTTGCTGTTATATAAAGAATTCTTTGGAGAAAGAAATCAACTAGTTCACATAGCCAAAAACCAGTTCGTTCAGGAAAAGGAGTTCAAAAGCTAACAGCAGCATTCAAGCTTACAACTTACAGTTTACAACTGCTCTCAGCTCGTTCACATCCAACTGAGAAGAAGTTTTAGCTCTTCACTCTTCTTCAACCTGAGTTCTCCTGCTTACAGGAAGATTTTGACTCAGAGCTTTTTGAAGAAGAAGAAGAAGAAGATAGCTGCCTGAAGAAGAATTTTCATTTCATATTCTTTATCTTCTTGTAGCTTTTTCCTTCAGATTTTCTGAAGTGTTTTCTGCACTGAAGCAAGACTTCACCTGGACGTTCTTTTAGCCAGGGGTAGCCTTGACTCTCTAGAGCTTTCTAGCTCAGTGCAAGTTCTTGAGCTTCTCTAATTCTATTTAAAATAGAGAAGACATTTTAACCTCCTTTCCCCCTCCTATAAAGGGTTATTACTCCCTTCAAAAGTATACCTTGGTGGTAGGGCACCTGATCAAAAACCTGTGTTGGTTTTTAGACACTTGATAAAAAGTATAAGGGTTTCTGGATCTACCTGAAGCAGATCTTGTTGGTGGCAGGGCACCTGATCAAAAACCTGAGTGGATGCCTACCTTGTTGGTAGAAGAGTGGGCGTACCCAAGTTGTTTGGGGAACCACTATAAATTCCTTGTGTCGTCTGGATTGTTTAATTAATTCTTTGTGCTGATTGGCTGTGTTTAGTTTTAACTAGGTTTGCTAGTTGCTGTTTAAGATTCCAAGTCTTAACTGTAATTTAAGTTGGCTGCCTTTTATGCACAACACTTGTGTTAGGCTTTAGGGTTACTTCTCAAATATCTATAACCTTCATTCCGCAATTGACTCCAAGGGAGTTGAGTAGACAGTCAACTTTGCTACTGCAATTTTTGATTACTCTATTCACCCCCCCCCCCCTCTAGAGTAGTATCTATCCCTTTTCTTTCATGTACCAGAAACACCAGATCCTACCACAGTTCAGAGGTCCCAGACATGAAGGCCAAACTTAAGCACTTCTTGTCTTTAGGGCGCCCAGGACAAAGATTCTCATTAAGCCCCTGACAAAAGCTCAATGCCTTGATGCTCTCTTATACATCTGACATAACGCAGGTACAGATCAGCCACCCCCCGTTGCTCAAATCGCCTTGCCACAAAGGAATACCGAAGTACTCATGGTTAACTTACAGGCGCGGGTCAGTTTCACCTTTCCTGTTCGGTACTAAGCCCTTTATACAACATGACACTCATGAACACAAGAGTTGAACCCAACTCTCACAATTTCCTGGACTTCCTCCAGTACTTCCTGCGGCACCAAGCCACAGACATCCACCACATATTTCATGCATACTAGCAATAATCACAGAATCTTCTCCGATATGCAAACAAGCATCACCAATCCAGACCAACATGTCCGGATGGGCTTGACACAGCATGACTAACTGTACTCACACTTCCGGTTCTAATGTACTATAATAAGGGATGAACCACCAATCCCAAGGGAATCTCTTCTCCATCCACCTTTTGGTGGAGGATTCATATGCAAATGCAGGAAAGAAGGACCACTTGTCCAAGAAGGGAATCATTACCCTTGGAAGACGCTTCGGAGCCATGGGGAGAAAAGCAAACAGATGAACGTCCTCGCAGCAGCCTTGCCTTTTCAAATCCGAACTCAGCTCGTGATTTGAACCACCGTAGCACCACCGGCAGCCGGCTTCCTCTTCTTCTTCCTCCTCAAGCTCTCCTCTCTCTCTTACTTAAGAAAAAGCAAGGCACAACTCAAACATGAGCTTCCTCCTTCTCAAGGTCGGCCTTATCTCCCCAGGGACGAGCCTAAACCATTGGATCTTGGTTAAAGAAAATGAACGGATCAGATTAGCCCTTAAACTAATTTCCTGGACTGAACACGGGTTGTGACACGCCCGTGTCACAGGCCGTATTACTGAAGCGGCTATAGAACCGACTCACTCAATCCAGAACATGGGCTTAGACACGCCCGTGTTTAATCCCTGACACGCCCATGTCAGAAAGCACACAGCTGTGTGACTAGTCGTGTCACTCTTTCAACACAAGACCAGATCACCCGAGAAGGACACGGCTAAGGCACATGCCCGTATCCTTAGCCGTGTGCCAAACAAGCCCCTATGACACGCCCGTGTCACAATCCGTGTTCCACACTGAATGACATTCTACTCAACGCCACTCAACGCCACTCAACACCACTCAACGCCACCCGGGTATTCACCCGAGCAGGACACGCCCTTGGACACGCCCGTGTCCAAGGCCGTGTCACAACACTCAACGCCATTCTACTCAACGCCACTCAATGCCATCCGGGTATTCACCCGAGTAGGACACGCCCTGGGACACGCCCGTGTTTCAGGGTGTGTGTACTAGACATGCCCTGGGACACGCCCGTGTCCAGGGCCGTGTCACCCAGCCTGACTCATTTTTGGACTTAGGGATTTTTGGGGTGTTACACATGATGTGAGAAGCCCATCCAGGCAGTTGGTCTGGATTGGTGATGTTTTCTTTTGCATGTCGGAGAAGACTTCGAGTATAAACGAGTAGTCTACGGGGTTTATGGGTTGCACCTGTGAAAAGAGAGTAGCGAGAAGTACAGGGGGTGCTCTAGGAAAATACCCAGAAAGTACCACAGTTTGCATAACTATTGTATGTCGTCGAGCGACAGCGAGTATCACCAGCGATAGCTCCTAGTGAGCTCTGATTGATGTGAAAGTCCAGTGTTTCTAGCACTACACGTTGCTACAGGGTTTTTCTGGACAAATGTTCTAGTTGTAGTAGAGTCTTGAGATAGATGAGAGTTCTATCAATAATGATAGGCAATAGTGGTTATTGTTGGTGATAGTTTCCAAATAGCTTTAGACTTGCAGACCCCATCTCGCGGAGACTTAAGGGCTTGCAGGTGAGCTGTGAGCCAGGGTGCCCAACTATGGCTATGAGTATAATTGTGTGTCAATTGAAGGCTCTGGTCCTGGGGACCTGATGGGTGGCAGTAAAGGAAAGGACAGAGAGACGAACGAGAAAGGGGAGGTTGACCCGCATCTTGTTGTTCTCCATGATGATTGAGACCATCGGCGTTGACCTTTCGATTTGAGCAACGAGAAAGTGCTGAACTATACCCGCATTTTGTTGTTCAGGCTGGATTGCCTAAAGTAATTGTCTTTCCTCGTTGACATAATGAGAGTCTTAGGCCCCATTCCGGAAAGACTACAATGCTCAAGTATACCATCAAGTCCGGGACTGGGGATGGTGGTGAGACCCGGAGAAGTCTGGTACACCGAGAATGTGCCCTGAGTGCAGAAAATGTTTGGTGGTAGAGGCATTCGTTTGTGATATATTGATTTGTGCTTAAGTGTGCCTCCTTGTGATATATCTGCTGTATAAATGTTATTCCTGCAGTGAAGGAATACCGCTACCCCGGGTATAGGGTGAGTCGTTATAAATTGGTTGGCCTAAAGCATACTGTTGCCTTATTTGTCGCCCTTATTGTGGATTGTCCCTGTGCAGGTGTTGGAGAGCCAATCAGGAAATAGCAGGTTGCAACCCTTATTTCTATGCCGACCCTCGAAGGCCAAGTGAAGGCTTTTTAGTGTTTTCATGTATGGCCGACCTATGTGCCGATCTATGAAAATACTTTTGTAAAGGCAACAGTTGTAAGGCCTTAAGGCCATTTGACTTCGGTGTATTTCTATAAAACATTCCAGATATATTTATATATATATAGTGGGCATTCGTATGTTGATGGAGGCCATAGGTATCGACGGACAATTAGCAATTCAAAATATAATTATGCGCAAACATTCATATTTCCAAATAGAGAAAATCCTGACTAAGATTGCGATTTTGAAATAAAGTCTAAAAATCTGTTCCTAAAAATAATTAATTCGAGGGTAAGCCTAACACTCCAATTTATACGAGAAATTCCGGATAAAATAACCCTTGAAATTTAGATTCAAATCAAGCACGATTTTCAATATAAATCACGACCAAATACTAGCCTTCTTTTTCCACCAAAACTCGCAATAGTTTAGAAAGAATCACACGAGAGATGGTATAGGAAATCGTTACCCAAAATCCCACGAGAATTCCGTCCATGAGATGGGTGGAGGATGCGCACACGATGGTGGTTGATTCTATTCCCACGCGACTCCATGGTTCCACGCTGGACGATGAAAACGCAAGCCGTCTTCCTTCGCAAAACCCTAGAAGAAGGAGTTCCTTTAAAAAACCAATTGTTATATAGGGAGCAGAGAGAAAAGGTGATGGATAATATTTATAATATATGGTGAAAGGGTGGAGGCTAGGGTGAGATGTGGATGGCCGGAATTTGTCTTATTTTTTTGTGAGGATTTGTGGGTCGGTTACGTATTTGAGAGGAGGAAGGACTCGGGTTGGTGGTGAGGGGAGTGGCTCGGGTTAGTGGTGGTGAAGGGTGGTCGTGAGTTAGGAGAGTGGGGAACGGGTGTCCGGCAGCTTGGATCAAGGAGGGGATGCTCGGGTTAGGATTTGTGGTGGCCGGAAATTATGGGGGTGGAGGAGGTGTGGTTGTTGTTCGGTTTGTTCTTGGAGGGAGAGGGCAAGTGGCAGTTTGGATGGAGCTAGGGTGGCCGGCGGTTTGTGGGGAAGTGAAGAGGGGCTGAGAGAAATAGAGAGGGAGGGAGATAAGAGTGTCCAGCGGCCAAGGAGAGGAGGAAGAGGGAGGAAGTGGGGTTGGCCGAAAATTCCCTTGGGGGGGGGGAATCACTCACGATTTTTTTTTGTTTTCAAATTTCATTCTTCACTAATGAAATCAACAACAAGCATGGCTATATATAGCCTTACATCACTCATTCTCCACCATACATGAAATAGGAAAACAATATAGGCCTTATTTAGGCTAAACCACTCAATCTCCACCATTCATAAAATAGGAAAACAATCTAAACATATAATGCATAAAATAAGAATAAAATAAAACATGCATGAAATAAAAGATACTCTTGATGGTTATAGGCACCCATCATATATGAAATGAAATAATAAAATAGGAAATAATAATAAATGATGAAATAATAAAATACATAGTTATAATTTTTTAATTTTTTTAATTATATATTTTATTTAAAATGGCGGCGGCGGACGTCGTGCAAAATATATAGCGGCGTTGGCGAAGAACGTCGCGGCGTTGGCGAAAAATCGTGGAAGTCTCCCATCTTAAAGTTTGCGACAATGACCGTACCAATCCACGATATCTCTATGTCGGGGATCAACGACCGCATCAACAATGTCGCCATCAATCCTTCCCCACTTAAAATTACTCATCTCCGATGAGTGGCCCTTGAGGGTTGAACAGTCAAAAGCAGCAACAATAAAGGGCAAATATGGCCCCGCAATCCATGTCGTAGTAGCATGAACATCCATCAGTATGGCGAACCTGTCAAGCATAGAAACAACAAGACTTTCGAGGAAACTCGAAAGGGTATCAAGAAAAAGAAATAAAACTTGAATCTTACCATCCGGTTCAAGAGCCACGAAGTCAACGTGGAAAATAGACACGACATAACTAATACTCCCCAACCCAAGAGAATGTGTAGTGGGAGGAAGAAATGACGGAGAAAGCCACTCAGGTGGAATAGAGACGTACAGTAAAAAGTCTAGAAACTTGAAATAATGTGAAACACCCTGTGCTATATAAAAAACTAAAATAAAAGCATAAAATCCGATGTTCTTCATAATCATGGATGGGTCAGCGTTCCTACGTATTAATTTATTAACGGAGCTAGAAGGCATCCGCTCGGGGACTGACCAGACTAAACCCAAATCACTAGTTCTAGCGTCGGACAGTCTCGAAAAGCGTGGAAGTGCGTGCGACATAACTTAAAAATAAATACTAGCGTCTAAGACACATGAGGAGAGAATCCATGTGCTACATGACTAGGATACAAAACGGAGGATAAGAGGGTTCAGTCAGGTGATACGGGTGCCTTATAATCAGGGATGATTTTAACGGGCTCCAGAACCATAGTCTTAATTTCAATTTTGACATTTTCACGCTTGGCATGAAGATATGCCAAGGTGAAACGCTCATCGTAAACAATTGAATTTGATGCTCCCGAATGTGAAAAGATGTGCGAGCGAAAAAATTTAAAGGACCCAACTAAAGTCACTAACATGGGGAAATGAGGGTCATCAAATGGAGGAGGATAAATGCGTGCGATCGGGTGTGGTATATAAGTATATCTAAGGGACACCACATCCAGAGGCACAATTTCAAAAGAAACAGAGTCCATCGTAGTAGGGGACGGAACCGTAGACGGACACGCAGAAAAATAAGCCGTCAAAAGTGACGTGTAGTCATGTCTATGAGGTGCGGTGAATAGTCCAAATACAAGTGCGCTCAACATAGTAATATCTACACGCTGAGTCAGCGTCAAAGTAGGAACTAATAATGTGGGCGTTACACAACAACTCAGACTAGAAATACCAGTTCCATGTCCTAAAAAGTCATCTAAGATAGGCAAATAAATAGGGGGAAGGGTCGGTAAAATCAAACTCGGGATAAAATCCGAATCAGTGATAATTTCACCCAACGTTGATGACATCAAAGAACTCTCCTCTGGGTGTACAACAATAGAATCGTCCAAAATTACCCTTCCCTTAGATGGTAACTCATCCACAATAACACTTTGATAGTTTTACTTTCAAGACTACCTAAACATCTAGAGGGGGGGGTGAATAGGTTCTAATGCTTGTTTTCACTTTAGGTAGAATATAACTACT
Source organism: Platanthera zijinensis (assembly GCA_039513925.1). Classification (NCBI taxonomy): domain Eukaryota; kingdom Viridiplantae; phylum Streptophyta; class Magnoliopsida; order Asparagales; family Orchidaceae; genus Platanthera; species Platanthera zijinensis. Next base: position 76,814,654 of record CM077086.1, read on the forward strand.
GAATAAAATAGAATGCAGAATATACTTCAGCAAACACAGCACAGCAATCACAGATATTCACACATCACAGAATGCACACAGATTTATAGTGGTTTCCCAAGGTCTGGGTACATCCACTTTCCCCCTTCACCTATCTAGTAGTGTGCTAGATTCGGCCTAACTTCCTTCTTTAACTCAGATCCTCAGATCCTACAGCTCAGAACCTGGAAAGGTTCCTACAACTCAGGCTAATCAGCCCTACCTCAGCCTTGACACAAGGCCTACAACTTAGAGATATACCTTCTCTTACAATCAGGCATACACAACCCTACCACTCAGAGATCAAATCTCCTACACTCAGCCTTTATAACATAGACTTACAACTCAGATCTATATTAATAGATCCTACAGAATTTGAAAAGAGTTTTATTATATCTTGCCTTTGTTGAGAGAGAAAGGACAAGACTGCACTTGAGCAGCTGATGGATGAAATCAACTGAATCTTAGCTTTCTTCAAAGCTTCTTGAATCTGAACTTAGCTAAGTTTATTTCCTGACAGCTTCTTGAGAAACCCGTGACAGCTTCCTTCTTGATCTTCAAATGGCTGGATCTCTCTCTATCCAATACCTTTGATAATACTTCAGAATTCTTGGAAGAATTCTACTTAGACAGATCCTGAGAGGTTGTACCCTTCAGAATGTCTTCTTAGATCTTCTGATGAAGATCTTCTTCCGTGCCTTGCACTTTATTGATTTGATTACTCAATCAGTTTCTATGTGTGTTGCTTCTTAATCAAAAATCAATTGTCGTTTATTCTACTTCTGAATCTGTCTATTTATAGACCTTCTTCATGGTAACCGGCTGATCCGGTTTCTAACTAACTACTGACAAGTTTGACAGCTTCAGTTAACCTGTTGTAACTCACAGCTGTCAAGTCTTCAAACAGATCTTGTGCCTTTATCTTGGTCAGCAAAGTTTCCAGACTGTCTGTCAGAAAGTGTCGATACCATCTGTAAATATGTGTTGACACAAGTAACTTTGGTGTCGACACAGCCTTTGATGTCACAACCCGCATTTTTCCCAACAATTTAATTATATCAGAGCAAGGGGAAAATACGCGTCGTGATGCCACGCCGTACAGGGGATAACTGCAGACGTTCAGGCAAAACTCCAAACTCTACAATTCTAATAGAAAACATAGATGTTTATGAATAAAATCCAGTTTAAGTTATGATGGTAGCCGTATCCCTCGGCTTAGTGAATCATCTAGTTCACGATTTAAAAATATAAATTCTACGCTTGCGGAAAATACTTATTTAAATTGACTCTCATATCCTACATAAGTATAAATGTCCCCGAGGAACAACTCATACAATGCAAACTCTAGATTTATAATACGGGTAGGAAAGTCTTTACGCTAAATAGAAAATAGTGGCTTAGTTTTGAAGGAGATGATAAGTATGCTTTACTAATAGTAGGGTTTTATAGGTCAAAATACCTAACATGCAGTCCTAGCAAGGAATCATCCCAGAGAGCAAGTAATGTAAACCAAACATAAGAAAACCACATCAGCTAGCAAGTGTCAAAAGAAATCAACAATCCTGTGGGCGTCAACAATCTGACACGAACCCACAATATGAATAGGTCTGAAACTAGGCAAAGAAAACAAAACCACGAACTACCTCGCTGCGGCGAGGGGAAAAAAAACCACAGCCCACCTGCTGCTGCAAGGGCTCCCAAAACCGGCTCCGCTACTTGCTAATGCTCCGATCCTGAGGCATTCCAAAGACAGAACACCTCAGCAAGAGGGTACAAATGGTGGCAAAAAAAAATAAGTCAAAATAATTAAAGGTCAAAAGGGGTACCAACCCAAGTCCAAAACCATTGAAGTAAGGTTCATAAATAAAACTCGAGAAATAAATCAGAAGAAAAGAACTCTCGTGAATCATCACGTATAACAAATCATGCAGGATACCCGAAGCAAGGGGATAGCATGATTGAATCATAAGAAAGAATATACCAAAACTTTATTAGTAACCTGTAGTCAACTCTACTCATAAACACGGGCAGGGTGGTCACTTCTCTAGATACACCCCTCACAGATGTTAAAATCCTTCTAACCGCGGGGGAGACTTGCACACTCCACCAATCACCGCAGATGCCCAAAACCCAGTAGAGTCCCATGGGGTACTAATGAAGGAAACAATCTTGCGGTCGGTGGATTTGCCCACTAACTCCCGCAAATTTTAGAAACCCAAAGAAACCACAACACAAATATATCCCGAGGTTTGGCTCATCAGATTCTACTTGACACTTCTAGTTTCAAGACATGGTTGATCAACCCCTATGAACGATCTACAAACCTAGACAAACTCGAATACGCTCAAAACGATAGGTATGATATTTAGAGCCACCATTAAGACACTTCAAGAACAAATAAATATATATAGACAAGATCACGTTCACCATGACAAAATCTTACAACATCGAGTGATCCTCCAAAAAAGGTTAATCGTAACAATAACTTGGAAGAAAAAGTGCAGAAAAATTTTAAAGAACAAAAAGACTAAACCGTTACCATCAAATCGGACAAGGAGAAATGAGGGGAGACCACCACTTGCCTTGATTTTACCGGAAAAGTTCTCCAAATCAGTCCACGTCACAGATCGGGGCAAAGGAGGACGGAGGAAGTTGAAATCTAGACAAAAATGGTCGAAAAGGGGGTTAGGGCTGAAAAACCCTAACGAGAAAACTCAAAGAAAGGGAAAAAATTTACCACGATGGCGTAGCTCTCGATGAGAGCTTTCCAGATCTACGCTCGGTTGAGGATTTCGAGCACCGGAGCTCCGTCGGCGGCCACCGGAAGGTTCACGGAGTATTTTCTCTCTCACGCTCACGCCGCTCTGGTTCGGGAGGAAAAGAATCGGAGAAGATGAAGTTCTGATCAAACCTAAGTCCATATATATATATAAATTATGTACTACTTATAAATTTTTTTGTCTAAATACAAAAAAAACGTGTAATTTATGAGTGGCTACGGGAAAACCGATAATAGAGGTCTAAGATGACATCAAATCGAAAAGTGTCCAACATGAAAGTTGTAGATCTCATCGAAACGAACAAATTTCATGCTGACCGTTTTTTCGCACGACACCGTTTTGACCATCAAAACGGTGCCCGAACTCTAACTGTACAGAACCACTCGAGTGGAATGAAGGATACTCGAGTATGAGAGCAAAATACTCGAGAGGAACGAAGGATACTCGAGTATGAGAGCAAAATACTCGAGAGGAACGAAGGATACTCGAGTATGAGAGCAAAATACTCGAGAGGAACGTAACATACTCGAGATAGAACAATAATACTCGAGTAGATCAAGTCTACCCGAGCTGGACATGAGCAGCTTCGGGAAAATCGAAAATAGGGGTCCAAGATGGCTTCTAATCGAAAAGTGGTCAACATGAAAGTTGTAGATCTCGTCGAGACGAACAAATTTGATGTTGACCATTTTTCTATACGATGCATATTTGACCCTCAAAAATTCGCCCGAACGTAGACTGTACATGACTACTCGAGAGGAATGAAGGATACTCGTGTATAAGAGCAAAATACTCGAGTGGAATGAAGGATACTCGTGTATAAGAGCAAATAATCGAGTGGAATGAAGGATACTCGTGTATAAGAGCAAAATACTCGAGTGAAATGAAGGATACTCGTGTATAAGAGCAAATACTCGAGTGGAATCAAAAAAAAAGGCTTATTTACGAGCAGTTTTGGGAAAATCAAAAATAGAAGCCTAAGATGGCTTCAAATCAAAAAGTGGTCAACATAAAAGTTGTAGCTATCGTCAAGACGAACAAACTTGATGTTTACTATATTTTGATACGACACCGTTTTGACCCCCAAAACGGCGTCCGATCGAAATCTGAAACGGGCTACTCGAGATAACAAAGCGCAATTTCTTGAAATGAAATTTTTTTGAACAAAGGGACACGAGTTCAGAACAGAGGCCCATACACGCACCGAATTAAGCGAAACTCACACCATAGGCGAAAACTGGCGCTACGATTCTAACGGCGAAGCCAAAACCTAAATCCGACGAGCCATTCCTGAGATAAAAATTTCCAAATACAATGACATAAATACTCAAAACTTCAATCGCGCGCCGAGACTCCAAAAATGCTCGGATTGCGACGAAACTTGACGAGCAAGTTTAAAATTACTCAACCTAAACCTCATAGAAATATTTTCTGATTTCGACAAAAATCCAAGAAATTGGCCGACTCGACCGAACGGACGCGAAAATGCCTTATCGGCGATGCGCCGTCAACCCGACGTTAAAAGTAACGCCATGACATCAAAAATATGACGATACCAAAACCAAACAAAATCATCGAAAAATCAGGGGCGTTACAGTCACTCCCCCTAAAAAAGAAGTTTCGTCCCGAAACTTAATACAAATCCAAAATCTAACAAAAGCGAAGAAATCAAACACAACCTAAAACATATAAACATACCAGAACTAGGCGAAGAGGCGCGGATGAGATTCTCTCATTGCTGATTCCAATTCCCACGTCGCGCTCTCGACATCTTGATTCCTCCAAAGGATCTTAACCATTGGGATGGTCTTTCTTCGCAATACACGCTCTTGAGATTCCAAAACGCGGACAGGCTCTTCCACATACGACAGATTGGGCTGAATTTGGGGCACCGAGCTGAGAATTTGACGATTACTACGAACACACTTCCGCAACTGGCTCACATGGAACACCTCGTGGACACCAGGGAAGTTAACAGGTAAATCCAGTCGATAAGCTGACACTCCGATGCGCTCCAGAATCTGAAAAGGTCCCACATACCGGGGGTCTAACTTGTGGTTCCTTCCAAATCTTTTTACTCCTGGCATCGGAGAAACTTTAAGAAAAACCAAGTCCCCAACGGCAAACTCCAAGTCAACCCTTCGTCGATTAGCATATTTCTCATAACGCTCTTGTGCTACACGAAGCTTCTCTCGAATATGAGTTACAGCACAATTCATCTCCTCAAGGGCTTCCGGACCTAGCAACGGCCTCTCACCAACTTCAGCCCAAAACAAGGGTGTTCTACAACGCCTCCCATATAAGGCCTCAAACGGGGCCATCTGCAGACTCTCTTGATAGCTATTATTGTAAGCAAATTCCATGAGTCTGAGACGCTCATCCCAAGCACCACCATGATCCAAAATATAACATCTAATCATGTCCTCCACGATCTGATTTACTCTTTCTGTTTGTCCATTCGTCTGCGGATGATAGGCGGTTGAATACCTCAAGTCGGTACCCAACCCCTCTTGCAAGCTCTTCCAAAAGCGAGACGTAAATCTGGAGTCCCGATCTGATACAACGCTAACAGGCACTCCATGTAACCTGATGACCTCTTCAACATAAAGCTCAGCTATCTTCTTCATCGAATACCCAATCTTAAACGGAACAAAGTGGGCACACTTTGTCAATCTGTCGACTATCACCCAAACTGAGTCATGCCCACGGGGGGATTTTGGTAGACCGGTGATAAAATCCATCGAAATACTCTCCCATTTCCAACTTGGAATATCAAGCGGTGTCAATTTACCACCAGGCCTTCTATGATCAGCCTTGACACGCTGACACGTAAAACATTCTGATACAAACTTTGCGATATCGCCCTTCATCCCTACCCACCAAACAATTTGCTTTAGATCTTTATACATTTTGGTGGAACCAGGATGATAGGAAACACTGGAACCATGAGCTTCTTTACAAATTTTAGCCCGGATGTCACCCATGTCGGGAATACAGAATCTACCCCGATATTTCAGAGTACCTAGCTCGTCCAAAGAAAAATCAGGTAACTCTCCTTTCTCAGTCCTATTCCAGAGGTGCAACAATTCCGGATCATCCTTTTGGTGCACCATTGTAAGGGAAATCCAAGAGGGCGCTTCTGTTTCCAAACTAGCAGGCGTAGAACTACTCCCAATCTCGATGTTCATCAACAAGAATTCTTCTACTAAGGACTGTACCGATAGATTAAAAATTTTAGCGGTCTTCCTACTCAAGGCATCAGCTACTACATTAGCCTTTCCTGGATGATAAAGAATTTCTACTTCATAATCCGCCACATATTCTAACCACCGACGCTGGCGCAGATTCAGTTCCTTCTGAGTGAAGACGTACTTCAAACTCTTATGGTCCGTATAGATCTTGCATAGCGCGCCATACAATAAGTGTCTCCACAGCTTCAGCGCATAAATTACGGCAGCAAACTCCAAATCGTGCGTAGGATAGTTTCTCTCGTGAATCTTTAGTTGCCTTGATCCATACGCGATCACCTTACCATCTTGCATTAAAACACAACCGAGTCCGATGTGTGACGCATCAATATACACAGCATACTCGACTCCTTCAGTAGGTAAGGTTAAAATTGGGGCAGTGCACAGTCTCTTCTTCAACTCTTGGAAAGCCTCTTCACACTTATCGCTCCAAATGAATGCAGTATTCTTCTGAGTAAGTCTAGTTAAAGGGGCAGACAACACCGAAAATCCTTCCACGAATCTTCTATAATAGCCAGCGAGGCCTAAGAAGCTCCTAATCTCCTTAGGTGTAGAAGGTCTTTCCCATTCCATCACGGCAGAAATCTTGGTCGGGTCTACAGAAATACCGTCCTTGCTTACAACATGACCCAGAAAGGACACCTGGGGTAGCCAGAACTCACATTTGCTCAGCTTCGCATATAGCTTATGCTCCCTCAAGGTCGACAAAACCAAACGCAAATGCTGAGTATGCTCCTCAACATTGCGGGAATACACCAGGACATCATCTATAAACACAATAACGAATCGGTCCAAGAAATCCTTAAACACCCTATTCATCAAATCCATGAAAGCAGAGGGTGCATTGGTTAAACCGAAGGACATCACCAAAAACTCATAATGTCCATGCCGTGAACGGAATGCGGTTCGGGGAATATCTTCTTCACGAATCCTCAACTTGTGGTAGCCTGAGCGAAGATCGATTTTTGAAAATACAGAGCTACCACGCAACTGATCGAACAGATCATCGATCCTTGGCAGGGGATATCTATTCTTAATGGTCACCTTATTTAATTCCCTATAATCGATGCAAAGTCTCATCGATCCATCCTTCTTCTTTACAAATAAAACCGGAGCACCCCACGGAGAAGAACTTGGTCTAATAAAACCACACCTCAGCAACTCATCGAGCTGAGTACGCAACTCGTCCAACTCACGGGGAGCCATACGGTACGGTGCTTTGGCGATGGGACGAGTGCCTGGCTCGAGGTCAATCACGAACTCAATCTCCCTCTCAGGAGGAAGCCCTGGAAGACTATCAGGAAAGACGTCTGGAAACTCTCGCACCACCGAGACATCCTCAAGACGTGGTATAACAAAAGCTGTTTCCAGAGCAGAAATAGAAACTAAAAATGCCTCGCAACCAGACGCTATAGCACGTACCGCAGAAATGATAGGGGAAACTCTGTCCTGAAATCCATAGACGCTTATAGGTTGGCCATTGTCCATCCTGAAGTCCAGTCTTTTTGCCTTGCACTGGATGACTGCATCATACTTGGACAGCCAGTCCATGCCCAAAATCACATCAAAATCAGCCAGGTCTAAAATTATCAGATCCGCAAGGGCCAGAAAATTGCCAAGATGAATAGGGCATCTCAGAACTCCTTGATTGGATATCACCGAATCACCGGAGGGAAGCTTGATGTTGAAGGAGTCTCTCAATTGATCAACATCCATGCGATGTTTATCAACAAACCTCATGGCCACAAAGGAATGAGTGGCACCCGAATCGAACAGAATACGCGCCCACCTATTCCGCACCTTAAACTCCCCTAAAACCGTAACATACATAACTAAACGAATGATAGCTAGGGCAACAACGATAAATAATAAGGATAAAATAGACTGGGGCTAACCTGAAATAACTTGCGTAGAGTTTTGAGCTTCCTCGCTGGTCATGACGTTCAGCTTTCCTTTCCCTTTATCTAGGGTTGGTGGTGGAGGCAGAGCTCGAAGCGGGGCAGGCTGCAGTGGGGATTGAGCTTGGGGGCACGAAGATTTCTGGTGTCCCTTCTGCCCGCATTGGAAGCAGGTCCTTTCCTTCATCCAGCACCGACTCACATCATGACCCTTCCTTGTACAGAACGAGCATACAAGCTCTCCCTTGGGTGCACCCTGGATGGCGTGCACTTGCTGCTTCTTCAGGGTGGCTGTTCTCTTGAAACATCTTTCGTAAGGGTGGCCAGGACGACCGCAGAAACTACACACTTCCTTACCTTTCTTCTTCGAAGAAGGGCCAGATGCCCTGGAGCTACCATCCTCAACACCCTTCCTTTTCTCTTTCCTCGCCGCAGCACCGCGGTTCTTGGCATTTTCAATCGCTTCTACTTTTAGTGCAGCTTCCACTGCCACAGCATAACTGTCAGCTCCATAAGCGCTTGCCCACTGCTGGACATCACTTCTTAGTCCTCCCAGGAAACGTTTCACTCTTCCCTCCTCCGAAGCTACCAAATCGGGAGCAAATCTACTCAACTTGCTAAACTCAATCTCATATTCGCTCACCGTGAGCTGTCTCTGCTTCAAATGCAGGAAGTTATTCATGAGACGGTCCTGCTCGACCGAGGGCAGAAACTTCTTCAGCAACATTCCCTTAAAAGAGTCCCAGGAACAGCCTTCCTTCAGACTCTTCTTTTCACGAATCCACCAACTCCTTGCTAGGCCTTTTAACTGATAGGCTGCAATCATAACCTTCTGGGCTTCTAGAATCCCGGAATATGAAAACATCTCCTCGATAGAGATGATCCAATCATCCAAAACCATAAAGTCTGCACTTCCGTCATAGGTAGGAGGCCCCAGCCGCTGGAAGTGTGAAATAAAATTCATCTCTGGTGGTAGAGTCACCGGGGGCACTAGAGGAGCAGGGGTATCGGGTACCACTCGATCCACAATAGGGTCTTGCACTAAGGGTTGCTGCACAGGGGCGGCAGACAAAAAGGATTCCATTTGCGATTGCATCGCAAGCACTTGCCTTGACAGAGCCTCGTTGCTCTGGCGCAAACTCTCGATCAACGCATCACTCTGCGCTCCTGACGACTCACCCTCCGACTGGGGAGTCGACCTCGTTGCAGGACGCTTAGGCGGCATTTCTAAAAGGCAAACCAACAACCCAATTAACATCCTAGACTACGCCTAGGGCAAACAAATCTAGTTCAGACCATACATGAAAGACACTTGCTAAAGCTGTCACTTGTTCTGGGATTATATGATGATGATATGCCCTACTCAGGATGATATCTTATCATCCTATTGACTCATGTGCCTATGATATGAATGCATGAATCCTTTACTCTTATTTAAAATCATGTGTGTACATATGTCATCAAGTAAATCTTTAGCTTGGCATGTTGTGCTTATGTTATGTTATGCTATGCATGTGGTGCTATGAATTCTATAAAAGGCCCTAATGCATGTTATGAGCGGCGTACACATGCAATGTTATGCATCCCATACTACATAATATTGCATGCAACGAAAAGAAAACGTGCTAATGAGCATTCATGTGGTGAGGTTATGCATCCCATACTACATAACCCTCACATGTTGCCGTCTATGGTGGATCCATATACAAACACATATTATGCATCCCATACTACATAATATGCCCCGTATACTTCTAATCATGCTTATGAGTGTAGTGTTCATGCTTCAGCCAAGACATATTGATGACACATCGGTGTGTGTATGACATGACACTAAACAACTAACACTAACAAGGGAAGGTTGCCCGACCAATTGTCAAGCAACCTCCCTCTGATACCAACTGTCACAACCCGCATTTTTCCCAACAATTTAATTATATCAGAGCAAGGGGAAAATACGCGTCGTGATGCCACGCCGTACAGGGGATAACTGCAGACGTTCAGGCAAAACTCCAAACTCTACAATTCTAATAGAAAACATAGATGTTTATGAATAAAATCCAGTTTAAGTTATGATGGTAGCCGTATCCCTCGGCTTAGTGAATCATCTAGTTCACGATTTAAAAATATAAATTCTACGCTTGCGGAAAATACTTATTTAAATTGACTCTCATTTCCTACATAAGTATAAATGTCCCCGAGGAACAACTCATACAATGCAAACTCTAGATTTATAATACGGGTAGGAAAGTCTTTACGCTAAATAGAAAATAGTGGCTTAGTTTTGAAGGAGA